>OX451740.1:1364388689-1365588689 GCA_948472305.1 Vicia faba | reverse complement strand
AATAAATCCCGGGTTACTGCTGGAGAATGCAAGAAATTGAACTCTTCGTTTCCGCTGGGGATAGTGAATGAAGATGATTGTGAGAATAATTTTGTAGGAGAGGATAACTCCGCTGGGGAATAAACTGACGAGGAAGTGTCTCTGTGGGGAGGAAAAAATCTACTAGGGAACTTGTTAATTTGGAGAAATAACCTCGGTTGGGGATGAATCATCATTGTCGATGATGATAAACTCTGTTGGGGATTGAGTTTCTGTTTGTAAAAAGGAATGAACTCCGCTGGGGATGATTTTCCAGTTGCGACTTCACTGGGGATAACCTTTTAGACTCTACTGGGACGGTTTTCTAGACTCTACTGTGGATAATTCTCCAAGCTGGTGATAGATAAACTCTGCTTGGGAGAATATTGCCGATTCATTCGCGGTTGTGAGCCTCAGTTGGGGAGAGTGGTATCCTGTTCAGGACCACTAATGTCACTATCTTTTCCTTACTCTTCGGGTAGTGAATGTACTTTCAATCGTTTTCTCCAACTAGGTCTATCCCTATACCTGGTGGATAGAGCAACTGTAAGGTTTGGACATTTCTTATTTGCCCATGTTACTGATATTACAAGTAATCGTCTTTTGTTTCGCATGCAAATATTTATGAGCAGTAATCAATGTTAAATTCATATATCAAAAATGAACATTAGATGTTCTTGCAAAACAAAACAGAAAAAGGAAAACAGTTTGAAATTTATTTGTGAAAATGAATTGTATTAACTCTGAAGTTTGGCCCGTAAATAGGCATTTTTGTATAAGAGGCTGACGTCCTAGTAAGAGGATGCCGCCGAACAAATAGAATTTATACAATTTGTGAAAAACAAAGAAAAACAGTTATGTGAATAATCCCACTGGGTTCCAACTCTGCTATTGCCTTTATATCTTCGAGCATCTCATCACTTTGCTACTTGGTTGAAGGTAGATCAGATTGATTAGTGTCGTCTGAGTTTGATCGTCGATACCGAAGTCTGGTTGCAAGATGATCCAATGAGACATAGTGTTATGCTTCAATCCCTAATTTTTGCCTGGACCGCCCTTTCGGGTTTTCATTCTACCCGGATACCCTTTTTTGCCCAAGCCGCCTTTTCAGGTTTTCGACTTGCCGGGTGTACAGTTTTTTTTCATTTTCATCCCTTATTTTTGCCCGAACCCTTTTGGTTCACTGGGAAGCCCTTATTTTTTCCTAGGCCAGTCGACCTAGCGGGTCTTGGATTATGCGTAGTATTTTTTCACTATGTCTGCATTGACGGGGTGAGGAAGGTCGTCACCATTCATGGTGGTTAGAATCATAGCTTCTCCTGAGAAAATGTTCTTAACCACAAATGGCCCTTCGTACGTAGGGGTCCATTTTCCCCTGGGATCACATTGTGGTAGGATGATGCGTTTGATCACCAGATCCCCAACTTGATACTCTTGTCGCCTGACTTTCTTGTTAAATGCCTTGATCATTCTCTTTTGATACGTCTGACCATGAAAAATAGCAGTAAGTCTCTTTTCATCAATTAAGTTCAGTTGATCAAGCTGGGTCTGGATCCAGTCATCTTCGCTCAAACCTGCATCCTTCATAATCCTAAGAGAGGGTATCTGAACTTCAATGGTCAAGAAGGCCTCTATGCCATATACCAAGGAATAGGGTGTTGCCCCTGTTGACGTCCGCACTGAGGTACGGTACCCATGAAGAGCAAACGGTAACATCTCGTGCCAGTCTTTATATGTCACTGTCATCTTCTGCACAATCTTCTTGATATTCTTATTAGCCGCTTCAACAGCCCCATTCATCTTCGATCGGTAAGGAGAAGAGTTGCGATGTTGTATCTTGAACTGTTTGCAGAGCTCGGTGATCATCGTATTATTGAGATTTGTACCATTATCCGTAATGATCCTCTCTGGTACACCGTATCGACAAATCAGATTATGCCGAATGAACTGTGCCACGACGTTCTTGGTCACTGTAGCAAAGGAAGCTCCCTCGACCCATTTTGTAAAGTAATCAATTGCTACCAGGATGAAACGATGCCCGTTAGACGCAGTAGGTCTGATCTCACCAATCATATTGATGCCCCACATTGTGAAAGGCCAAGGAGCTGTCAAGATGTTCAGAGGTACTGGAGGTATGTGCACCTTATCAGCATAGACTTGGCACTTATGACAGGTTCGAGAATGCTGATAACAGACGGCTTCCATTGTGGACCAATAATATCCTGCCCGAAGGATTTTATTTGCCATGGTGTGTCCACTGGAATGAGTTCCGAAAGTACCTTCATGCAACTCTACCATAATCCTTTCTGCCTCGTTCTTATCCACACATCGCAGTAAGGTTGAATCATGGTTACGTTTGTAAAGGATACCATTACTGATGAAGAACTTCGCCGCGAACCTCCTCAGAAACTTCTTGTCATTAACAGATGCACCCTCAGGGTATTCTTGAGCCTCAAGATACCTTTTTACCATGTGAAACCAGGGTTTATCTGCTACTTCTTCAGTCTCAATGTTACAGCAATGCGCAGGTTCGTCCAACCTCTCATTGGTAATATGGGGAGCCTCATTGTCCCACCTGAACTTGAACATAGAAGACATCGTAGCTAGCGCGTCTGCTAACTGATTCTCTTCCCTGGGGAAGTGTTCAAAGGTTATCTCCTCGAAATGTGGAAGAAAAGTCAATACATACTCTTTGTAAAGAATAATATTTGGGTGCTTCGTATCCCACTTGCCTTTGATCTGACTGATCACGAGAGAGGAATCTCCGAATACACTTAAGAACTTAATCCTTAGGTCAGTAGCTGCTTGGAGGCCCATGATGCATGCTTCATACTCCGCCATGTTGTTGGTGCAGTTAAAACATAATCGGGCGGTAAACGGAGTATGACAGCCTTCAGGAGATATAATCACAGCGCCAATTCCATTACCCAAAGCGTTTGAAGCTCCATCAAAATACATAGACCATCGGGATCCTTCCTCAGGTCCTTCATCTGGTCCAGGTATTTCATAGTCCGTCACCAACATGATATTTTCATCCGGAAACTCGAAGTTCATAGACTAGTAATCATCCACTGCCTGATGTGCTAGATGATCTGCTAACACACTTCCTTTAATTTCCTTTTGGTTCGTGTATTGGATGTTGTATTCAATCAAGATCATATGCCATCTTGGTACTCTTCCGGACAAGGCATAGTTTTCGAAGATATACTTGATTGGAACCATCTTTGATATCAATAGAGTAGTGTGAGTCAGCATATACTGTCTCAGCCGGCGAGCAGCCCATGCCAAAGCACAACAAGTTTTCTCAAGCAGTGAGTATCGGGTCTCACAGTCGGTAAACGTTTTGCTAAGGTAGTAAATAGCATGCTCTTTTCGGCCAGACTCGTCATGCTGCCCCAGCACACACCCCATCGAATTGTCGAGTACTGTTAAGTATAAGATCAAAGGTCTCCCTTCAACTAGAGGCATCAGAATAGGTGGCTCTTGGAGATATTCTTTGATCCTTTCAAAAGCGGACTGACATTCATCGTTACATCTTACCACTTGATCTTTCTTTAGTAACTTGAAGATTGGCTCACAAGTAGCAGTTAGGTATGAGATGAATCGGGAAATGTAGTTCAGACGTCCCAAAAGCCTCTGACTTCTTTTTCTGTTCGGGGAGCTGGAATTTCCTGTATAGCCTTCACCTTTGCAGGATCCACTTGAATACCTTTATCAATAACGACGAAACCCAGCAGCTTACCAGACCTCACTCCGAAGGTGCACTTGTTCGGATTTAGCCTCAGTCTGTACAGCTTCAACCTGTCAAATAACTTCCGGAGATGGTCAAGATGTTCCTCTTCGATCTTGGATCTTGCAATCATGTCATCAACGTATACCTCAATCTCATGATGAATCATGGCATGGAACAAAGCGACCATGGCGCGCTGATACGTTGCCCCAGCATTCTTTAATCCAAACGGCATGACCTTGTAGCAAAAGGTACCCCATTGCGTAACAAAGGTTATCTTTTCCATATCCTCAGGATTCGTCTTAATCTGATTGTAACCAGAGAAACCATCCATAAAGGAGAAGACCTTATGATGTGCGGTGTTGTCAACCAGAACATCGATATGAGGCAGAGGGAAATCGTCTTTGGGGCTTGCCCTATTCAGATCCCTATAGTCAACACACATTCGAACCTTACCATCTTTCTTCGGCACCAGGACCACGTTGGCAACCCACTGCGGGTAAGAAGTAACTGCTAGAAAACCGGCATCAAACTGTTTCATAACCTCAGCTTTGATTTTCTCAGACATCTCTGGGTGCATTCGACGAACTTTCTGTTTCACTGGAGGACAGTCTTCCTTAGTTGGCAAGCGGTGAACCACAATATCGGTATCCAACCCAGGAATATCTTCATAAGACCAGGAAAAGATCTCAACATAGTCACGCAGCATCTGTATCAACCGTTGTTTAACACTAGACTCCAGATTTGAACCGATCTTAACCTCTTTCTTGTCTTCTTCTGTACCTAGATTTACTGATTCCACTGGCTCTTCATGGGGTTGTATGGCCCTCTCTTCCTGTAGTAACAATCTAGCAAGTTCCCCAGGCACTTCGCAATCATCCTCACCTTCGTCCTTGGCTTGGTTGATCGGAATTTCGAAGTCATAACTGGCAGTAGCAGAGTCGCTACCAGTGGGATCCAGAATGGATGTGGACCTGTATATGTGAGTGTGTGTAAGACAAATAGCCGTTTTGATAAAGTGAAAGATAGAAAAGAAAAACAAGGAGCGCAATATTTGTAATGCAAGAGAACTTCCAATGCTTTTATTGATGATATATGGAAATGACAAATATTAAGCCCTCACAAACAAAGCCACGGTGTCTCGGGCAAGACACCGGGCCATAAAGTTTAAAATTGTCTGTTACAAATCTCAAAACAAAAGTCTTATTACTGTGTAATAAAAGAAATGGGCACGAAGTCCTTTGCCGTCCAATTGCTTAATCTGCCGTCAGTAGTCGCGTAAATCCAATTGTCAATATCTGATTCTTCTTCATCATCCTCAATTGCATTCACTCCCTGATCATGCTTGGGTATAGGTGCCGTTATGACGTTGGGCTTTTCGGGCGCTTCAAACTCGATCTCCTTAGCATCAATCAGATATTGTACCTTATTCTTCGAAGCACAACAGTTGTTTGTATCATGCCCTGGGCTATCGGAGTGATAAGCACAGCGAGCGTTTGGATTATACAGCGGAGAGGTGGTACTAGGATTCTTCGGAGCTTCCCTCAGAGTCACCAAGTTGGTTTTCAACAGTTGCGGCAGAATTTGAGATAGAGTCATACTGAGCCGAGTATACTGCCTTTGCGGTCTTTCTACTCTTTGTTGATTGTTGCGTTGTGGGGCAACATCAGTTCTTGATATTACTACCGCATTAACCGCTTGGCGGCGCTCAGGTTGGTTTTGGCTTCTCGAGCTATAAACTGCAGTAGATTCCTTCTTGAAAGGTTTCTTCTCTGTACTTGACGAAACACCTTTCTGTATCTTGCCACTTTTAATACCAACTTCAACTCTCTCCCCAGTCATTATTAATTCAGTGAACCCAGACGATGAACTACCGATCAAATGATTGAAATATGGACCAGACAAAGTCTCAAGAAACATATCCACCAACTCCCTATCAGCCAGAGGGGGGTTGTACTCTTCCAGCAAGATCTCTCCATTTCTGAGCGTAGTCCTTGAAACCTTCGCTCGCACCCATAGACATACCCTGAAGTTGAGTACGCGTGGGAGCAAGGTTGGCATTATACTGGTATTGCTTGTAAAAAGCAGCAGCAAGGTCCTCCCAGTTGAGGACATTAGCTCCTTCCAGTTGATAGAACCATTCAAGTTGAGTCCCTGATAAACTATCTTGAAATAAATGAACCCAAAGGTTCCTATCAACAGTATATGGTTGAATCTTTCTGACATACGAGCGGAGGTGTAGCTTTGGGCAAGATACCCCGTCATACTTAGTGAAGACAGGTGCTTTAAACTTGTGTGAGATCACCACCCCAGATGCCAAACCCAAATCTCTGAAGTCCAACCCAGGTATCTTCTAGATCTCCATTGCGCTCAACCGGTCTTCGAGTTGCTTATACCTATCCTCAGCTGGAGGATACTGGTCTTCATCAAAGTCAGTGTCATTGTCAGAAACCACAGGGCTAGGACCCTTCCTTTCCTCTTGATTCTCTCCTCCTCCAGATGAATGAGACAAATCGGCTTCTTCTCACAACCTATTCCCAAACCTGTGACCCATATTCAGGAGGACCACCTTTTTCTTCTTCTTCTTCTTCTTCTTCTTGTCCTTCAAGATAAGAGCCTTCAAATCTTGCTGCCCTTTGGTCAGGTTCAAGAACATTTCCTGGAATTAAGCATTCTGAGTTTGCAGAGCCTTGATGGCTTGATCAGTAGGTGTTTCAGAAGACATATTGTGCTGAAATAAACAACGAAGAAGATAAGAAACCTGTAAGGGTACCTGTGATGAAGTGCATGGGAATGGAATGCGTATGAAATGATTTCAAAGACTTTAGGGAGATTCAAATTTGTAAACCAAAATAAAACACACATTATTAGATTAAACCTTGAAACAATGTTTAACCAATTCCTTTAAGGCGTTACAAAAGAAATACTGAAAAGCAAATCTAAACTAGAAACAATAAAAGACATCAGAAGTCCCATGGTCTCTTTCCCTTCGTGCTGACATAATCGTTGATTGTCCTTTCGTTCTCAAGCTGCCTTGTAAGCTTCAGGATCTTCCTCTCCTGCTCATGATATTTCTCTCTATAAGTATCCCTTTCTTCCCTTAACTGGATCCAAGATCTCTTCAATGCCCCAATATCAGTAGGCATGTATGGATGGATGACCGTATAAGGAACCCCTTCTTCATCAGTATGCTCTACAATTACCGGCAAAACAGCTTCATATGGCATCCCTAGCTTTTGAGCACGGGCTCGAACCCACTGGAGGTATGGTTGCATCAGGAGAGAAGTCTTCATTCCTAGATCATGTGGATCAGACCTATTAACCCTATCACAAGCTCGTATAAACCTGTGGCGATGTCCCTCAACATCCCCCTTGAAGTCAAAGACAATGCCTGTAAGTAGCAGCTCATGAGGACCGTCCCTTCGAGCTCGTCCAAACTGTCGTAAGGCCAAACAAGGATTATAGGTTATTCCTCCTCTAATTCCAAGCAATGGAATATTGGGGTATTCCCCACACCGATCAATGACAGCTACCTCTTCCATATCCTTAGTACTCCAAAGGATATTCGTATGAGAAAGGGACATGATTCTAAAAGCCCAACCCATACCTTCCTCATTCTTCAATACATATTTAAGGAGGTGAGAAATAAACCACCTCGCCAGTAATGGCTTGCAACACAAGAGAGTTCCCCTTCTCCGCACAGTACGGGTATATAGGGCATGTAGAATATCACCTAGAAGAGTAGGCATTGGGTTACGAGACATGAAGATCTTGACCGTATTCACATATATGAAGGCATCTGGATTCCGAAACAGAACCAAGCCGTAGATGAGGAGAGCCAGGATGTCTTCAAATTCTTGAAATTCTAAACTATCCCAGAACTGTTGAGCTTGATCGATCAAAAACTTAGCCAAGAAACCTTTAGCCCCACTCCGAATCTCCCAATTAGACACTACATCAGCCATTTTCAGATGTAGGGCTGAAGCAATATCCTCTGGTCTAGGAGCTATCTCCAAACCTGTAAAGGGTGTCTGCTCTAGAATAGATATGCCAAGTAAATCAGAAAACTCCTCCAAAGTAAGGACTAACTGATAGTCCGGGAAGGTGAAACAGTGATGCAATGGGTTAAAGAACTGGAACAACACGCTCATCATTTTCTCATCCAACTTAGAAGTGACCAGGCTAAGGAGATGACCATGTCTTCTAACAAAGGAAGAAGTATCAGGGACTTTTGAAACCAACTCTCTGAGCTGAGCAGGGATTTGCATGAAGCTGATTCGAATGGTATTTCTACGCATAGAAGTCATGATCTGCAAAACAGAACAAAGATGAATCCCCTCGGTCTTTGGAATGGTTAGTCTGATGAAATATGCATGCGATGTCATGATGCATGATGTCATGATAAAAACACACCACATGTATCACAGATAGCAAACATGGTAAGGCAAATAAGTCACACAAGAGCCCTTAAATTTCAGGATGGCATGGAGTTTAGGTATTACCCTCTTTCAGTTTAGTTGGTTCAACCTGTCATAGTAATAGTAACCGGGTTCTAGAGCTTCTCAATATCACTGACCATCCTCCATCAGTCATAATTCCAGACACGCAATCTTTTCTCGCGGTCGAAACCATCTCGAGAGTATGGTCTCAATGAGTGTAGCATACTGCTACTTTCTATGGCCAAGTTGGTCAATTATAGGTTCTAAGGTCAGTTGATGCTTAATGACCCATTAGCAGCCCCATACTCTCCTTGTTCCTCCACAAGGGATATCGGTACCAACTAATGTGTCACACTAACGTAGCTACTACTTCAACCGTATCGGTCTACGCGGTACAGTTCACTCACAGTCTATTGCTACTTACCTAAAAGGTGTCCCCCAGATCCGGGTTAGGATCTATAGTAACTCCGATACAAAACCCACAAAAATAAAGCAACCAAATCAAACAATTGAAAACAATATGATGAACTAATCCTAAGGTACACCCCACTTATTAACTCCCCAGCAGAGTCGCCAGTTCTGTGATACGGTGGCCAGAATCGGGACTGTTTCTTTTTAGGAATTGATGGTTTGCGTTTTGCGTTTGTGTTCGCAAAATGTCGCGGTAAGCAAGAGTTGCCACCGACTTTTATTTTATCCAACAAGGAAAGGAAAAAAGCACAGAAAATTCATTTTTCGAGATATTTCTGAGTACGGGGGGTAGATTATTGAAAGGGAAGGTATTAGCACCCTTTCTATCTGTAGTTATCTATGGGCTCTTAGGTACTTGCTCATCATTTTCAAAATTGTTTTCTTTGTGTTTGTGTGCTTTGAAAAGTTTTTATTTTGACTTCGATTTAACTCTTGCTTCTGTCTTCAAGAGTGTAATGAAGTGTTTTGAAAACTTTGTTTGTAAAGGAGTGTAAGTGTGAAAAAAAGTTTGTTTTGATTGAGCAAGTACTTAAGAACTAATCTACCTACTCGAAAAAAGAATCGTTCTATGTTTTGTTTCCTTTAGACAGTGCTATCCCACTATTAGTGAGTAGGTAACACTGTCGTTGGAGTTTTAAGGGTCAATTCGAAAGGGACGTACAATCACTAAAGCAATGTTAGGACGTCTTAGTAGTAACCCTAATGTCTTAGATCAATTATCCGAGGCAACAATATCTGAGGCAACCTTTCCGAGGCAACTTTGATCTTTGGACAAAAGGACGACCACTAAAACATCCTATACTCAATGACCGTTTACTGAAGGCAACCAAGTGGGATTGTACCCTAGGAGTGCGCATGTGCCAGTGATCCAATTTCAAGATTATTTATCTTTGCACATTTTAGGTTGATCTAACTATTTTAAAATTAATCATACATTCTTGTCATGCATCCTAATATCATACATCTAACAGTTAATAATTTGCAGAAATTAAAATGCGGAAATTAAACTAAGCTATTACAAGGCTTCGGGTATTTCCATAGCCAAAAACAAACCCTTGAAAAGTAAAGCGGTAAATGAAAATAAAGTCCTAATTTAAACTATTACAACCTTGTGAGCAGTTACAATAATAGGGTAAAAATAATAATAACGCGCGCGATGAAATTTAGATCGGGAGAAAATTAGGGTTTTGACCCTTCTAACCTAATCAAAAGAAAAATTGTTTTTGTTGTTTTTAAAAAAAGAATTATGTTTTCTAAATTAAGTATGAAAATTTATTAGTGATTAAATTAATAAATAAACATAATTACATGGCCTATTTTTTATGTTTTGGTTATTTTTAGGAAAAAGAAAATATAATTAAATTAGAAATAAAAACCTATTTGTTCTAATTTATTTAATTTATTTACAAAAGGAATTAAAGTTGTCTAAAATTAAAATCTAATTAAATTATTTAATTTTTTGTATAAAAAATAAAATCTAAACATAATTTGTGAAAAGTAATATTTTTGTGATTTTTTGATAAAAAAAGAAAATAGTTGATTTGTTAGTAAATGAATAAATAAAATTAAATAAAACAAATAAAAGAGAATAGAGAAAAAGATTTGGGCCTGAATTTAGCAGTTTGGGGAGGGGGGGTGTGAGAAGCAGCTTTGGGCCCAATAATTTGAAGTCTCTGTTTGGCTTCTATGATTTCCTGCTATGCGTTGATTGGGCCTCATGATGCACCTTCAGATGATGGCCATCAGATTTGGCCAACTGGCCACTTGGCAGATTGGATGGTGAGAGTGTATGATGGTCCTTGGTCCTTGGTGCACGCTGGATTGCCTGAAAGGAAAAAAATATGAAGAAATTGGGGGACCTGGGATTCGAACCCAGGTCCTGAAGCATTTTGCCTTCACCTTGTAACCAACTGCGTTGTTTGCTTTTGTTGTCAAATAATACAAAACAATTATTACATTATAAACAAGCATAATATGAAGAACTCGCGCGAAAATTTGAACAAGCCAATGGTTATTCGCCAGCTGGTCATCTTCCTCCTTGGATTTGTTGGTAAAAGTTACAAACTTTTACTTACGGACGTTTGTCCGTAGCTATAAGTCCTGCAAATCTTAAAACTCAACACAAGCGTGAAAAATAAAAACGAAGGCCATGGACATCTTCGTCTTGATCTGCTGAATTCATTGATAGCCCTTTCATGGCCTAATTTTGCCTGTAAACAAAACTCCTAAATCGAACCATAAAACCCTAGCTATGGTGAAATCCAATACAAGCCATGAAATGCAATCAAATGTTACAGGAAGCTTGCAAACATGGTGGTGATCAAGAAAATACAATTATTTTATGCTACAAGTGCAAGAATGATGCTATTCAATTTCAAAAAATAAAGCTATGTCGTGGGTGACTTACAGCGCGATATAAGGCCTGGAAACGCTTGCTCTGGGTTGCTTTTGCTTGCCTACACTCACAGGAATCGATTGGAATCGTCCAAGGGTCTTGAATTGGCCTCTAAGTACGAATTCGATTCACCACTTTTTCCTTGTTTTTTTTCTTCAGTTTTTGCTTCTGGTTCATATGCCTCCTTCTAACCTGGTTTTTGGTCTGCCTTCGTTCTATATGTATTGTGGAATGAATTAGGGTTGACAGTCTGGCCTCAATCTTCCTCCATCAATGTCCTTGATTTTGATTTGATTCACCTAAAAATCTTTCCAAAAATGGCCTAATTCAATCTTTTTGTGCACCTCATGCCTTTACACGAATTTGATTTGATTTCTTCATAAAGACTTGCTATATTTGATTCAATCAAGTGCCAATCTATTTTCATACATTACTGCCAGCCTGTTATGGGTTGTTTGGGCCTCTAACATGATGAGAGTCGAAAGCTGCCCTGCCCCTTAAAATCCAACTCCCTTCTAATTTGCTCTCTTCGATGGCCTCAAAGTCCCAATTCGAATTACTCCAGCTTCGATTGCATAGCCCATTTCGACTGAACCTTCCTCTGCTTCGAATGCTTGATTCAAAAAGAATCACCCCTGTCGAATCAACTCTTGTGAAGTTGTGAATAAACAAGGAAAGAATATGGCCTGGACAGGTTAGGATATGTGTTTTTTCTTAGTCATGCCAGCCTACTTCATTTCTTCTAATCTGCCTTCTTTGCCAGCTTCAAAGTCCCATTCAAGCCAACTTTCCCTAGTAGAACCTTGCTCTCCTTAACGGTTCTGAGTCGAATTGTGCCAGCTTCAATACTAGGGCTCCTTCGATTGAACCACCCTTTGCTTCGATCTCCTGTCCTTTTGAAGAAAATTCCCTATTAGGCAACTTCGACCAGCTCTTGGCCTTGTGATGAGTCTAAGTTCTGATTCGAAGTATTCAGAACTTCCTTCATCAGAGCATCTTAGATTAAGGCAAACTCTAAACTTAAATGCCACTTGAAGGTCATTTCATTCAGATGTTCCGATTGAGGGAAACTCTGAAGTTCCAGTCGAAGGACCTTTTGGAATGCTAATCAAAGGGCCTTTGTTAAAATTCCAATCGAAGGACACTGTTACCATGCCAGTCGAAAGGTACTTGTTAAACTGCCAATCGAAGAGCCTTGTTAACAGGCCAATCGAAGAGCCTTGTTAATAGGCCAATCGAAGGACCTTTGTCCATGCCAATCGAAGGGCGCTGTGTAGATACCCATTGAAAGGCATTTTGGAGATGCCAATCGAAGTGCATTTTGGAGATGCCAATCGAAGGGCATTTTGTAGGTGTCAATCGAAGGATATTTAACCATCAATTGAAAATTTTCCTTGTCTTTAGGCAAAGGTTCATAACCACCTATGCAAGAGGAAAATCTTGGAAAAACATGAGGGCAAATTTTGGGGTACAACACTACAGAATTCTGGTTTCAGAGCTTCTTACTTGAACTTCAAAAAGGTAGAATTCTCCACCATTTGGATCCAAATCAACCACTAATATATTCTACTCCTTTGTCTGATTCTAATGTTGCTTACAATTTTTAAATCCATTGAGAATTGAGAGAGAAATCTCAAATTAAAGGTGTTCGCTATTTTCTGAGTTTTTGATTCATATCTCTCTCCATACCTTATATAAATTTGGCGCGATGGTTGTGTTAGAATCGTCTTGAAGAGACGAGTTCAATGATGCTAGCCTGGGATCCTAATTTTTCCATTTGAAGGATCTCACAAAATCCCCATTGCAGGGTGTCTGGAGGTTGAAGACGATGACATGTCTCGTCTCAGCCAATGATAGCGTGCCAAGCATTTTAATTTCATTGGTTGCCCTTTTCTGATCACATTCGTGTTTCACTAAGCTCCATATCAAGCACAGCGCGTCTGGTTCATTGGATTAGCTTACTAACGCGTTTTGACTATGATCTAATGGTCCACATCTTTTTGGTTTTATTTTATTTTCTGATTTTATATTTTATTTGTTTAAATTTTCAAAAATTCATAACTCTTTTATTTTTTATCCAAATATTATGAAAAAATTCACAAAAATACTTTGAATTATTTCTCATCTCATGAATATTTTTTCACATTTTTATTTTAAAAGTTGGTATTTTTTTATATTTTTTTTATTATTTTCTTTCTTTTAATTACTTAAAAAATACTTTCTGACATTTTTTAATTCTGAAAAAATTCATAAATATTATTTTGCATATTTTTGACTTTCTGAAAATTTTATGGAATTTTATGTTGAGGTTTAAATTTTTTTTTTCTATTTTATGTTTGTTTCAGCAATTTTAAATAGTTTAAAAATAGTTTCTGACTTTTAAAAATTACCAAAAAATTTATAAAAATATTTGGATTCATTTCTGATTTTCCTATGGCCTTATTTTTCATTTCTTGATTAATTTGAACATAATTGATATTTTCCTCATTATTTTCTATTTTTAAACATTTTTTAACCCTTTTAATGTATGTATATATATATATATATATATATATATATATATATATATATATATATATATATATATATATATATATATATATATATATATATATATATATATATATATATATATATATATATATATATATATATATATATATATATATATATATATATATATATATATTATTTTGTGATTATTTTCTGGCAGTCTTGAGTTGATTTTTTGATCATGACTTTATTAACATCAATGAATCTTGGGTGTTGAGTTCAATTCCACCAAAATGGATGAATGATTTTAATAATAGTTTGATTAAATTTTTAATTCAAAAGTGGTTTATTCATCTTTTTGCCCTAATCCTCTTCATCTCATCCCCTTCTTATTGCACTAAATGTTGTTGGAGCGTGATCTCTATATCATGTCTCAAAATAAAGGGTGCATAGATTGTTATTGACCGGCCTTAAAATAGGTGTGACTTCTATATAAGTCCACTTACGATTGCTTAACATAGCGCTAAATTTTGTCCCGATTCAAATAAATGATCATTCGTGGCCCAAACTTATGATTGCAAGCCCAAGTATGTTAATTTGATCTCTTTGATCCAATAACCTTGAGATTCATTGTGTGGAGGCTTTGGTTCTACCAATCCTATAATGGATCTACAACACCTTTTGCCAACGCGGATCACTTAAACATCGTTGATCATTAAATGGTACTTGTGAGAATTCCAAATGGATGATATACTTGACAAAAAGCAAATGCAACTTGTTATGTGGAGGCTTTGGTTCTACCAATCCTCTAATGAGTTCCAAATGCAAGTTTCAAGATGGTCACCCAACTAACCACTAATTATTGACTTATTTTTTATTATGCTTTTATTCTTTTTATGCTTTATGTACTATTTATTTTTTCAGCATTTACATTTCATGCCATTTTCATCTTTGCTCATTTGAGCATTTATTTTCTTGTCATTTTTACTTTGCTCACTTGAGCTTTTCTTTTCTTTTCTTAAGATACTTAATAATCAACATAAACCCTAAAAAACTCTTAATGTTACTTGGACTATTTGGTTACTATCCTTGGCATTATGGAGCATGGGGCTATTTCTTGGACTTAGGATTAGAAACCTTGGCCTATCTTGGAGACCTTGTGATCTTATCTTATTTTTTTTGTCTGGAGTTCTTGAGGTTTACCTCAAGACATTGGGTTGATTGTTTGCTTTTGTGTGCAGGTTTTTGTGATTACATCCTCTGTTTGTAATCTGGAATTCACCCGTATACAGCCGTTACTCTGCCCAATTTTTGTGAAGACCTAATACACTTGAAGTTTGATTCTCTCAAGAGGTCTAGTATCTTTGCTTGCTTGGTTTCAATCCAAATAATGGGAATTCTATCTTGACTCATAATGTCAAGTTTTGGCTTCTTGTTGGTTAGATGATTCTTCTCCTTATCTTTTACCTTATGCTTTAGGATAGTCTCTTCTTCTACTCCCATCTTCTTTAATTTCAAAAATCTTCTCCCTCCTTTTGAAAATTCTTCTTGTTTCTAAACTTGAAATACTTTCATAATAAACTTGGACTTATGTCCATGCATTTTCAAAATCTTTTCATAAATAAACTTCAATCAACTTAATAATACCTTGACATTTTTTTGTGAGAAGACCAAAAGTCAATCAATCTCATTTCAAACCATTTTGCCACTTTGGATTTTATCTTTAAACTTTTCTCAACAAGATTAGACTCTTGTCAATCCTTGTAGTGATGCAAACAACTATACTTCTACAATATATAGTGAAGTGAGATATTTTCCACTTGGATGTTGAGTGAGGCATTATTGATTTTAAAATCCAAGCCATATCCTCCTCTTTGAGATGATGCAAATTCTCCTTTCTCATGATTGTGGGTAGTAAGTATGTTTTCCACACAGACAATGACGATGATGTCTTATCTCTTAAAATCAACCAACACATTTGTGTTTCAAATTTTTAAAAGAGGAATTACGTGTACCCTGATCCCCTATTGCACGAAAGGTGGTACGTAGGCACTAAAGGTTCGCAACCGCGGCGGGTGCAAAAATCATAAAAATATTTCTTTTCTCACCTCCACCATCCATTTTATATATAACACATTTTTATAGCCAAAATATATAGATTTTACAAAGAGGTTCTTGCGGAGTACCATAGATGTTTAGGGAACTAATACCTTTCCTTTGCATAACCAACCCCCTTACCTTGAATCTTTCCCCCTCTTCTTGGGTTACTCGTTATTTTCCCATTCCTTTGGAAACAATAAAGTGCGGTGGTGATTTTTATTTTAATTTTTATAAAGTCTAGTCAATCCAATGGCTTAGTCTTGAACATTTCTACCGCTACACCATGTCTTCAATGTTTAAAGTCAGATGGGACAACGAAGCCCCTATGAAAACAATTGAAAGATTCGATGAACCTTCACATTGCTGTGAGCTTGACACCGATGCAGAAAAGCCATGGTACCATGAGGTGATGAGATACCTTGAAGCACGGGAGTATCCAGAGGGGGCATCTATCAATGACAGAAAGTTCTTGCGAAGATTTGCAGCCAAATTCTTCCTAAGTAACGGGACATTGTACAAGCGCAACCATGATTCAACTCTACTCCGATGTGTGGAGAAGAAGGAGGCAGGGGAAATCATGGAAGACATGCATGACGGTCTCTATGATACCCACTCAAGTAGACATACGATGGCTAAGAAAATCTAAAGAGCCGGTTACTATTGTTCAACGATGGAGACTGGTTGCCATCAACATTCAAGAACTTGTCACAAATGCCAAATCTACACTGACAAGGTCCATGTGCCCTCTATCCCTCTGAATGTCATGACCGCTCCGTGGCCATTTGCAATGTGGGGCATTTACATGATTAGAGAGATCAAGCCCATGACTTCCTTCGTAAATCCCTTCATTCTTGTTGCTATCGACTATTTTACCAAATGGGTCGAAGCCGCCTCATTTTCCTCAGTCACCAAGAATATGGTAGCCAAATTCATCAGACACAACTTCATATACCGTTATGGTATCCCCGAAAGGATCATCACCGACAATGGGACTAACCTCAACAATTCCATAATCACTGAGCTTTGCACTCAGTTTAAGATCAAGCATCACAATTCTTCTCCGTATAGACCGAAAATGAATGGCGCAGTCGAAGCGGCCAACAAAAATATCAAGAAGATTATGCAGAAAATGGTAGTAACCTATAAGGACTGGCATGAGATGTTGTCGTTTGCTTTACATGGCTACCGTACTTCAGCTAGAACATCAACTGGGGCAACTCCCTTTTCTCTAGTCTATGGCATGGAAGTTATTTTGCCAATGGAAGTTCAGATTCCCTCGCTGAGAATTATGAATGAGGCAGGCCTGGGCGAAGACGAGTGGATTCAAACAAGATTGGATCAACTGAACTTGATTGACGAAAAACGATTAGTTGTTGTTTGCCATGGTCAGACGTACCAAAAACGAATGATCAATACTTTCAACAAAAAGGTCAAGCCTCGAGTATATCAAGTTGGTGACTTGGTGATAAAACGCATCATTCTACCACAAGGCGACCCCAGAGGCAAATGGACTCCCACCTACGAAGGGCCATTTGTTTTCAAGAGAGTTTTCTCTGACGATGCCATGATGCTGACTACCATGGATGGTGAAGATTTCCTACATCCTATAAATGCGGACATAGTTAAAAAATACTACGCATAAGAGACCCGCTAGGTTGACACACCTAGGCAAAATAAGGGCATCCCAGCAAACCAAAAGGTTTGGGCAAAACTTAGGAATATATGCAAAAGATTGTACACCCGGAAAGTTAAAAACTCGAAAGGGCGACTTGGGATAAAAAGGGTATCCTGGTGGGCTGAAAACCCGAAAGGGCAGTCCAGGCAAAAGTTAAGGATTAAAGGCGTATGACTATGTCCCATGGAATCAACACAATCAATTTTATCACCAAGGTCCAAGTTCAAACGGTCCGAGATCAATCATATCAACTTCTATCAACGGCAAGGGACATTCGAAGACATTGGGGCAATAGTAGAGTTGGAAAGCAATAAGATCATTTCACATGGCTATTTTGTTTTCATTCTCAATTTTGTTTTCCTTTCGACGATTTCCTCTTACTAGGATCTCCGTATCTCTGTACAAAAACGCCTATTCATGGGCAAAATATCAATACAAATATACTTTGAAGTGCGAAATGTCTATTTTTGTTTTGAATGCAAATTTGTCCAATGACTAAAATTGAATGAACATATGCATATGAACATAATTAAAACTATTTGGCACATGTGTCCTGCTAAGCAACAACAAGCATATCTTTAATATATATGAAATATCCCTACAGAGTTATCTCATTATCATTATCCCCACAAGGACGATTGCAATAAACCTTTCCCCAACATGTTTTATTTCCCAACAATAATCAAGGAGCCACAAAACTCCCCAGCCGAATTCAAATTTCCTCAACATACAACAATCAAGACATCACATAATTCCCCAGCTGAGCTTGTCTTCCCCAGCTGAGTATATCTTCCCCAGCCAAGGCTATTATCTCCAAACAGAGTCTATCCTCCCCAGTTGAGTGTATCCTCACCAAGCTGAGTCTGTCCTACCCGACTGAATCCATACTCTCCAGTTGGAATTTGAAAATCATAGGGCCACAACCCCTGATCCCCAGTAAAGCCGTCAGCAAAGCCTTTACTATTTCCAAAAAGATACTACGAAGCCTGGACCCGACCAGATATTAGCACAATTTTCAAGTTGTTACTGAAGCCTGGACCCGACCAGATAATAGTTTGACTTCTTCAAGTTGCTGAAACCTGGACTCGACCAGATAACAGTTTGAGTATATGAAACCTGGACCTGACCAGATAACAGTTGATCTCATTTTCAAGATACTATGAAACCTGGACCCGGCTAGATAATATTCTAACTCTTCAAAGATATAGAAGAACCTGGACTCAAGTCGACCAAGGTTTAACTTCTTTTCCCCAGTAGAGTTTGCCTCTGCCCCAACAAATTATTGTGAAACCTGGATCCGACCTAGATACCAGTTTCCAAATTCATCTTTTAATCAAGTTGTTGTGAAGCCTAGATCCGACCAGATAGCAATTACCCTCAGAGATTCGTTGTGAAACCTAGAAACCGACCAGATAACAACTATATCCCCAAATAGTTATTGTGAAACCTGGACCCGACCAGATAGTAATTGACCTCATCAATCTCAGAAATCTGTAAATCTTGGACCCAACCAGACAACAATTTTTCAAATAGTTTATTGTAAAGCCTGGAGCCCGACCAGATAACAATTAACTGTGATCCCCAGAGAGACACTATGAAGCCTGGACTCGACCAGATAATAGTACAACCTTACCACCATCCATCTCTGAGTGCAAATTTCTGGGCACTCTAGTGTTTAATCATCTTTCACCTTCAAGTCACGAATGGCAGATCTACCAATCTAACTCTTCAGGTTTAAGAAGATTGAACAGGGGCAACTGTTGTACCCCAAAATTTTCCCTCTCAAGACACCTCCTCAAGCACTGATGACCAAAATTAGGGTTTAAGATTGCACAAGGATAGTTGAACTTTAAATGCTTCATATGACTTTCATGGATCATTATGAACCCCCAAGATTACTCATGTCAAGTTTCAAGCCTTGGATCACACTTCTGCTCAGTCAATTGAGCAGTTGACCTAAAAATCAACTGTATTGGGGAAAAAGTCAACTATGGCCAATTGGCAGTCAAACTTCATAATTTTTTATCCACATCAACATTACAAACTCATATGTATCATTTGATCAAGTTTGGACCATAATTCCTCAAGAAATTTGATCAAATCATCAAAAGGGCAAAATGGTCAAAATTAGGGTTTTGACTAAGAAAGGGCAATTTCTGATTTTTTTTTTTTACCTAGAAAATGGTCAATTGGTTTGAAGCATGATCTCAAGAGTTAAATTTACTCATTTTTACCTAATGGCATGACCTAAAACATTGCTCAAGATCAATTGGCTTGATAGGGAATTTTTAGTCAACTGTACACTGAAAAGTTAAACTTTGACTTTTTGGTCAAAATTCAATGTCAAATATCACAATTCATCAAAACATGTCAAGATATGAAACTTATTCATCAAGAAATCAAAAAGTCGAGATTTCATTTTGAAAAGTCAAAATTTTATAACAGGAATTTTTTTAAGTGTTTAAAACTTCATGTTTTTTCATAACTTTGAGCCAAATTTTCACCATGATGCAAGATGATTCAAAAGAAGCTTTCAACATGAAAGTTTTAGATCTCCATAATATCTACAACATTTATTTACACAAATTCTTCTAAAAATTCTTGGATCTCAAGTTATTAATTCCTAAAGTCATGGTCTTGAAATTGGACACTTAGTGAAATTTTGCCCTAGTTTTGGTCAGAATTTTGACCTAACTTCATGGCACTTTTTCATATAGTTCCAAGGGGAATTTTCAAAAGTGATTCAAATAGGGGTTGTATAGAACATTGCAAGCTTTACAAAATGTCTAAGAACTCCTTGAGATCATTCTTGAGCAGGGAGAATCGAAGAGATGAAGTTAGGGTTTTCACACTTGAAATACAAGTCATTTTGTGATGAACAAGATTCAAATTTCAAACCTATGCTGCATAATCTATACTTTACAGGCCTAAAACTTATTAGGCACTCCATAATTAATTGCTTGCACAGTTGTTAGAGGTCTCAATTCAAGCATTCAATGCAAAGCCATGCTTTATATCCATTTTAGGAAGAAAGTGCACAATGCCATTTTGATAAAGTAGCTTTTTGCACAAAACTTGTTCTTGAGCCTTGCAATTGTTTTCTTCTGATCATACATGTCCTATAACTCAAGAGAAGTTTGTCTAAACACTTACAATCACTCATCCCATGCTTGTACTTCCTCTTGGAACCATACTTCCCACTTTTCTTCAAAATCAAGTAACATAGCAATCAGCCTATGTCTTGTACTTTTGCCCCTCTCAAGCACAAAAAACCTTCTCATTACTTATGTACAAGTCATTTGCCACAAATCACACGCATGCTTGAGCCCTGAAAAGAGCAAGAACTCAAATTTGCATCTCACACCACCATTGTTGCATATTTTGGCCAGAAATCCCAAAACCAAAAACTACTCGTGCGTTTCTTGGCTTCTTGCTTCCAAAAGCTTCCAAGCATCATACACAAATAATCCCATACCCTGTTACAGTTCTGTAACACCATCTTCCTCCATTTCCAAGTTCAAAAACATAGCACTGCAAGTGGACTTCTCCAGACCATTTCAGCCATTCTCCAACCAAGCTAATCATTGCATTAGCTTCCTGGGACCTCAGTTGAGCTATTATGATCATCACAACACCTTGAGGAGTGCTCAAACTCAGAATATGATTTTCAGTTTTGAGGTGAGTTTCCTTAACTTTGAACTCTTCATACAAGCATCATTAATGGTTTATTTGTGAATGAAAAATGTAGATATCATTTCCCTAAAGCTAACCATTCCATATTTTTCATTTATGTTGCTTGAGCTTAGAGAATTCTAAGATTGAAGTTTCTGAAATTTTTAGGGTTCAAATTAGGGCCATTAAAATTCATGTTTGTCTTTGATCTATAATTTTATTGCTTTACATTTCTAAAATCGTGAGGAAATTTGCCACAAGATTCATGTTTACACTTTTGCAAATGGATGAGAAATGAAAAAGATGCAGGTACTCTGGATGGGCGTGAGGTTGAAGATGAAGTTCAGGCCATGGACTTGATTTATAATATATATTTATTATTTTGTTTATATGAATGAATGTATATCCATCCCAGTGGTAAAGTGTGCGCCTGTTAACCTTTGGGACCTGGGTTCGAGCCCCAGTGGTACATGTTGTACCCCAAAATTTTCTCTATCACTTATCAAGAATTTCCTAACAATATCTCTTTGACTCAAGACTGGATTAGGGTTTGACCAGCTCAGGACACCTCCTCATGCACTGATGACGAAAATTAGGGTTTGTGTTTGCACAAGGATTTTTGGACTATCAATGCTTCATATGACTTTCAAGAATCATTATGGACCCCCAAGATTACTCATGCCAAGTTTCAAGCCTTGAATCGCATTTTTGATCAGTCAATTGGACAATTGACCTAAAAATCAATTGTATTGGGAAAAAGTCAACCATTGCCAATCTATAGTCAAACTTCATAATTTTTTATCCACATCAACATATTAGACTCATATGTATCATTTGATCAAGTTTGGACCACAATTCCTCAAGAAATTTGATCAAATCATCAAAAGGGCAAATTTGTCGAAATTAGGGTTTTTATTGAGAAAGGGCAATTTCTGATGTTTGACCTAGAAAATGGACAATTGGTTTAAATCATGATCTCAAGAGTTTAATTGCATCATCTTGACCTAATGAAATGGTTCAAAACATTGCAAATCCATTGGATTGACAGATGAATTTTTCAGTCAACTGATCAAAAGTCAACTGTACACTGAAAAGTCATACTTTTACTTTTTAGTCAAATTCAAGTGCCAAGGATCATAATTCATCAAAACATGTCAAAATGTGAAACTTGTTCATCAAGAAACCAAAGATTTAAGATTTGGATTTGAAAAGTTGAAAAATTCTAACTTAGAAAATTTCTTATTTTTTCTAAACTTTAAGCCAAATTATCACCATGATACAAGATGATTCAAAGGAAGTTCCCAACATTAAAGTTGTATATCTCCATGAAATATACAACTTTGCTTCACACAATTTCTCCTAAAGATTCTTGGATTTCAAGATATAATTTTGTGAATACATGCTCATGAACTAAAATAACTTAGTGAAATTTTGCCCTAGTTAGGCAGGTTTTTGACCTAACTTCATGCCAATGTTTCACATAGTTACAAGAGGAATCTTGGAAAGCAATTCAAAGATGAGTTGTAGAGAACATTGCAATATTTACAAAATATCTAAGAACTCCTTTAGATCATTTTTGAGTAGGGAGAATCGAAGAGATGAAGTTGGCAATTTCTCACTTTGATTTCAAGACATTTCATGATTAACCAAAATTCAAATTCAAGCCTAGGCTGCATAATCTTTGCTTTGCAGGCCTAAAACTTGTTTCTCACTCCATAATTAAATGTTTACAAAGTTTATAGAGCTTTAATCCAAGCATTAGAGCCTTTGTCCAAGCTACATTTCCATTTATGGCACAAAGTTGCCATTTCCATTTTGATAAAGCACAACTTTTGCAATTGTCAAATCCTTGAGTTTTACACTTGTTCTTTCTGCACACACAAACCCTATAAACCAAAAGCAACTTTCCTAAAAATTCTACCAAACCAGACCATGCTTGTACAAGCTTAGGGACTTGTCTCCTCACTTTTCTTCAAAAGCAAGTAATAGAGCCAAAAGGCTATAACTCAGAAATCTTGAGGAAGCTTGTTGTAAAACCTTTTCTATACTTATAGGCAAATAAATTACAACCTAGAACATGATTTATAAGGCTTAGAAACTCTGCCAAACACACTCTCACTGAAAATCTGCCATAACTTGCAGTTTTTCACATTCCATAGCAATCTCAAAAACCACTCGTGCGTTTTGAGTTTTAACCACCTAAACACATAACATACTTCATATCTAAGTGTTCCAGACCTTGGTTCCCTCACTGTAACTCCTCCTTCTTCATCTGCCATATTTACATTTCAAGCTTGCAGGTTGACTTGAGTAGGGAGATTCAGGGACTTTCAAGACAAGGTAAGGATTGGAATACACTCAGGGAGGTCCAGGCAAGCTAAACAGATCCTCGGGCCTTCTCAAAACTTGCTCAAACTCCATTCACGATCTCAACTGAAAGAGGTAAAAACTCAAACTTCTACCTCTTCATACAAGCATCCTTTGGTATTGATTTGTGAAAACAAAATGTAGATATCCTTGCACTAAAGCCAACCATGTTCATAGATTTCGTTTATATTCATTGTGTATAGAGAATTTTGGATTTGAATTTTCTGTAAAAATTAGGTTTTAAATTAGGGCAAGCAAAATTAACTTTGATCTTTAACTTTTAGTTTACATAAGATATATGGTTGAACTCGTGAGAAGAAACACTGTAATTTTCATGTTTGGACTTTCCATTTTCATGGAGAAATGAGAGAGATACAGGTGGTCCGGCCATGGCTCAAGGTTGAAGATGAATTTCCCTTCAGGGGGCGTTTTATAATATATATTTATGCCTTTGCTTATATGAACGAATGTACAGCATCCCAGTGGTAAGGCAGCACGCAAAAATGCCATAGGTCGTGGGTTCAAGCCTTGGCGCTGCCTTTTGCAATTTTTCTCATTTTTTCCATTTTTTGCTAGCTTGCAGCGCATTGGGCTTCAGTTCTTGGGCCTTTTTGTTTTTTGCTAACATGCTACCTCTTGTTTGCTTGCAGCACCCCTGACCCATATATTTTTATTATTCATTTTATTTTCATTTCTATTTTATTTAATATATTTTCCTTAATATTAAAAATCATAAAAAAATATAAAAATGATAGATTTTATTTTGACTTATTTTATTCTATTTTTTTCCAATAAAAAATATTTTCTTTAGTTATATATATTATCTATTTTATTAAATAAACTTGTAAATTAAATTATAACTAGTTTGATATATATATATATATATATATATATATATATATATATATATATATATATATATATATATATATATATATATATATATATATATATATATATATATATATATATATATATATATATATATATATATATATATATATATATATATATATATATATATATATATATATATATATATATATATATATATATATATATATATATATATATATATATATATATATATATATTATTTTAATACAAAAAGACCAAAAATACCTCATAAATACCATATATTATTTTTCAAGACAAAAAATGCAAAAATACTTACTTTTTTTTAAAAGAAATTTATTCCCTTTTAATCAAATAGAATTAGGGTTTATAAGAAATCTTTTCTAAAAAATAATTTTCTTTCCTAATTAATTTGAGTTTGATCTTGATTTATTTATTAGGTTTAGGTTAAAACTTTTTCCACATAAAAAAACCAAACAAAATCTTCTTTGCATTCATACCCCTTTGCATATTTAATTTATCTTGTATATTATTTATTCTAATATATGTACATATTCAATTTGGTTGTAATAGTTTAATTAGGTTTATATTATTGCAAATCCCCATTCATAAATTGTATTCCCCCCTCCCACAAATATTGTAATAGCGTAGGACATTTAAATTTCGTAATTTTTGCTTTAATATAACATGTTAGTAATTAGGGTTTGTATGAAAAGATAAAATCAACCAAATAGAAAACCCTAATCCAAGACAAAATCAAGCATGAAAATGACACACTTGCACACAAAACACCCTAGGGTTATCCCACTTGGTTGCCTTATACAATATGGCCATATTACGCATGTAAAGTGTCTTAGCAAAAACAAATAAATACAAGATCATAGTCCCTCGATGACGCTATTCAAAATTGCCTTACAAAATGATCTTAGTCCCTCAAAAAATGCTAAGATACTTTGCAACATTGCTAATCATGGCTATACGATGACCCACGCCCATCCCGTTTACATCCAAAGATAGGGTTGCTTACCAAATTAATGGTAAGACAACAATATCAAAGGAAAAGAAAATGAACAAGAAAGACATTTGAGTAGGTAGATTATTTTTAGTTACTTGCTCCATTTCAAAACAAATATCCTTGCAATTTTCAAAACAAACACACAAATTTCCAAACATCTTACAAAATTGAAAACATTTTCAAAAAGACAAACATCTTTGTATACATTATTACGAACGAGAATCATTATAAAGATTGCCTAAACAATGGTCTCTTTTACAAAATACTTTCAAAACCACACAAAAGCACAATTTCAAACAAAAGTAACTGATCTAGCAAGTAACTAAGAGCCCATGGAAAACCATGGATGAAAAGGGTGCTAATACCTTCCCTTTTCATAATCTACCCCCCGAACTCAAGAAACAATCTCAAAGGTATTTCATGTGCTTTTTTACCTTTCCTTTTTGGATAAAATAAAATTCGGTGGAGACTCTTGCTAACCGCAACATTTGCAATCAAATGCAAAACAACCAAGTCAGTTCTCCCACCACATCACAGAACTGGCGACTCTGTTGAGGAAAATTCAAAAAGTGGGGTTACCTTAGGGTTTAGATAACATTTACTTGCTTACATTGTTTGACTTGTATGCTTTACATTATGGTTCTTTGTTTGGGTTTGAATCCTCTACCCGTATTTGGGATACATTATAGGTAAGTAGCAATACATTGTGGAAACTGTGCGGGGTATACCGACATGGTCTAAGCAATAGCTACATTAGTGCGACATATTTGTGGGTACCGGTAGCCTTTGAGTTAATCAAAGAGAATACGGGGCCGCTGAGTGATATCATAAAGCACTAATGAACTTCTAGAACCTTTACTTGACCAACTTGGCCTTTTAGGATGTAGTGAGATGACCAGCTTTGGTGCAGTCCGAAGTTGGTAGATACTCGATACTACACTCATTGAGGTTTGGTTTCTTGGGATATTTCGGTCGCCATTAAAGAGGCTTGAACTAATACAATGACCAAGGAAACAATCCAGTGATATTGAGCTCCTTAGATCCCGATTACTATTACTAGGACAGATTTGAGCCAACTAAACTTCAAGAGGGTACTTACCTATAAAACTCCATGCAAGCCTAAACCTAGGATTTGTTTGCTTTGTTTGTATATGAATACTTGTACATAACATCATGGACATCATGAACATCATATACATCCACTAACCATTTCAAGGATTGTTAGATTCATCTTTGTTCTTGTTTTGTAGGATATGGATTCACTTCGTAGGAAAACTATTCAAGTCAACCTTGTGAGAATTTCTCCACAACTAAAGGAGCTAGCTTCAAGAATTCCTGAAAACTCTCCATTCACCGAGAGACATGGTCGTCTACTCAACTTGGTCACCTCCAACACATATGAGGATATGATGAAGGTGCTCTTTCAGTTCTTTGATCCTTTGCACCATTGCTTCACATTCTCCGACTATCAACTTGTGCCTACTTTGGAAGAATTCTCCCAACTCTTGAGGATTCCTATTCTCAATCAACTACCTTTCAATGGTACAGAAAGAGATCCAAAGTCAGAAGAGATTGCTCAAGCTTTACACTTGCACTCATCTGATGTCACAACCCATTGGGAAACAAGGAGTGGTGTCAAAGGCTCCTAGCAAAGTTCCTGTTTGAGAAAGGCCAAAGCTGTTGGAATTCCTTAGAATTGCAAGCCTTTGAGGAAATTGTGGCTCTTCTCATCTATGGGATGGTTTTGTTTCCAAATCCTGACCAACTCATAAATGTGAACACCGTCAAAATCTTTATATCACGCAACCCGGTGCCTACATTGCTAGGGGATATCCTACACTCTTTTCACACTCACACAATGAGGAAAAGAGGTGTACTTATGTGTTGCACTCCTCTCTTGGCAAGATGGTTTATTTCTCATCTTCCCCAATCAGTATTAAAGAATGAGCAAGGTTCAAGGTGGTCACAAATGTTAATGGTGCTCAAGCATTCACACATTCATTGGTGCTCCCGATCCAAGGAGAATGTTATCATTGTTGACCGTTGTGGAGAATTTCCTAATGTCCCTTTACTTTGAATTAGGGGAGGAATCACCTACAACCCATGCTTAGCTTTAAGACGGTTTGGTTATGCCTGAAGGGATTGCCCGCACGAGATGCTGATTCAAGGTTTGGTATTCGACTATGACAACAACGATCAAGGTCTTCGCCAGAGATTTATCCGAGCTTGGAGGATGCTAAATAAGGTGAATAGCAAGACTTTGGGACACAAGAATTCCATACCTCTTGAGCCTTACCTCAAATGGGTATGAACTCGCGCTCAGAGTCTTATGATGCCTTGCCCCTCCATTCTCCCGGTAATCATTGAGCCTGTTAAGGAAGGAGATGTTCCATACATTATCCTACATCCTGACATGCCCACATCTCTTGAAGACCTCTAAAGGGATTGGATACAACTCAAGGGAGAGCGAGATACTTTCGAAGCCCAATTCTACACAAGCGAGAAGAAAGTTTTGGAACTCACTAGGCTACTTCATGGGGAGCAGACTCAGAATGCCTACATTGCACCAAAGAGGATGCACACTACTTTTCTATCTTAGAGTCTTGTATTATTTTGCCCAAGCGGCATTGATGTACTCAAACTTTATCTTATTAATATAACGTGTGTTTCCTTTTTGTCTAAAACAAATTTGAATATTTGAAATCCTTGAAAACATTGCATAAGCACATATCATTCATCATAACATAAACAGGTATTTTGCAACAAGTCTCCTCATCTCTCTTACTGTTTATTTTAGTAAGATGGGTCTCGAGAAAACAATGAAAGATCTCTAAGCTCAGAATACGCAGTTTCAACAGTTGCTCATGACCCTAGCCAAGGGGCAAGAAGAGTTGAAGACTCTGCTGGCTGAAGAGAGGAAAAAGAAAACAAAGAAGGTAACCAGAGTCTTAAACATGGGAAGAAGATTTCTGGGAAGGCAAGAAGGACTTTGGACTTTGCAACAACATCCAGTGAAGGAGAGGGAAAAGGCAAGGAAACAGTTGTCCCGTCAGAATCGGAAGAAGAGGAAGAAGAAGAAGACTACTCTGAGGAACAGTATCCTCCAACTGATGATAAGTATAAACATCTTGAAGAGCGGTTGAGCGCGATGGAAATCCAAAAGGTGCCATGCTTGGACTTTGAGGAATTGGGACTAGTGTCGGGGATTGTGATTCCTCCGAAATTCAAAGTGCCTATATTTGCCAAATATGATGGAGTGTCATGCCCTAAAATGCATCTTCGATCATATGTGAGGAAAATTCAACCCCATACCGCTGATAAAGACTTATGGGTGCATTTCTTCCGAGACAGCCTGTCTAGGACTCAACTTGACTGGTTCTACCAACTAGAAAGGGCTAATGTTCACAATTTGGAAGATCTTGATGCAGCTTTCTACAAGCAATACCAATATAATGCTGATTTGGCGCCTACCCGTACTCAACTTCAGAGTATGGCCATGGTGTCCAATGAAGGTTTCAAGGACTATGCACAAAAATGGAGAGATTTGGCTGGAAGAGTTCAACCCCCTCTGTTTGAGATAGAATTTGTAGACATGTTCTTAGGCACCTTATCTGGTCCCTTCTTCAATCATTTAATCGGAAGTTCATCTGCAGGGTTTACTGAACTAATATTGACCAGAGAGAGGATAGAAGCCGGTATTAAGAATGGAAAAATATAGAAAGACACATCTTCTTCTACAGTTGTAAGGAATCCTTTCATCGGGAAGAAAGAGGTAGCTACTGCATATCCACAAAGAAACCAAGATAGAGCCGAACATCGACCAATGATGGGGGTTGTTATGATTCCAAAGCATGCGTCTGATCAGGAAAGAAATGATCAACCAAGGGTAGAAAGGCCAGTCAGGCAGTTTACCAGAATCAACATGACTCTGTCTCAAGTATTACCTCATCTGCTAAGATCCAACTTGGTAACCTTGAAAGAAGCTCCAAAAAACCCCAACACAACATCCCCTCATTATCATCCCACTTCCCGTTGCGCATATCACTCTGAAAGTCTTGGTCACGATACTAACAACTGTTGGGCCTTGAAGAACAAAATACAAGACCTCATTGAAGCAAAAGAAATTGAGTTTGATGCACCCGAGAAGCCAAATGTCATTTCTGCTCCTATGCCTAGACATGGTCACAATACCAATGCTGTTGAAGAATATTTTTTTGTTACCACAGTTGATGAACTCATGACCCCACTTCCAACCATTAAGATGAACTTGTTGAAATCCGGTGTGTTCCCGGGCTGTAATGAAGTTTGCCATCTCTTCTTATCATCACCATTTGGATGTCCTTTGTTGAAGGCAGGCATTCAGTGCCTGATAGATAACAAAGAGATTTTGTTCGAAAAGACTTCAATTTCACCTATTCCTATTGAAGATGTTTCTATCATTACCATTTCTGCCAATTCTTCTAGGGTCTCCACCAAAAGACCCGTTAGAATTACATCGGTTCCGAAAGAAGCTCCTTTAATAATCACAATGCCTGGGCCAGTCCCATATGAATCAGACAAAATTGTGTCGTGGAATTACGGAGGGGACATTTACTACCATGGCATCAAACAAGACTGGCCGGCCTCCGAAGAGATGAACTCCAAAGAAGAAGATTCTGACATCAGCAATATTGTCGGAACTAGCAAAATTACCCGAAGTGGTAGGATCTTTTCTCCAGAAATTGCTCCACCAAAAACAGATTATGGACCCGTGATCATCCTTGTGGCTGCTCCAAAGGTTACTTCCTTACCCATAATCATCTCTGTAAGTGATCCTATTGACGAAGACGTTACAACCCCTGTTATCATTCCTACCAACACTCCTGCTACTGAAGCTCGAGGAAAGAGTATTCAAGTGGAGCCTGTCCGGACGGAGGCTCAATCACTGACTATCCCTGAGACATCCAAGAAAGAAATGGAGGAGATCCTAAAAATTATAAAGAGGAGCGACTACGATGTAGTTGAACAATTGGAGCAAACTCCCTCCAAAATCTCCATGTTGGCATTACTACTTTGTTCCGAGGCACATGCAAAAGCCTTGGTGAAATTCTTAAAAACAGCCCATGTACCTCAAGAGACGTCTGCTGATCAATTCCAAGACTGCGTGGCCAGCTTGACAGCGAATAACGGCCTAGGTTTCTCAGATGCTGGTCTGACACCAAGGGGAAGAAAGCATAATGAGGCATCGCATGTCTCAGTGGAGTGTAGGGGCATAACTCTAGCCCATGTCTTGGTGGATACTGACTCATCTCTGAATGTATTACCCAAAAAAGCTCTTGACAGACTTGACTGTGAGGGGTTGACTTTGAAGCCGAGCAACATAGTGGTAAGGGCTTTTGACGGCTCGAAAAGAATGGTACATGGGGAGGTGGAAATTCCCATAAAGGTTGGAACCCAAACCTTTAATTCAACTTTTCATGTGATGGACATCTGCCCTTCATATTCCTGCTTGCTAGGCCGACCATGGATCCATAATGTTGGCGCTATTACCTCTACATTACACCAGATGCTGAAGTATCTGGTTCAAGGGAAGATTATCACTTTCCATGGAGAGGAAGAATACATGATCAACCATCTCAATTCCTTCAGATATGTGGAATTGGACGGCGAATTCATTGAAACTCCATTTGAACACTTTGAAGAGGTCCCCTAAGAGGTGGAAGTTACCAAGGTTGTTCCCAAGATTACAAGGCCTCCACTTCGGATGTCGTCACTGAAAGATGCTAAGGCAGTAATAGAAGAAGGAGGATGCACTATCTGGGGACAACTCCCAGATATCCCATATAAATCTAACAAGTTTGGCTTAGGTTTCACTTCAAGTTATCAAAAGGTTGTACGTCGTGCCCGTTCTGGAGGGCCTCCCTTAAAGATCAGCAACTGTGAAGTCAACGCAATAAAAGATAGTGAAGATGGTAGCAACCTGGAGGAATGGATCTTTTCGACTGTCAATGGAGGGCTCAGAAATTGGGAGGCTAGAGACTTCATCCCAATCACTTTCATCCCTCAGTAATTTATCTTTACATTTTGTTGGATCTGTAATATTTAAAACAATTCGCACTCTTAAAACCTTGTGTCTTACCTGAAGCACAATTGTCCATTTGTAAGGGTTATTATCTCATTTTTCATATGATATCAATGAATCATGGATGTTTTCGCATTAAAACTTTTGTGCTCATTGTTTTTCTTTTACATTTTACTTTCTTTCAAAGATAGTTATACCCTTACACACACCCACACTCACAATGTAGGTATACATCCATTCTGGATTCCATGGGTAACGATACTGCTATGGCCTTTTGTGACTCTGAGAATCCAATCTACCAAGCCAAATACGAAGGTGAGGAAGATTGTGAAGTACCAGAGGAACTTTCCAGATTGGTACAACAAGAAGAGAGAACCATTCAGCCTCACGAGGAACCCATGGATACGATCAACCTAGGTATTGAAGAAGATAAAAAAAAGGTCAAAGTGGGTGCCAATCTGGAACCCAGTGTCAAGAAGCGTCTGATTCAGTTGTTGCATGATTATGTCGAAGTCTTTGCCTGGTCGTATGAAGACATGCCAGGACTTGATGAAGATATTGTTGTACATCGTCTGCCAACAAGAGAGGATTGTCCTCCAATAAAGCAAAAGGTACATCGAATGAGGCCTGATATGCCAGAAAAGATTAAAGCATAGGTCATTGTTGTACCCCAAAATTTGCCCTCCCATATTCTTCAAGAATTGTCAAAAGCATGCTTCAAAATTCCCCAAGGGTTGCACAGTTCAAGGACCTCCTAACAGTCAAAATTAGGGTTTTGGTTCTAATCAAGAAAATGAAGTTTCCAAGGGTCCAATCAAGTCCCACATGCCTACAAATATGGTCAAGCATCCTCATACCAAGTTTCAAGACTTTCAGCACAAAATTGCACAGTCAAAAACCCTAATTGCACTACAGTCAACTGTAGGGGCAAATGGTCATTTGACAGTCAAAAGTCCAAATTTTTGGTCAACATCTCATTTTGAAGCCACAAAAATCATTTGATCAATGCTTGATCATGATTCTCAAAGCTTGGCTCAAAAATCATCAAGATGCAAAAGTTTCCATATTTGGACAGTTGAAAAAGTCAACTGTAAATTGACCAGGGCATAACTTTCACATGGATTATCAGAAAAATTCCATCCAAAGCTCATTTTGAAGATAAAGACATTTCATACAACTCCTCTTCATACTTCAAGTCCAAGATATGCTCTCACAAAAAGTTATCAATTTCAACATTATAGGTCATTTTCAAAAGTCAACAAAAAGGGACTTTAAGTCAAAGGCCATAACTTGAGATTGGTAAATCAAAATGATATGGGACCAAAGACATTGGTTAGAGGACTTAAATACCTTTCAAAAATGTCCAAGAACATGAGCAAAGCTTAAAAATTGAGCAAGTTATGCCTTGTGGAAGTGGGGAAATTTTTGAATATTTTGAAAAGTCAACATTAATTCAAATGACCTAAAATTGCTAATGGGCCTCTTTTTCTTCCACAATTCATCATCCAAGGCATGTGCACGACCATTTGGCCCAAAGGGAAGTTTTTATCATTTTTTATTTATTTATTTGGATTTTTTATTATTAATAATTCATTTAATTAAATAAAATACATGAAAAATACTAAACCTAGGTTTTTCAATCTTTTTGTGCATATAATATCTCCAATATTTCGTGCAAATCAGATTAGGGAAGAATTGAAGATGATTGGATATGATTGAGACCAAATATGCTTGAAAAAGATTTGAAAATAATGGCTTGAAAATCAAATATATTTTTCATCAATTCATGGATTTGTGATCAGTTTCTCAACCCTAGAACCTTCACACATAAGTACCAAGTGCAACCCTAATGCATATAGACTCTAAGCTGCGCGGAAAAAACCATATGCAAACTTGAAATTTATCAAAAAAACTCAAATCTGAAAACTGTTTTCCAGGGTGATTCAAGCTGAGATAATCATCTCATCACCTTCCTGAGACCTTAAGCAATGTGCCTGAATAGGTTTCCACGTCCCTAACCCTTTGAATCATTGTACATAAGTCAAACTTTTTCACTTTTTTCTCATAATCGTGTTTTACAATTTAGGCATATTCATTGCATTTTATTTGTGGATTTGTGCTAATTAACCCTTTCTAAAGCTAACCAAATAGTTTAATTGTGTTTTTGTGCATTATTAGAGATTTCACCATTGTTGGACATTAGGGTTTCCAGGACCTTGGATTAGGGTTTTTTAGTTAAGGAAAAATTAGCATTCAAGACTTGGACCACTGAAACAAGCATGATTGGACGATCATAAAGCCACCCTCGCGCTCAATTTATGAGCCTCCCTGAGCTAATCGCTATTTTGGATTATGGCTTATTTTGGAACGGTGCAAAAACCGTTGCTAACCTTTTTGTTTCAGGGAACAAAGAAGAAGAAGATGAGGTGGCCATCAGCGATTGGATTGTTTGAATCTCGCGCAAAAAAAGAAGCACTAACATTTTTTGTTTTATTATATTCATTAGTTATATGATATACAGATGAACGAAACAGCTCCACTGGCAAGCACAAGCATTGGTAAACCATAGGACCTGGGTTCGAGCCCCAGGTCCTCACCCCTTTCCTTATATTTTTCCTTTAAACGTATTCCTATGCAATTTCAATACAGGGATCCTATCATGCACCCACATTATCAAGCGTCCACGCGTCCCATTACACTCCATCAAAGGCCAGGATCTGAAGACTAGGGTGTGCCTCAGTCAACGCCCATACATGCTAATCAAAAGGTCAACGGGGCCTGAAGCTTATTGGGCCCAAATTGCTAAAGAAAAACCTCCCAAATTAGGGGCAGAACCCCTTAGGTTTGCAAACTTTTTTTTTACATTCTTTGTTTTTCATTATTTTTACTTTCTTTCAATTATTGTTTTTTAATTAATTTAATATGTTCACAAATAATAAAAAACACAAAAAATCAGAAAAGGACCAAAATTAAATACCTTTATTTAATTAGTATTTTTTGCAAATAAATTTCATAATTAACTTAGTTTTCTTCTAATTTAGGTTTAAATCTTAACATTTTCTTAAATAATTTAAAATTGGTAGAATTAGCTTTAATTAATTTTTATCCTTTTTTCTTTTCTTTTCACTAATATTTCCTATTATTATTTTTATAATTAAATTGCATGTAAATAATTAGATTAAGTTTAGGTTAAAATTTAATACTTTCTTAATAAATTAAAACAATTAGAATTAGGGTTAGCATTTTAATTTCAATTAATTTTTCTCATTAAAAATCTTAAAATACAAAAGTACCAAAAACAATTTCTTTTCTTTAATTCAATTAATTTAACAATTTAATTTAATTCCATTAAAAAGGGTCCAACGCCCTCGTTTCAACTTTAATTCAAATCGCGCATTTATTTTCTTTTCGTATAATTTTTATGTACCTCTCCCAAGGCCATGTAATATTTATCTTTCGCATTTTTAATTCTTTATTTTCTGTCAAAATCGGGTCCTAGAAATTTTGGCGATGTGGACCCGCGCCTTTTGTAATAGCTTAGAACTTTACTTTTCTCGCACTTTTAACTGTTAATCAAGGCATGCAAGAATGAATGGACAAAAATAAAAGCGAACGCGTAGATCACCAATAACGTGACAAGATAAAATATCTGAATCTGACACACAAATCACACACCACCCCTAGGGTACACCTCGCTGTTGCCTTGCCTCGAAAGGTGATCGTCGAGTAGAGGATGTTTTAGTAAGTCCTCATGATCCGGGAACCTGGCATGAGGGTAGCTTCTAAGGTGTCTTCCCATTGCTCTGATGATCACCATGTCCCGAACCTCGACTTGACCCGAACACCTCCAACGGTGGCGCTACCTACCTCTCAATGGTGGGATGGCACTACCTTAAGGACATTTACACAGCCTAATTCCTTAGGGTAGGTAGACGACTCTAGATACTTGCTCTAATTTCAAAACAATTCAAAAAAATACTTTTCACACCAACACCTTTTCAAAAAGCTTTCGAAAGCATTTTTTTAAACACTCTTGAGGACCGATACAAGAGTCGAACTGGAATTTTCAAAGAAACTTTTTAAAACCCACAGTTGAAAAGCAAACAAACCATTTTTGAAAACACAAATGAGCAAGTATCTAAGAGCCCATGGATAACCATGGATAGAAAGGGTGCTAACACCTTTCCTTTCTATAATCTACCTCCCGAACCGAGAGCAATCTCTATAAGGAATTTTTCTGTGCTTTTGTCCTTTCCATTTGGAGAAAATAAAAGACGGTGGTGACTCTTGCTTCCGTGACATTTCGCGAACCTGCGTTAAACAGTCAGTTCCAGATCCACCGATCACAGAACTGGCGACTCTGCTGGGGACTTAACTTAAAGTGAGGTGTACCTTAGGGTTAGTTCATAACTGTGTTTTCAATTGCTTTCCTTGTTTGCTTTAAATTGTGGGACTGTCTTGGGAGTTCTATAGATCCTAACCCGGATCTGGGGGATACCTTCTTAGAAAGTAGCAACAAGGCTGTGAGGGAACTGTGCGGGGTATACCGACATGGTTGAAACAGTCTTCTACGTTGATGTGGCACTTTGGTGTGTACCGGTAACCCTTGAGTTCAGTCAAGGAGAGTACGGGGCCTCCGCGTGGTGTCGTGAAGCATCAACAGACCTTAGGAACCTTAATTGAACTATTTTGGCCTCTTTAGGGTAGTGAGATAACTGACTTTCGTGCAGTCCGAGGTTGGTTGATACTCGATACTACGCTCAATTGAGGGTTGCTTTCCTGGAATATTTTGGTCGCCAGTTCAGTGGCTAAATCGAAACGATGAACAATGAAAGCAATCCCGTGATATTGGGACCCTTAGAACTCGGTTACTTCTAATAGGACAGGTTGAACCCACCAACTTCAAGAGGGTAATACCCAGACCCCATGCTGGCCTAAACTCTAAGGGTTTCTCTTATGTGACTTGTGTGCCTTCGTACTTGACTATTTGCATGCTTGTTGTCTGACACTTGAGCTTCTTGCAGGTTTTGTTTGTAGTCCTTAATTAGGACTCATAACAAGGTCTACCGAGTTACTTGCAGGTTCTGTTTATAGTCCTTAATTGGGACTCATGACAGGTTTTACTTGAGTTTCTTGCAGGTTTTGGTTTGCAGTCCTTAATTGGGACTCATAACAGGGTTACTTACATTACCCCATGCATACCATAATATCATACCATTGCATACATCCTAACCCATTTCAAGGATCTCAAAGGCTTGTGATGCAGGTCATGATAAATCAAACATCTAGCAAGGGCAAAGAGGATTTATTTTCCTCTAGCCAAAGTTGTCAGGAGCTATGACCCACTTGATATGGTGAGCTTTGACACTTGAAGAAAGTTCCCCGAGCCAAGGGGGTGAAAAACACAAGAAGGGGGGGTTGAATTGTAAAACTGAAATCTTAAAACAATTGACAAGATATTTTTATCCTGGTTCGTTTGATCTCAAACTACTCCAGTCCACCCGTCAAGGTGATTTCGCCTCTCTCCAACGAGGTCTTAATTCACTATATTCAACTGAATATTACAGACTGCTTTAACAACTGCTAAAGCCTTCTTGATTCAAACCACAACCCGGTTTGTCAAGGCAACACTTTCTTACAAAGGTATAAAACAATGTGTGTGAATGTTTTCTACAAAACTTTATCACAACTGTGATGTATACACAAATTAAGCTTAGAAACTAGATTGCTAAACAGAAATAGAATATCAGAGTATGGTTTAGCAAAACTGGTAGAATGAAGATTATGGTTCAGCTTTATGCGTGTAGAGATTTTGAGAGCATTAGCCATTATAATCTTCGAAGCCTTGTTTATATAGCACTTGAGAAGATGAACGTTGAATGCAATATTCTTGATTCAATGCTAATAACAAGCTTTCCTTTTTGAGCAGATCTTGTCTAGAATGAAGCCGTTGGAATTAATTAGCTTTCAATGCACAGTACCGTTGCTTCTTCAATGCACGTTCTGGCTTGGCTCATTCTGATTCTGCTTCGCTGCTGATGAACTATTGTGTTTCTGTATCAGAGTGTTTGAGCGCAGTCTTGTTCATCAAGCTTCAGCATGTACGTGAGTTGATCATCTGATCTTGACGTTCTGATGTAGCAACTTCTGATGCTGGTGTATGAAATCAAATTCTGATGCTGAATAAACGATGATCTTGCTTATGTCCATCAGAGTATCTGCAAGTCAGAACATAATAATTTTAGGCAACAGATAGTTCAAACATGAAACATTTAAATACTATATCTTTTCACTTTGTTATCATCAAAACTTAAATATAGGGTAGTAGATTCAAACATTGTTCTAACAATCTCCCCCTTTTTGATGATGACAAAAACTAGATATTTTAAATGAAAAATAACGTGAAAAGGTATTTAGAAAATGCATCAGAGTAAGAAGTACAAAGAATAAGGAGTAAGGAAATACTCCCCCTGAGTTTATTACTTCCCTTTGATTATACGTGTTCTTCAGGATCAGATCTTTTTCTTTCTTTGAACATCAGATTATCAGAGTCTTTGACTTATCAGAGAGCAGAGCTTCAGAGCTTTTCTTGTCAGAGCTTTGCTTTGGATCAGAGTGTTAGGTCGATCAGAACTTCATATTGATCAGAGCAATATTGATCAGAGCTTCTACATTTTGATCAGAGCTTCTAGTCTTCAGAGTGTCCAGGAGCTTCCTTGTGCCTGTAGACTTTAAACAAAACAGAAAAACATTTCAAGTAATAGAGTTAGAATGTTTGAGAGTTTCTGTCTAGTTAGCCGTTATTGATTTAAATATCATTCTTGTTCTCCCCCTTTTTGTCAGCAATCAAAAAGTGTTGGTGATGTGCTAAAACAATTTAGATCAGAAAAACAAATTATATTAAAATAGTTCAGAATCAGAGGAAGAAAATATTACAAAACATAATCAAAACAGTACTTCAGAAAATCAAGAAAACATAAAAGGTCATGCATGAAAAAGATTTAAGGTTGAGGAGGCATGCGTGTGAACAGGCTCTCCAGCATTGCTTGAATCTTTTCAGAAGTTTCATTCTGTTTCTGCACCATGCTGACAACAGAGTCAATCTTGCTGTCCTGCACATCCATTCTTGCTTTCATCTTCTGATCAATAAAGTAGATCAGAAACTGCTGATCCACGTTTATATAATCAGGAGAACTTGTTGGTTTCCTAAGGTTGAAGCAGCCAAGAACAATCTTAGCCCATACTCTGCAGTGATCCTTCAGATCCTTAATTTTGCTGCTGGGCATTCCAAGAGTGAAAATCCTGTTGGCTACCACACCTATATCAGGGCATCTTTCAGCCATGTCCACACAACGGACTCCACCACCACTTTGACCGATTAGCCTTGCAATTAGATCTTCAGAAATCACAATCTTCTTTCCCATGACAGAAGAAATGACTAGATGTTTAGAAACCTTGGCGTGAATCCAAAATTCCTTGACTAGCGCTGGGAATGTTGGTCCAACCAACCTATCGAAATACCTCTCCCACTTTTGAGCCATAATTTCTTCAGTTAGGTCAAATCCATTTTCCTTCAAACTTTCAAAGTCGATGATTAACTCAGAGAGCACTTCAAGGTTCTTTACCGGAGTGAGAAGAGTTCTGAGTGGCACCTGATATTGCTCAGAATTTGCTTTCTTCTGATTGCCTGCAGAAATGCTGGAGGATGCCATTGTTCACACTAAAAAAGCTTTGAGAATGAATTGAGAAAAAAAGGTTTGCAAGAACTCAGAAATATGCAGAAAATGCTTGAGTGTTAATGAGAAAGCGTGAAGAATAGGAATGAAGGATTAATGTGCTTAAATAGAGTTTTCAAAATTATTTTGAAAAGTTAAACGTTTTTAAGAGAGAGAAAAAAAAATCATGATTGCCATTTAAAAGAATGATTACTTTTCATTAAATGCTTGCTGATTTTGGGGGATTTGAGAAAGATACTTAAAAACGGTTACCAGACATGTGTCTCAATGCACCCAATCAGCGCTTTGCCTTCTCAGAAGCGTGCACGCGTTCTGCTTCAGAGATATGCTGATGATTGGATGACACTTGTTTGATGTAGTGATCAGCACGTCTGTCTTTGAGATTAGACTCTCAGATCTTTAGACTTGCATCTGATACAATCTGCATGTTCTATCTTTCTGAAAGGAGATTGATCAGAAGTTCACAGTAAAATAATTACATTCTGAAGGTAAAAATATGGAATTAAAACATTTTCATTCTGGGCATACTTTCATGCTGAGATGTTTCAGAATGAAATTAAACCTATCTTCTGAAAGGGGTTTAGTAAAGATATCAGCCCATTGATGGTCTGTATCTATAAATTTTAAGTTCAAAATACCTTTCTGAATATAGTCCCTAATGAAATGATGCTTTATTTCTATATGCTTAGCTCTAGAATGTAAAATAGGATTCTTACTTAAGCAAATAGCAGAAGTATTATCACAAAGTATAGGAATGTTACTCTCGAAAATCTGGAAGTCTTCAAGCTGACTTTTCATCCAGAGCATTTGTGTGCTACATCCTGCTGCTGCTATGTACTCAGCTTCTGCTGTTGACAGAGCAATTGTTGATTGCCTTTTGCTGGACCACGAGATCAGATTTTCTCCCAGAAACTGGCAGCTTCCAGAAGTACTTTTACGTTCCACTCTGTCTCCAGCAAAATCAGCATCACAGTAGCCTACTAAGCTGTAATCACTAGATTTTCTATAAAACAAACCCAGATTAGTAGTACCTTTCAGATACTTGAAAATTCACTTAACAGCTGTTAAGTGAGATTCTCTAGGATCTGATTGGAATCTAGCACAGATACAAACGCTGAATAATATGTCAGGTCTTGAAGCAGTCAGATAGAGGAGAGAACCAATCATACCTCTGTAGACTTTCTGTTCTACACTTTTGCTTACCTCTTCTCTTTCCAGAATGCACGTGGGATGCATTGGAATCTTTGATGGCTTACATTCTGAGAGGTCAAATTTCTTCAGAAGATCTCTGATGTATTTGCTCTGATGAATGTAAGTTCCTTCTGGAGTTTGATTGATCTGAATTCCTAGAAAGAATTTCAGTTCCCCCATGAGGCTCATCTCAAATTCTGCCTGCATACACTTAGCAAATTTTCTTCCAAGAGAAGGATTAGTAGAACCAAAAATGATATCATCAACATAAATTTGACAGACTAAGATGTCACTCTTAACTGTTTTACAGAATAGAGTAGTGTCCACTTTCCCTCTGGTGAATTCATTTTCAAGCAGAAAGTTACTTAGCCTTTCATACCAAGCTCTGGGAGCTTGTTTCAGACCATACAGTGACTTCTTTAGTTTGAAAACATGTTCTGGATGTTTTGTATTTTCAAAACCTGGGGGTTGGTGAACATAAACTTCTTCTTCTATATAACCATTTAAGAATGCACTTTTGACATCCATCTGATACAGAGTGATGCCTCTATTAACAGCAAATGAAATTAAAAGTCTGATAGATTCTAACCTGGCGACTGGGGCAAAGGTTTCTGTATAGTCTATCCCCTCTTGCTGACTATAACCTTGTGCAACCAGTCGTGCCTTGTTTCTGATGACTTCACCTTGTTCATTTAGCTTGTTTCTGAACACCCATCTTGTTCCAATGACGTTGAATCCTTTTGGTCTGGGAACGAGATCCCATACGTCGTTTCTGGTGAATTGATTCAGCTCTTCTTGCATTGCCAGAATCCAGTCATTGTCCAGAAGTGCTTCATCAATTGAAGAAGGTTCAATCAGAGACACAAGTCCCATCAGAGTTTCTTCAGAGTTTCTGAAGCTTGCTCTTGTTCTGATTGGATCTTCCTTTCTTCCTAGGATAGTCTCTTCTGGGTGATCCAAACTGCTTCTGGGTAATCTCTTCTGAGGTTGATCAGCAGCTGTTGAAGGATTTCTAGCAGTGCTCCTTTCAGACGTTGAAGGAATGTCTGTGTTGAGAGCTTCTGATGACTTGTCTTCAGAACCTGCAAATTCAATTTCTATACCTGCAAAAGTTTCATTCTGCTTTGACTTTTCAGAGTCAAGCTTATCATCAAAACGAACACTGATTGATTCTTCCACAATCTGTGTTTCTGTATTGTATACTCTGTACCCTTTTGAGCGTTCAGAGTATCCTAACATAATACACTTCTGTGCTTTAGAGTCAAACTTGTTCAAATAATTCTTAGTATTCAATATAAAGCAAGTACATCCAAATGGATGAAAATATGAAATGTTGGGCTTTCTGTTCTTCCACAATTCATATGGAGTCTTTTCCAGAATAGGTCTTATTGAGATTCTATTCTGAATGTAGCACGCTGTGTTTATTGCCTCTGCCCAGAAAGTCTTAGCAATGTTTGTCTCATTGATCATGGTTCTGGCCATTTCTTGCAATGTTCTGTTCTTTCGTTCTACAACTCCATTTTGTTGGGGAGTTCTAGGACAAGAGAAATCATGCAGAATGCCTTTGTCATTAAAGAATGACTCAAAATCTTTATTTTCAAATTCTCCACCATGATCACTTCTGACTTTAACGATTCTAAGATCTTTTTCATTCTGAACTTGGTTACAGAAGGTAACAAACACAGAATGTGACTCGTCCTTGTGTCTTAAGAACTTTACCCATGTCCATCTGCTATAGTCATCTACGATTACTAACCCATACTTCTTACCACTGACTGAAGCAGTTTTAACTGGTCCAAATAAGTCAATGTGCAGAAGTTCTAATGGCTTAGAGGTAGAAACAACATTTTTGGATTTAAAAGAAGGTTTTGCAAATTTGCCTTTCTGACATGCTTCACACAGAGCATCTGAATTGAACTTCAGATTAGGAAGTCCTCTGACCAGATTGAGTTTGTTAATCTAAGATATTCTTCTCATACTAACATGCCCCAATCTTCTGTGCCAGATCCACTGCTCGTTGTTAACAGACAGAAGACATTTTACATTCTGACTCTTTAGTTCAGAAAGTTTGATCTTGTAAATGTTGTTTTTCCTCTTTCCATTAAACAGGATAGTCCCATCTTTCTGACTAACAGCTTTACATGATTTTTGATTAAAGATTATATCATAACCGTTATCACTTAATTGACTTATGGATAACAGATTATGCATCAATCCATCTACTAGCAGAACATTATTAATAGAGGGAAGATTTCCATTACCTACAGTTCCAGAGCCAATTATCTTTCCCCTCTGATTTCCTCCAAAGCCAACGTGGCCTCCAGGCTTAAGTTCCAGGCTTTGGAACATATGCCTTCTTCCCGTCATGTGTCGTGAGCACCCAGAGTCCAGGTACCATGACTGGTGTTTCTGACTTGCTGCTAAAGATATCTGCAACATGTATTATTTTATCCTTAGGTACCCAGATCTTCTTGGGTCCTGATTTGTTAGTTTTACCAAAACTCTGGTTGAATTTTGGTTTCACAGAGTGCTTACTGCTAGTATATTTGATGTCATGTGTGTGACCATACACAAAATGTGAATTTAGAGGAGTGTGTTTAATGGTTAAATCCATGACATTCTTTGGTGTAGGAACCTTACCTAGGTATCCTATACCTTTCCTGCCGTTTCTGCTAACTCCATAGATCATTGAAGCCATTCTGCTTCTATCTATGCTTTTAGCAAGGAACTTCTGGAAACTGTGATCATACTCCTTGATGATCTCATCAGCGTTGCTGGGAGTTTCAGAGATTGGTTCCTTCTGAGAGTTTTCTAAAGAGTTTTCTAATTTTGAAATTTTATCTCTCAGCTCAGAGTTTTCCAATTTGAGACTCTCAGACTTATTAGAGTCAGATTCAAGATTCCTTTTCAGGTCTCTGAATTTAGCTCTAATCTGCTGATAACGTTCCAGAATCTCATTGAGGCTTTCAGCAAGTTCAGCCTTTGTAAAGTTAACAGCGAAGTTAGGAAATACCTCTTCTGTGTCTGATTCTGAGTCTGATTCAGAAGCTTCACTATCATCTGGAATGTTAGCCATGAGAGCTATGTTTGCCCTTTCATCATCTGATTCTGAGTCAGCTTCAGACGAGTCAGAGTCATCCCATATGGCCATGAGACTTTTCTTCTTCTCTCTTCCAAACTTCTTTTTGGGCTTTTCCCTCTGAAGCTTTGGGCAGTCACTCTTGTAGTGTCCTTGCTCATTGCACTCGTAGCAGATGATGTCTTTGGTGTTTGGCTTCTTGCTACTGGAGGAGCCTTCAGATCTTCTGTACCCAGAGGAAGAATCTGTCCTTCTGTATCTGGAAGAAGACTCGTTCTGATCAGATCTTCTGGGATTCCTGAACTTCCTTTGTCTTTGCTTCCACAGTTGATTTACTCTTCTGGAGAGAAGGGAAAGTTCGTCTTCTTCTGATGAGGATCCATCAGATGTTTCTTCAACTGCCTGCAAAACTTTAGACTCAGATTTTCTGTTAGATTTTAAAGCTAAAGGCTTACCTTGCTTCTGAGGCTCGTCAGCTTCTAGCTCTATCTCATGACTTCTGAGGGAGCTTATAAGTTCCTCCAGAGTGATTTTGTTGAGATCTTTAGCTAGCTTCAGAGCAGTAACCATAGGCCTCCACTGCTTGGGTAAACTTCTGATTATTTTCTTGACATGATCAGCAGTAGACTATCCTTTGTCCAGAACTTTGAGACCAGCTACCAGAATCTGGAATCTAGAGAACATAGTTTCAATGGATTCAGATTCTTCCATTTTGAACGCCTCATACTTCTGAATGAGCGCCAGAGCTTTTGTTTCTTTGACTTGAACGTTGCCCTCATGCGTCATTCTGAGAGAATCAAAGATGTTCTTTGCTGTGTCTCTGTTGGAGATATTTTCATACTCAGTATAGGAGATGGCGCTGAGGAGGATGGTTCTGGCCTTATGGTGATTCTTGAAGTCACGCTTTTGTTGATCAGTCATTGATTTTCTATCAATCTTCTGACCACTAGCATTCACAGGGTGCGTGTATCCATCTGTCACCATATCCCACAGATCAGCATCATGTGCTAGAAAGAAGCTTTCAATTCTGTCTTTCCAGTAATCAAAGTTTTCTCCATCAAAGACTGGAGGTTTGCCACTGAATCTGTCTCTGTCATCGTTATTGTCATTGCTGAAGTGAGAATTGTTTCCTGCCATTGTGTTTTTCTGACGCTGGATCTTGTACTGACACGGTTAAGTGTTTTAGCTCAGAACCAGGCGCTCTGATGCCAATTGAAGGGGTGAAAAACACAAGAAGGGGGGTTGAATTGTAAAACTGAAATCTTAAAACAATTGACAAGATATTTTTATCCTGGTTCGTTTGATCTCAAACTACTCCAGTCCACCCGTCAAGGTGATTTCGCCTCTCTCCAACGAGGTCTTAATTCACTATATTCAACTGAATATTACAGACTGCTTTAACAACTGCTAAAGCCTTCTTGATTCAAACCACAACCCGGTTTGTCAAGGCAACACTTTCTTACAAAGGTATAAAACAATGTGTGTGAATGTTTTCTACAAAACTTTATCACAACTGTGATGTATACACAAATTAAGCTTAGAAACTAGATTGCTAAACAGAAATAGAATATCAGAGTATGGTTTAGCAAAACTGGTAGAATGAAGATTATGGTTCAGCTTTATGCGTGTAGAGATTTTGAGAGCATTAGCCATTATAATCTTCGAAGCCTTGTTTATATAGCACTTGAGAAGATGAACGTTGAATGCAATATTCTTGATTCAATGCTAATAACAAGCTTTCCTTTTTGAGCAGATCTTATCTAGAATGAAGCCGTTGGAATTAATTAGCTTTCAATGCACAGTACCGTTGCTTCTTCAATGCACGTTCTGGCTTGGCTCATTCTGATTCTGCTTCGCTGCTGATGAACTATTGTGTTTCTGTATTAGAGTGTTTGAGCGCAGTCTTGTTCATCAAGCTTCAGCATGTACGTGAGTTGATCATCTGATCTTGACGTTCTGATGTAGCAACTTCTGATGCTGGTGTATGAAATCAAATTCTGATGCTGAATAAACGATGATCTTGCTTATGTCCATCAGAGTATCTGCAAGTCAGAACATAATAATTTTAGGCAGCAGATAGTTCAAACATGAAACATTTAAATACTATATCTTTTCACTTTGTTATCATCAAAACTTAAATATAGGGTAGTAGATTCAAACATTGTTCTAACAGTTGTCAGGGGCTATGACCCACTGGATATGGTGAGCTTTGACACTCGAAGAAAGTTCCTCTAGCCAAGGTTGTCAGGGGCTATGACCCACCTGATATGGTGAGCCTTGACTCTTGAAGAAGGACTCTCAACAAAATGAAGTGCCTTCAATCAAGTCACCAGTTTCAAATTCTAACAAATTTTCTTGTTTATCCCGCGAGGTCCTTGAAAACATTGCATGCATAGCATACACATCATTACATAACAGGTACCCTTTTGACAGGTCACTTACCATCTCCGCTGTTTATTTCAGCAATGACTTCCCAACAAGACAACCAGGACCTTCTTGCTCAAGAGACTCGGTTCGGGGAAATCCTCCTGAATTTATCCAAGGGGCAGGAGGAGCTAAGGACACTTCTCATGGAGACTTTTGTCAAGAACAGTGCTGAGGATGAAAGGCTGAAACACCTGGAAGCTGAGGTGGATGCCTTGAAAGCCCAAATGCTGGGGCAGGGGACTGCCATTCAAGGTTTAGCTCAAAGACAAGAAGAGCTCGGAGTCCTCGTCAACCAACTGCTTCAGGGTAACCAACTGGGGCAAATGTCTAAGGGTAAAAAGCCAGTCGTCGTTCAACCACCATTGAGACAAGGAGATAAGGGGAGAGCTCCTCAAATGGCTCCAGTGTCACAAATTCAGCATCAACCTCGCCGGCTTCAGCCAGACAAGTCTAGGAGGCAATTCACCCCGCTCAACATGTCGCCGTTTCAAGCTTTACAACGCCTGTTGAGATTGAACTTGATCACATTAAGGGCTCATCCCCAGAATCCCAACACAACACATCCTACTTATGGTCCCAATAAAAGGTGTGCCTACCACTCTGCCTGTCCAGGACATGATACAAATGAGTGTTGGGCTCTGAAGAACAAGATCCAGGACCTGATTGATGAAGGGGCACTGGAGTTCACCCAAGATGGTCAGGCTGAATTTTTCTATCATCCCTCCAAGGCTCACCATTTGAAATAATAAGCCCTGAGATGAAAAGACCTTTGTTCATTCGAATGTTCAAGTTGTAATTTTCTTTTGTTCAAACATTTACTCATATTAGAACATTGTTATTTCATTAATGCATCGCATATGTCTGTTTTGAAGCAATATATTCGTATTCACTATATGCAAATTGTTTTCATATTTTTTCTGATGATCAACTCTCATTAATTCTAAGCCTCTTGAGGGAGGATGACGAAAATGATACCACAATCTACAGTATGCTTTTGAACAGACCCCGCTGATGAGGTACAGGCATTGTTTCAATCCCTAAACACTGGAGTTATAAGGATGATAATCCCTCGTCAACCCCTCTGAGCCAAAGAAGTAGGAGTTTTTCTTTTCGAAATTTAAAACCCTTAATCATAACCTGGGGCAGGGTAGTTCTCTCAGTTGATCCAAGTGCATAACAAATGGCACCAAAAAGATCTTTACAAAAGAAAAAGAAGGCAGTGATGATTCCGAGTAATCATAAAGAAAGGCAGTCATTATCTCAAAAAAAATAAAAAAACCCATTAAGTCAAAACCCATGAAGGAGACTTACAAAACTGGGGCATCCCGCTGACTGTAATTCCAAAAAAGGAAACTGTTCAGGCAAAAAAGAAAGGGATAACAAAAAAATTAGACAAGAAAGAGGTCTTACCAATCCTCAACAAAAAAGGGATGACTGCCTATTCAAAATAAGTTATCAACATCCGAATCATCACCGGAAAATCAGAGCAAAGACTCAAACAAGGTCTAACGTATGATCAACTGAGTTTAGGTTTGGAGGACATCACGAAGAGCGGGTGGGTACAAATAAAATTTGAGCCTTTATCCTTTGTTTCTTAAACCGTGAACCAGTCCACGTTATAACCCTTAAAAGTCCTAGTTGAAGCATGGGTTAGTTCGAAAGCATACTGTTACGAAAGGTATCCTGACTCCTTAAGGCTTGCGATAAAATATGGAGTTGACATCACATTTTACAAACATTCACTTGTTTTATAAAAAGAATGCATTTTCAAAATCTTCAAGACAGACATAGGCTTTGCATTTTTGACATAACCTTGTTTGTATATGACTTTTTGTTTGAACAGCAGAGAAATTCGCACGATGAATGCCTAATGAACAGAAGCACTTCCAATCAAGGGGCAGACATGACCATGGTCCATTATCTGGGGCAATCCAATCAAGATTCGGAGAATCTCTCAAAGGCCAAATAGTCTGGGGCAAATCTCCGCCTGAGTCACTTGGGGCATTCCAACAACGAATCTTGCCTGATCAAATACCTTCTGGTGGCATGACAAAACACTTCTAACAGGGGCAACTCCCTACTTTCTGAGAACGGACATAGTCGAAAAAATACTACGCATAATCAAAGACCCGCTAGGTTGACACACCTAGGCAAAAATAAGGGCTTCCCGGCGAACCAAAAGGGTTCGGGCAAAATGAAGGGATGAAATGAGAAAAATCTGTACACCCGGCAAGTCGAAAACCTGAAAAGGCGGCTTGGGCAAAAATGGGTATCCCGGTGGACTGAAAACCCGAAAGGGCGGTCCAGGCAAAAGTTAGGGATCAAAGCGTACGACTATGTCCCGTCATCTTGTCACCTGCCTACCAGAAGAAGCTTGGTCTATCAACAACTATCATCCCCCACAGGTCTTCCTCTCTGTTGGCTCCTAAATTCGACACCTTTGTTTTAATTGATGGCAGCCATTAAAAGCTGAAAGATGCTTTCGACTGGCTAAGCTTGTCGAAGTGCCCGTCGAAAGATGGCAAAATAACTTAGAAGATTTCTTCCAAGGAGGAAGGCTCATTGCCTTCGACGTCGAAGGAGTTTTCGTCGAAGACGTCTCTTGATGAAGGTGTTCGATGATCCAGAGTGGAACAGTTTGAAATTCAAAGCTTTGGAGGGAAAACGGTTTCCAGCAGTTACTACGTGCAAACGTGCAAGGATCTGGAGCGTCGAGCATGGAGAGCGTGCCAAGTGGCTTGATCTCGAAGCAGTGTAACTGCCCGACGGTTACTTGGAATGTTTTTGTATAAATAGGGGTAGACGTGTAGTTTCTCGCGTGTGTTCACAATAGATACATAGTCACTCATTTAGATTCAAGTACCCAGTGTGAGCGAACGAATTGTTGAGAAATGTATGTGTGAAACACCAATTTTATCAATACCAAGTCATTTACTTTTCCAGTATTTTACATGCTTTTCCCCTTTAAGATTCCTGTCGAACCTTTACATTCAAGCCTTGTTTATTTTACCAAGCCTTTCCTTTATGCAATTTACTTTAAACAATTTACTTAAAGCCTTATCCACATTAATTAAACTTCAAAATCAACCTATGTCCATAGGATCAATCTGATCGATCCTGCGAGTAACCAAATAAGTAACCATTTGGAGGATCAGCGGTTGTTTACCAAATCCCTAGGTAAACACTCTCCCACCTCAGAAACAGGGGCAATAATGAGTTGCCCAAGCAATCTAATTGTTCTATCCTCCAAGGTATCAAGGTAAGATCAGCCGAAGAACATAATCAGATATCCCAATTCCCCAAAGAGTGAGCCAGCAAGTCAGTACACTCTCCTCAAGCAAAGTTATCAAATCTTAAGGAAGTTGGGTATCCTCCAGCAGATATCAACATTCCACAGCAGCGTATATTCTTAACAAGCATCCCCGGCAGTCTTAGTCTAAAGATTGCTCCCCGGCGGTATATCAAACATTCAGTGGAGTTACTTCCCCAATACAGTTCAAAACCTCCCCAGGAGAGTCCAATCCAGTTCCCTCAGGAAAGTTGGGATCCATCTCCCCAAGCAGTAAGCTTATCCCCAGTAGATTCTGGAAGCTTATCCCTCGCAGAGCACGAACGCGTCGTCCGGCTTTATTCAAAGAGTTATTTCCCTACCAGGATATAACTGGGTTATCCTCAGCCAAAAGCCACGGAAAGAGCGTCCTCGACGAAGTCTTCTTATCCCCAGCAGAGTCTATCAACACTTCCAATACAACAAGGGTATCCTCAGCAAATTATTATTAACAATTCAACAGAGTATCTCTCTCCCCACAGAGTATTACTTCCCAGCAAGATCGTTAGAGTGCTTTTCTCCCCGCTGAGTTATCCATTCGCCAAGTTTATTCCCCAACGAAGCTATCTTCTCCTACCGGTATTCTTGCAACTATCATCCCCAGCGGAAGCAAAGATCTAATTCTCCAACATCAGCCCAGGAGTGACTTCCCGGCACCCGTCAAGGATTTATTTTCCTAAGATAAAAAAAAATACATACATAAACATCGCACTTCCATACATCATAGCATGCATATACGCATCATATCTTACAAATCTCATTTATGTTGAGAACATCATTGCCTGGCCCATATCATGCATTGCATATAACTAACCTTTACCTTTCAGGAAAGATTCAGTTAAATTCTCAATCATATTCCAAGACCTAGACCGGTTCAGTTAAATCGACTCCAAAGATTTCTTATCCAGTCAAAGGCCTTCTCTGGTCCAGTTAAATCGACCCCTAACAGATTTTTCTGATAAAGACTCAGTAGAAGTTATCTATGGTTCTCTCCCCGATACTGCGGAGGTGGTAATCCCAGATTTCGCTCAACGATTGTTGTTGAAGTTGAAGTTATCCAAGGTTCTCTCAATGTTTCCTGTTGAGGTGGTAATCGCCTATGGTTCTCTTCCCGATCCTGCGGAGTTGGTAATCCCAGGCTTCTCTCAACGATTGCTGTTGAAGTTGAAGTTATCTAAGGTTCTCTCAATGTTTGCTGTTGAGGTGGTAATCGCCTATGGTTCTCTCCCCGATCCTGCGGAGTTGGTAATCCTAGGCTTCTCTCAACGATTGCTGTTGAAGTTGAAGTTATCTAAGGTTCTCTCAATGTTTGCTGTTGAGGTGGTAATCACCTATGGTTCTCTCCCCGATCCTGCGGAGTTGGTAATTCCAGGCTTCTCTCAACGATTGTTGTTGAAGTTGAAGTTATCCAAGGTTCTCTCAATGTTTGCTGTTGAGGTGGTAATCGCATATGGTTCTCTCCCCGATCCTGCGGAGTTGGTAATCCCAGGCTTCTCTCAACGATTGCTGTTGAAGTTGAAGTTATCTAAGGTTCTCTCAATGTTTGCTGTTGAGATTGTAATCGCCTATGGTTCTCTCCCCAATGCTGTGGAGATGATAATTCCATCCCAGGTTTTCTCAATGATTGCTATTGAGATTGTAATCGCCTATGGTTCTCTCCCCAATGCTGCAGAGATGATAATTCCATCCCAGGTTTTCTCAATGATTGCTATTGAGATTGTAATCGCCTATGGTTCTCTCCCCAATGCTGCGGAGATGATAATTCCATCCCAGGTTTTCTCAATGATTGCTATTGAGATTGTAATCGCCTATGGTTCTCTCCCCAATGCTGCAGAGATGATAATTCCATCCCATGTTTTCTCAATGATTGCTATTGAGATTGTAATCGCCTATGGTTCTCTCCCCAATGCTGCGGAGATGATAATTCCATCCCAGGTTTTCTCAATGATTGCTATTGAGATTGTAATCGCCTATGGTTCTCTCCCCGATGCTGCAGAGATGATAATTCCATCCCAGGTTTTCTCAATGATTGCTATTGAGATTGTAATCGCCTATGGTTCTCTCCCCAATGCTGCGGAGATGATAATTCCATCCCAGGTTTTCTCAATGATTGCTATTCAGATTGTAATCGCCTATGGTTCTCTCCCCAATGCTGCGGAGATGATAATTCCATCCCAGGTTTTCTCAATGATTGCTATTGAGATTGTAATCGCCTATGGTTCTCTCCCCAATGCTGCGGAGATGATAATTCCATCCAAGGTTTTCTCAATGATTGCTATTGAGATTGTAATCGCCTATGGTTCTCTCCCCGATACTGCGGAGATGATAATTCCCACCAAGATTCTCTCAATGTTTGTTGTTGAGGTTGTAGTCGCCTATGGTTCTCTCCCCGATCCTGCGGAGGTGGTAATCCCAAGATTTTCTCAACGATTGCTGTTGAGGTTAAAGTCATCCAAGGTTCTCTCACCGTTCCTGTTGAGGTAGTAACCATCCCTGGTTCATTCATCACCATTTGAAGCTCCAGATTCAGCTCCTGTAACCAGTCAGGACACATCTATACCAAGCATCTGAAGACCAGCTCCTGCAACATGTCAGGTACTCATTTTTCTTTTTGCAGGTACGCAAATTCTCGCTAAGGAATCTCTTACGTGATCAACATCCAGATGACATCTATAAGCCCATTCCCACCATCATACTACTATGTGAGCGCAAATTTCTGGGCACTCTAGTGTTCAATCATCTTCCACCTTCGGATTACGAAAGGCACGTCAGCCAATCTGCATCCTCAGGTCTAAGAAGATTGAACAGGGGCAACTGTTGTACCCCAAATTTGCCCTCCCATATTCTTCAAGAATTGTCAAAAGCATGCTTCAAAATTCCCCAAGGGTTGCACAGTTCAAGGACCTCCTAACAGTCAAAATTAGGGTTTTGGTTCTAATCAAGAAAATGAAGTTTCCAAGGGTCCAATCAAGTCCCACATGCCTACAAATATGGTCAAGCATCCTCATACCAAGTTTCAAGACTTTCAGCACAAAATTGCACAGTCAAAAACCCTAATTGCACTACAGTCAACTGTAGGGGCAAAATGGTCATTTGACAGTCAAAAGTCCAAATTTTTGGTCAACATCTCATTTTGAAGCCACAAACATCATTTGATCAATGCTTGATCATGATTCTCAAAGCTTGGCTCAAAAATCATCAAGATGCAAAAGTTTCCATATTTGGACAGTTGAAAAAGTCAACTGTAAATTGACCAGGGCATAACTTTCACATGGATTATCAGAAGAATTCCATCCAAAGCTCATTTTGAAGATAAAGACATTTCCTACAACTCCTCTTCATACTTCAAGTCCAAGAAATGCTCTCACAAAAAGTTATCAATTTCAACATTATAGGTCATTTTCAAAAGTCAACAAAAAGGGACTTTAAGTCAAAGGCCATAACTTGAGATTGGTAAATCAAAATGATATGGGACCAAAGACATTGGTTATAGGACTCAAAGACCTTTCCAAAATGTCCAAGAACATGAGCAAAGCTTAAAAATTGAGCAAGTTATGCCTTGTGGAAGTGGGGAAAATTTTGGATATTTTGAAAAGTCAACATTGATTCAAATGACCTAAAATTGCTAATGGGCCTCTTTTTCTTCCATAATTCATCATCCAAGGCATGTGCATGACCATTTGGCCCAAAGGGAAGTTTTTATCATTTTTTATTTATTTATTTGGATTTTTTATTATTAATAATTCATTTAATTAAATAAAATACATGAAAAATACTAAACCTAGGTTTTTCAATCTTTTTGTGCATATAATATCTCCAATATTTCGTGCAAATCAGATTAGGGAAGAATTGAAGATGATTGGATATGATTGAGACCAAATATGCTTGAAAAAGATTTGAAAATAATGGCTTGAAAATCAAATATATTTTTCATCAATTCATGGATTTGTGATCAGTTTCTCAACCCTAGAACCTTCACACATAAGTACCAAGTGCAACCCTAATGCATATAGACTCTAAGCTGCACAGAAAAAACCATATGCAAACTTGAAATTTATCAAAAAAACTCAAATCTGAAAACTGTTTTCCAGGGTGATTCAAGCTGAGATAATCATCTCATCACCTTCCTGAGACCTTAAGTAACGTGCCTGAATAGGTTTCCACGTCCCTAACCCTTTGAATCATTGTACAGAAGTCAAACTTTTTCACTTTTTTCTCATAATCGTGTTTTACAATTTAGGCATATTCATTGCATTTTATTTGTGGATTTGTGCTAATTAACCCTTTCTGAAGCTAACCAAATAGTTTAATTGTGTTTTTGTGCATTATTGGAGATTTCACCATTGTTGGACATTAGGGTTTCCAGGACCTTGGATTAGGGTTTTTTAGTTAAGGAAAAATTAGCATTCAAGACTTGGACCACTGAAACAAGCATGATTGGACGATCATAAAGCCACCCTCGCGCTCAATTTATGAGCCTCCCTGAGCTAATCGCTATTTTGGATTATGGCTTATTTTGGAACGGTGCAAAAACCGTTGCTAACCTTTTTGTTTCAGGGAACAAAGAAGAAGAAGATGAGGTGGCCATCAGCGATTGGATTGTTTGAATCTCGCGCGAAAAAAGAAGCACTAACATTTTTTGTTTTATTATATTCATTAGTTATATGATATACAGATGAACGAAACAGCTCCACTGGCAGGCACAAGCATTGGTAAACCATAGGACCTGGGTTCGAGCCCCAGGTCCTCACCCCTTTCCTTATATTTTTCCTTTAAACGTATTCCTATGCAATTTCAATACAGGGAGCCTATCATGCACCCACATTATCAAGCGTCCACGCGTCCCATTACACTCCATCAAAGGCCAGGATCTGAAGACTAGGGTGTGCCTCAGTCAACGCCCATACATGCTAATCAAAAGGTCAACGGGGCCTGAAGCTTATTGGGCCCAAATTGCTAAAGAAAAACCTCCCAAATTAGGGGCAGAACCCCTTAGGTTTGCAAACTTTTTTTTTACATTCTTTGTTTTTCATTATTTTTACTTTCTTTCAATTATTGTTTTTTAATTAATTTAATATGTTCACAAATAATAAAAAACACAAAAAATCAGAAAAGGACCAAAATTAAATACCTTTATTTAATTAGTATTTTTTGCAAATAAAATTCATAATTAACTTAGTTTTCTTCTAATTTAGGTTTAAATCTTAACATTTTCTTAAATAATTTAAAATTGGTAGAATTAGCTTTAATTAATTTTTATCCTTTTTTCTTTTCTTTTCACTAATATTTCCTATTATTATTTTTATAATTAAATTGCATGTAAATAATTAGATTAAGTTTAGGTTAAAATTTAATACTTTCTTAATAAATTAAAACAATTAGAATTAGGGTTAGCATTTTAATTTCAATTAATTTTTCTCATTAAAAATCTTAAAATACAAAAATACCAAAAACAATTTCTTTTCTTTAATTCAATTAATTTAACAATTTAATTTAATTCCATTAAAAAGGGTCCAACGCCCTCGTTTCAACTTTAATTCAAATCGCGCATTTATTTTCTTTTCGTATAATTTTTATGTACCTCTCCCAAGGCCATGTAATATTTATCTTTCGCATTTTTAATTCTTTATTTTCTGTCAAAATCGGGTCCTGGAAATTTTGGCGATGTGGACCCGCGCCTTTTGTAATAGCTTAGAACTTTACTTTTCTCGCACTTTTAACTGTTAATCAAGGCATGCAAGAATGAATGGACAAAAATAAAAGCGAACGCGTAGATCACCAATAACGTGACAAGATAAAATATCTGAATCTGACACACAAATCACACACCACCCCTAGGGTATGCCTCGCTGTTGCCTTGCCTCGAAAGGTGATCGTCGAGTAGAGGATGTTTTAGTAAGTCCTCATGATCCGGGAACCTGGCATGAGGGTAGCTTCTAAGGTGTCTTCCCATTGCTCTGATGATCACCATGTCCCGAACCTCGAATTGACCCGAACACCTCCAACGGTGGCGCTACCTACCTCTCAATGGTGGGATGGCACTACCTTAAGGACATTTACACAGCCTAATTCCTTAGGGTAGGTAGACGACTCTAGATACTTGCTCTAATTTCAAAACAATTCAAAAAAATACTTTTCACACCAACACCTTTTCAAAAAGCTTTCGAAAGCATTTTTTCAAACACTCTTGAGGACCGATACAAGAGTCGAACTGGAATTTTCAAAGAAACTTTTTAAAACCCACAGTTGAAAAGCAAACAAACCATTTTTGAAAACACAAATGAGCAAGTATCTAAGAGCCCATGGATAACCATGGATAGAAAGGGTGTTAACACCTTCCCTTTCTATAATCTACCTCCCGAACCGAGAGCAATCTCTATAAGGAATTTTTCTGTGCTTTTGTCCTTTCCATTTGGAGAAAATAAAAGACGGTGGCGACTCTTGCTTCTGCGACATTTCGCGAACCTGCGTTAAACAGTCAGTTCCAGATCCACCGATCACAGTCATGAAGCAATTTAACGATGGATTCTTGGTTGTCACCTCTTACTCCCAATGTGTTTCCAATGTTGTTCCCGTGCCCAAAAAAGACGGCAAAGTGCGAATGTGTGTGGACTATAGAGATTTGAATAGGGCAAGCCCTAAGGATGACTTTCCACTCCCCCACATTGATATCCTAGTTGACAATACGGCATAACACAAAGTGTTTTCCTTCATGGACAGATTCTAAAGTTACAACCAAATCAAAATGGCACCTGAGGACATGGAGAAAACAACATTTGTCACACAGTGGGGGACATTCTGCTACAAAGTGATGCCATTCAGATTGAAGAATACTGGGGCAACCTATCAACACGCCATGATAGCTTTATTTCATGACATGATACATCACGAAATAGAGGTCTACATAGACGATATGATATCCAGATCACAAACAGAAGTGGAGCACCTTGATCACTTAGAAAAAATGTTTGAGAGACTGAAGAAGTACAAGCTTAGGTTGAATCCAAACAAGTGCACATTTGGGGTACGGTTCAGTAAGCTCCTAGGCTTTGTCGTCAGTAACAAAGGTATCGAGGTCGATCCTGCCAAAGTTAAAGAAATACAAGAGATGCATGCTCCTCGTACTGAGAAGGAAGTCAGAGGATTCTTGGGGCGTCTGAATTATATTTCCAAATTCATTTCTCACCTGACAGCTACTTATGAGCCAATCTTCAAACTATTGAAGAAAGATCAAGTAGTCAAATGGAATGATGAATGCCAAATTACTTTTGACAAAATCAAAGAATACTTACAAGAACCTTCTGTATTGATGCCACCAGTCGAGGGAAGATCGTTGATTATGTATTTGATGGTTTTATAAAACTCAATGGGGTGTGTATTGGGGCAGCATGACGAGTCTGGCCGAAAATAGCACGCTATTTACTACCTGAGAAAAAAGTTTACCGACTATGAAACCAGATATTCACTGCTCGAGAAAACTTGACGCGCTCTGGCATGGGCTGCTCACCGGCTAAGACGGTATATGCTGACTTATACTACCTTGTTGATATCTAAGATGGATCCGATAAAATACATCTTCGAGAAGCCTGCTCTTTCTGGGAGAATAGCAAGATGGCAGATGATCCAAACGGAGTACGACATACAGTATACTACCCAAAAAGCTATAAAGGGCAGTATACTAGCTGATCACCTTGCTCACCAAGTTGTAGAAGACTATCAGTCCGTGAGGTTTGAATTCTCGGACGAAGACATCATGACACTAGACAACTGCGAAGAATTCAGGCCTTATGACAGACCTGAACAAGGATCCCGATGGACCTTTTTCTTTGATGGGGCATCTAACGCACTCAGTAATGGTATTGGTGATGTACTCATATCTCCAAAAGGTTGTCATACTCCCTTTACTTCCAGACTTAGCTTCAATTGTACAAACAACATGGCGGAATACGAAGCGTGCATCTTTGGTCTCAGGGCTGCCATTGACCTAGGGATCAAATCCTTGGATGTATTTGGAGATTCAGCTTTGGTCATCAGTCAGATCAAAGGGGAATGGGACACCAAACACCCTAACCTTATCCCATACAAAGAACATGTTTTGACATTGCTACCACACTTTGAGAAGATTACCTTCGAGCATTTCCCGCGAGAAGAAAATCAGCTAGCAAACGCTCTAGCAACAATGTCATCTATGTTTAAACTTAATTGGAATAACAAAGCTCCCCAGATCACCATTGAACGAATGGATGAACCAGCACACTGTCACGAGATTAGTACTGAAGAAGTAGTGGACCAGCCTTGGTTTCATGAAGTCAAGAGATATCTCGAGGCTCAAGAATATCCAGGAGGAGCTTCAATCAATGATAAGAAGTTCTTAAGGAGATTTTATTCTAAGTTCTTCCTTAGTAATGGCATCCTGTACAAATGCAATCATGACTCTGTGTTACTTCGGTGCGTAGATAAGGTTGAAGCTGAAAGGATCATGGCTGAATTGTATGAAGGAACTTTTGGAACCCATTCTAGTGGGCATACGATGGAAAAGAAAATCCTATGGGGAGGCTATTACTGGTCGACCATGGAAGCAGATTGCTATCAACACTCTCGAACCTGCCATAAGTGTCAGATTTATGCAGATAAAGTACATGTACCTCTGGTTCCTCTGAATGTATTGACAGCTCCTTGGCCCTTTGCTATGTGGGGAATAGATATGATTGGGGAAAACAAACTGACAGCCTCCAACGGACACCGCTTCATCCTAGTGGCCATTGACTATTTTACAAAGTGGGTGGAGGCAGCTTCCTTCACTTCCGTCACCAAGAACGTTGTTGCCCGCTTCATCAAGAAAAATCTCATTTGCCGGTACGGTATCCCCGAAAGGATCATCACTGACAATGGTGCAAATCTCAACAACACTATGATCAGCTCCTTGTGCGAGCAATTCAAGATTCAACATCACAATTCTTCTCCCTATCGGCCAAAGATGAATGGTGATGTAGAAGCTGCAAATAAAAAAATTAAAAGGATCATAGAGAAAATGACGGTCACATACAAAGACTGGCATGAGATGCTACCATTTGATCTCCACGATTATCGTACCACGGCTCGCACATCAACCGGGGAAACACCTTATTCTTTGGTATACGGCATGGAAGTTGTCTTGCCTATTGAGGTTCAGATCCCCTCTCTGAGGATTATGAAGGATGCAGGGTTGAACAAAGACGATTGGATCCAGACTCGACTTGATCAATTGAATTTGATTGATGAGAAGAGACTTACTGGTGTTTGCCATTGTCAAATGTATCAAAAACGGATGATCAAGGCTTTCAACAAGAAAGTCAGACGCCAAGTATATCAAGTTAGGGATCTAGTAATCAAACGCATCATCTTTCCACAAGGTGATCCCAGGGGAAAATGGACTCCTACATACGAAGGACCATTTGTAATAAAAAAACATCTTCTCTGGTGGTGCAATGATCTTGACCACCATGGATGGCGACGACCTGCCACACCCTGCGAACGCGGACATAGTCAAAAGATACTACACATAAGAGACCCGCTAGGTTGACATACCTAGGCAAAACAAGGGCATCCCGGCGAACCAAAAAGGTTCGGGCAAAAATTAGGGATAAAACAAAAAAATATGTACACCCGGCAAGTTGAAAACCCGAAAGGGAGACTTGGGCAAAAAAGGGTTTCCCGTTGGACTGAAAACCCGAAAGGGCGGTCCAGGCAAAAATTAAGGAATTAAAGCGTATGACTATGTCCCGTTGGATCACTTTACGGATAACCTTTGGCTTCCACTGACAAACTCAGAGGTTCTGATCAATTCAATCATCTTCGGACGAGGCAACAAATAGACAAGACGCTCGGAGAAACGAAGGCTATAGCAGAATGGAAACCCCAATGGGATTTTTGTACACATAAGCTATCTTTTCTTTGTATCAAAATTTTCATTTTTTACGACAGCATTCTCTTACTAGAATGTTTGTCTCCTTGTACAAAAAATACTTATTCAAAGTCATTACAAAATAATCCTTTGAAAGTGCAAAAACTATTTGTCTTTTCTTTACGTTTGTTTTGTTTACAAAAATGTCCGATGATTCATTGTTGAGCATATGCATTTGAACATAATTATTGTTTACAAATAAACGAAATGGAAAGACAATTACTGATAGATTGAAAGGATAGGAAAATATATCTAAGCTATTCCATAAGAAAACGCCTACAGTACGTCATTTAAATCCCCTGTGAAGCAAAGTTTCAAATTGTGAATCCCCAGTAGAAGTCGACAAACTTCTCAGGATTCCCCAGTAGGATTTTACAAGCAGTGCATAACATTGCCCTTACAACAGAGTCTATTTCTCTCGGCAAAAATTCATCAATACTTCGGCTTCAAGACATGAAGGCTCACATATCCTCAACAGTCAGGGATTTATTTTCCCCAATCGCAACAGCAATGCATCGAATTAACTGACATACGCATACATTGCATCCATATATCATAAACATTGATAAAGAAAATGCCTTACCTCATACATTTCATGCAACATGACTTTGCATTTTAGCTAACATTTTACCCTTTTCAGGATAAGGTTAACAACTATCATTAACAGTGTTCAAAACTTGATACAGTTCAGATACGCTCTAGACCCGGATGTCATTCTGATACTCATTCAGATTCAAGCTTTCATATACAGTTCAGATACGCTCTAGATACGGATGCCATTCTGATACTCATTCAGATTCAGCTTTCAGATACAGTTCAGATACGCTCCAAACACGGATGCCATTATGATACTCATTCAGATCCAACCTTCAGATACAGTTCAGATATGCTCCAGACACGGATGCCATTCTGATACTCATTCAGATTCAACTCTCAGATACAATTCAGATACACTTCAGACACGGATGCCATTCAGATACTCATTCAGATTCAACTCTCAGATATAGTTCAGATACGCTCCAGACACGGATTCCATTCTGATACTCATTCAGATTCAACTCTTAGATACAGTTTGTTAGAACAATGTTTGAATCTAGTACCCTATATTTAAGTTTTGATGATAACAAAGTGAAAAGATATAGTAGTTAAATATTTTATGATTGAATTATATGCTGCCTAAAATTACTATGCTCTGACTTGCAGATATGCTGATTAAAATAAGCAAGATCACGTTTTCAGCATCAGAATATGAGTTTGCACATCAGCATCAGAAGTTGCTGAATCAGAACGTCAAGATCAGATGATCAACGCTTGCACATGTTGAAGCTTGATGAACAGAACTGCGCGTAAAACACTCTGATACAGAAACAAATTAGTTCATCAGCAGCGAAGCAGAATCAGAATGAGCCAAGCCAGATCGTGCATTGAAGAAGCAACGGTACTGTGCATTGAAAGCTAATCAATACCAACGGCATCATTCTAGACAAGATCTGCTCAAAAAGGAAAGCTTGTTAATAGCATTGAATCAAGAATATTTGCTTCAACGTTCATCTTCTCAAAGTGCTATATAAACCAAGCTTTGAAGATTATCACGGCTAATGCTTCCAAACTCTCTACACGCACAAAGCTGAACAATAATCTTCACTCTACAAGTTTTGCTAAACCAACAAACTCTGATACTTTATTAGCGTTTAGCATCCTAGTATTCTAAGCTTCATTTGTGTAAACATCACAGTTGTGATATAGTTTTGTAGAAACATTCATACACATTTGCTTATACCTTTGTAAGAAAGTGTTGCCTTGACAAACCGGATTGTGGTTTGAATCAAGAAGGTTTTAGCAGTTGCTAAAGCAGATTTGTATTCAGTTGAATATAGTGAATTAAGACCTCGTTGGAGAGAGGCGAAATCACCTTGAACGGGTGGACTGGAGTAGTTTGAGATCAAACGAACCAGGATAAAAATACCTTGTCATTTGCTTTAAGATTCCAGTTTTACAATTCAACCCCCCCTTCTTGTGTTTTTCACCCCTTCAATTGGCATCAGAGCGCCTGGTTCTGAGCTAAAACACCTAACCGTGTCAGTACAAGATCCAGCGTCAGAAAAACACAATGGCAGGAAACAACTCTCATTTCAGCAATGACACCAATGAGGACAGAGACAGATTCAGCGGCAAACCTCCAGTCTTTGATGGAGAAAACTTTGACTACTGGAAAGACAGAATTGAAAGCTTCTTTCTAGCACATGATGCTGATCTGTGGGATATGGTGACAGATGGATACACGCACCCTGTTAATGCAACTGGTCAGAAGATTGATAGAAAATCAATGACTGATCAACAAAAGCGTGATTTCAAGAATCACCATAAGGCCAGAACCATCCTCCTCAGTGCTATCTCCTATACTGAGTATGAGAAGATCTCCAACAGAGACACAGCTAAGAACATCTTTGATTCTCTCAGAATGACGCATGAGGGCAACGTTCAAGTCAAAGAAACAAAAGCTCTGGCGCTCATTCAGAAGTATGAGGCGTTTAAAATGGAAGAATCTGAATCCATTGAAACTATGTTCTCCAGATTCCAGATTCTGGTAGCTGGTCTCAAAGTTCTGGACAAGGGATACTCTACTGCTGACCATGTCAAGAAGATAATCAGAAGTTTACCCAAGCAGTGGAGGCCTATGGTTACTGCTCTGAAGCTGGCGAAAGATCTCAACAAAATCACTCTGGAGGAACTTATAAGCTCCCTCAGAAGTCATGAGATAGAGCTGGAAGCTGACGAGCCTCAGAAGCAAGGTAAGCCTATAGCTTTAAAATCTAACAGAAAATCTGAATCTAAAGTTTTGCAGGCAGTTGAAGAAACATCTGATGGATCCTCATCAGAAGAAGACGAGCTTTCTCTTCTCTCCAGAAGAGTAAATCAACTGTGGAAGCAAAGACAAAGGAAGTTCAGGAATCCCAGAAGATCTGATCAGAACGAGTCTTCTTCCAGACACAGAAGGACAGATTCTTCCTCTGGATACAGAAGATCTGAAGGCTCCTCAGGTAGCAAGAAGCCAAATACAAAAGACATCATCTGCTACGAGTGCAATGAGCAAGGACACTACAAGAGTGATTGTCCAAAGCTTCAGAGGGAAAAGCCCAAAAAGAGGTTTGGAAGAGAGAAGAAGAAAAGTCTCATGGCCACATGGGATGACTCTGACTCGTCTGAAGCTGACTCAGAATCAGATGATGAAAGGGCGAACATAGCGCTTATGGCTAACATTCCAGATGACAGTGAAGCTTCTGAATCAGACTCAGAATCAGACACAGAAGAGGTATTCCCTAACTTCGCTGTTAATTTTACAAAGGCTGAACTTGCTGAAAGCCTAAATGAAATTCTGGAACGTTATCAGCAGATTAGAGCTAAATTTAGAGACCTGAAAAGGACTCTTGAATCTGACTCTAATAAGTCTGAGAGTCTCAAATTGGAAAACTCTGAGCTGAGAGATAAAATTTTAAAATTAGAAAACTCTTTACAAAACTCTCAGAAGGAACCAATTGCTGAAACTCCCAGCAACGCTGATGAGATCATTAAGGAGTATGATCATAGTTTCCAGAAGTTCCTTGCTAAAAGCATAGATAGAAGCAGAATGGCTTCAATGATCTATGGAGTTAGCAGAAACGGCAGGAAAGGAATAGGATACCTAGGTAAGGTTCCTACACCTAAAAATGTCATGGATTTAGTTATTAAACACACTCCTCTAAATTCACACTTTGTGTATGGTCACACACATGACATCAAATATACTAGTAGTAATCACTTTGTGAAACCAAAATTCAACCAAAGTTTTGGTAAAACTAACAAATCAGGACCCAAGAAGATCTGGGTACCTAAGGATAAAATAATACATGTTGCAGATATCTTTAGCAGCAAGTCAGAAACACCAGTCATGGTACCTGGACTCTGGCTGCTCACGTCACATGACGGGAAGAAGGCATATGTTCCAAAGCCTGGAACTTAAGCCTGGAGGCCACGTTGGTTTTGGAGGCAATCAGAGGGGAAAGATAATTGGCTCTGGAACTGTAGGTAACGGAAATCTTCCCTCTATTAATAATGTTCTGCTTGTTGATGGATTGATGCATAACCTGTTATCCATAAGTCAATTAAGTGATAACGGTTATGATATAATCTTTAATCAAAAATCATGTAAAGCTGTTAGTCAGAAAGATGGGACTATCCTATTTAATGGTAAGAGGAAAAACAACATTTACAAAATCAAACTTTCTGAACTTAAGAGTCAGAACGTAAAATGTCTTCTGTCTGTTAACAACGAGCAATGGATCTGGCACAGAAGATTGGGACATGTTAGTATGAGAAGAATATCTCAGATTAACAAACTCAATCTGGTCAGAGGACTTCCAAATTTGAAGTTCAATTCAGATGCTCTGTGTGAAGCATGTCAGAAAGGCAAATTTGCAAAACCCTCTTTTAAATCCAAAAATGTTGTTTCTACCTCTAAGCCATTAGAACTTCTGCACATTGACTTATTTGGACCAGTTAAAACTGCTTCTGTCAGTGGCAAGAAGTATGGGTTAGTAATCGTAGATGACTATAGCAGATGGACATGGGTAAAGTTCTTAAGACACAAGGACGAGTCACACTCTGTGTTTGTTACCTTCTGTAACCAAGTTCAGAATGAAAAAGATCTTAGAATCGTTAAAGTCAGAAGTGATCATGGTGGAGAATTTGAAAATAAAGATTTTGAGTCATTCTTTAATGACAAAGGCATTCTGCATGATTTCTCTTGTCCTAGAACTCCCCAACAAAATGGAGTTGTAGAACGAAAGAACAGAACATTGCAAGAAATGGCCAGAACCATGATCAACGAGACAAACGTTGCTAAGACTTTCTGGGCAGAGGCAATAAACACAGCGTGCTACATTCAGAATAGAATCTCAATAAGACCTATTCTGGAAAAGACTCCATATGAATTGTGGAAGAACAGAAAGCCCAACATTTCGTATTTTCATCCATTTGGATGTACTTGCTATATGTTAAATACTAAGAATTATTTGAACAAGTTTGATTCTAAGGCACAGAAGTGTATTATGTTAGGATACTCTGAACGCTCAAGAGGGTACAGAGTATACAATACAGAAACACAGATTGTGGAAGAATCAATCAGTGTTCGTTTTGATGACAAGCTTGACTCTGAAAAGTCAAAGCAGAATGAAAATCTTGCAGGTATAGAAATTGAATTTGCAGGTTCTGAAGACAGGTCATCAGAAGCTCTCAACACAGACACTCCTTCAACGTCTGAAAGAAGCAATGCTAGAAATCCTACAACTGCTGCTGAACAACCTCAGAAGAGATTACCCAGAAGCAGTTTGGATCACCCAGAAGAGACTATCCTAGGAAGAAAGGAAGATCCAATCAGAACAAGAGCAAGCTTCAGAAACTCTGAAGAAACTCTGATGGGACTTGTGTCTCTGATTGAACCTTCTTCTATTGATGAAGCACTTCTGGACAATGACTGGATTCTGGCAATGCAAGAAGAGCTGAATCAATTCACCAGAAACGACGTATGGGATCTCGTTCCAAGACCAAAAGGATTCAACGTCATTGGAACAAGATGGGTGTTCAGAAACAAGCTTAATGAACAAGGTGAAGTCGTCAGAAACAAGGCACGACTGGTTGCACAAGGTTATAGTCAGCAAGAGGGGATAGACTATACAGAAACCTTTGCCCCAGTCGCCAGGTTAGAATCTATCAGACTTTTAATCTCATTTGCTGTTAATAGAGGCATCACTCTGTATCAGATGGATGTCAAAAGTGCATTCTTAAATGGTTATATAGAAGAAGAAGTGTATGTTCACCAACCCCCAGGTTTTGAAAATACAAAACATCCAGAACATGTTTTCAAACTGAAAAAGTCACTGTATGGTCTGAAACAAGCTCCCAGAGCTTGGTATGAAAGGCTAAGTAACTTTCTGCTTGAAAATGAGTTCACCAGAGGGAAAGTGGACACCACTCTATTCTGTAAAACAGTTAAGAGTGACATTTTAGTCTGTCAAATTTATGTTGATGATATAATCTTTGGATATACTAATCCTTCTCTTGGAAGAAAATTTGCTAAGTGTATGCAGGCAGAATTTGAGATGAGCCTCATGGGGGAACTGAAGTTCTTTCTAGGAATTCAGATCAATCAAACTCCAGAGGGAACTTACATTCATCAGAGCAAATACATCAGAGATCTTCTGAAGAAATTTGACCTCTCAGAATGTAAGCCATCAAAGATTCCAATGCATCCCACGTGCATTCTGGAAAGAGAAGAGGTAAGCAAAAGCGTAGAACAGAAAGTCTACAGAGGTATGATTGGTTCTCTCCTTTATCTGACTGCTTCAAGACCTGATATTTTATTCAGCGTATGTATTTGTGCTAGATTCCAATCAGATCCTAGAGAATCTCACTTAACAGCTGTTAAGCGAATTTTCAAGTATCTGAAAGGTACTACTAATCTGGGTTTGTTTTATAGAAAATCTAGTGATTACAGTTTAGTAGGCTACTGCGACGCTGATTTTGCTGGAGACAGAGTGGAACGAAAAAGTACTTTTGGAAGCTGCCAGTTTCTGGGAGAAAATCTGATCTCGTGGTCCAGCAAAAGGCAATCAACTATTGCTCTGTCAACAGCAGAAGCTGAGTACATAGCAGCAGCTGGATGTAGCACACAGATGCTCTGGATGAAAAGTCAGCTTGAAGACTTCCAGATTTTTGAGAGTAACATTCCTATTCTTTGTGATAATACTTCTGCTATTTGCTTAAGTAAGAATCCTATTTTACATTCTAGAGCTAAGCATATAGAAATAAAACATCATTTCATTAGGGACTATATTCAGAAAGGTATTTTAAACTTGAAATTTATAGATACAGACCATCAATGGGCTGATATCTTTACAAAACCCCTTTCAGAAGATAGGTTTAATTTCATTCTGAAACATCTCAGCATGAAAGTATGCCCAGAATGAAAATGCTTTAATTCCATATTCTTATCTTTCAGAATGTATTTATATTACTGTGAACTTCTGATCAATCTTCTTTCAGAAAGTTAGGACATGCAGATTGTATCAGAGGCAAGTCTAAAGATCTGAGAGTCTAATCTCAAATACAGACGTGCTGATCACTACATCAAACAAGTGTCATCCAATCATCAGCAAATCCCTGAAGCAGAACGCGTGCACGTTTCTGAGAAGGCAAAGCGCTGATTGGGTGCATTGAGACACATGTCTGGTAACCGTTTTTAACTATCTTTCTCAAATCCCCCAAAATCAGCAAGCATTAAATGCAAAAGTAATCACGCTTGTTAATGGCAATCATTATTTTTTTTCTCTCTCTTAAAAACGTTTTATTTTTCAAAATAATTTTTGAAAAACCTATTTAAGCACATTACTCCTCATGTTTATTCTTTACGCTTACTCATAATCTCTCAAGTATTTTCTGCATATCTCCTTCAAAACCCTAGCTTTTCTCAAATCACTCTCAAGCTTTTTTGTGTGAGAACAATGGCATCCTCCAACATTTCTGCAGGAAATCAGAAGAAAGAAACCTCTGAGCAATATCAAGCGCCTACCAGAACTCTTCTCACACCGGTCAAGAATCTTGAGGTTCTCTCTGAATTAATCATCGATTTCGAAAGTTTGAAGGATAATGGATTTGACCTAACTGCGGAAGTCAAAGCTCAAAAGTGGGAGAGGTACTTTGATAGATTGGTTGGACCAACCTTCCCAGAGCTTGTCAAAGAATTTTGGATTCACGCCAAGATTGATAAACATCTAGTCATCTCTTCTGTTATGGGAAAGAAGATAGTAATTTCTGAAGACCTCATTGCTAGGTTAATAGGTCAAAGTGGTGGTGGAGTCCGCTGTGTGGACATGGCTGATAGGTGCCCTGATATAGGTGTGGTAGCAAACTGCATTTTCACTCTTGGTTTTCCCAGCAGCAAAATCAAGGATCTGAAGGATCACTGCAGAGTGTGGGCCAAGATTGTTCTAGGCTGTTTCAATCACAGGAAGCCAACAAGCTCTCCTGACTATATAAACGTGGATCAGCAATTTCTGATCTACTTTATTGATCAGAGGGTGAAGATCAATTTGGCACACTTCCTGTTCAATCATCTGAAGACTAGTGTGAAAGAGACTAGAGAAGAAGAAAGGACCAAAAGGGACTGGATACCGTTTGGGAGGCTCATATCAGATATTCTGACAGAGAATAAGCTGATAGATTATCTGAGCGAAGCTAAAGTACTGGGCAATTTTGAACCAACTGTTGGAAAACCGCTGAATGCTAAAAACCTGAAAAAGATGAAGCTGATAGACAATATCAGGAAGGAACCCAGAGCTTCTTCAACTGCTGACATCTCCAGAAGAAGAGTGCCTCTGAGTGATTTCCCAAGATTTTCTGAAACTGAACCTGATATGTTTATCAAGTACCCAGATTCTTACAAGGAAGAAGATGCAGGTTCAAAGCTGAAGATCAAAGATCTGAGTCAAGTTCAACCTGAAGTGACTCAGAAGAAGTCAAAGAAGAGGAAAGCAGAAGGATCATCTCACCAGACTCCAAAGAAACGAGGTAATTCATCTGCTGCTCCTATTTCAATTTCCTCTACTATTCCAACATCTGTTGCTCCGCCTCAAACCTCTCACAGAATTTCCATTCCAATCCCCACTATTGATGAAACCATACCAGAAGACCCTTCTGAGGCCTTACAACTCAGAAGAACCAGAATTAAAATTCCCATTAAAATTTCCACAACACCAGCACTTGATAGAGTGCTAGCTGACATTGAGCGTGAACATGCTTCTGTTCAACCTCACTATGAACCACCAAATATTCATCCTCCACAACCTGAACCAGAAATTCAACCTGAACCAGAAATTCAACCTGAACCAGAAATACAACCAGAACATCAACCAGAACCAGAACCACAATCTCAACAACCTATCACAGAAGAACCTCTGATCCCTGAACAATCAGAGATTCCACCTCCTCAACCAGAAAATAATCCTCCCTCACCTCAAACAGAGTTTCATCGCTATGAAACCCCATCTCCTCATCATTCTGATCCCCACTCACCTCAACCTTCACCGCTGGCAATACAGTTGCCATGTGGAACCACCATTGTCAGACCCCAGTTACCATCATCAGAGGAATCAACACCTCCAAAAACTCCAACCACTCCAATAGACATATCCTCTGACTCTGATAACCATCCACCAAAACAAACAGCACCTCAGCACACCTCTGAAAACCAATCATCTGAAAACCCCAGCAGAACATTCATTGACTTAACAAGTCTTGAACGTCTTGCTGATTTAAGACACAAATTGGCCATCCCCAAACCAAAGCAACTAGATGTTGGCTCTGGTATTTTGGACTTTGAAACAGGTATGCTGCAGTGGATTGCTTCTCTGAAGCAAGTCTGTCCCGGGATGATCGACCCAGCTGCTTCTGATCAGCTCTGGTCACAGTTCAGAGTATGGGTTCGTGCTGAAGCACTCAAGCTGCAGGACGTCAACTATGAGCAGGCTCAACAGAACTTTAGCAAGCTGCTGAAGGAAGTTGAGAGTCAGCTGCCTCAAGAAGTTGTGCTCCCTCTGGACTCTGAATCGTGGTCTGAGAAAGAGCAAGCTGCACAGGTGCAACCTTCAGAAGAAGACAAGACTCTTCAAGAAGAAAATCCAGCAGAAGATGTAGCTGAAAGTTCTGAGAAGCCTCCTCCTGCTGAAAGTTCTCAAGCTGCCTTGGACAGGCAGGCTCTGGAAGAATTAAGGCTGAATGACTTGCGTCTACAGCAGCGGATGGAAGAGAATGATCAGAAGATGGAAGCAAGAATGAATGTCCAGGACAGCAAAATTGATACTGTTGTCACCATGGTTCAGAAGCAGAATGCAACTTCTGAAAAGATTCAAGCAATGCTGGAAAGCCTGTTCTCACGCATGCCCCCACAACCTTGAAATTTTTTATGCATGACATTCTCTATATTTTCTTCATTTTCTGATGTACTTTTGACTATGTTTTGACCGTGCTTGTGTAATGTTCTTTGCTATGAACTACTTTTAATATAATTTGTTTTTCTGATCTAAATTGTTTTAGCACATCACTAACACTTTTTGATTGCTGACAAAAAGGGGGAGAACAAGAATGATATTTAAAATCAATAACGGCTAACTAGACAGAAATTCTCAAACATTCTAACTCTATTACTTGAAATGTTTTTCTGTTTTGTTGTTAAGTCTACAGGCACAAGGAAGCTCTGAACACTATGAAGACTAAGAACTAGAAGCTCTGATCAAAATATAAAAGCTCATGTTGCTCTGATCAAATATGAAGTTCTGATATATGAAGATCTGATCGACCTAACACTCTGATCCGAAGCAAAGCTCTGACAGGAAAAGCTCTGAAGCTCTGCTTTCTGATAAGTCAAAGACTTATAATCTGATGCTCAAAGATATAAAAAGATCTGACTCTGAAGAACACACATATCAAAGGGAAGTAACAAACTCAGGGGGAGTATCTCTTAACTCTGACTTCTCCGTACTTCTTATTCTGATACATAGATCTGATAACTTTTCACGTTATTTTTCATTTAAAATATCTAGTTTTTGTCATCATCAAAAAGGGGGAGATTGTTAGAACAATGTTTGAATCTAGTACCCTATATTTAAGTTTTGATGATAACAAAGTGAAAAGATATAGTAGTTAAATATTTTATGATTGAATTATATGCTGCCTAAAATTACTATGCTCTGACTTGCAGATATGCTGATTAAAATAAGCAAGATCACGTTTTCAGCATCAGAATATGAGTTTGCACATCAGCATCAGAAGTTGCTGAATCAGAACGTCAAGATCAGATGATCAACGCTTGCACATGCGGAAGCTTGATGAACAGAACTGCGCGTAAAACACTCTGATACAGAAACAAATTAGTTCATCAGCAGCGAAGCAGAATCAGAATGAGCCAAGCCAGATCGTGCATTGAAGAAGCAACGGTACTGTGCATTGAAAGCTAATCAATACCAACGGCATCATTCTAGACAAGATCTGCTCAAAAAGGAAAGCTTGTTAATAGCATTGAATCAAGAATATTTGCTTCAACGTTCATCTTCTCAAAGTGCTATATAAACCAAGCTTTGAAGATTATCACGGCTAATGCTTCCAAACTCTCTACACGCACAAAGCTGAACAATAATCTTCACTCTACAAGTTTTGCTAAACCAACAAACTCTGATACTTTATTAGCGTTTAGCATCCTAGTATTCTAAGCTTCATTTGTGTAAACATCACAGTTGTGATATAGTTTTGTAGAAACATTCATACACATTTGCTTATACCTTTGTAAGAAAGTGTTGCCTTGACAAACCGGATTGTGGTTTGAATCAAGAAGGTTTTAGCAGTTGCTAAAGCAGATTTGTATTCAGTTGAATATAGTGAATTAAGACCTCGTTGGAGAGAGGCGAAATCACCTTGAACGGGTGGACTGGAGTAGTTTGAGATCAAACGAACCAGGATAAAAATACCTTGTCATTTGCTTTAAGATTCCAGTTTTACAATTCAACCCCCCCTTCTTGTGTTTTTCACCCCTTCACAGTTCAGATACACTCCAGACACGGATGCTATTCTGATACTTATTCAGATTCAACTCTTAGATACAGTTCAGATACGCTCCAGACACAGACGCCATTCTGATACTCATTCTTTCAGCTTACAAATTACAATTCAACAATCACCTTTGATGGAATCTTAAAGCCCATATCCTACAACTTTCTATCACCTCTCCAAATGGTATCTGTAAGCCCATTCCTTCTATCATCACATCATCGAGTGCAAATTTATGGGCACTCTAGTGTCTAATCATCTTCCACCTTCGAGTCACGAATGGCAAGACTCTCCAGTCTAACTCTTCAGGTTTAAGAAGATTGAATAGGGGAAGCTGTTGTACCCCAAAATTTTCCCTCTCACTTATCAAGAATTTGCTCACAAGATCTCTTTGACTCAAGACTGGATTAGGGTTTGACCAGCTCAGGACACCTCCTCATGCACTGATGACCAAAATTAGGGTTTGAGTTTGCACAAGTATTTTTGGACTATCAATGCTTCATATGACTTTCAAGGATCATTATGGACCCCCGAGATTACTCATGCCAAGTTTCAAGCCTTGAATCACATTCTTGATCAGTCAATAGGACAGTTGACATAAAAATCAATTGTATTGGGGAAAACGTCAAACATGGCCAATTTACAGTCAAACTTCATAATTTTTTATCCACATCAACATATTAGACTCATATGTATCATTTGATCAAGTTTGGACCACAATTCCTCAAGAAATTTGATCTAATCATCAAAAGAGCAAAATGGTCAAAATTAGGGTTTTGACTGAGAAAGGGCAATTTCTGATTTTTGACCTAGAAAATGGTCAATTGGTTTAAAGCATGATCTCAATAGTTAAATTTCATCATCTTGACCTAATTACATGGTTCAAAACATTGCACATCCATTGGATTGACAGATGAATTTTTCAGTCAACTGATCAAAAGTCAACTGTACACTGAGAAGTCAAACTTTGACGTTTTGGTCAAATTCAAGTGCCAAGGATCATAATTCATCAAAACATGTCAAAATTTGAAACTTGTTCATCAAGAAAACAAAGATTTAAGATTTGGATTTGAAAAGTTGAAAAATTCTAACTTAGAAAATTTTCTAAGTATAGAAAATTTCTTATTTTTTCTCAACTTTAAGCCAAATTATCACCATGATACAAGATGATTCAAAGGAAGTTCCCAACATGAAAGTTGTAGATCTCCATGAAATCTACAACTTTGCCTCACATAGTTTCTCCTAAAGATGCTTGGATTTCATGATATAATTTTGTGAATACATGCTCATGAACTAAAATAACAGTGAAATTTTGCCCTAGTTAGGCAGGTTTTTGACCTAACTTCATGCCAATTTTTCACATAGTTACAATGGGAATCTTGGAAAGAAATTCAAAGATGAGTTGTAGATAACATTGCAAGATTTCCAAAATTTCCAAGAACTCCTTGAGATCATTTTTGAGTATGGAGAATCGAAGAGATGAAGTTGGAAATTTCTCACTTTGATTTCAAGCCATTTCATGATGAACCAAAATTCAAATTCAAGCCTAGGCTGAATAATATTTGCTTTTCAGGCCTCAAACTTGTTTCTCACTCCATAATTAAATGTTTACAAAGCTGATAGAGCTTTAATCCAAGCATTAGAGCCTTTGCCCAAGCTACATTTCTATTTATAGCACAAAGTTGTCATTTCCATTTTGATAAAGCACAACTTTTGCATTTGTCAACTCCTTGAGCTTTGCACTTGTTCTTTCTGCACACACAAACCCTATAAACCAAAATTAACTTTCCTAAAACCTCTACCAAACCAGACCATTCTTGTACAAGCTCATGGACTTGTCTCCTCACTTTTCTTCAAAAGCAAGTAATAGAGCCAAAAGGCTATAACTCAAAAATCTTGAGGAAGCTTGTTATAAAACCTTTTCTATACTTATACACAAATACATTAAAACCTAGAACACGATTTATAAGGCTCCGAAACTCTCCCAAATACACTCTCACTGAAAATCTGCCATAACTTGCAGTTTTGCACCTTCCATAGCAATCTCAAAAACCACTCGTGCATTTTGAGTTTTAACCACCTAAACACATAACATACTTCATATCTAAGTGTTCCAGACCTTGGTTCCCTCACTGTAACTCCTCCTTCTTCATCTGTCATTTTTACATTTCAAGCTTGCAGGTTGACTTGAGTAGGGAGATTCAGGGACTTTTAAGACAAGGTAAGGATTGGAATACACTCAGGGAGGTCCAGGAAAGCTAAACAGATCCTCAGGCCTTCTCAAAACTTGCTCAAACTCCATTCACGATCTCAACTGAAAGAGGTAAAAACTTAAACTTCTATCTCTTCATACAAGCATCCTTTGGTCTTGATTTGTGAAAACAAAATGTAGATATCCTTGCACTCCAACCATGTTCATAGATTTCATTTATATTTATTGTGTATAGAGAATTTTGGATTTGAATTTTCTGTAAAAATTAGGTTTTAAATTAGGGCAAGCAAAATTAACTTTGATCTTTGACTTTTAGTTTACATAAGATATATGGTTGAACTTGTGAGAAGAAACACTGTAATTTTCATGTTTGGACTTTCCATTTTCATGGAGAAATGAGAGAGATACAGGTGGTTCGGCCATGGCTCAAGGTTGAAGATGAAGTTTCCTTCAGGGGGCGTTTTATAATATATATTTATGCCTTTGCTTATATGAACGGATGTACAACCACCCTAGTGGTAAGGCAGCGCGCAAAAATGCCATAGGTCATGGGTTCGAGCCTTGGCGCTGCCTTTTGCAATTTTTTCTAATTTTTTCCATTTTTTACTAACTTGCAGCGCATTGGGCTTCAGTTCTTGGGCCTTTTTGTTTTTTGCTAACATGCTACCTCTTGTTTGCTTGCAACACCCTTGACCCATATATTTTTATTATTCATTTTATTTTCATTTCTATTTTATTAAATATATTTTCCTTAATATTAAAAATCATAAAAAATATAAAAATGATAGATTTTATTTTGACTTATTTTATACTATTTTTTTCCAATAAAAAATATTTTCTTTAGTTATATATATTATCTATTTTATTAAATAAACTTGTAAATTAAATTATAACTAGTTTGATATATATATATATATATATATATATATATATATATATATATATATATATATATATATATATATATATATATATATATATATATATATATATATATATATATATATATATATATATATATATATATATATATATATATATATATATATATATATATATATATATATATATATATATATATATATATATATATATATATATATATATATATATATATATATATATATATATATATATATATATATATATATATATATATATATATATATATTAAACATATTATTTTAATACAAAAAGACCAAAAATACCTCATAAATACCATATATTATTTTTCAAGACAAAAAATGCGAAAATACTTACCTTTTTTTTTTCAAAGAAATTTATTCCCTTTTAATCAAATAGAATTAGGGTTTATAATAAATCTTTTCTAAAAAATAATTTCCTTAATTAATTTGAGTTTGATCTTGATTTATTTATTAGGTTTAGGTTAAAACTTTTTCCACATAAAAAAACCAAACAAAATCTTCTTTGCATTCATACCCCTTTGCATATTTAATTTATCTTGTATATTATTTATTCTAATATATGCACATATTCAATTTGGTTGTAATAGTTTAATTAGGTTTATATTATTGCAAATCCCCATTCATAAATTGTATTTCCCCCTCCCACAAATATTGTAATAGCGTAGGACATTTAAATTTCGTAATTTTCGCTTTAATATAACATGTTAGTAATTAGGGTTTGTATGGAAAGATAAAATCAACCAAATAGAAAACCCTAATCCAAGACAAAATCAAGCATGAAAATGACACACTTGCACACAAAACACCCTAGGGTTATCCCACTTGGTTGCCTTATACAAAATGGTCATATTACGCATGTAAAGTGTCTTAGCAAAAACAAATAAATACAAGATCATAGTCCCTCGATGACGCTATTCAAAGTTGCCTTACAAAATGATCTTAGTCCCTCAAAAAATGCTAAGATACTTTGCAACATTGCTAATCATGGCTATACGATGACCCACGCCCGTCCCGTTTACATCCAAAGATAGGGTTGCTTACCAAATTAATGGTAAGACAACAATATCCAAGGAAAAGAAAATGAACAAGAAAGACATTTGAGTAGGTAGATTATTTTTAGTTACTCCATTTCAAAACAAATATCCTTGCAATTTTCAAAACAAACACGCACATTTCCAAACATCTTACAAAATTGAAAACATTTTCAAAAAGACAAACATCTTTGTATACATTCTTACGAACGAGGATCATTACAAAGATTGCCTAAACAATGACCTCTTTTACAAAATACTTTCAAAAACACACAAAAGCATAATTTCAAACAAAAGCAAGTGATCTAGCAAGTAACTAAGAGCCCATGGAAAACCATGGATGAAAAGGGTGCTAATACCTTCCCTTTTCATAATCTACCCCCCGAACTCAAGAAACAATCTCAAAGGTCTTTCGTGTGCTTTTTTACCTTTCCTTTTTGGATAAAAGAAAAGTCGATGGCGACTCTTGTTAACCGCAACATTTGCGATCAAACGCAAAACAACCAAGTCAGTTCTCCCACCGTATCACAGTACCCTTTTGCTTATTTTCTCTTTTTTTCTCACATTTTTTATGTTTGTTTGCAGCGCTGGACCCCCTGTGTTGCGCCTAGTATTTTTGCTCATTTCATACTCCCTGCTCACTATTCACACCTCTGGCCCATTTTATTTTCCTTTTTCTCTTTTTTATTTATTTGTTTTCTTTAATATTTTATTTAATATTAGAAAAATCAGAAAAAATATAAAAACATTAGATTTATATTTTGATATACTTTATTTATTTTTACAATAAAAATTATTTTTATTTAATCATACTTTATCTATTTTACTAATTAATTTGTAAATTTAATTAGAAACTATGGTTTTAATTATTTCTTTTACAATTAAAAAAAACATTCTTTTAAAACCAAAAAAGACCAAAAATATTTTACAATACCATACATTATTTTCAAGACAAAAAAGACATTAAAAATATTTTTCTTACAAACTTAATTTCTTTTTCTCTCTTAATCAATTAATATTTAGATTAGGGTTTTATGTAATTTTCTTTTCCTAATTAATTTAAGTTTACTTTTACTAATTTAATTAATTATTTGCTTTTAGTTAATTAGTTTAAAACCAAATCCTTTCCTAAAAAAATCCAAACAAAATATCCATTTTCTTTACATTTACATTCTTGTACATTTATTTATTTTTGTACATTATTTATTCAAATTCAAAATGGTTGTAATAGATACTTAGGTTTATTTTCTTGCAATCCCCATTTGTAATTTGTACACACCCTCCCACAAGTATTGTAATAGCATAGTAATTTTAAATTCCTCAATTTATCGCTTTATATACAAAATGCTAGTAATTAGGGTTTTGTATGGAAAGACTAAAACGAATCAATTAGAAAACCCTAATCAAAGACAAAACCAAGCATGAAAAATAATTCACTCGCACACAAGCACCCCTAGGGTAAAATCCACTTGGTTGCCTTACAAAAAATGACCATGTTATGCATGTGAGGTATCTTAGCAAAAACAAGCAAAATATAAGATCATAGTCCCTCGATGACGCTATCAAAATTTGCCTCTCAAAATGATCTTAGTCCCTAAAGAAAGATGCTAAGATACCTTGCAACATTGCTAATCATGGTTATACGATGACCCACGCCTGTCCCGTTTATATCCAAAGATAGTGTTTCTTATCAAATCAATGGTAAGATAACAATGTCAAAGGAAGAAGGAAATGAACAAGAAAGACTTTTGAGTAGGTAGAATGTTCCTAGTTACTTTCTCCATTTCAAAACAAAACACATTTGTTATTTTAAAAACAAACACCAACACTTTCAAAAACATCTTTCAAACTTGAAAACAATTTTCAAAAGATCAAACACTTTGTATACATTCTTACGAACGAGAATCATTACAAAGTTTGCCTAAACAAATGGCCTCTTTTCAAAATACTTTCAAAAAACCACACAAAGCACATTTTCAAACAAAAGCAAGTGATCTAGCAAGTAACTAAGAGTCCATGGAAAACCATGGATGAAAAGGGTGATAATACCTTCCCTTTTCATAATCTACCCCCCGAACTCAAGAAATGATCTCAAAGGTCCTTCCTGTGATTTTTCACCTTTCCTTTTGGATAAAAGAAAAGTCGGTGGCGACTCTTGCTAACCGCAAAATTTGCGATAAAACGCGAAATATCCCAAGTCAGTTCTCCCACCGTATCACAGGAAGCATGGAAGCACTTTGATCGGATGCATCCTGATTTTGCTGCCTAACCCAGAAATGTCAGGCTCAGATTATGCTCTGATGGTTTTACTCCATATGTCCAACATTCAGCAATTGCATATTCTTGTTGGCCAGTTGTTGTAACCCCTTACAACCTCCCTCTTGATATGTGCATGACAAAACCATACATGTTTTTGACATGCCTAATTCCAGGACCGTCAAGTCCAAAATCTAGAATCGATGTGTATTTACAACCTTTAATTGATGATTTGAAGAGGTTGTAGAATGGAGTATGTACTTATGATATATCATGTAAACAAAACTTTACTTTGTGAGTTGCCTTGATATGGACTATTAATAACTTTACCGCATATGGCATGTTGTAAGGTTGGGGTACACATGGGAAAATAGGTTGTTCGCATTGCATGGGATACACAAAGGCATTTATGTTGGAAGAAGGAAAGAACAGTTCGTTGTTTGATTGGCACCGCATATTCCTACCACAAAATCACGAATTTAGAAGAAAAAAGAATAATTTCAAAAAAGATGTGCAAATAATTGATTCCCCCCCCCCCCCCTCGACTGTCACCAGGTGCAGTATGGAACCAAGTTTGTGAACTACCAAAATTCACAGATTATGGTGAAACATATAGAATTCAAGGATATGGGGTCACACATAATTGGACAAAAAGAAGTATATTTTGGGACCTTCCATATCAGAAAGATAATTGATTGCGACATAATCTTGACGTTGTGCATATTGAGAAGAATTTTTTTGATAATGTATTTAAAACTGTGATGAATGTTCAATGCAAAACAAAAGATAATGAGAAGGCTAGAAAGGACATGAAAATTTTGTGTAATAAAAAAAAGTTGGAGTTGAAGCCATAACCAAATGGAAAGTTATTAAAACCCAAGGCTACTTACAATCTGACTTCCCAATAAACTAAAGGTTAAATGAATTGAGAATGCCTGGTGGTTATGCATCAAACTTAGCAACGTGTGCTGATGCCAACACTGAGAAGTTGCATGGAATGAAAATTCATGATTGCCATATTTTCATGGAATGATTGCTTCCAATCGCATTCAGTTCACTACATAAAAATATGCTTAATCCATTAACTGAAATTAGTCAATTTTTTAGAGATATTTATACGTCAACCTTAAAAGTGGATAACATCATTAAGTTGGACTAAAATATTCCAGTCATTCTCTGCAAGTCAGAAGAATTTTTTCCACCTGGTTTTTTTGACTCTATGGAACATCTACCTGTGCATCTTGCATATGAAGCATATCTTGGTGGACCTGTTCAATATAATTGGATTTATTTGTTTGAAAGATTCATGGGTGATTCAAAATGATTAGTGAAAAATAAAGCTAAAGTTGAAGGATCAATATGGGCACATTACTTGCATCAGGAAACATCACATTTTTGTAGTCATTATTTCAATCACTTGATGTTAACTCCAAGGAACATAAGGAATTATTTTAATGTTAACAAAAGAAGTCAATTTACGTTATCAATCTTCAGTCTTCCCAGTCGTCCCTCTGGAAAGAAGAATGATCATTGGCTGACCCAAAAAGAATTGCACTCTACGCATATTCATGTCTTGATTAATTGTGTTGAAGTTAAACCATATCTTGAGTAAGTACACCTCAAGTACCTATCTATTTATCTTTATATATTGTAAACATATTTAATTGTGTTGAAGTTAATGTGTGTTTATTTATATATAGGGAATTTAACACATCATATTTTCAAAGAACTGGTGAACAAGCCACTATCGGTCACATACATGCTTATTTTCCAGAATGGTTCAAGGAGAAGATGTCATGCGTTGTTTCACCGACTCAAGAAATACTCCATTTGAGAAACCTATCTAAAGGCCCTGATCAAACCGCAATTGAATGGAACAAATATTTTGTGAATGGATATAAATTTCACATGGAACAATGGTCAGAAGGGAAAAAACCATAAACAATGGTGTATGCGTGAAAAGAGTTATATAAGGTGGTGAAGACGAATTCTATGGTTTTGTAACACATATTTATGAGTTGGCATATAATTACTTGGATTCGGAAAATAAGGTTGTATTATTTTATTGTGATTGGTATGATCCATCAGCTAGAGGCACAAAAATAGATACCAAATATAATATTGTTGAGATTCGAGTGGACTGAAGGTACAAAGAGTATGACCCTTTCATAATGTCGCATGTTGTTAGGCAAGTTTATTATGTTCCATATCCTTCAATTCAACCATGTAAACTAGGATGGTGTGTTATAATCAAAACAAAACCATTGGGTCATATTGAAGTTGACGTTCTAGTGGAAGATGTTGCTTACCAAGAAGATGAAGTTCAAATTAATGGTGTGATCGAAATAGAACAAATTACAAGTTTGTGTGATACCGTGGTTGAGGGTCATCAGGTTGATGCATCTATATTGTTTAAAGAAAATAATGTGGATGAAGAGCATGAATTGTTTGGATTCGATAATAATATTGGATCACATGATGACAATAATATGGACGAGGAAGCGTATGAAGAGTTTGATTAGAAAGTTTTTGTAATTTGTATGTATGTGTGTTGATTCATCTATGTTGTTGGAAGAAAATAATATATGTATTTGTGTTGATAATAATATATGTATTTTGTATTTGTGTTGATTCATCTATGTTGTCGGCAGAAAATAATGTGTTGATTTAATAACTGCATGTTCTCTGAAAATAGATAAAATGCCACCCGACCTGAAAAGAAGAAGAGTAAGCCCCGACCGAGGATAAAGGTACGTGAGATACCATCATAGTCTGAGTGTGATCCTCCCCCACATAGTCAGTTAGATCACATGTTTGTGGACACTTATCAACCTTTAATGCCATTACTCGTCTCACAGGATTATCCTATGGTCCCATCTGGGACCCCAACATTTATCAGCCCATTTGGGCATATGCCAGGATCATACCAGCCTGGGAGATCACATCCATTTCCCACACAGGGACCCTCTCCTTTCATGCAACAGCCTGGGGGATCCTATCCATTTCCCACACAGGGGCCCTCTCCTTTCATGCAGCATCCAGGAGGATCATATCTATTTCCCACACACTTACCTATCTCATCCATGGATCATGGGGGGATCACGTACCCCACATCCCACACACGTACCTATCTCATCCATGGATCTTGGGGGGGTCACGTACCCTACAACCCACATACGTACCTATCTCATACATGGATCTTGGGGGGTCACGTACCCCACAACCCCCTTATACCAGTGCATGAGGAAGATGATGATCATGAAGACAACGAGGATCACGAGGAGCAGGAAAATCCTACTGAGTATGTGACGGTTGATGGAAGACTATTTATTAGGCCCAATGGACTTAAGTAAGTTTTTAATTTTTATTTCTTTTTATTTAAGTATACATGCTACCACTTTTATGTTTAATACTTAATCAAATTATTGTTGGTTAGTTTCGACCCAAGTCGAGCTTCTGCCAAACATATAAGTCAAGTCATTCTGCTAATGTATACAAAATTCATTAAGCGTTTTGGAGATCTTAAGAAGGGTGCTAAAGAAGAATGGTTTGATAAATTTAAGGTATAATAAAAAAAATTATGAGTTATGATATTTTAATTTTTTTGTTATATTTATCTAATAATTTATTTGAATGACATACAATATTGTAGGAAAAGTGTATGTAGCATAAAGTTGATGAAATTAAGATTAAAAAAATAATTTAAAGACAGAACATCAGTTCGACTATCTAACATGCTTAGGCGTGCTAGAACTCGTTGGGAAGAACAACAAGTCCGTCCTAAATGGATAGATAAAGAAGTATTTTAAGAACTTCTTGTCTATTGGGATTCATAGGAATTTCAAAAAGCATATGAAATTGCAAAGAAAATGCGAGAAGCTGAAGAGGGTTGCCTTAATGCAGTAGGAAGTATTAGTGTCGACGAGCATGCTCGACGAACGGTAAATTATATAACTATTTTTATGTTATATTTTGATTAATTATACATTTTTAATTCAATTTAATTATTTTAATCAGGCGGAAAAAAAGGAAGACAACACTGAATTAATGAGTTGTTTCTGAAGACCCGTACAAGAAAATCAGGGAGATTTGTTGATGAACATTGTAAAAAAATTATGTAAGTTGTTTATATTTCATATTTTATTTATTATTGTATATATGTAATTTATTTAAATTACATTTTATTTATTTATTTATTTATTTATTTGTGTATGTGTAGGAGAGGTTCGAGGATTTGCTCGCACAATTTCTAACTGAAAATTCTCAGTATACTCTATTAGAAGGACATCTGTTTGACCAACTGTTGATACTTATATTTAGGATTTAACAACCGGCGAAAGGCGTGCTAATGGATGTTTTTTGGTGTTGGACTTTGGCCGACAATTATAGAAAAGGAGATAGAACTATATTTTAAAGAGTTACTGATGGGGAAGGATCTTCTCATCCACCTGAATTGACACCAAAAATGATAGAAACAGAAAGACAATTGGTTTTTTCTGAGGCGAGACACGAGACAGCGGAACGTGAGGCGGTGGCGAAATGCGAGGCAGTAGAACGAGAGGCGGTGGTGAAACGTGAGGCAGCTGAACGAGAGGCGATGGTAAATGCCCATATAGAGGCTATGAGGCAGAGACAACTTGAATCAGAGAAGCAAATAAGACAATTGATGGGTGAAAATCAATAATTTGTTAAAAATGCGGGTGGCTCAGATGACTTGGATTAGATTAAGTGATTTTTTTTATTGTTATTTATGTTTGTGGTATGAATATCACGAGTAGACATGGCAACAAAACTCATATCCGCGGGTACACACCCGAACCCGCCTCGAAGTTGACGGAGAAAACCCGCTTTGACTGGGTTTGAGTTCGAGTTTGAATTTTCCCCGATTACAAAATATGGGAACGAGTCGGATAATGGAGATACTAGTACCCATCCCGAACCCGCCACGTTTATTTAATTAGGTACATTATTGTTTTTTTTTTTTTATTTTAGAATATTAAATATGTGGATAATGTTTTGATATTTGATTTGTATTTATCATTTAAAAAATTTGAAATGTATGTATGTGATTTTTTGAGATTGTTTTATTTTATAATATAATTTGATTTTGAAAAAAATAAATATTTCTATTTAAAAAAATTAATTTTACTAAATGGATGGTGGCGGACGGGGATACCCGAACCCAACCCAAATCCGTTTGGGACAGGTTTAGATTTTAATTCCCCATCCATGTTTGGGTTTGGGGCGGGGAACGGAGATTGTGTGGGAATTCGGGTTTGGGTTTGGGGGAGGTAAAAACCATCCCCGCCCCACCCCATTGCCATGCCTAATCACGAGAATAATTTTTTGTATTGTTATTTATGTCTGTGGCGTGAATATCACGAGAATAATTTATTTATTATCTTTTTTATTAATTATAATTCCGTATTTTTATATTTATTTGAAAAAAAAATTATAACATATAATTTTCATTTAAAGATTTATTTATTATTTGAAAATAATTAATTAGTTATAATTTTTGTATTGATATATTTATGATTTATTTTAAATCATACTAGTTTGTGTCGTGTTAAAAACGATACAAAATATCTGCACAAAAGTCTGCACACTCTGAACCATCCTGAACAACTCTGCGCATGTTAAATATTTAGGTCGTGATATTCATGACACAAAATTGTGTCATGAAGTTCACGTAACAAAACTATCTGTTGCGTTCTAAATCAGTTGCGAACTATTATAATTTTTGCGTCGTGAATATCATGACACAAATTTGTGTCATGAATATCAGAAGACAAAAAGTTGCCACCCTGCCTCATACTTTTTCCACGATGCAAATTTAGGTTGTGTCATATTTTTTACTTTTGTCTCGTGAATATCACGAGGCTGCCGCATATATTTCTTGTAGTGAAATTACTCGATTTTAAAGAAAAAAATATTATACTAACCAGTTTTTTAGTCAAATTTAATTGAGTGCTAACAACTTTCTGACTGATTTACCTCAATCCAAAATCTAGAAATGTATTATTCTTAATTTTTCTCCATGATCAATTTTTTTACTCTTTATTATACTTTTGTAAATAGATCGACTATTACCCATAAAAACACCACATCAATCCTTTAATTCAATAGTTTGGTCTCTAAGAAAGTGGAATATGACTTCAATATGTTTGCTCAATTTTTAATTAGTTTAATGGTTAATCTATTGTCAAATCATCAACTTAAAGTGGAATTTCATTTCTTTTAGCAACATGTCCAACCATATGATCTGGTAGAGTGCTAGCTATGCATTCAACTTCATATGAAGAAAAAGATGTCATTGGCCGCTTCATAGAGCAACAAGAGATCAAGGCTCAATGGAATTGAAAAATAGTTTATTTTAAAGTGACCACCAAAATAAACTATACTTTATAAATTAAATATTCAACTAAATAGAAAATTGAACATCAAATAATTAAATAATTAAAGAGTTTACATAAAAATACCTTAAATTCTTAATGTATTATCAATGTCAAGGGTAGGAATTATAATTTTTCTTTTAATCTTTTTCATTCCCACAAGCTTTTTTACATAAAAATGTTTTTTTATCTTCTTCATTCCCACAACCAATTTAATAATAAATCATGAGATTGAACAAGAGAGGTGAATTAAAAGGTCTAGAAAAATACTATGCAATTTAATGTGTAGGTATCCCTGATTATCATTAATTACTACCAAAACCAAAGTTCCCTGTCATCACATGGCCATTTCAAATCAGAGGACATTAGGAAAACAAGTACATGTCAAATCAAAGGACATTAAGAAGAACAAGTGCAGACATTGTCTAGTACAGTACATAATAGAGTGCAATAAAAATGCAGTTAAACACCAAAACTAGCAAAACAATTAACCACCTAAAAACAACACCACTAGCAAGACTAAGTCTGAGATGATCCAACCAACAGAAAACAGCAAAGCAAAACTGATAGGCAAACCATTCTAGAAACCTGGAGTATCAAACTCAATCCTCCTCAGAACTAGAAACCTGGAGTATCAAACTCAATCCTCCTCAGAACTAGAAACCTGGAGTATCAAACTCAATCCTCCTCAGAACTAGAGGATGCGAGTCCCGTGCCCATACAGTCATATAGAATATTTAATATGGGCACTTTTTCTTTGAACTTAGTCAAATCTAAGTATACAACAGCACCATGTAAGTCAATTTTAGAAGAACCCCAAAGCCTGGCAATTACCAAGGGATTGCCTATTACCTTGAATGCCTTGGCATAGCTTCTGATAGTTATATCTTCCTCTCCCATTGTAAGTGCATCGGAAAACTCAATTGGCAAATGATCAGCTATATCATTCATCTCCAGCAAATGCCTTAATATCTTTAAATGCTCCTTAGTACCCGATATCATTTGTATTAAGCAAAGGCAAACAATCACTCTTAAAACCAGCAAAGGAAAATAATTCTTCACATTCAGCTTTGAGTTTTTGAGCCATGTTTTGACTCTAGCTTGATCGTAAACAATATCATTCAGCCAATTCGCAAGGAAATCACATACAGAGTTTATGTCTCGATATTTATATTGCATGACCGAGGAAATTTGATCTTGGCATATGAGCCAATCTGTGAAAGAGGACTTTGTAGCATATATGTATCCCTTCAAGCCTGATATCCATAGCAATAACCGTTCAACAAGATACATAAAACAACCCGGAGTTATAAAGTCAGTTTCCGCTATCCAATTATATTCGCAACTGTTCTTCAATGCTTCATAGAAACTACGCATGCAATCTTTCTCCACTAATGATGACCCAATGCGAGACCTCCTGAAATTTTCAATGAATAATGTCCAGCCTGTGTTAGCTTCAAACTTTCTCCTAATTTGCGCAAAAAGTTCATCATTTATATTTCCGGTGCCAAGAATCATGACTATCAATCTTCCAATTACACGATCTGTCAATCCACCTTCCTGTTTAGTGTTGTTACAGATGACCTCTTTCAAAAAATCCTTCCATAATTCACTTGCTCTTTGATAAACCATTTCTCTTTCTAGAGATTTCTTCCAGTCAAGGTGAATTATGTAGTATCCTAAATTGTCAATAGACTTTCTGCTATATTTCTCTAGTAATCTCAAGTTATCCTCGGCATGCCTAAAACAATTTGACTTGAGAAGAAACTTTGACACCTCAAAGATTTGCAATAAAGACTGTATTTGCCAAAGTTCAGAAAGGGTTTTACCATTTGAAAGCTTGTTGAGTGTGCGCAAGACATCCATGCCAACAGATAATAATTCTGAACTCCAATATCTCTGAGCATACGACAATAAAGGTTGAACATCAATGGAGACTAGCCGGCCATTCTTCTTAATTAATTCATGACCCAAATTTTTCACCCAGTTAGCATCAGGAATGAGCAAAAGGTACTTGTTCCCTAGATTATCCCACTGGTTTTGTACCCCCAAATAGTTCAGTGCAAATTTCACATAACTGTTAGGCTCATACCACTCAGGTTGGAAATTTGAAAGGTATTCCAGCATTTCTACAATCTTATCCTTCCAACATGTCCAACAATAATACAGGCTCTCCACAGAAAATTGATCCTTTCTAATCATGCCTTCCACACGAAGAGCAAACAAATCGTCGGGCCAGACATACTCGGCAGATTTCAGCCGCAAATGAGAATCCAGCAGCTTCCACAAACATAATATTTCCCCTCTGACACTTTTATGGTAGCGACAACTATTCAACTCATCAATCAATTCAATATTTTTCTCATGCTTGTTTGATACTATTTTAGCTTCTGTAGATGCAAGTTCATGAAAGACACTCGTCCCTTTCTTTGCAAATGTCAACGCTTTTTCCAAAAGCTCGGCCTTGTGTGTAAACTGCTTTAAGGGCCATCCATTGCTTCCCTCTGACCAAAGAGAATGTGAGAGTACATAGAAAAACACAAGCTCATATGCTTCATAGCAGTCACCTGTTTTTCCATACAAATCAGCCTCGCAAAGAATGTTGCCCATCATCTTAGCAATATTTACCGCCTCCATATAGTTGCCTGATTTCTTTTCTAATTCAAGAAGCTCGTCAAGTAAGCTTAATGATCTTAAGAAATCACGCTTGAAATCTATCGAACGAAAGTCATTGACACATTTCATCACGGATTTGATATCTTTTTTGTCAAAATAACTGCGAGCACAATTCTCCAGAAACTTTTGCTTAATATCAACCCAATCCTGGTCACCACCTTCACTTTCTTTCCACTGTTGAAAGAAATCTAGGCCAATATCATACCATCCTCCTTTCGCACAAACATTCAAACATTCGGGGAAGAAATTTCCTCGAGTGTAAGCTTTAAGTGCCATTTCATAAGAACCGGCTAAACAAAAATAATCTCCGGCCCTTTTCAAATCTGACTCTACACCTTTTTCAATGTAAAGTTTTCCTGTTACAAGAAAGACGATTAATTATGTAGAGAAAAAGATGGTTTGTTATATATTCATATTTTACAATAGAAAATTTCATAAAAAGTTGAATTTCACACCAGCTTTTTCGTAATCCCCCGAATCAGAAAAGCATTTAGCAGCAGACTCGGTCATTCCTATGCTTTCAAAAATTCCTGCAGCCTCCCTAAAGATTGCATTTGCATTCTTGGGGTTCAAGTCTTGTAAATGCTTTGCAGTTTCCCTCAGACCAGTAGCTTTTGACATTTTTCCCCAATAAAAGTCTCTTGCATTTTCAAAACACATTGTTGCCATCTCATAGTTCCTTTCATAATATAACTGCAAATGAACAATCAAATTAATATTGCAGTATAAAATTACAAGTTATTTAGCTATATGGATAATTTAAGTTGCAGGGAAAATTATAATAACAAGCTAACAAGTAACACTGCTTAATAATATATAAATTGATTACTATGAAAACACAATGAATATGATGGTCCACTAACCTTTTTGCCACGCGACTTCCATTCTTCCGGACTACTTGCAACTTTCATTGTCTGAGCAAATGTATCATCCAGTTCTTTGAACTGTACCAGACATTTTGTTTTCCAATAATCAAACATAGGTCTGCAATACTCTTCTGTTTCCTCGCATATCCACAATCTCTGTCTTGTACGTGTTATAGCAACATATAGCTGTTTCAGCTCAGAACACAAAATATTGTGTTTGGAATCATTGAAATTTGGATAAGACTTGGATTTAGGTTCCAACAGACCTTGTTTTTCCATGTATCCATAAACCACCCTCCATTGATTTTTCATAGGTGAAGTGCCAAAAAAGTTATACAGCAATACATCCTGCAAAAGAACACAAGTTAGAAAGTTGACTATTTTATGAGGGACTATACAAACACACATTTTCAACTACCTGAAACTCAAGTCCTTTGCACTCCAGAACAGTTAAAACAAGAGCTTGTTTCCCAATACTGTTTAAAATTTCCTTCCGAGCATTATCATCACGTACCAATATTACTTGCTCAGCTCCAAATCCGACAAACTTCCCACCATCATGTCCAGTATTGCCAAATATTGTTACAACAGCATTTCTACTTCCACAATCAAGAACAACCGGAGCTTCTCCGTATATTAAACTGGTCTCGGGCTTTAAAACATCAATAGAATGAGGGAAATAACTGGAAAGAAGCTCAATGGTGCTCTGAGATAACGCGAGCACTCCAGAGTGAGTCCTAAAGTTCTGATTCAACACAAATGTTTCTGAAACATCTGCTTTATCCTTTGCTTGGTTGTAAGCACTTGTCTCTGATTCTGGCATGAACTTGTTGTAAAACAGAGATTTGATATCCTCGAACCTAAAATCAATTCCCCTTGCAATGGTTTGTGCAGTATCCCCACAGAAAACGAAACCAGCTTCTACATTTTGACACACATGCTTCAATAAAGCAATTTGACTCATAGTTAGATCTTGCACTTCGTCAATATATACAAAGTGAATATCATCACCCTCATATTTGTTAATCCTGAGTCGACGATGCAAGTCAGCAACAATGTCCGCCATATCAAAATCCCCTTTATCCATCTTCATTCTTTCATATTTTTCATAGATATCATATATGATCTCCCTTTTCTGCTTGCTTAAAGTGGACGCTCGGTTTTCAGACATGGAAAGATAATCGGAACGACTTAACTTCCCTTCAGCAAGATCCACAGATTTCTGACCCCCTTTTATATTAGACACAATTTCTGTGAACACTCTGGATGAATCTAACATTTTGGTATGCTTGGAATTGAATTGTGGCCAATATAATGCATTAAACCTTTCGTAAGTTACTTCCTTCTTCCTTATAAAAGTGTCCAAAGCAACAGATCTTACACCTAGGTTCTCAAAAGATAGATCACTAAATCTTTCAAAATAAGAATTCCCCACAGTCCCATCAAGCATCATTAGAAACTTATGAAATGTTATCACAAGTGGATATGAGTTGGGGGGAAGATTAACAAAAGAATCTGGTATGTTGTTAAACTGTATTGATGTATCAACATCAACTATATCTTCTTCCTCAATAGAACAGCTTTTGTCGGAAATATCCCCACCAGATATGAATCTGTATTGCATAGAAAACTCTGAATTAAATAAAGCTGATCAAATTATTTCAAAAGACTTGCACAAGTTACATACCTTTTCATTCTAACAATCTGCTGTTTCACTGCTTGACAAAGTTTAGGACTCACTGTTACAAATAATTGGCGTAAGAATTGCCTGTCATTAACAGTAGAACTCTCTTCGTTCTCTTTATCCTTACTCAAAGAAGGAACTTCAGCATTCTCCTCCTCCCTCTTAAATAATTTCATGGTCAAAACAGTGGTTTTCCCAGTGCCAGAGCGACCCAGTACGAATGTACTAGAAGGAAAGTTTATGATGTCATGTTCTTGCTCTGATACTTCAAATAGATGTTCCAGTTCATTACTATTACTATCAGAAAGTAAATAGTTAACCACAACAGCTGATACAGGATAGAATTTCATCAGCAGAAAACTCTCATCAACCTTTGAATCCTCAACATAACAACTCGATTCTGCTTCATTTCCATTATCATCAAGCTTCTGAATTTTGATGATTTCATCTGATTTGTCCCAAGCCATCGGGATCTCCTTCATCCTACAAAAGAAGCCAAACACAAACTATCAGTTAGCTAAAGCACCTTAGATGTAGTAATAAAATCTAATTCAAAGTACTTACTCATTATCTAAACATTTCTCACTGCAGCGACTTATAAAATCATCTGTATAACTTCCAAAAATACTATCAAGTCGCTTCACTACTTTAGGAATATCCTCTGACGGAAGTATATCCCATATCCTTAAGACTTGAGTGAAATCCAATATGTCCTTTGAACAGACAACAAAAAGACCTTCAACTTTATATTGTTGTAACATCTGAGATGTTTTTCCACAAACCAAATCCACTTTCCTCTTTTTTGGTCTCCATCCACTGGAAAGTTTGATTAAAACGTCAATGACCGACTCCTTTGTTCGCTTTGATGGAAGCTTTTTAAATGACTTCAAAAAAATATCACTGAAAAGAACCTGCACAAATGTTGAAGGAGGAATATAAGCCTATGTTGTTAATACCTCCTCCTTAAAATGCAATAGCACTACAGGGGGATAGAAGCAATTGCAAAGACAGAATCTCGGTGCAAACTAAACATTAATACTCAAAAATATATAAATAAAGAGACCCACATACATACTTAATGATTAAACAACCTAAAGTACATAGCAATAAAAATGACAACAAGTAATATTACAAAATATGCGATTCAAATAAATACCTTCCATATAGAGCTTTTAAAAATGACACTATTGACATTAAGCAAATCATCAAGTTGATTTAGCTGTTTCTTGGTATTGACGATAGCTTTAGCTAAATTCGGATCTTTACCCGCATCAAAGAAACAGTTACGGTTTTTAGCATCCATCACCAAATCTTTCCAGATATTTTTCTCATTTACTAGAGCACTCTCATTTCCCAATATCCATAGACAATACCTGTTTAATATAAAAGCAACAGCATTGATGCAAACATTTTTTGAACAAAAAAAATTCAATTGTAACAGTAGACATATGTTTTACCTAGCCCTTGTAAGAGCAACCTTAGTCCTCTTATCAAATGAAGTACTGCCTATGTTTTCAGCTCCAGCAGTTGAGAATATGACCATGTCTTGTTCTCCACCTTGAAAACCATCAATTGTTTTCACCGTCACATTGAAACCTTCATGTTTATCATACTTATGTCCCAGCATATCCTTAATTGCAACAACTTGGGAAGCATAGAGAGACACTACACCTATACTGAGGTGGTTCTTGTTTGAGTGAGACCATCCTACATCGTTTCAGGCAAAAGGAAGTTTATTTCCCATTTGAAAATAAGTTCAAAGCAATATGCTAATCACAATCCTAAAGGAATATTTTCTTTTCTGCAGGGAATAAGAAATTGCTAACATGATAAATAACAACAACGTAGGCACAAACCTGTGAAGCAGTTTTTAATTATTTTCATGACAACAGCTACTTCAACCATGTTTTTCCGACATCTTTGAGCATCATCCAATTCTTTGGTACCACAGCTTACATCTATGAAGGAATATGGACCAAACATTTTCTCTGGGAGATATGTCTGTATGCAGTTCTCTGTGTAAGTGTCTGGAGCATTTTCAATATCATTATTGGGATAGAATGTTGAATTTGGAAAGGAGCTTATCTCTGGATGCATCCTGTATTGTATGTTGAGGAAGTGATTTGGATGACCCAATGTGGTCAGCCTCGCAAATAAGCTTCTTCCGAAATCAGCTCCAAAAGAAACCTTACATATATCAAGGACAAGCATTACTATTAATAGTCAATGGAAATATTTCTAAATTAGCAAACAAAATGGGATATTTTTAGAATACATACACTACTTTCAACCATTGCTGGTAGCTGGAGTTCATCTCCAACAAGAATAACATGATTTATTTTAGGAAGAAGTAGAGGTATCACTGATTCACACTCTTTCAATTGTGCAGCTTCATCTATCACTACAATGTCAAGTGGCTCCATCTCAATATAGTGCAGTATAAAGGAACTAGAAGCTGTTGAAAATATTAACGAAGATGCTTGCAAACAGAAAATTTTGATGGACTCTTCAGTCATATCATTTGGAAGGCTGAGATTACCAAGTGAAACTTCAAGGGTTCTTAATAGAAAAAGGCAATCCGTTCTGATTTGGCACAATGAGAATTCAGCACCCTCATGAGAATTATGTTTACTTTCTGATATGTAAAGCTCTTCCAATACTTTATTATCAATATTATTTTTCAACAATAAGTCTTGAAACGACTCGAGGTTGTGAATGAGAGAAACCAAGTTTTCTAAGTTTTGTTCCATAATGCAACTTTTGGGTAAATGCAAGCATAATATAGAAACAAATTCCTTGAGTGGCGATGCTATGGACAAAAACCTTTCTTCTAGAAACTTTAGAAAAGACTTAGGTTCAAAGTGAGCCTGTTCCTTTCTCATCGGGTTCTCAATGAACATATAATAATGGGAAACAAAATTCTCAAGAAGATCAATCATTGAAAGAAAACATTGTTTCCAACCATTCAATGCGTTAAAACACTGTAAGAGTTTGCTGACACGGTAGTCCAAATATATCTCTTGGATATCTGCACCAACATTGAGCCGGTCATGATTCCCAAATAATAGCATATCTCCAAAATTACACATCAAAGCATCCCCATCATGATATGATTCTCTGACAATGCTCAACACACGCGATGCCACTTCCTTAATGGCAACGTTTGTAGGAGCAGAAACAAGAGTCCTACGATTCATTTTCAATAGAGGAAAAAGCAGCGTGGCCAGAGTTTTTGTTTTCCCGGATCCCGGTGGACCGCTAATAAGATCCACAGTAGACTTACTGCAATGAAAGGAAGAAAGGCAAGCACGAATTGCATTTTTTTGTGAGTCATTCAACTGAGATAACAAACTTGGATATGTTTCATCATCACTAAGAGCAAAAGGACTTTCCTCAACCTGTAGCAATGCAGAGATGCATAAAGTAAGTTGCAGCAAGAATTAAATTAAATGCCAAAGATGTTAACAAAGAAACATATCATTAACTAGCACATGAATAATGTTAACAAACAAACATATTACTAACTAGCACATGAATAATGTTAACAAACAAACATATCGGCTTAGTACATCACTAACTAGCAGGTGAGTAATATTAACAAACAATAAACAAGCAGTGAATATTAATAAAAAATTACCACATCTCCATCACATGAAATTTTGTGAATCAGCTTTGAATTTCCATCCATATGGAGAGCTGTCCATATTCTTTTATTGGTAGTGATATTCATTAAGAATATCATGAACAAAGGTTTTTCATGTTTGAGAGGGTTTTTAGAGATGACATTAAGAGCAGAAGCAGGTTTGGTATCACCCTCCTTTGAAATGCCTGTAGACAAGACAAAACTCCACCAATTTCCAGACCTTTTCAAATCATTAAAAGCTTGGGGTTTAAAATTAGCCAAAACGAAAACACCTCCAGGCTTATAAAGCTCTTTTCCATCACCAGAAAAAGTATCAGTTTCAACACGATATTGATTACGACCATGTGAAAGTGATTTTGAATGCTCAAGAGATAACACTTTAGCACAAGGTAAACTCGAAAAAATTTCAATACAAGAACAAAGCTGCGCTCTGGTTTCTTCCAACAATGGAGGCACAAATGAGTTCAAATAATGCTGAACAGAATGAAACGATAAACCAATAGATTCGACCTACAAAAACAAAACAAAAAATAAATTAAAATGCAATAGGAAAAAAATAAAATAAGCAATGAAGAAAATTGAAAACCTCGTGCTTGTCGAAAATGTCGTCGAGAGACCATGAAAACACATTGTTGATGAAGGTTTGTCCATTCCAAAGTTTCTTTTTGGTTGAAATGGAAGTTGAACCACTCATTTTGTTTAATCAACAAGGTTTCAGTTGCTATGGAGTATCAAGAAAGATGAAAACGGAGTATCGAAGGTTTCAGTTGCAATGGAGCATCAAGAAAGGTGAAAACGGAGTATCGAACGTTTCAGTTGCTATGGAGTATCAAGAAAGTTGAAAACGGAGTATCAAGAAAGATGAAAACGGAGTATCTAAGGTTTCAGTTGCTATGGAGTATCAAGAAAGATGAAAACGGAGTATCTAAGGTTTCAGTTGCTATGGAGTATCAAGAAAGATGAAAACGGAGTATCTAAGGTTTCAGTTGTTATGGAGCATGAAGAAAGGTGAAAATGGAGTATGTGAGAAAGTTAGAGTGTGAAGATTTCAGTTGCTATGGAGCATGAAGAAGAAAGGTGAAAATGGAGTATGGAAGATTTGTGAGAATGTTTGAGTTTGTTAAGATGAAAATGGAGGTTTGAGTTTGTTAGGATGAAAATGGACGTTTGCGTTTCTTGTGATGAAAATGAACGTTTGAGTTTGTTAAGATGAAAATGGGAATTTCTTTCTTTACAAGTTTGCATTGAGAATTTTGTCTTACTATAACCACTAACCACGCACAGTGTACGTACCAAGGTCGCTCACACCATGATTATTCTTTTACTGCACTAAACTCATCTTCTCCCTCTCTCTCTAGCAGTACTATTCCTTTAATGCTTTCATTCCACACATATAATTTCTTTCTACCATAGAGGTTTTCAAAACCATATCGTTATTTTTAAATGCAGAGGTTTTCAAAAATGCGAATGTCCTCACACTAATTGTGATTGTCGCTTATAAAAATTTTGTTTTCGACACATGTCAATATCATTTTGTCACAGTCATTTTCACCGCTGATATGTTTATACAAGTGAAGACCTTAATATAATAGTATGTAACAATTTCGATTTTAACACGTTTCTAAATTGTTTTATCGAAGTTATTTTCACTAATCATATTGTAACACGGTGGGAGAACTGACTTGGAATATTTTGCGTTTTATCGTAAATATTGCGGTTAGCCAGAGTCGTCACCGACTTTTCTTTTATCCAAAAGGAAAGGCTGAAAAGAACAGGAAAGACCTTTGAGATTATTTCTGAGTTCGGGGTAGATTATGAAAAGTGAAGGTGTTAGCACCCTTTTCATCCATAATTATCTATGGGCTCTTAGTTGCTTGCTAGATCACTTGTTTTTGTTTGAAAATGTGCTTTGTGTGGTTTTTGAAAGTGTTTTGAAAAGGCGTACTCGTTTAGGCAAACTTTGTAATAGTTCTCGTTCGTAAGAACGTATACAAAATCTTGAGCTTTTGAAAAATATTTCATGTTTGGAAAAGGTTTTGAAAGTGTTTTGAAAGTGTTGGTATTTGTTTTGGAAATGAGCAAGGATGTTTGATTTGAAAGTGAGCAAGCAACTAGGAACGTTTCTACCTACTCAAAAGTCTTTTGTTCACTTCTTCCTTTCCTTTGACATTGTTATTTTACCAATGATTTGGTAAGAAGCCTTATCTTTGGATGTAAAGGGACGGACGTGGGTCATCGTATAGTCATGATAGCAATGTTGTGAGATATCTTAGCATTTCTCTTTGAGAGACTAAGAACATTTGAAAGGCAACATTTGTGGCGTCATCGAGGGACTATGATCTTGTATTTTTGATTATTCTTGCTAAGATATCCCACATGCATAACATGACTATTTTTATAAGACAACAGTGGAATTACCCTAAGGGTGCTCTAGCGGTAGAAATGTTCAAGACTAAGCCATTTGATTGACTAGACTTTATACAAATAAAAATCGTCGTCGCGCTTTATTGTTTCCAGAGGAATGGGAAAAGAGCGAATAACCCAAAAAAGGAGGGAAAGATTCAAGGTAAGAGGTTGGTTATGCAAAGGGAAGGTATTAGCACCTTAAACATCTACGGTACTCCGCAGGAACCTCTTTGTAAAAATCTGTATATTTTGGCTATATAAAAAATGTGTTATATAGAAAATGAATGGTGGAGGTGAGAAGAGAAATATATTTTTTATGATTTTTGCACCCGCCGCGGTTGCGAACCTTTAGTGCCTACGTACCACCTTTCGTGCAATAGGGGATCAAGGTACACGTAGTTCCTCTTTTTAAAAAAATGAAACTGTTGGCTCTTAAATTCGACACCCTTGTTTCATTAATGTCAGCCATTAAAGCTGAAGGATGTTTTCGACCAGCTAGGTCCGTCGAAATGCCCATCGAAAGATGGCACTGTACTTAGAAGATTTCTTCCAAAGGAGAAGTTGGTTGCCTTCGATGTCGAAGGTGGTTCTCGTCGAAGATGTTTCTCGACGAAGGTGTTCGATGGTTCAGAGCGGAACGGTTTGAAATTCAAGCGTTTGGAGGGAAAATGGTTTCCAGCGGTTACCAAGTGCAACGTGCAAAGATCTGGAGCGTCGAACGTTGAGAACGTGCCAAGTGGGATCATCTCGAAGCAGTGTAACTGCCCGACGGTTACTTGGGATGTTTTAGTATAAATAGTAGTAGTTCACGCAGTTTCTCGCGTGTGTTCACAATTATATACAAAGTCACTCATATAGATTCGAGTACCCAGCGTGTGAGAAAGAATTGTTGAGAAATATATGTGTGAAACACCAACTTTATTAATCAAAGTCATTTACTTTTCCAGAAATTTTACTTGCTTTCTTCTTTACTTTCCCTGTCGAAGTCCTTTACTTTAAGCCTTCATTTATTTTACCAAGCCTACTTCTTCATGCAATTTACTTAAAGCCTCTTTATTTTATTGTCATTTAACCATTATCCAATTTAATCAAAACCTCAAAATCAACCTATGTCCTAGGATCAATCTGATCGATCCTGCGAGTAACCAAATAAGTAACCATTTGGAGGATCAGCGGTTGTTTACCAATAACCACGGTAAACAAATTGGCACACCTGGTGGGACTGTGTGTTGATTCTTGAAAATAATCTCATCTTTTCGAGGAGTGTTGCATGTTATTGAGAAGTGGTAGAATATACACCAACGATAACAATACTGCTAGAAGAAGGGAAGAGATGCCGAATCCACCAAACAATAACGAAATCCCACAAGCGAATGTGGGAGCAACGGTTATCCCGACCGTAAGTGAAGCGATAACCGCTGGTTCAACACCAGCAGTAACGGTCACAGCAACTGGGCCATTACCTCCGTTCACAGGCCCCAGAGTGCCTTTGGGAACTCCCCCACCAAGGGGAAATTTAGGCACAAGGCCTTTTGTTCCCCCAGGATTTATGACAGGCGGTCATAATCGAGAACCACTCTATGGCATGCCAACTTCTGACTTGGCTAGCCTGACGAATGCTGCGTCCACTTTTTCAGACCCTTTAGTGAGTGCCTCTTCGCCACTCCAAGGTTCTGGAGTAGGTATGGCGAATAGAAATAGGACCCAACTCTTAGGAGGAACGTCCCAAGTAGCCCATGGCCTTACAAATGCCTCGACAGCAGTCTTGAGGCAACAAATGGACGAAAGCAACCATGATATGGTGCAAATGTTGGCACAAACTTTAAGTACAGTGCTGAACCCTCTAATACAAAACACTACTCAATCGAATCAGCAGATGACAGCGCAAATGACGCGTTTGGCTGATTTCTTTGGAGTACCCCAACCTATTCGACAGCCCCAAAGGGCGCAAATAAGGGGAAACCAGGGTGTATTCTTAGAGGAAGAAACCACCATCAACCAAGTCCAACAGCCTGTCGAAGAAAACCTTAGGGCACGATTGGAGCAACCTGTCGAGGAACCTAGGGTAATAACCCCAGAGGTAAGGTTAGTTAACAGAAACCAAAATGCTGACGAAGTAGTTCAGCATATCCAATACCAAAACATGGGTTTGGAAAATAATCTGGCAACCATGATCGAAAGGATCATGACTCAAAATGGGATGAACATGGGCTTTCGAAGGCCCAACTTTACATCCCCATTGTCAGAATACGTGTTACAAACAGACTTACCTCCTAGATGTAAAGTCCCCAAATTCACTAAGTTCTCTGGGGACACGACAGAATCTACTGTCGAACATGTGGCGAGATACTTGATCGAAGCAGGAGATATTTCGAATAACGAAAACCTGAGGATTAAGTACTTCCCAAGTTCTTTAACAAAGAACGCTTTTACTTGGTTTACAACTCTTCCCCCCAATTCGATCCATCATTGGACCCAGTTGGAAAGATTGTTCCATGAACAATTCTACATGGGGCAAACCAAGATAAGCCTGAAAGAATTGGCCAGTGTAAAGAGACGTTTCACTGAACCTATAGACGAATATCTAAATAGGTTTAGGTTGCTCAAGGCGAGATGTTTTACACAAGTGTCGGAACATGAGTTAGTCGAAATAGCCGCAGGCGGTTTAGATTATTCCATTAGGAAGAAGTTAGACACCCAATACCTGAGAGACATGGCCCAACTGGCCGATAGAGTTCGACAGGTAGAACGCCTCAAAGCTGAAAAAGCAAAGGCAACGAAAGCTCATAAGAGAGAGAGGATAGCGTATGTTGAGATGGATGACGAAGATCCAGAATCCTTCGACGATACTATAACTGTCGAAGAAGGAGAAGTCGATTTAGCGGAACTAAAACAAGGGCCACCATACTCTTGCAAACTGTTAGTCCCCTCAAGTGGGAAAAATCCCATTGGTCCAGAAAGGACCAACGATAGGTTCCCCAAAAAGACTTATAGTTTTGACATCACAAAATGTGATGAAATATTTGACTTGCTTGTAAAAGATGGCCAAATGATAGTACCCCCAGGGGTAAAAGTGACTCCTCTTGATCAAAGAAAGAAGAGAGGCTTTTGCAAATATCATAATTTTTTGGGCCATAAAACTTCTCAATGTTTTCTTTTCAGGAATCTTGTGCAAGACGCTATCGAAGAAGGGAGGTTGAAGTTTGCTGACAAAACCCCCATGGCTGTCGACTCAAATCCATTGCAGGCTGAAGCCCACTATGCTGAGCCTTCTGAGGTGAACGTGATCGAGGCAACCAGGAGCCAGTCGAAGAGGCCAGGAATCACAATGGTCGAAGTCTCAAAGGACCATATCAACATGCCAATCTTTGGCAGTTTTTCTGGGAATTTATCCAGAAAGACAATTGGAGCAGTTCAGAAAGCGGTCGAAAGCCCAAAGCTGGAGACCGTTGAAGCACAAAAAACTGGACCAAAACCCAGTTCTCACTTGGCCACAGTTCAAGGCCAGACGGAGAATTTGGAGATACAAATGAAGCAGTTAACTCTTGCCAACAAAGATACAATGAATATCAACATGGTCGAACTCTCTGACCCAAAAGCATCAGAAGAGGCCATGAGGCAAGAACAAGCTAACAAGACTGCTTTCCCTCGGGAAAATGAAAATCTGGCAGATTTTCTGCAAAGATGCCAAAAAAAGAAGTCAGAGGTGATGCTGTGTCCAAGATGCAGTTCGATCTTTGACAAAAAAGCTGTTGAGCACATTCAAGGCGTAAGAGCAGCAAATAAGAGAAGGGAAAATGTTGATCTTCGACATGACCCCAGAAGAGCCTCCCAAAGAGGTTCAAACCAAGAAAAGAGGCCATTGACTTTCAGGCCTCCAACAAATGTGCCGGTAGATACCTGGTACAAAACATCTGGTCGAAAGAGGCCAAGCGAGGAGAGATGGCACTCTTTCGACGTGCCAAGGGGTTCATCTTTAACACAAAAGAAAGAGCCTCAAGTTGCTGCACCTAAAGTTGCACAAGTGTCAAGCAACTACAAAGGGAAAAATCCCATGTCTCGATCTCAATGGAGGAGATACCAAAGGAGACGAAAAGCTGAGAGGGAGGCTGCCAATGAACCAAAGGCAGAAACCAGTTCAAATGTTCCTCTAAGGAAGCAAAGGAAACCTCTAGAAAGAGAGCCAGTAACCAACAGGCTAGTTTGGCCTAACCAAGGTGAAGTCGAGGACGAAGACGATTCTGAGTCTGATGATACTTTGGACATAATGGTAAATATAGTCTCAGTGCTGCCCAGAGAATTCAACCGACAGGTGGAGGTCGAAACAAGTGACTGGGAAGTGGAGCAATAAATGGCCAAACATAGGCCAGTGTGCTATTTAGTCATGGACAATGGCACTACTGAGGAACAAAATGGGTTCTTCGAGCCACCTACAGAGGCGATGAAAAATCACCTCAAGCCTTTATTTATAAGGGCTAAACTCGAAGAAACTACAGTGAATAAAATTTTGGTGGATTGTGGGGCAACCATCAACATTATTCCTCACTCTATGCTAAGGAAAATTGGCAAAAGGGATGAGGACATTAAGCCTCACAACATGGTCCTGTCGAACTATGAGGGCGGCATAGGGACCACTATGGGAGTGATCCAACTAGATATTAAGGTAGGATCTATCCTTCGACCAACAATGTTTATGGTCATATCGGCCAAACCTAACTACAATCTTTTGTTGGGCCGTGAATGGATTCATGGTGTTGGAGCTGTGCCATCATCAATGCACCAGAGGCTGCTGCTATGGCGTCCAGATGGGATGGTCGAAAACATAGAGGCAGATCAAAGCTATTACCTGGGCGAAGTGAATCACCTAGGGTTGGCAGATTTCGACAAGAACTTGGCTCACATAGGGCCATGTCCAACACCTGACTTCGACTTGGCGCCAACGCCAAATACTTTTTGTTCCCTATACCTGCATCCTGAGCATGGTTTCCAATGGGACAGAGAAGACTTGTCCCACATAGACTTCAGTGGGTTAACTGATATCCAACCAACTGGTTGGGGAAGTGAATTCAGTGATAATGACTGAGTCACAATCATTGAAGCGAATTTCGGCTTATGTAGCCGAAACAAAGATGATAACGGCTCTCGAAGCCGAAGTGAAGTACATGGCCACACAGGCCAATGATCAACAGTTATCTGCTTTAGGTCCAGGAAAGGATTTCGATCCAGAACCCCCTGATATCATGCCAGAAGAAATGCAGGAACAGAGGCTCGACGCCATCTATGACGATGAGCCTTTGGGCTTCGAAAAGGACCCCTTGGCAAACAACATTAAAATGTTAGCGCAAGATCCTTTAGAAGAAATCAACTTAGGCGAAGGGTCAGAGAAAAGGCCAACTTACATCAGCGCCAAAATTGACCCAGAACTTAGGTTGGAAGTAATCCAATTGTTGAAAGAGTTCAAGGACTGTTTTGCATGGGATTACGACGAAATGCCTGGTCTCGACAGAGGATTGGTAGAACTTCAGTTGCCAATCAAACCTGGGAAGAAGCCAATCAAGCAAAGTCCAAGACGCTTCGCTCCAGAAATACCGTCGAAGATCAAAACGGAAGTCGAAAGACTTCTGAAATGCAAATTCATACGCGTTACAAGGTATGTCGAATGGATTGCAAACATTGTGCCAGTGATTAAGAAAAATGGTACATTAAGGGTGTGCATAGATTTCAGAGATTTGAATGCTGCTACGCCCAAAGATGAATATCCTATGCCTGTGGCGGAAATGCTAGTCGATTCTGCCGCTGGCTATGAATATCTGAGTATGCTCGATGGTTATTCAGGATATAATCAAATATTCATTGCTGAAGAGGATGTGTCGAAAACAGCTTTTCGATGCCCTGGGGCCCTAGGCACTTACGAATGGGTAGTGATGCCTTTTGGCCTAAAGAACGTTGGGGCAACATACCAGCGAGCAATGAATACTATCTTCCATGATTTTATTAACACTTTTATGCAAGTATATATTGATGACATTGTTATAAGATCTGTTTCCAGGAAGAATCATATTGACCACCTTCGACAATCATTCGAAAGAATGAGAGAACATGGTCTGAAGATGAACCCTTTGAAGTGTGCATTATGTGTGAAAGCTGGAGATTTCTTGGGCTTCGTTGTCCACAAGAAAGGAATCGAAATCAACCAGAACAAGACGAAGGCTATTCTGGAAGCGAAAGCGCCATCGAATAAGAAGGAACTGCAGTCTCTGTTAGGCAAGATAAATTTCTTAAGGAGATTTATATCTAACCTAAGTGGGAAAGCTCAGGACTTTTCACCCTTACTTCGACTGAATAAGGAGGGGTTCGAATGGGGGAAAGAGTAACAAGAAGCCTTCGACAAAATCAAAGGGTACCTCACTAAGCCACCTATTTTGGTGCCTCCTTGTAGCAATATGAGTATGAGATTGTACATAGCTGCATCCGACAAAACTTTGGGAAGCATGTTAGCCCAAGAAGATGAGAATGGAGTCGAAAGACCCATTTACTATCTTAGTAGGGTTTTGAACGATGCAGAAACTAGATATAGTGAAGTTGAAAAATTGTGTCTATGTCTGTATTTCTCTTGTACAAAACTCAAGCAATATATAAAACCAGTTGATGTGTATGTTTCGTCTCATTTTGATGTTTTCAAGTATATGTTGTCAAAACCTATCTTGCACAGTCGAATTGGCAAGTGGGCACTAGCATTAACTGAATACTCCTTGACCTTTATGCCTCTTAAGGCAGTGAAAGGACAAGTGGTTGCAGACTTTATAGTCGACCACTCAATTCAAGTTGAGGATATTAATTATGTGGAGATAGAACCTTGGAAATTCTACTTCGATGGTTCCAGCCATAAAGATGGAACAGGAGTAGGAGTCTTGATCATTTCTCCAGAAAAAATTCCAACAACATTCAAGTACAAGATATCAGGTTCTTGTTCGAACGATGAGGCTGAGTATGAAGCTCTAATTATTGGCCTTGAAATATTGTTGGAATTGGGGGCAACTCGAGTCGAAATAATGGGAGACTCAGAGTTAGTCATTAAGCAAGTCACAAAGGAATATAAATGCATAAGAGAAAATCTCATTATGTACTTTGTGATAGCAAATCGTTTATTGAAAAAATTTGAAATGGTCAATATTCGACACATACCCAGAGTGGAAAATCAAATAGCCAACGACTTGGCACAAATTGCATCTGGGTACAAGATTTCAAAAACGAGATTACAAAGAGCAATCGAAGTTCGAGAAAAGATAAAAGCAACTTGTCTATCACCAACAGACTTGGAATCGACAAGACTAGGATATGCTGATCAAAGTAACTTCGAAATTTCGTTCATAGATAATTTGTCAGAACAAGATTGGAGGAAGCCCATTGTGGATTATCTTCGAAATCCAGGAGCTTCGACAGAACGAAAAACAAAGTACAGGGCGTTGAGTTATGTACTCATGGGTAATGAGTTATACAAGAAGACGCCTGAAGGGGTATTGCTAAAATGTTTAAGTGAAACTGAGGCATACATAGCCCTTTCGACTACGCACGCTGGAACATGTGGGGCTCACCAAGTAGGGCATAAGATGAAATGGTTGTTGTTTCTGTTAGAACAATGTTTGAATTACTACCCTATATTTAAGTTTTGATGATAACAAAGTGAAAAGATATAGTATTTATAAGGTTCATGAATGAACTATATGCTGCCTAAAATTATTATGTTCTGACTTGCAGATACTCTGAGTGGTATAAGCAAGATCACGTCTTTTCAGCATCAGAATTTGATTTCATACACCAGCATCAGAAGTTGCCACATCAGAACGTCAAGATCAGATGATCAACTCACGCACATGCTGAAGCTTGATGAACAAGACTGCGCTTAAACACTCTGATACAGAAACACCAATAGTTCATCAGCAGCGAAGCAGAATCAGAATGAGCCAAGCCAGAACGTGCATTGAAGAAGCAACGGTACTGTGCATTGAAAGCTAATTAATCCCAACGGCCTCATTCTAGACAAGATCTGCTCAAAAAGGAAAGCTTGTTATTAGCATTGAATCAAGAATATTGCATTCAACGTTCATCTTCTCAAGTGCTATATAAACAAGGCTTCGAAGATTATAATGGCTAATGCTCTCCAAATCTCTACACGCACAAAGCTGAACAATAATCTTCATCTACCAGTTTTGCTAAACCACAAACTCTGATACTTCATTATTGTTTAGCAATCTAGTTTCTAAGCTTCATTTTGTGTATACATCACAGTTGTGATAAAGTTTTGTAGAAAACATTCACACACATTGTTTTATACCTTTGTAAGAAAGTGTTGCCTTGACAAACCGGATTGTGGTTTGAATCAAGAAGGCTTTAGCAGTTGTTAAAGCAATCTGTAATATTCAGTTGAATATAGTGAATTAAGACCTCGTTGGAGAGAGGCGAAATCACCTTGACGGGTGGACTGGAGTAGTTTGAGATCAAATGAACTAGGATAAAAATATCTTGTCAATTGCTTTAGATTTCAGTTTTACAATTCAACCCCCCCTTCTTGTGTTTTTCACCCCTTCAATTGGCATCAGAGCGCCTGGTTCTGAGCTAAAACACTTAACCGTGTCAGTACAAGATCCAGCGTTAGAAAAACACAATGGCAGGAAACAATTCTCACTTCAGCAATGACAATAACGAGGACAGAGACAGATTCAGCGGCAAACCTCCAGTCTTTGATGGAGAAAACTTTGATTACTGGAAAGACAGGATTGAAAGCTTCTTTCTAGCACATGATGCTGATCTGTGGGATATGGTGACTGATGGATACACGCACCCTGTGAATGCAACTGGTCAGAAGATTGATAGAAAATCAATGACCGATCAACAAAAGCGTGACTTCAAGAATCACCATAAGGCCAGAACCATCCTCCTCAGTGCCATCTCCTATACTGAGTATGAAAAGATCTCCAACAGAGACACAGCAAAGAACATCTTTGATTCTCTCAGAATGACGCATGAGGGCAACGTTCAAGTCAAAGAAACAAAAGCTCTGGCGCTCATTCAGAAGTATGAGGCGTTCAAAATGGAAGAATCCGAATCCATTGAAACTATGTTCTCTAGATTCCAGATTCTGGTAGCTGGTCTCAAAGTTCTGGACAAAGGATACTCTACTGCTGACCATGTCAAGAAAATAATCAGAAGTTTACCCAAGCAGTGGAGGCCTATGGTTACTGCTCTGAAGCTAGCTAAAGATCTCAACAAGATCACTCTGGAGGAACTTATAAGCTCCCTCAGAAGTCATGAGATAGAGCTAGAAGCTGACGAGCCTCAGAAGCAAGGTAAGCCTTTAGCTTTAAAATCTAACAGAAAATCTGAGTCTAAAGTTTTGCAGGCAGTTGAAGAAACATCTTATGGATCCTCATCAGAAGAAGACGAACTTTCCCTTCTCTCCAGAAGAGTAAATCAACTGTGGAAGCAAAGACAAAGGAAGTTCAGGAATCCCAGAAGATCTGATCAGAACGAGTCTTCTTCCAGATACAGAAGGACAGACTCTTCCTCTGGATACAGAAGATCTGAAGGCTCCTCCAGTAGCAAGAAGCCAAATACCAAAGACATCATCTGCTATGAGTGCAATGAGCAAGGACACTACAAGAGTGACTGCCCAAAGCTTCAGAGGGAAAAGCCCAAAAAGAAGTTTGGAAGAGAGAAGAAGAAAAGTCTCATGGCCACATGGGATGACTCTGACTCGTCTGAAGCTGACTCAGAATCAGATGATGAAAGGGCAAACATAGCACTCATGGCTAATATCTCAGAAGATAGTGAAGCTTCTGAATCAGACTCAGAATCAGACACAGAAGAGGTATTTCCTAACTTCGCTGTTAATTTTACAAAGGCTGAACTTGCTGAAAGCCTCAATGAAATTCTGGAACGCTATCAGCAGATTAGAGCTAAATTCAGAGACCTGAAAAGGAATCTTGAATCTGACTCTAATAAGTCTGAGAGTCTCAAGTTGGAAAACTCTGAGCTGAGAGATAAAATTTCAAAATTAGAAAACTCTTTACAAAACTCTCAGAAGGAACCAATTTCTGAAACTCCCAGCAACGCTGATGAGATCATCAAGGAGTATGATCATAGTTTCCAGAAGTTCTTAGCTAAAAGCATAGATAGAAGCAGAATGGCTTCAATGATCTATGGAGTTAGCAGAAACGGCAGGAAAGGAATAGGATACCAAGGTAAGGTTCCTACACCTAAGAATGTCATGGATTTAACCATTAAACACACTCCTCTAAATTCACACTTTGTGTATGGTCACACACACGACATCAAATATACTAGCAGTAAGCACTCTGTGAAACCAAAATTCAACCAGAGTTTTGGTAAAACTAACAAGTCAGGACCCAAGAAAATCTGGGTACCTAAGGATAAAATAATACATGTTGCAGATATCTTTAGCAGCAAGTCAGAAACACCAGTCATGGTACCTGGACTCTGGCTGCTCACGACACATGACGGGAAGAAGGCATATGTTCCAAAGCCTGGAACTTAAGCCTGGAGGCCACGTTGGCTTTGGAGGCAATCAGAGGGGAAAGATCATTGGCTCTGGAACTGTAGGTAATGGAAATCTTCCCTCTATTAATAATGTTCTGCTAGTAGATGGATTGATGCATAATCTGTTATCCATAAGTCAATTAAGTGATAACGGTTATGATATAATCTTTAATCAAAAATCATGTAAAGCTGTTAGTCAGAAAGATGGGACTATCCTGTTTAATGGTAAGAGGAAAAACAACATTTACAAAATCAAACTTTCTGAACTAAAGAGTCAGAATGTAAAATGTCTTCTGTCTGTTAACAACGAGCAGTGGATCTGGCACAGAAGATTGGGGCATATTAGTATGAGAAGAATATCTCAGATTAACAAACTCAATCTGGTCAGAGGACTTCCTAATTTGAAGTTCAATTCAGATGCTCTGTGTGAAGCTTGTCAGAAAGGCAAATTTGCAAAACCTTCTTTTAAATCCAAAAATGTTGTTTCCACCTCTAAGCCATTAGAACTTCTGCACATTGACTTATTTGGACCAGTTAAAACTGCTTCAGTCAGTGGTAAGAAGTATGGGTTAGTAATCGTAGATGACTATAGCAGATGGACATGGGTAAAGTTCTTAAGACACAAGGACGAGTCACACTCTGTGTTTGTTACCTTCTGTAACCAAGTTCAGAATGAAAAAGATCTTAGAATCGTTAAAGTCAGAAGTGATCATGGTGGAGAATTTGAAAATAAAGATTTTGAGTCATTCTTCAATGACAAAGGCATTCTGCATGATTTCTCTTGTCCTAGAACTCCCCAACAAAATGGAGTTGTAGAACGAAAGAACAGAACATTGCAAGAAATGGCCAGAACCATGATCAATGAGACAAACGTTGCTAAGACTTTCTGGGCAGAGGCAATAAACACAGCGTGCTACATTCAGAATAGAATCTCAATAAGACCTATTCTGGAAAAGACTCCATATGAATTGTGGAAGAACAGAAAGCCCAACATTTCGTATTTTCATCCATTTGGATGCACTTGCTTTATATTAAATACAAAGAATTATTTGAACAAGTTTGATTCTAAGGCACAGAAGTGTATTATGTTAGGATACTCTGAACGCTCAAGAGGGTACAGAGTATACAATACAGAAACACAGATTGTGGAAGAATCAATCAGTGTTCGTTTTGATGATAAGCTTGACTCTGAAAAGTCAAAGCAGAATGAAATTTTTGCAGGTATAGAAATTGAATTTGCAGGTTCTGAAGACAAGTCATCAGAAGCTCTCAACACAGACATTCCTTCAACGTCTGAAAGGAGCACTGCTAGAAATCCTCCAACAGCTGCTGATCAACCTCAGAAGAGATTACCCAGAAGCAGCTTGGATCACCCAGAAGAGACTATCCTAGGAAGAAAGGAAGATCCAATCAGAACAAGAGCAAGCTTCAGAAACTCTGAAGAAACTCTTATGGGACTTGTGTCTCTGATTGAACCTTCTTCTATTGATGAAGCACTTCTGGACAATGATTGGATTCTGGCAATGCAAGAAGAGCTGAATCAATTCACCAGAAACGACGTATGGGATCTCGTTCCCAGACCAAAAGGATTCAACGTCATTGGAACAAGATGGGTGTTCAGAAACAAGTTAAATGAACAAGGTGAAGTCATCAGAAACAAGGCACGACTGGTTGCACAAGGTTATAGTCAGCAAGAGGGGATAGACTATACAGAAACCTTTGCCCCAGTCGCCAGGTTAGAATCTATCAGACTTTTAATCTCATTTGCTGTTAATAGAGGCATCACTCTGTATCAGATGGATGTCAAAAGTGCATTCTTAAATGGTTATATAGAAGAAGAAGTTTATGTTCACCAACCCCCCAGGTTTTGAAAATACAAAACATCCAGAACATGTTTTCAAACTAAAGAAGTCACTGTATGGTCTGAAACAAGCTCCCAGAGCTTGGTATGAAAGGCTAAGTAACTTTCTGCTTGAAAATGAATTCACCAGAGGGAAAGTGGACACTACTCTATTCTGTAAAACAGTTAAGAGTGACATTTTAGTCTGTCAAATTTATGTTGATGATATCATTTTTGGTTCTACTAATCCTTCTCTTGGAAGAAAATTTGCTAAGTGTATGCAGGCAGAATTTGAGATGAGCCTCATGGGGGAACTGAAATTCTTTCTAGGAATTCAGATCAATCAAACTCCAGAAGGAACTTACATTCATCAGAGCAAATACATCAGAGATCTTCTGAAGAAATTTGACCTCTCAGAATGTAAGCCATCAAAGATTCCAATGCATCCCACGTGCATTCTGGAAAGAGAAGAGGTAAGCAAAAGTGTAGAACAGAAAGTCTACAGAGGTATGATTGGTTCTCTCCTCTATCTGACTGCTTCAAGACCTGACATATTATTCAGTGTTTGCATCTGTGCTAGATTCCAATCAGATCCTAGAGAATCTCACTTAACAGCTGTTAAGCGAATTTTCAAGTATCTGAAAGGTACTACTAATCTGGGTTTGTTTTATAGAAAATCTAGTGATTACAGCTTAGTAGGCTACTGCGATGCTGATTTTGCTGGAGACAGAGTGGAACGTAAAAGTACTTCTGGAAGCTGCCAGTTTCTGGGAGAAAATCTGATCTCTTGGTCCAGCAAAAGGCAATCAACAATTGCTCTGTCAACAGCAGAAGCTGAGTACATAGCAGCAGCAGGATGTAGCACACAAATGCTCTGGATGAAAAGTCAGCTTGAAGACTTCCAGATTTTTGAGAGTAACATTCCTATACTTTGTGATAATACTTCTGCTATTTGCTTAAGTAAGAATCCTATTTTACACTCTAGAGCTAAGCATATAGAAATAAAGCATCATTTCATTAGGGACTATATTCAGAAAGGTATTTTGAACTTAAAATTTATAGATACAGACCATCAATGGGCTGATATCTTTACTAAACCCCTTTCAGAAGATAGGTTTAATTTCATTCTGAAACATCTCAGCATGAAAGTATGCCCAGAATGAAAATGTTTTAATTCCATATATTTATCTTCAGAATGTAATTATATTACTGTGAACTTCTGATCAATCTTCTTTCAGAAAGATAGAACATGCAGATTGTATCAGATGCAAGTCTAAAGATCTGAGAGTCTAATCTCAAAGACAGACGTGCTGATCACTACATCAAACAAGTGTCATCCAATCATCAGCAAATCTCTGAAGCAGAACGCGTGCACGCTTCTGAGAAGGCAAAGCGCTGATTGGGTGCATTGAGACACATGTCTGGTAACCGTTTTTAAGTATCTTTCTCAAATCCCCCAAAATCAGCAAGCATTTAATGAAAAGTAATCACGCTTGTTAAATGGCAATCATTATTTTTCTCTCTCTTAAAAACGTTTATTTTTTCAAAATAATCTTGAAAACTCTATTTAAGCACATTAATCCTTCATTCTTATTCTTTACGCTTTCTCATTAACACTCAAGCTTTTTCTGCATATTTCTGAGTTCATCTCCTACAAACCTTTTTCTCTCAAATCATTCTCAAAGCTTTTTAGTGTGAACAATGGCATCCTCCAGCATTTCTGCAGGCAATCAGAAGAAAGAAACCTCTGAACAATATCAGGTGCCCCTCAGAACTCTTCTCACTCCGGTAAAGAACCTTGAAGTGCTTTCTGAGTTAATCATTGACTTTGAAAGCTTGAAGGAAAATGGATTTGACCTAACTGAAGAAATTAGGGCTCAAAAGTGGGAGAGGTATTTCGATAGGTTGGTTGGACCAACATTCCCAGCGCTAGTCAAGGAATTTTGGATTCACGCCAAAGTTGCAAAACATCTAGTCATCTCTTCTGTCATGGGAAAGAAGATTGTGATTTCTGAAGATCTCATTGCAAGGCTAATCGGTCAAAGTGGTGGTGGAGTCCGTTGTGTGGACATGGCTGAAAGATGCCCTGATATAGGTGTGGTAGCTAACAGGATTTTCACTCTTGGAATGCCCAGCAGCAAAATTAAGGATCTGAAGGATCACTGCAGAGTATGGGCTAAGATTGTTCTGGGATGCTTCAACCACAGGAAACCAACAAGTTCTCCTGATTATATAAACGTGGATCAGCAGTTTCTGATCTACTTTATTGATCAGAGGGTAAAGATCAATCTGGTCACAGTTCAGATTATGGGTACGTGCTGAAGCCCTCAAGTTGCAGGATGTCAACTATGAGCAGGCACAACAGAACTTCAGCAAGCTGCTGAAGGAAGTTGAAAGTCAGCTGCCTCAGGAAGTTGTGCTCCCTCTGGACAGTGAATCTTGGTCTGAGAAACAGCAAGCTGCAAAGGTGCAACCATCAGAAGAAGACAAGACCATTCAGGCTGAAGAAAATCCAGCAGAAGATGTCGCTGAAAGCTCTGAGAAGCTTCCTCCTTCCGATACTTCTCAAGCTGCCTTGGACAGGCAGGCTCTGGAAGAATTAAGGCTGAATGACTTGCGTCTACAGCAGCGAATGGACGACAACGATCAGAAGATGAAAGCACGAATGGATGTGCAGGACAGCAAGATTGACACTGTTGTCAACATGGTTCAGAAGCAGAATGAAACTTCTGAAAAGATTCAAGCGATGCTGGAGAGCCTGAAAACTTCTGAACTATCTTAATATAAATAGTTTTTCTGATCAAATTGTTTTAGCACATCACCAACACTTTTTGATTGCTGACAAAAAGGGGGAGAACAAGAATGATATTTAAATCAATAACGGGCTAACTAGACAGAAACTCTCAAACATTCTAACTCTATTACTTGAAATGTTTTTCTGTTTTGTGTAAAGTCTACAGGCACAAGGAAGCTCCTGGACACTCTGAAGACTAGAAGCTCTAATCAAAATGTAGAAGCTCTGATCAATGTTGCTCTGATCAATATGAAGTTCTGATCGACCTAATACTCTGATCCAAAGCAAAGCTCTGCTCTCTGATAAGTCAAAGACTCTTATAATCTGATGTTCAAAGAAAGAAAAAGATCTGATCCTGAAGAACACGTATATCAAAGGGAAGTAACAAACTCAGGGGGAGTATCTCTTAACTCTGACTTCTCCGTACTTCTTATTCTGATACATTTCCAGATACCTTTTCACGTTATTTTAATTTAAAATATCCAGTTTTTGTCATCATCAAAAAGGGGGAGATTGTTAGAACAATGTTTGAATCTACTACCCTATATTTAAGTTTTGATGATAACAAAGTGAAAAGATATAGTATTTATAAGGTTCATGAATGAACTATATGCTGCCTAAAATTATTATGTTCTGACTTGCAGATACTCTGAGTGGTATAAGCAAGATCACGTCTTTTCAGCATCAGAATTTGATTTCATACACCAGCATCAGAAGTTGCCACATCAGAACGTCAAGATCAGATGATCAACTCACGCACATGCTGAAGCTTGATGAACAAGACTGCGCTTAAACACTCTGATACAGAAACACCAATAGTTCATCAGCAGCGAAGCAGAATCAGAATGAGCCAAGCCAGAACGTGCATTGAAGAAGCAACGGTACTGTGCATTGAAAGCTAATTAATCCCAACGGCCTCATTCTAGACAAGATCTGCTCAAAAAGGAAAGCTTGTTATTAGCATTGAATCAAGAATATTGCATTCAACGTTCATCTTCTCAAGTGCTATATAAACAAGGCTTCGAAGATTATAATGGCTAATGCTCTCCAAATCTCTACACGCACAAAGCTGAACAATAATCTTCATCTACCAGTTTTGCTAAACCACAAACTCTGATACTTCATTATTGTTTAGCAATCTAGTTTCTAAGCTTCATTTTGTGTATACATCACAGTTGTGATAAAGTTTTGTAGAAAACATTCACACACATTGTTTTATACCTTTGTAAGAAAGTGTTGCCTTGACAAACCGGATTGTGGTTTGAATCAAGAAGGCTTTAGAAGTTGTTAAAGCAGTCTGTAATATTCAGTTGAATATAGTGAATTAAGACCTCGTTGGAGAGAGGCGAAATCAACTTGACGGGTGGACTGGAGTAGTTTGAGATCAAACGAACCAGGATAAAAATATCTTGTCAATTGCTTTAGATTTCAGTTTTACAATTCAACCCCCCCTTCTTGTGTTTTTCACCCCTTCAGTTTCGACAAGGACTATACTGGCCCACTATGTTGAAAGATTGTGTCGAGTTCGCTAAAGGTTGCCAAGAATGTCAAGTCCATACAGGCATCCAGCATGTACCAGCGAGCGAACTTCACTCGATAGTGAAACCTTGGCCCTTTAGAGGATGGGCGTTGGACCTCATTGGAGAGATTCGACCAGCATCATCAAAGAGTCAGAAATATATATTGGTAGGCATTGATTATTTTACTAAGTGGATCGAAGCTATCCCTTTAGTCAATGTAGACCAAGAAAATGTCATTGAATTTATTCAAAAGAACATTATCTTTAGGTATGGAATCCCTGAGACTATAACAACTGATCAAGGATCAATTTTCACTGGTCGAAAGATGCAGGAATTTGCTCAGGAAACAGGTTTCAAACTCCTAACATCAACGCCTTATTATGCACAGGAAAATGGTCAAGTCGAAGCAGCAAACAAAGTAGTGATTGGCTTGATAAAAAAGTATGTTGGGAAGAAGCCAAAAAATTGGCATAAGACGTTAGACCAGATTTTGTGGGCTTGTCGAACGTCCCCAAAAGAAGCCATAGGTACAACACCATATAGGCTAACTTTTGGCCATGATGCAATGTTTCCAGCAGAAATTTGTCTTCAATCTGCAAGGGTTCAGAGACATTATGATATTCCCTCTGAAATTTATTGGGATATGATGTTAGACGAACTAGTGGATTTAGACGAAGAAAGATTGCGCGCTCTTGACCTACTCAGGCTTCAGAAGAAAAGAGTAGAAGACTCTTATAATAAAAAGGTGAAACCTAAAGTATTTTCGCCTGAAGAACTAGTTTGGAAGGTGATTCTTCCCATGGATCGAAGGGATCGAAGCATGGGAAAATGGTCACCCAAATGGGAAGGACCATTCAGAGTTATCCAGATTTTTTCTGGTGGAGCCTATGAAGTCGAAGAGCTAGGTGAAGATAAAAGGCTCTTGAGAGTAAATGGTAAATATTTGAAAAAGTACAAACCTACACTCCAAGAGATAAAAATAAAATAACAAGTAATGACTAAATTAACCATAAAAAAGCCAAAATGGAAATTTTTTATAATTTAGCCAAGATGGCAATGTTGTCGAATACATATTACAAAATATGGTTAAAAGGCTGAATCAATCAGAAGGGAATGGAGTCCTTGAGTCGAAGGTATTTGATTTGCTGCAGCTCCAATCTTTTGTTACACCAGGCATTCGCCTGCACAAGCTTGGCAATCTGATCGTCGAAGCCTTGAGCTTTCTCAGCAAATTCTAGGCCTTGTGTGATTTCAGTTTGACTTTCGGTGTCTGGAACAGTCGAGAGAAGTTCCTCCTTGCGCTTAGTATTGGCATTTATCTTAGCCTCTATTTCTTCGATTTACGCCTGGAGGGAAGCATTCTCTCGATCAATGGCATCCACTTCTTCTTGTTTAGATGCTTTTTGCTTCGACAACTCCGCAATTCGAGAAGTTGTCTCTGCTACAGCAGTCCATGCAGAAGAGCTTTTTCCATATAACACTTCAAGCTGGCTATTAAAGCCCCTTTGTCGTCGATAATCTGCTGAGACTTGATCAATAATGGAGTGTAACTCCATGATAAAGCCTGAGACTTCTGGAGGCACAGCTAACAAGTCTACGGCATTCAAAACAGCTCCCAAATATGATGGAGCAGTAGGGTCCCCCTCCAAAGCTTTCATCAAGTCCTTCTTGAAAAACTGAGCCTTAACCTTCGTCAAAGCCTCATCGAGAGGAGAAGTTTCAGTGGACTTCCCCGACAGAGTAGGAACCTCCTGGCTAGCGTCAGACGAACTTTTGCTCTCGACGATGGCGTTCAGATAGCTAACAGGATCAGTTTGTTTCAAGAGCTCTAAGTCCTCTTTCGACCTATGCTTTATTGAGGTAACAACCTTTGCAACAGCATTGTCTTGGGTTTGAGGCTGTTGAGTAGCATTTGCCTCGACTTGACTTTCTTCGACTCGGATTGCGGCAGTACCAGCGTCATCATGGTTCCCTTCGCCAGCGTCATCTTGGTTCTCTTCGCCAGCGGCACCTTGATCCTCTTCGCCAGCGTTGTCGTGGTCCCCTTCGTCACGAGTCTCTTCCGACAGATCCACCACCTGAATCTCTTTTGGCTGTTGCTCTTCTGTTTGTGGATCTTCTGCTGGTTTTTCTGCCGTCTCAGCATTGGCCTCATTTATTTCAGTATGGGCTTCATCGTTCGCCAAGCCTTTTTCTTGTGGCCTGCTGAGTTCAGCAGACTCCAATGTTTCAGAAGTCCTTGGCGCTGAGCTTTCAGTGGTGTCCTGAAAAAAGAAGAAGAGTCTTCTAAATTCGAAAGAGACATAGTCGAATGTAGGTATCGACACCTGGGTTACAAAGGGATCAAAGATATTACCTGTAAAGTTGCATCAGCCCCAGGGCTGGAATTGTCGCTTTCGACAGGCTTATTGAGAAGAACGTTTAATTCCTCCTCCGTTGGCTCCTCAATGATTACTGGAGGTGGCCTGGGATTTCTCCCAGCAACCTTTATTCTAATTGTTCGACCAGCAGCCTCAGGAAGAGGAACGTCCTTCTTCAGCTTTCGCCTTTTTAGAGGAGCAGGGGGAGAATCATCTTCTTCATCGCTCCCGGATTCGACCGTCAGTGCTGGCCGTTTCTTGGGAGAAGGTGCCTAAAGAACCAATTGGAAGTTCGATTTAGCAGTTGCATCGAAAGTCAAAAAATTAAAGCTAGAAGAAAATAATGAAAGTCTGGTTACCGATGCAGAAGCCTTTTTCGAAGGACCTTCCCCCTGTTGGTTTGTTGTGGTCTTCGCCGGCGCTATAGTCTTCGCCGGCGGTGGAGGTTTTATTAAGGGGCCTCCTCCCTGTTGGCCTTCTGCAGCCTTCTTGGCTGCAGGCTTTCGAACAACTGAAAGCAGATAAAATAATTAACAGGCTAGCAGTCGAAAGAGAAAGACAAAGTAATTTGAAAGGATGAACTTACATTTCTTTATTTTGTCCAAGACAAGAACAAAAGATTTCTGAAGCTCATCCACGAAGTCCTTCTCGTCAAAAAACTCCTCAGCGTAATAACTTTTCCACCACTCCTCGAAGGATGGTGAGCAAAGAAAGTTAAGCTGGTAGTCAAACAACGAAAGGACTGTTCGACCAACATATCTGCTGATATGCTTAGTGGCAGCTTCTTCAGTGTAGTCGTTGCAGAAGTATAACATAGACTTCTCCCTTGGAAAATTTGGAGAAGGTAGTGTTTGAATAATACCAAACTGGCGAGACACCAGGTTTGGTTGATATGCAATCAGACTCAAGTGAGTCTTAGAGCTTCTGAATCGAAGGGGCATTATTCTTGGTGTGAGGAATGCCTCCCACATTGTTGTATGTTCGTCAACCTGAGGACCACTCGACGTCCTAAGATGTGGCCTTGTGAACCACTCTGGGCCAACCTTCCGTCGAGCAAACGGAGCCATAGTCGAAGCAAACTCTTTCCTTCTAGCAAACATCAGAACGAAGTTTGTGAAAGTTTGCTGAAGCTCCAGCCCATCTTCCGTTGGAGTCAACAAGGCCAATCTGGTGCCTTCGACGCGTCTGTTTGCTATTTCTGGAGCCTGCTCATTTATTTGAATCTTCTTAGGCAAGAAAGACTCGAAGGTGGCATTGAGCCACAGTTGAAGCAGCCAAAAAGGTCCAGCAAGCAGCAGACTGGCCCTGTTCTCGATAATCTTCAGAAGAGTCGCTCCGTTGCTAATCGACTCATACAGGCTAGCCAAAATCAATTCTGCCAAACAGATATTTTGGCTATGATGGAGTTGAGTGGCGAGAGTGACCATCTTCTTGGTCACCTGTAAGGACTTGGAACAAAACACAAAGCGTGTCAGCCATAAGGCTAGAAACGCAATATGTTCGACATCCGACACAGCATCTGTCGACCTATCGTGGTAGTGATTGATGAAGGTGGTGTAGGTTGGTTTTGTGGCAGAGAATCCAATCTGATCCTCCGACATTTCTTCCGGGTCGAAGTAGTCCCCGGTGGGTCGAAGGCCAGTGATGGCGGCCACATCGAAGAGTGTGGGAGTCAGCATTCCACAGGGAAGATGGAAGGTGAAATGGGTGTAGTCCCAGAAGAGTAAAGAAGCTATCAACATCTCTGGGGAATAGTTAAGACCTGTCTTCGACAGCATAACCAGGTCGAAAATCCCCATGTCTTTCCAGATCGAAGCTTGGCGTTTCTCCATTTTTTCCAGCCAAGCACTATAATCAGGAGTAAGGCTAGGGCCAGACCTGAAAGCCCTAACACCTCTGTTGAAGAAATGGAGGTCGATTTTCTCTTTAGTAGGATCCTCATTATCCTCTGCGTCTTTCTTGGAGCATCCAACCGGTTTGAGTCTCTCAAGTACCGGAAAGTAACTTTTGATCTTCATAGCCTCAGCAATGCTTGGGTACAATGGGCCAGACATAGCAAAGATCTGGTTGGAATATCCAACCGGAATCATGAGGTGGCGTGAATAAGCATCACGAACAGCAATGTCCAAAGGCTCAGGGACCCTTCGTTGACCCGTGGGGGTCACTACGGGAGCGGTCGAGAAAACCCTAGGTTTAACGTTTCCAGATGGTGCGTTGGCGCTAGGAGCGTTGGAAGAACCAGATGCCATTGTTGGTAGTGAGGTTGAAGACGAAGTGAAGAAAAAGAGGTTTGCAAAGTTGACAAGAGTTTGTATGTAAATGGAGAATTCTGAAAGCAAGGTAGCATAAAAAGTCCCACAATGGGTACTTACTGCTATTTATAGTAGTGGGGGAAATCCCCAAATTCGAGGACATTAAATGCCATTTAATGTTGCAGAAGGTAGTGGGACACGTGGCGTCTCCCTGTTGTTTTAGCCGTTCTGCAGAAATGGAAGGGTGCAGCGTGCGCCCTCGTTTTTGGGAATTGTCATGATGACAATTTCTGAAATGACGTTTGGCACACTGCACGCCGTACTGAGGTGACGTCTTAGGTACGGATAAATGATGGTTTTTCTTGGGATTGTCAGTGGTTGGTAGAAGACAACAAAAAGTTCACAATTTAATTTGTGACTAAGAATGAAAAGACAGGTGTCGAATGGTATTTCAAAGAATGCCTTTTTCTTTCAGAGTCGAAATAAGGCATTCTTGGGGGGCAATTTGTTGGCTCTTAAATTCGACACCCTTGTTTCATTAATGTCAGCCATTAAAGCTGAAGGATGTTTTCGACCAGCTAGGTCCGTCGAAATGCCCATCGAAAGATGGCACTGTACTTAGAAGATTTCTTCCAAAGGAGAAGTTGGTTGCCTTCGATGTCGAAGGTGTTTCTCGTCGAAGATGTTTCTCGACGAAGGTGTTCGATGGTTAAGAGCAGAACGGTTTGAAATTCAAGCGTTTGGAGGGAAAATGGTTTCCAGCGGTTACCAAGTGCAACGTGCAAAGATCTGGAGCGTCGAACGTTGAGAACGTGCCAAGTGGGATCATCTCGAAGCAGTGTAACTGCCCGACGGTTACTTGGGATGTTTTAGTATAAATAGTAGTAGTTCACGCAGTTTCTCGCGCGTGTTCACAATTATATACAAAGTCACTCATATAGATTCGAGTACCCAACGTGTGAGAAAGAATTGTTGAGAAATGTATGTGTGAAACACCAACTTTATTAATCAAAGTCATTTACTTTTCCAGAAATTTTACTTGCTTTCTTCTTTACTTTCCCTGTCGAAGTCCTTTACTTTAAGCCTTCATTTATTTTACCAAGCCTACTTCTTCATGCAATTTACTTAAAGCCTCTTTATTTTATTGTCATTTAACCATTATCCAATTTAATCAAAACCTCAAAATCAACCTATGTCCTAGGATCAATCTGATCGATCCTGCGAGTAACCAAATAAGTAACCATTTGGAGGATCAGCGGTTGTTTACCAATAACCACGGTAAACAGAAACACAAGTGTGTTGGTTAATTTTAAGAGATAAGACATCATCGTCATTGTCCGTGTGGAAAACATACTTACTACCCACAATCATGAGAAAGGAGAATTTGCACCATCTCAAAATGGAGGATATAGCTTGGATTTTAAAGTCAACAATGCCTCATTCAACACCCAAGTGGAAAATATCTTAATTCACTATATATTGTAGAAGTATAGTTGTTTGCATCACTACAAGGATTGACAATAGTCTAACCTTTTGAGAAAAGTTTTAAAGATAAAAAAGGCCAAAGTGGCAAAATGGTTTGAAATGGGATTGGTTGACTTTTAGTCTTCTCACAAAAAATGTCAAGGTATTATTAAATTGATTGGAGTTTATTTATGAAAAGATTTTGGAAATGCATGGACATAAGTCCAAGTTTATTATGAAAGTGTTTAAGTTCCAAAACAAGAAAGGTTTTCAAAGGAGGGAGAATATTTTTGAAATTAAAGAAGATGGGAGGAGAAGAAGAGACTATCCTAAAACATAAGGTAAAAGCTAAGGATAAGGATCATCTAACTAACAAGAAGCCAAAACTTGACATTATGAGCCAAGATAGAATTCTCATTCCTTGGATTGAAACCAAGCAAGCAAAGACACTATACATCTTCAAGTGTATTAAGTCTTCATAAAAATTGGACAGAGTAACGACTGTATGCGGGTGAATTCCAGATTACAAATAAAGGATGTAATCACAAAAACCTGCACACAAAAACAAACAAGCAACCCAATGTCTTGAGGTAAATCTCAAGAGCTCCAGACAAAATAATCAGATAAGATCACAAGGTCTCCAAGATTGGCCAAGGTTTCTAATCCTAAGTCCAAGAAAAAAAGTCTCATGCTTCATAATGCCAAGGATAGTAACCAAATAGTCCAAGTGCCATTAAAGATTTTTTAGGGTTTAAGTTGATTATTAAGTATCTTAAGCAAAGAAAAGAAAAGCTCAAGTGAGAAAAGTAAAAATGACAAGAAAATAAAATACTCAAATGAGCAAAGATGAAAATGGCATGAAATAAAAATCTAAAAGATAAATAGTGCATAAAGCATAAAAGAATAAAAAGCATAAAATAAAACAAGTTAATAATTAGCGGTTAGTTGGATGACCATCTTGAAACTTGCATTTGGAACTCATTAGAGGATTGGTAGAACCAAAGCCTCCACACAACAAGTTGCATTTTCTTTTTGTCAAGTATATCATCCATTTGGAATTCTCACAAGTACCATTTAATGATCAACGATGTTTAAGTGATCCGCGTTGAGCAAAGGTGTTGTAGATCCATTAGAGGATTGGTAGAACCAAAGCCTCCACACAATGAATCTCAAGGTTATTGGATCAAAGAGATCAAATTAACATACTTGGGCTTGCAATCATAAGTTTGGGCCACGAATGATCATTTATTCGAATCGGGACAAAATTTAGCGCTATGTTAAGCAATTGTAAGTGGACTTATATAGAGTCACACATATTTTGAGGCCGGTCAATAGCAATCTATGCACCATTTATTTTGAGACATGACATATAGGTCATGCTCCAACAACATTTAGTGCAATGAGAAGGGGATGAGATGAAGAGGAATTAGGGTAAAAAGAGAAACCACATTTTAATTAAAAATTTAATCAAATTATTATTAAAACCATTCATCCATTTTGGTGGAGTTGAACTCAACACCCAAGATTCAATGATGTTAATACAGACATGATCAAAAAATCAACCCAAGACAGCCAGAAAATAATCACAAAATAATAATATATTTAATATATACATTAAAAGGTTAATAAAGATTTTTAAAAAAGAAAATAATGAGAAAAATATCAATTATATTCAAATTAATCAAGAAATAAAAAATAGGACGATAGAAAAATCAGAAAAGAGGCCAAGTAACTTTACAAAAAATTTGGGAATTTTTAAAAGTTAGAAACTATTTTTAAAAATTAAATTAAATGGGTAAAATAAACAAAAATAGTAAAAAATAGTAAAGTCAGAAACAAAAATAAAATAAGGTCACCAATATTTGTCACAATATCATTCGATCATTCCATAATTTTTTCAGAATTTAAAAATGTGTAAAAGTATTTTTAAACATTTTAAACAAATCAATTAAGTGTAAAATTCATAAAAAATACCAAAAGACAAAATTAAATTGTGAAAAAATAAAAATCAGAAAGAGAATAATCAAAAATATTTTTCATAATTTTTTTCAGATTTTTTGGACTAAAAATGAATTTTTTATGATTTTTTGAAATTTATAACAATTAAAATATAAAAATCAGAAAAAGAAAATAAAAGAAAAAAATGTGGATCATTGGATGAGAGTCAAAACGCGTTAGTAATCAAATCCAAAGGATCTGGCGCATTGTGCATATCATGGTCTTTAATGAATAATGTACAGAATCATTAATAAAATCAGAATTTGAAAATAACAAATGTCACGCTTTCAATGGTTAGAAGATGACACATTGGTCATCTTCAACCTCCAGCCTTCACGAATTGCAGGTCTCTCAAACTGTAAAATCAGAAGCTCAGACCTATGTCATTCGCTTCGTCTCTTCAAGACGAAGACAAGCACACCCTCGCGCCAAATTTATATAAACTGTAACTCAAGCAATTTGGAAAGACAATTTTGAAAAGGTATTTGAAAATTCATGGTCAAAATGTGCTTCCAGATAAAAGTAAGTGTTGCAACTAGAACCAGGGCAATGAGAGCAACACAATGATACCAAAGTTTTGAAGAATTGATGAAGGAATCTACCTATTGAAGTTGAGTTGCAGAGCTCTGGAACTGGACTTTTATGGAGCAATATAGGGCACGATTCTTGAATGTGATTATATGGTTAGCTTCAGGGAAGATCAAGGAAGGTGAATTGATGAAAAAAATGGATTGAAAAAGGCTTGAGAATAGGATTCGAAGCAGCTGAATTTTGAGTTGTGAAGCAAGTTTGGCAGGTTGATTCTGGCTATCTAAGCTTGGGAAATTGAATGGGGGATGACCCTCTATTTATAGGGAATCAAATGGAATGTTCAAGCGTGTGGAATGATGAAAATTGGAGAGAAATCATGTGAACCTGATGCACGAGCAAAGTGTGATCTGACTTGCATCAAAACTCGTCTAATCCTTGTGTTTCAAGGCTCTAATCCACTTTGGAAACTTGGTTAAACATGTTTAGATCACAAACGTGTGCTAATTTGATGTTTAAAGGCCAAAACATGAATTTCAAATTCTTACTTATGGAGAAACTTCAGTTCCAAGTTACCAAGTTCAATCCAATGGCATTTCCACCTCAAGGAGTCTTAGGGAAAAATTCTTGATGCTTTGGAAAGATGAGGTAACAAGCTTTGCAATGGAAAAAGAATGGAATCAAATGGATGCTTGAGCTGAAAGTTACATGGAGTCAAAGTTGAAGAAAAAGAGTTGACTTTCCATACTTAGAAATATTTCAATTTCTTCTTTAAAAATGGCCTATAATCTCTTGCATCCAAACATGGCCTTCCACTTAGAATTTGCTCTTGACCAAAAAAGATGGAATGAATTAGATCTCTTGAATGACATTTTGAAATTTGAACAACTCAAAATCTCCAAAAATTGAGCAAGTTATGACTTGTTGAAGTTGGCCAAAAATCATGAAATGACCTATAATCTCTTGCATTCTTAAGGAAACTTCCATCCATTTTCTTACTTTACACATAAAAGAAGGCATGAATTACACATCCTTAGGATTATCATGAAAAAATAATGGGATCAAGGTGATAAAAATTGACCAAGTTATGACCATTTGAAGTCACATATGGAGAATTGGGGATTCATCTGGATGACTTGTAATATTCCCTCTTCACCAAGTTCCTTCCACATGAAAACTCCTTGGAACTTTTGAAGTGATTTGTTGGTAACTCTTTGAAGAGAAAAATGTTTTTTGAATCACTCAAAAATACCAAAAGATGAGCAAGATATGCCCCTTTGAAGTCTAAAACCCTAGCCTCTAGATCAAGAGAATGCTTGGTGGAACTTTGCCAAGTTTGAACAAACTTTTTTTGCCAATATTCTTCCTTTGTGAATAGAGATTGTTGAGGATGATGAGGAGGACTCATGGCCACCTAAACCACTTCCATAAAAACTTCAAAACAACTTCAATGGTGAGGTTTGAATTTCTCAAGCTTTTGACTAGGGCATGGAAATAAACTCATGCACCCGTGAAGCAACTTGCTAAACCTCATTGCCTTTAACTACATTATTAACAAGCAAGACAAACCAATATTGAATTTTGTTAATTAGAGAGAAAATAAAAGCAAAATATCCATGATCACAAAAGAACACAAGTTAAGGTGCTTGGTAATTCCTCAGCAAAGCAAGGCTAAAGATAGGGAGAAGAACCAAAAGCCCTAATGTGATTTTGTTGTGATTGAAACAATATGGTATGATGAAGGGATCTTAGGGGCAAAAATTGGGGTACAACAGCTGCCCTTATTTAAGTTTCTTCTATTCAGAGATACGAAGGTTAAAAATCTTCGTGTCGACGTGATCGAAGACACTTAAATATAAAATAAACCTTGTTTTTAGCCCTAAGACTCCATACAAATGTTTATGCATATGAATGCATATGAATGGAACAAAAGAGACACAAATTAGCATTGGGGATGCAACAAAAATGAAGAAACAAAGGAGCAAACCCACCTGGAAAATAAATCACTGGTAAACCACGAGAACAGAATCAGAGAGGAGGATAACAAGCATCGACGTTCATTGAATATATCATACCACCGCCGTTCATTGACGATGAACTATCAACGTTCACTGAAAATAGCAAAAGGATATCAAACACCGACGTTCACTGCCAATGTCCTACCAATGTTCACTGAAGGTAGAGAGAGAAAAAATATCATATCACTGCCGTTCACTGACGATGAACTATCAACGTTCACTGAAGATAGCAAAAAGATAACAAACACCGACGTTCACTGCTGATGTCCTACCAACGTTCACTGAATGTAGAGAAAAAAAATATCATATCATCGTCGTTCACTGACGATGAACTATCAACGTTCACTGAAAATAGAAAAAGGATATCAAACACCGACGTTCACTGCCGATGTCCTACCAACGTTCACTGAAGGTAGAGAGAGAAAAATATCATATCACCGTCGTTCACTGACGATGAACTATCAACGTTCACTGAAGATATCAAAAAGATAACAAACACCAACGTTCACTGTTGATGTCCTACCAACATTCACTGAAGGTAGAGAGAGAAAAAATATCATATCACCGCCGTTCACTGACGATGAACTATCAACGTTCACTGAAGATAGCAAAAAGATAACAAACACCGACGTTCACTGTCGATGTCCTACCAACGTTCACTGAAGGTAGAGAGAAAAATATCATATCACCTCCATTCACTGACGATGATCTATAAACGTTCACTAAAGATAGAAAAAAGATAACAAACACCGAAGTTCACTGCCGATGTCCTACCAACGTTCACTGAAGGTAGAGAGAGAAAAAATATCATATCACCGCCGTTCACTGACGATGAACTATCAACGTTCATTGAAGATAGCAAAAAGATAACAAACATCGACGTTCACTGCCGATGTCCTACCAACGTTTACTGAAGGTAGAAGGAGAAAATATATCATATCACCGCCATTCACTGATGATGAACTATCAACGTTCACTGAAGATAGCAAAAAGATAACAAACACCGACGTTCACTGCCGATGTCCTACCAACGTTCATTGAAGGTAGAGAGAGAAAAAATATACCAAGTTTCCCCCAAGATTCTGGCATTTTGCCTAAAACATGTCTCAACTTCTTCTTTAACCAAGGCACTCTGCCTGGAAAGGGTAATATGTAAGTCATCTCAAATAAAAAGACCTCCACTCACTGTCAAGGGGAATTGCAAAGAGAAATGACTTTCTAGAGATAGAAATATGACTTCCTGGGGAATGAATTATGGCTTCCTGGGGAAATGCCAATATATTCCTACTGAGGGGATAAAGTTTTCTTGTGCAAAATAAATGCACAAACCAAAACTTAAAGTTCAGAAATTCAAAATAAATGATATCGTCATGTAGCCACAAATCCAATTCGGAAATAAACTAGAACAAGACGGCCAATGCAGATACATTCTTTGAGAAATAAACTCAAGAGGGGAAACCAAATCCAACCAAACAAAGAGCGTTGCAGGAAAGGTCAGAATACAATGTCAAAGAATGATGATTTTTAGCAATGCATGATGTATGTATAAATGTATGAGTGCTATTGTGCATGTGCTGGTAAAAAGGATACATAATCAGCGCAAACAAGCAAAACCGCCTCAGGTACTAATAACATTGGGCTAAACTTCAACCAAAAAGATCAAGCCAAGAAAGGTAAAAGTAATTGTGGAGACCAAACCCATTGCCTGCCTAAGTTTCACTGAGGAGAAACATAATTCGAATGTAGCCAAATCAAACAAATACCGGGATAGAACACCCTTCTACCGGTTTCATCGGAGAAAATAGTTTTCTAAAAGTAACATGCCTACTGGAGATTGCAAGACCAAACTCAAATAAAGCAGGCTGACACCGAAACAATCAAACCTCACTGGGGAATTCAAGCCTACCTCCCTGGAGAAAAATTGTGGACTGAAACTTTCATCACGAATACTCATTCCAACAAGATATGCCCTGGGATAACCTTCCCGGGAAATCAAGAAGTCAACATTAATGCCAAAACTGCAAAAAGAGCGACATCCCCGCACACCAAGGAAATAAAACCTTTCATAATATGAGGAAATACTTCGCTGGGGAATCTGGGACAAAGGCTTCTGATCATGCAAACCTGAAGAAATAAAACGAACCAAGACTTGGCTGGGGATAGTGGGATCACAAACCCAATACTGTACATTACACCCACTGGTATCGTCTTTAACTATCTGAGAAACACACAAAGATTGCGCACATACCAACAAAATGACCTGAGAAAACCTTCATGAAGGAAGTAAATCTTCTTAAAACAACCGGAGTTTGTTCATTCTTGAGATCACTATCTTTGTTGTCATTGTTTCATCATAAATCCCAAAGTAAATTGAATTGTAAAGATCTTTTTTTTTTTTAAAAAGTCAATTTTGCTTTTTAATATTTTTGCTTTAAAAGTTATTATCAGTAATAAATGGAGTCTTTGCAAGCTAAATAAAATAAGAACACAAAGAATTGGGCAAATGCTCGAATTTCATTAATAGAATGGTAGTCTGCGAATGGCGAGACTCCATGGATGATTACAAAGTTTGGGAAATGGTAATACATAATGGAAAAGATACATTGAGATACAATGACCACTATCCTCCCTAACAACTTTTGAAATCCTGAGCTGAAGCTTTTGTTGAAGTATGGTGAGGATCTGAGAAGATTGTTGCTTCATCGACCAAGTCTTGTCTGACGTAGTTACTTGCCAAGAAAATCCCTAACTTTTGCCTAAGCTGCCCTTGCGGGTTTTCAACTTAGCGGGAAATTTATTCTGTTTAAGTCTCTAATATTTTCCTAGACCGCCCTTTCGGGTTTTCGGTCTACCGAGACGCTCCTTTTTTCCTAAGCTGCCCTTTTTGGTTTTCAACTTAGCGAGCTATTCTTTTATTTCTTTAGGTGAAGTATTTCTTGACCGTGTCAGCATTCATGGGACGTGGGAACTCCTCGCCATCCATAGTTTCGAGAATTAATGCACCACCAGAGAAGGCTTTCTTGACAACATACGGGCCTTCAAAATTGGGAGTCCACTTTCCCCTAGAATCAGTGTTGAAAGACATGATCTTCCTGAGCATGAGGTCGCCTTCTCTGAATTCACGAGGTTTGACCTTTTTGTCAAATGCTTTCTTCATTCTTTTCTGATATAACTGCCCATGACACAAAGTTGTCATTCTCTTCTCTTCAATCAAATTCAATTGGTAAAACCTGTTCTGAACCCATTCAGCCTTTGTCAATTTAGCTTCCATTATCACACGCAACGGGGGAATCTCCACCTCGATAGGGAGTACAACTTCCATTCTATACACTAGGGAAAACGGGGTTGCTCCCATTGTAGTGCGATCAGATGTTCAATATCCATGCAGAGCAAAAGGGAGCATTTCATGCCAAACCTTATAAGTGACAACCATTTTCTGGATAATTCTCTTGATATTCTTATTAGCAGCTTCAACAGCCCCATTCATCTTTGGCCTGTATGGACATGAATTGTGATGGACAATCTTGAATTCTTTGCACAGTTCTGTCATCATCTTGTTGTTCAAATTCGAGCCATTGTCATTGATGATTCTGCTCGGCACACCATACCGGCATATAAGATTTTTTTTGATGAAACACATACCCACCTGTTTGGTAACATTGGCATATGAAGCATCCTCTACCCACTTGGTAAAGTAGTCAATTGCTACCAAGATGAAACGGTGTCCATTCGAAGCTTTGGGTTATATCATCCCGATCATATCAATACCCCACATAGAGAAAGGCCACGAGGAGGAAATCACATTGAGAAGTGTCGGAGCTACATGGATCTTATCTGTGTAAATCTAGCATTTATGGCACTTCTTTGCAAATTTGTAACAATCAAATTCCATTGTCAACCAATAATAACTTGCCCTTAGCATCTTTTTAGCCATTGAATGTCCATTAGCATGAGTGCCAAATGAACCTTCATGGATCTCATGCATCAACATGTCTGCTTCGTGTCTATCCATACATCTGAGCAAGACCATGTCAAAATTTCTCTTGTATAACACATTTTCACTGAGGAAGAAACTGCCTGCCAACCTTCTCAGTGTCTTTCTATCTTTCTTTGACGCACCAAACGGGTATTCCTGAGTCTGAAGAAAATGCTTGATATCATAATACCAAGGTTTTTCATCTTCTACCTCCTCTGTCACAAACACATGAGCGGGCCTATCTAGTCGTCGAACTGTAATTCAGGGTATATCATTCCAAGCATTTACTTGGTACATGGAAGCCAAAGTTTCCAGAGCATCTGCCATTTGATTTTCATCCCTAGGAATGTGATGGAATTCAACTTCATTGAAGAAGGGTAGTAATCTTCTAGCATAATCCTTGTAAGGGATCAAGCCAGGGTGACGAGTGTCCCATTCTCCTTTAATCTGATTTATTACCAAAGCTGAATCACCATACACATCTAGAATCTTGATTCTGAGATCAATAGCTTCCTCAAGACCCATGATGCAAGCCTCATATTCGGACATATTATTAGTGCAATCAAATGTTAACCTTGCAGTAAAAGGAATATGTGATCCATGAGGAGTAACAATTACAACACCAATTCCTTTACCATAAGCATTCACAGCTCCATCAAATACCATACTCCAACGAGATTCAGAGTCGGGGCCCTCCTCAGAAAATGGTTCATCATAATCTTTCACTTTCAAGAACATCACATCTTCATCGGGGAATTCATGTTCTGTAGACTGATGATCTTCCACCGGCTGGTGAGCAAGGTAATCTGCCAACACACTACTTTTGATAGCCTTTTGAGTGCGGTACTCGATATCATATTCAGATAACAACATCTGCCAACGGGAAATTCTCCCAGTAAGAGCAGGCTTTTCAAAAATATACTTGATTGGATCCATTTTGGAGATCAACCAAGTAGTATGATTCAACATATACTGTCGCAAACGCTTTTCCGCCCAGGCCAAAGCACACCATGTTTTTTCTAGCATAGAATACCGCGACTCACAATCAGTGAACTTTTTGCTGAGATAATAAATGGCGAATTCTTTCTTTCCTGTTTCATCCTGTTGTCCCAGAATACAACCCATGGATTTATCTAACACTGTTAGATACATAATCAGCGGTCTTCCTTCTACGGGAGGGAGCAAGATAGGAGGTTCAAGCAGATACTCTTTGATACTTTCAAATTCCCTTTGGAAATCATTCGTCCACACACAACCTTGATCTTTCTTTAACAACTTAAAGATCGGTTCACACGTTGCAGTCATGTGGGAAATGAATCTGGAAATATAATTCAAACGCCCGAGAAAACCCCTGACTTGCTTTTCAGTTCTTGGTGCTGGAATTTCTTGAATTGATTTGACTTTGTCAGGGTCAACTTCAATTCCTTTCTGGCTAACAATAAGACCCAACAATTTTACCGATCTAACTCCGAAGGTGAATTTATTTGGATTCAGGCGGAGACGATACTTCCTCAAACGCTGAAACAACTTCAACAAATCTTCTCTATGCCCTTCCTAGGTTTGGGATTTGGCAATCATATCATCAACATATACTTCGATTTATTTATGCATCAGATCATGGAATAGGGTTGTCATGGCCCTCTGGTACGTTGCACCAGCGTTCTTCAACCCGAAGGGCATCACTCTGTAACAGAATGTTCCCCAGGGTGTGATAAACGTTGTTTTTTCCATGTTCTCTGGAGCCATTCTTATTTGATTATACCTGGAAAATCCGTCCATGAACGAGAATACCTTGAATTTTGCTGTGCTATCCACTAACATGTCAATGTGAGGCAATGGAAAATCATATTTTGGACTAGCTTTATTTAGATTTCTGTAATCTACGCACATGCAGACTTTTCCATCTTTTTTTGGTACTGGGGCAATATTGGCAATCCATTGAGGATACACTGATGTCACAAGAAAACCAGCATTAATCTGCTTTAGGACCTCCTCTTTGATCTTAACTGCCATATCCGGGTGGGTTCTTCTCAACTTTTGTTTAATTGGCGGACACTCTGGCTTCAACGGTGTGATGCGGTGGGAGAACTGACTTGAGGTTTTGCGTTTGTGTTCGCAAATGTTGCGGTTTAGCAAGAGTCACCACCGACTTTTATTTTATCCAAAAGGAAAGGTAAAAAAGTACAGGAAAGACCTTTGAGATGTTTTCTTGGGTTCGGGGGGTAGATTATGAAAAGGTAAGGTATTAACACCCTTTTCATCCATGGTTTTCCATGGGCTCTTAGTTACTTGTTTAGATCACTTGCTTTGCTTTTGCAATTGTTTGAAATGGTGCTTTGTGTGGTTTTGAAAGTATTTTGAAAAGAGGCCATCGTTTAGGGAATCTTTGTAATGGTTCTTATTTGTAAGAATGTATACAAAGATGTTTGTCTTTTGAAAAATGTTTCAATGTTTGAAAGTTGTTTGGAAATGTTTTGAAAATGTGTGTGTTTGTTTGAAAATAGCAAGGATGGTTTGCAAATTGATCAAGTAACTAGAAGCATTCTACCTACTCAAAAGTCTTTCTTGTACATTTTTATTCCTTTGACATTGTTGATTTACCATTTTTTTGGTAAACAACCCTATCTTTGGATGTTAAACGGGACGGGCGTGGGTCATCGTATGACCACGATAGCAATGGTGCCAAGTATCTTTAGCATTTTGAGGGACTAAGATCATTTGTTTAGGCAACCTTTTTGATAGCGTCATCGAGGGACTATGATCTTTTGTTTTGTTTTATTTTGCCAAGATACTTAGCATGCATACCATGGCCATTTTAAATTAGGCAACCAAGTGGGTGAAACCCTAGGGGTGTTTGTGTGAGATGTGTTGTCATTTTTCATGCATTTTTGTCTTGTATTAGGTCATGCTATTTGTTTGATTTTTGTCTCATCATGCAAACCCTAGATTTTACTAAACATGTATATAATGCGATAAATTGCGTAAAGTAAATCTAAGCTATTACAACAATATTATGGGAGGGGGGATACAAGTTTTGAATGGGGATATTTGCACAAAATAAAACCCTAATTCACTATTACAACCCAATTGAATATTTGCAAGATAAATAAATAAACAATTATTTAAATATGCAATAAAATGTATGGATGCAAAATGTTTTTGTATTTATTTTATATATGTAAAAATAAAATTATTTAAGTCCTAAAAATAAGAAAAATTGTATTGTTATTTTTTGGAAGGGTGAAAAACCCTAGTTTTTGATTTAAAAGAAAATTAGGTTTTCTAATATTTATTTGTCCATTTTTGTTCTAGAAAAATAATAACAATATTATGTACAAATATTAAAAATTAAATATGTATGAAAAATAAATATTTAATGTATATAAAATATGAAATAAAATATTAAGTATTTTATTATTGTTTACAAGTTTATTTAAGAAAATAAATTCTATAAACCTAATAAACTATTTTTATGCCAAAAAAATAATAAAACTAATAAAATAAAATGCAAAAATTAAGAAAATATTTTTTGGGATTTTTTAATGTTCAGAAAAAAATAATAAAGTCAATAAACACAAAAATAAAAAGAAAATATGAAAAATATCAAAATATGCAAAGGGGGTGCAAATAGGAAATAGTGTGGTGTGAAAAGTAGAAGGCCCAAGGCGCCAGGCCCAGAACATCATCTTCATCCCTGTCCTTGGCTTCTTCGCGCGCGTCCCATGTACAAACCTGCAACTCTCACATAAGTGCACAAAAGCAAAAACCCATAACACAAAACATGTAGCTCATGATCTCACGATTCTAGTGATATAAAAAACATAATCTAACTCTCAAGGATCATGGAGAATTTAATCACCCCTAATTTCTGACCTAGTTTTTTCATGAACTTCAAGCTTCAAATTCTCACTACTCAGTTAATATAAATGACAACTATGCATATGTACAGCTTCAGCAAGTTAAGGACTACATTTTTGCTTCACAAATCAAAGCCTAAGGATTCCTAAATAGAGAGATAGAACTTTGAAAAATACCTTGTTCAACTGAGTTTGGATATGGCAATGTGGGGACTTTGAGTGAGGCCTAAAGATCTTGTGAGCTTCCTTGAAGTTCACTCAAGCTTTTCCAATGCTCAGCTTGCCTTGAGGATGCTTGAAACTCCTTGCATGAGTCAACCTGCAACCTTCAAAAATGGAAATGGTGATGGCTGAAATAGGGGTTACAGTTGCAAGGCAAGGGCCTGGATAGTTTAGGTAGGATGTATGTAAGGTGTTTCAAGTGTTGAATCAAGAAACACACGAGCCAATTTTGAAATGGCTTTGATTTTGCAGAGGCTGCCCTATTTTGGGCAGCAATGTGTTTTTTGTGTTTGGGAATGTTTTAGATGCTATGAATTCGTGCTTTGGCTTGTGACAAGTTTCTGAGGATGTTTAGGATGATACAAAGTCTTCTCTTTATCAGATATCCAAGTTCTCTTGACTTTTGCCAATTTGCTTGCTTTTGAAGAAAGTTTGAGGTGACTATGCCAAAGGCCTGTACAAGCTAGCTTGTGGACTGCATAGGGTTGGTATACTTTGCTTGATGTTTGTGGATCTTGCTTGCAACAAAAGATCAGGTCCATGGCTCAAGAAATGTAAAGTTGCAAAAAGGCTTGCTTTATCAAAGTAGTATTGTGAACTTTATGCCATTTTTGGATTAATTCATTGTGCAATGCTTCAAAAGTCAAAACAAAGCCATTATCCATTGATTTTGAATTAAATTATGGAGTGTAGAAGGGATTTAGAACCTGTAATGCAAGGTACAAGCATGCTAGGACAGATTTGCAACTTGGTGCATTGTGAATATGGCTTGAACAAAAGTGACAAATTGCCATTTTCTCTTCTTCGATTCTCCCTAACCACAAATGATCTTGGAGAGTTCTTGGACATTTTTGAAACTTGAAACATGATCTACAATCCATATTTGAAATGAATTTTGAGATACCTCTTGGAACTAGGTGAAAAATGCCCATGAAGTTAGGTAAAAAACCTGCCTAAATTAGGGCAAATTTTCACTAAGTCTTTTAGTTCATGGACCCCTATTCACAAAATCATAACTTGAATCCAAACATCTTTTGGGAAAACTTTGTGAATCAAAGTTTTAGATTTCATGGAGGAATACAACTTTTCATGTTGGAAGTTTTCTTTGAATCCAATTGCATCATGGTGAAAAAGTTGTGGAAAGTTAGGAAAAAATAAGAAATTTTCCATACTTAGAAAAGTTCTAAGTTATGAAAAATTTCAAATTAAAACCCTAATTTGCAATTTTGGTTTTCTTGATCAACAAGTTTAACATTTTGACATATCTTGATGAATTATGACCCTTGGCACTTGATTTTGACCAAAAAGTCAAAGTTTGACTTTTCAGTGTACAGTTGACTTTTGATCAGTTGATTGTAAAATTCATCTGTCAATCCTATGCATTTGAGATCTTTTGAACTATGTGATTAGGTCAATATGATGCTATTTAGTCCTTGAAATCATGCTTGAACCCAATTGGTCATTGGCTAGGTTAAAAATCAGAAATTTCCCTTTCTCAGTCAAAACCCTAATTTTGACCATTTTGCCCTTTTGATGATTTGATCAAATTTCTTGAGGAGTTGTGGTCAAAACTTGATAAAATGGTACATAGGAGCCTAGAATGTTGTTCTGGATAAAAAATTATGAATTTTGACTGTAAATTGGACATGGTTGACTTTTTCCCCAATACAATTGATTTTTAGGCCAACTGTCCAATTGATTGGGCAAAAATGTGATTCAAGGCTTGAAACTTGGTATGAGTAATCTTAGGGGTCTAAGATGGTGTATGAAAGTCACATGAAGCATTGATGGTCCAAAAATCCTTGTGCAAACTCAAACCCTAATTTCAGGTCATCAATGCAAGATGAGGTCTTGAGCTGAGCAAACCCTAATCCTGTCTGGAGTCCAAGAAGTCTTGTGAGGAAAATCTTGATAATATGAGAGGGAAAATTTTGGGGTACAACAGCTGACCCTGTTCAATCTTCTTGAACCTGAAGAGTTAGATTGGCGAGTTTGCCATTCGTGACTCGAAGGTCAAAGATGATTGGACACTAGAGTGCCCGTAAATTTGCACTCGTCAAAATATAGTTGAGGAAATGGGCTTAAATATGCCATTTGAAGATGTGATAGAATCTTGTTGGAGATGGGCTTAAAGATGCCATCCAAGAATGTTTGCTGAGTTGTAAGTCAAAAGAATGAGCATCAGAATGGAGTCCGTATCTAGAACGTATCTGAACTGTATCTGGAGACTGAATCTGTATGAGCAAGGGAATAACAGCCGTGTCTGGAGCGTATCCGAGTTGTGAATCTGAATAAGTAACAGAATGACTTCCGCGTCTGGAGTGTATCTGAACTATATCTGAACTTTGTTATCTGAGTAAGTGACAGAATAACATCCGTGTATGGAGCGTCTCTAAGCTGGGGAAAATCAAAATAAGTGACAGAATGGCAACCGTGTCTGGAGTGTATCTGAACTTGAATTTGAATAAGTGACAAAATGACTTCCATGTCTGGAGTGTATCTGAACTTGAAATTGATAGTTGAATCTGAATGAGAAATAGAATGGCTTCCGTGTCTGGAGCGTATCTAATATGTATCTGATGGTTGAAATCTGAATACGTATCAGGATGGCATCCGTATCTGGAGCGCATCTACTCTGTATCTGAAATCTGAATCTGAATGAGCAATAGAATAGCATCCGCGTTTGGAGCCTATCCGTACTGTATCATGATTGTATACTATTAATGATAACTTGTTAATCTTATCCTGAAAAGGGTAAAATGTTAGCTGAAACACAAAGTTATGTTGCATGAAATGTATGATGCAATAAATGTGTTTTATCAATGTTTATGCACATGGATGTAATGTATGCGCATGTAAGCTGATTTGCTGTATTTCTGAGGAAAATAATATCCTTGACGGCTGGGGATAATAAAAAACCCTTGACTGCTGCCGGGGAAAATAAATCCTTGACTGCTGAGGATAAGAAATCCTGGGCGACTGTTGGGGATAGAAAAATCCTTGACAAATTTTGTGGGTATATAAAGATCCTTCATGTATTGAAGTTGGAGTATTGACAAAATTTGTTGTGAGAGTAATGCCAAACTGCTTGAGAAATTTGCTTGGGGAATCCAGATAACTTTGAAGACTTCTACTGGAGGTTACATAATGGGAATCCTTATTCTGCTGGGGAATAGGGGAAACCCTGATGACCTCTGCGGGAAATTAAGAATGTGAATCTTCATTCTGTTGAGGAGCAATGAAAACTTTGGCTACTTCACTGAGGAATTGAGAATGAGAATCTTCATTCTGTTGAGGAGTAAAAACTCTGTGGGGAAGAAGGCTTACTGTTGGAGAGTAAGTTCATGAATTTGGGTTGTCTGCCACTTTATTGGGGAGTTATCCTAGGTTTGGGAGAGGCAAAGGTTAACTGTTATCTGATTGATTTCCGGGTTTCAAGATAACTTGCCGGGGAGTTTGGAGACACTGAATAGTTTCCGCTGGGGATTGATAGTAAGAAGTTTTGGCTCGACTAGGGAAGAAGGTTTCAGCTCTGCTAGGGATCTGTAACTCAAAGTTTTTGCTCCGCTGGGGATTGGGAGTTTGGAGTTTTAACTCTGATGGAGATTAAAGGTTTGAAATTATAACTCCGCTGGGGATATGTATTTCAAGGTTTTAGCTCCGCTGGGGACCTAAATGATGTACTGTAGGGATTGCTCCTGGAATATCCTAAAGACGTTTTCCTATCTTTTCAGTCTGTCAACAATTGTTCTTTTCCATCCTGTTTATTTGTAAACAGTAATTATGTTCAAATGCATATGTTCATCAATGAATCATTGGACGTTTTTGCAAATAAAAACACAAGTGTAAAAGAAAAAGACAAGTAGTTTTTGTACTTTGAAAGAGACATCTTTGTATTTATTTTGAATAAGTGTTTTGTACAAAGGAGACAGTCATCCTAGTAATAGGATGGTGTCATAAAAAATAAGAAAAATTTATACAAAGAATAGCTATGTGTGTAAAAATCCCATGGGGTTCCCATTCTGCTGTAGCCTTCGTAACTCCGAATATCTTGTCTGTCAGTTGCTTCGTCCGAAGATGATTGAATTGATCAGAAGCTCAGAGTTTGTCTATGAAGAGATTGTCCTTAAAGTGATCCGACGAGACATAGTCATACACTTTAATTCCCTAACTTTTTCCTGGACCGCCCTTTCGGGTTTTCAGTCCATTGGGAAACCCTTTTTTGCCCAAGCCGCCCTTTCGGGTTTTCAACTTGCCGGGTGTACAGATTTTTTTGTTTATCCCTAATTTTTGCCTGAACCTCCCTTTCGGGTTTTCGATTCACCGGGATGCCCTTTTTTTGCCTAGGTGTTTCAACCTAGCGGGTCATTTATGCGTAGTATCTTTTGACTATGTCTGTGTTCGCAGGGTGCGGCAGGTCATCGCCGTCCATGGTGGTTAAGATCATTGCCCCACCAGAAAAGATATTCTTGATTACAAATGGTCCTTTATCGGTAGGAGTCCATTTTCCCCTGGGATCACTTTGTGGCAAAATGATGCGCTTGATTACCAGATCCCCGACTTGATATACCTGGCGCCTGACTTTCTTGTTGAAAGCCTTGATCATCCGCTTTTGATACGTCTGACCATGGCAAACAGCAGTAAGTCTCTTCTTGTCAATTAAGTTTAGATGATCAAGTCGGGTCTAAATCCAATCGTCTTCACTCAAACCAGCATCTTTCATGATTCTCAAAGAGGGAATCTGAACCTCGATAGGTAAAACAGCCTCCATGCCATATACCAAAGAATAGGGTGTTGCCCCGGTTGATGTGCATGTCGTGGTACGGTACCCGTGAAGAGCAAACGGTAGCTTCTCATGCCAATCCTTGTAGGTGACCGTCATCTTTTGTATGATCTTCTTGATATTTTTGTTAGCAGCTTCAACTGCACCATTCATCTTTGGCCGATAGGGGGATGAATTGTGATGTTGAATCTTGAACTGCTCGCACAAAGCGGTGATCATAGTATTGTTAAGGTTTGTATCGTTATTAGTGATGATCCTTTCGGGGATACCGTACCGGCAAATAAGTTTCTGCTTGATGAAGCGGGAAACAACATTCTTAGTGACGGATGCGAAGGAAGCTGCTTCGACCCACTTGGTAAAGTAGTCAATGGCCACCAGAATGAAGCGGTGTCCATTGGAAGCTGTAGGCTTGATCTCTCCAATCATGTCGATTCCCCACATAGCGAATGGCCAAGGAGCTGTTAGGACATTTAGAGGAACCAGAGGCACGTGCACCTTGTCTGCATAGATTTGACATTTGTGACAAGTGCGGGAGTGTTGATAACAACCAGCTTCCATGGTAGACCAGTAATAGCCTACCCTTAGAATCTTCTTAGCCATCGTATGCCCGCTAGAGTGAGTGCCGAATGTGCCCTCATGCAATTCAGCCATAATCCTTTTAGCTTCAGCTTTGTCCATACAACGGAGCAGAAAAGAATCATGATTGCGCTTGTACAGGATGCCATTGCTCAAGAAGAACTTAGCTGAGAATCTCCTTAAGAACTTTTTGTCTTTGACTGAAGCTCCTTCAGGGTATTCCTGAGCCTCGAGATACCTTTTGACTTCATGAAACCATGGCTGGTCCACTACTTCTTCGGTATTAATCTCGTGACAATGTGTCGGTTCGTCCATCCGTTCAATGGTGAATCGGGGAGCCTCATTGTCCCAATTAAGTTTAAACATGGATGACATTGTAGCTAGAGCATCTGCTAGCTGATTTTCTTCTCGCGGGAAGTGCTCGAAGGTAATCTGCTCGAAATGTGGTAAAAATGTCAAGACATGTTCTTTGTAAGGGATGACGTTTGGATGTTTAGTATCCCACTCTCCTTTGATCTGACTGATGACTAAAGCTGAGTCCCCAAACACAATCAAAGATTTGATTCCCAAGTCTATGGCAGCCTTGAGTCCAAAGATGCAAGCTTCATACTTTGCCATGTTGTTCGTACAGTTGAAGCAAAGTCGGGTTGTGAAAGGATTATGGCAACCTTCTAGGGAGATGAGTACCGCGTCGATACCGTTGCCAAGTGCATTGGAGGCCCCATCAAAGTACAGGGTCCATCGGGATCCTTGTTCAGGTCCGTCATATGGTCTGAAACCTTCAACGTTGTCCAATGTCATGATGTCTTCGTCAGGGAAGTCAAACCTCATGGATTGGTAATCTTCGACAGCTTGATGAGCCAGATGGTCAGCTAGCACACTCCCCTTTATAGCTTTTTGTGTCGTGTATTGTATGTCGTATTCCGTTAGGATCATCTGCCATCTAGCTATTCTTCCAAATAAAGCAGGCTTCTCAAAGATGTACTTGATCGGATCCATCTTAGAGATCACCAAAGTGGTATGAGTCAACATATACTGCCTTAGCCGGCGAGCAGCCCATACCAAAGCGCAGCAAGTTTTCTCAAGCAGTGAGTATCGGGTCTCACAGTCGGTAAACTTTTTGCTAAGGTAATAAATGACATGCTCTTTTCGGCCAGACTTGTCATACTGCCCCAGTACGCACCCCATTGAATTCTCTAGGACGGTCAGATACATGATTAGCGGTCTTCCCTCGACGGGTGGCATCAGGATAGGTGGTTCTAGCAAATACTCCTTGATTTTATCGAAAGAAATATGACAGTCATCATTCCATCGAACTACCTGATCTTTCTTCAACAGCTTGAAGATTGGTTCACAAGTAGATGTTAGGTGAGAAATGAACCTAGCAATGTAGTTTAGGCGTCCCAAGAAACCTCTGACCTCCTTCTTAGTGCGAGGAGCAGGCATTTCTTGTATAGCTTTGACTTTGGCAGGATCAACCTCAATGCCTTTGTTGCTGACAATGAAACCCAAGAGCTTACCGGATCGAACTCCGAATGTACACTTGTTTGGATTCAATCTGAGCTTGTACTCCTTCAACCTGACAAACAGCTTTTGCAAATGATCAAGGTGTTCTTCTTCAGTTTGTGATCGGGCTATCATGTCATCTACGTAGACCTCTATCTCATGATGTATCATATCATGAAACAAAGCTACCATGGCCCGTTGATAGGTTGCCCCGACATTCTTCAGTCCGAATGGCATCACTTTGTAGCAGAATGTACCCCACTGTGTAACAAAAGTAGTTTTCTCCATGTCCTCAGGTGCCATTTTGATCTGGTTATAGCCTGAGAATCTGTCCATGAAAGAAAATACTTTGTGCTGAGCTGTATTGTCAACCAGGATGTCGATGTGCGGTAGTGGAAAGTCATCTTTAGGGCTGGCCATGTTTAAGTCTCTATAATCCACGCACATTCTCACTTTGCCGCCCTTTTTAGGCACGGGCACAATGTTAGCAACCCACTGTGGATAGGAAGTAACATCTAGAAATCCAGCATTGAACTGCTTCATAACTCCTGCTTTGATCTTCTCAGACATGTCAGGTCTCATGCGGCGGACCTTTTGTTTCACTGGTGGACAGTCTTCTCTTGTGGGGAGACTATGAACCATAATGTCTGTATCGAGTCCCGGCATGTCTTTGTATGACCAGGCAAAGATCTCAACATAATCATGCAGTAGCTGAATTAGGCGCTCCTTGACACTCGGCTCTAGATTGGCACCTATCTTGATGTCCTTTTTGTCTTCCTCAGTTCCCAAGTTGATTGTATCCAACTGCTCTTCATGAGGCTGAATTGCTCTTTCCTGTTGCTGTAATAGTCTGTCCAATTCCCCTGGCACCTCACAATCTTCCTCACCTTCGTATTCGGCTTGGTTGATCAGATCTTCAGAGTCACTGAAGGCTATAGCAGTATCATTACCCATGGGTTCCGGAATGGAAGGGTACCTGCATTTGTGAGTGTGGGTGTGTGTAAGGGCATAACCATCTTAAAACAACAAAATGTAAAAGAAAGACAATGAGCACAAAAGGTTTAAATATGAAAAGCGTCCATGATTCATTAAAATGACATATGAAAATGAAATAAGAACCCTTACAAATGGACCTATGTGCCTCGGGTAAGACACAAGGTTGAAAAAGTACGAATTGTTTTGTGAATTATTACAGTCCAACAGAAATGGAAAAGATAAATTACTGCGGTATGAAAGTAATCAGAACTAAGTCTTTTGCTTCCCAGTTGCACAGTCCTCCGCCAACAGTAGGAAAAATCCAGTCTTCCAAGCTGCCCTCTTCTTCACTATCATCTAGTGCATTAACCCCTCGGTGGCTGATCTTCACAGGTGGCCCTCCGGCACGGGAGCGGCGCACGGCCTTCTGACCAGTCGAAGTAAATCCCAAGCCGAATTTGTCTGATTTGAAAGGAAAGTCTGGAAGCTATCCCCAGATTGTGCTTCCGCCTTCTGTATTGATATTGTTTATATAAGGCGGCTGCCAAGTCTTCCCAATTATGGACATCAGACCTCTCCAACTAGTAGAACCAATCAAGTTGGGTTCCCGATAGATTGTCCTGGAAAAAGTGGACCCACAGGTCTTTGTCAGAAGAATGTGGTTGGCTTTTCCTAACATAAGATCGTAGGTGCATCTTTGGGCAAGAAACCCCATCATACTTAGCAAACAATGGCACTTTAAATTTAGGAGGGATTACAATTCCAGAAACCAGCCCTAACTCCTCAAAGTCCAGCCCAGGCACTCTTTGTATCTCCATAGCATCTAGACGTTCTTCCAAGTTCTTGTATTTGTCATCGGCCGGAGGGTACTGTTGTTTAGAATAGTCCTCGTCCTCCTCTTCTTCTGCTTCAGAATCAGATGGCATTGCAGTTCCCTTTCCTTTTCCTTCCCCCTCTTCAGATGTTGATGGGAATTCCAAAGTCCATCTGGCTTGTCCTTCAAACCTTCTACCCATGATAACTACACCGGCTAGCTTCTTCTTCTTTTTCTCTTTCTCTTTCTCTAGTAGAGTCTTGAGCTCCTCCTGCCCCTTGGCTAGGGTCAAGAGTAGCTGTTGAAATTGTGAATTCTGAGCTTGTAAGTCTTTGACCGTTTGTTCTAGATCCATCTTGCTGAAATAAACAGCAGAGAGATGAGGAAACTTGGTGTGAAGACCTGCTTATGCATATGATGAATGATATGTGTTCATGTAATGCATTCAAGGATTCAGAAATTCAAATTTGTTTTAAACAAAAAAGAAACACACGTCATATTAATAAGATAGAATTTGTTAGTACATCAATTCCCCATGGGCAAAATAATACAAAATTCTAAGGTAAAAAGACGTTGCGCATCCTCTTTGGTGCAATGTAGGTGTTGAGAGTCTTCTCTTCGTGAAGTAGCCGAGTGAGTTCCAAAACCTTCTTCTCGCTTGCCTAGAATTGGGCTTCGAAAGTATCGCGCTCTCCCTTGAGCTGTATCCAACTCCTTTGTAGATCTTCTAGTGATGTTGGCATGTCAGGATGTAGGAGGGTGTATGGAATCTCTCCTTCCATAACAGGCTCTATAATCATAGGGAGAATGGAGGGGTAAGGCATCATAAGACTTTAGGCGCGGGTTCGTACCCACTTAAGGTAAGGCTCAAGAGGGATGGAATTCTTGTGTCCCAAGGTCTTACTGTCTACCTTGTTGGGCATCCTCCAAGCTCGGATGAACCTTTGTCAGAGTCCCTGGTCGTCGTTATCGAAGTCAAAAACCAAACCTTGAATCAGCATATCATGTGGGCCATCCCTTCGGGCATAACCAAACTGTCTTAGAGCCAAGCAAGGGTTGTATGTGATGCCTCCCTTAATGCCAAGTAGAGGGACATTAGGGGATTCCCCACAACGGTCAATGATAATAACATTCTCTTTTGATCGAGAACACCAATGGATGTCTGAATGGGTAAGAGTCATCAATCGTTGTGACCACCTCAAACCTTGCTCATTCTTCAAGACTGACTGTGGAAAATGAGAAATAAACCGTCTTTCCAGTAGAGCAGTGCAACACATGAGAACACCTGTTTTCCTCATTGTACGAGTGTGAAAAGAGTGGAGGATATCCCCAAGCAATGTAGGCACCGGGTTGTGATTCATGAAGATTTTGACAGCACTCACATCTATGAGTTGGTCAGGGTTAGGGAACAAGACCATCCCATAGATGAGAAGAGCTACAATCTACTCAAAAGCTTGCAAGTCCAAATAATTCCAGCAACTTTGGGCCTTCTCAAACAGAAACTTTGACAAAAAGCCTTTGACACCACTTCTAGTTTCCCAATGTGTTGTGACATCAGAGGAGTGCAAGTGTAGGGCTTGAGCAATCTCTTCTGGCTTTGGATCTCTTTCCGTACCGTTGAAGGGTAGTTGATTGAGAATAGGAATCCTCAAGAGTTGAGAAAATTCCTCCAAAGTGGGCACGAGTTGGTAGTCAGGAAATGTGAAGCAATGATGCAAAGGGTCAAAGAACTGGAAGAGAACTTTCATCATATCATCCTCTGTGTTGGTGGTGACCAAGTTGAGTAGACGACCATGCCTCTCGGTGAATGGAGAGTTCTCAGGAATCCTTGAAGCTAGCTACTTGAGTTGTGGAGGAATTCTTACAAGGTTGATTTAGATAGTTTTCGTGCGAAGTGAATCCATATCCTATAAAACAGGAACAAAGATGAATCTCCAAAATCCTTGAAATGGTTAGTGGATGCATATGATGTTTATGATGTCCATGATGTTATGCACAAGTATATATGTACAAGAAAATCACACAAGTTCCTAGTTTAGGCTTGCATGGGGTTTCATAGGTAAGTACCCTCTTGAAGTTTAGTTGGCTCAACCTGTCCTAGAAATAGTAATCGGGTTCTAAGGAGCTCAATATCACTGGATTGTTTCCTTGTTCATTGTTTCAATTTAGCCTCTTTACTGGCGACTGAAATATTCCAAGGAACCAACCCTCAATGAGTGTAGTGTCGAGTATCTACCAACTTCGGACTGCACCAAAGCCGGTCATCTCACTACATCCTAAAAGGCCAAGTTGGTCAAGTAAAGGTTCTAAAAGTCCATTAGTGCTTCATGATATCACTCAGCGGCCCCGTATTCTCTTTGATTGACTCAAAGTCTACCGGTACCCACAAATATGTCACACTAATATATCTATCGCTTAGACCATGTCGGTATACCCCGCACAGTTTCCACAATGTATTGCTATTTACCTATGAATGTTTCCCAAATCCGGGTAGAGGATGCAAAACCCAAACAATAGAACCAAAGTCTAAAGCAAACAAATCTAGAAAGATAAGAATGTAAAGGTGATCTAAAACCCTAAGGTAACCACACTTTTATAAATAGTCCCCAACAGAGTCGCCAGTTCTGTGATGCGGTGGGAGAACTGACTTAAGGTTTTGCATTTGTGTTTGCAAATGTTGCGGTTTAGCAAGAGTCGCCACCGACTTTTATTTTATCCAAAAGGAAAGGTAAAAAAGCACAGGAAATACCTTTGAGATGTTTTCTTGGGTTCGGGGGGTAGATTATGAAAAGGGAAGGTATTAACACCCTTTTCATCCATGGTTTTCCATGGGCTCTTAGTTACTTGTTTAGATCACTTGCTTTGCTTTTGCAATTGTTTGAAATGGTGCTTTGTGTGGTTTTGAAAGTATTTTGAAAAGAGGTCATCGTTTAGGCAATCTTTGTAATGATTCTTATTTGTAAGAATGTATACAAAGATGTTTGTCTTTTGAAAAATGTTTCAATGTTTGAAAGTTGTTTGGAAATGTTTTGAAAATGTGTGTGTTTGTTTGAAAATAGCAAGGATGGTTTGCAAATTGATCAAGTAACTAGAAGCATTCTACCTACTCAAAAGTCTTTCTTGTACATTTTTATTCCTTTGACATTGTTGATTTACCATTGTTTTGGTAAACAACCCTATCTTTGGATGTTAAACGGGACGGGCGTGGGTCATCGTATGACCACGATAACAATGGGGCCAAGTATCTTTAGCATTTTGAGGGACTAAGATCATTTGTTTAGGCAACCTTTTTGATAGCGTCATCGAGGGACTATGATCTTTTGTTTTGTTTTGTTTTGCCAAGATACTTAGCATGCATACCATGGCCATTTTAAATTAGGCAACCAAATGGGTGAAACCCTAGGGGTGTTTGTGTGAGATGTGCTGTCATTTTTCATGCATTTTTTTCTTGTATTAGGTCATGCTATTTGTTTGATTTTTGTCTCATCATGCAAACCCTAGTTTTTACTAAACATGTATATAATACGATAAATTGCGTAAAGTAAATCTAAGCTATTACAACAATATTATGGGAGGGGGGATACAAGTTTTGAATGGGGATATTTGCACAAAATAAAACTCTAATTCACTATTACAACCCAATTGAATATTTGCAAGATAAATAAATAAACAATTATTTAAATATGCAATAAAATGTATGGATGCAAAATTTTTTTGTATTTATTTTATATATGTAAAAATAAAATTATTTAAGTCCTAAAAATAAGAAAAATTGTATTGTTATTTTTTGGAAGGGTGAAAAACCCTAGTTTTTGATTTAAAAGAAAATTAGGTTTTCTAATATTTATTTGTCCATTTTTGTTCTAGAAAAATAATAACAATATTATGTACAAATATTAAAAATTAAATATGTATGAAAAATAAATATTTAATGTACATAAAATATGAAATAAAATATTAATTATTTTATTATTATTTACAAGTTTATTTAAGAAAATAAATTCTATAAACCTAATAAACTATTTTTATGCCAAAAAAATAATAAAAATAATAAAATAAAATGCAAAAATTAAGAAAATATTTTTTGGGATTTTTTAATGTTCAGAAAAAAAATAATAAAGTCAATAAACACAAAAATAAAAAGAAAATATGAAAAATATCAAAATATGCAAAGGGGGTGCAAATAGGAAACAGTGGGGTGTGAAAAGTAGCAGGCCCAAGGCGCCAGGCCCAGAACATCATCTTCATCCCTGTCCTTGCCTTCTTCGCGCGCGTCCCATATACAAACCTGCAACTCTCACATACGTGTACAAAAGCAAAAACCCATAACACAAAACATGTAGCTCATGATCTCACGATTCCAATGATATAAAAAACAAAATCTAACTCTCAAGGATCATGGAGAATTTAATCACCCCTAATTTCTGACCTAGTTTTTTCATGAACTTCAAGCTTCAAATTATCACTACTCAGTTAATATAAATGACAACTATGCATATGTACAGCTTTAGCAAGTTAAGGACTACATTTTTGCTTCACAAATCAAAGCCTAAGGATTCCTAAATAGAGAGATAGAACTTTGAAAAATACCTTGTTCAGCTGAGTTTGGATATGGAAATGTGGGGACTTTGAGTGAGGCCTGGAGATCGTGTGAGCTTCCTTGAAGTTCACTCAAGCTTTTCCAATGCTCAGCTTGCCTTGAGGATGCTTGAAACTCCTTGCACGAGTCAACCTGCAACCTTCAAAAATGGAAATGGTGATGGCTGAAATAGAAGTTACAGTTGCAAGACAAGGGCATGGATAGTTTAGATAGGATGTATGTAAGGTGTTTCAAGTGTTGAATCAAGAAATGCACGAGCCAATTTTGAAATGGCTTTGATTTTGCAGAGGTTGTCCTGTTTTGGACAGCAATGTGTTTTTTGTGTTTGGGAGTGTTTTAGATGCTATGAATTCGTGCTTTGGCTTGTGACAAGTTTATGAGGATGTTTAGGATGATACAAAGTCTTCTCTTTATCAGATATCCAAGTTCTCTTGACTTTTGCCAATTTGCTTGCTTTTGAAGAAAGTTTGAGGTGACTATGCCAAAGGCCTGTACAGGCTTGCTTGTGGACTGCAGAGGGTTGGTATACTTTGCTTGATGTTTGTGGATCTTGCTTGCAACAAAAGATCAGGTCCATGGCTCAAGAAATGTAAAGTTGCAAAAAGGCTTGCTTTATCAAAGTAGTATTGTGAACTTTATGCCATTTTTGGATTAATTCATTGTGCAATGCTTCAAAAGTCAAAACAAAGCCATTATCCATTGATTTTGAATTAAATTATGGAGTGTAGAAGGGATTTAGTACCTGTAATGCAAGGTACAAGCATGCTAGGACAGATTTGCAACTTGGTGCATTGTGAAAATGGCTTGAACAAAAGTGACAAATTGCCATTTTCTCTTCTTCGATTCTCCCTAACCACAAATGATCTTGGAGAGTTCTTGGACATTTTGGAAACTTGAAACATGATATACAATCCATATTTGAAATGAATTTTGAGATACCTCTTGGAACTAGGTGAAAAATGCCCATGAAGTTAGGTCAAAAACTTGCCTAAATTAGGGCAAATTTTCACTAAGTCTTTTAGTTCATGGACCCCTATTCACAAAATCATAACTTGAGATCCAAACATCTTTTGGGAAAACTTTGTGAATCAAAGTTGTAGATTTCATGGAGGAATACAACTTTTCATGTTGGAAGTTTTCTTTGAATCCAATTGCATCATGGTGAAAAAGTTGTGGAAAGTTAGGAAAAAATAAGAAATTTTCCATACTTAGAAAAATTCTAAGTTATGAAAAATTTCAAATTAAAACCCTAATTTGTAATTTTGGTTTTCTTGATCAACAAGTTTCACATTTTGACATATCTTGATGAATTATGACCCTTGGCACTTGATTTTGACCAAAAAGTCAAAGTTTGACTTTTCAGTGTACATTTGACTTTTGATCAGAAATTGCCCTTTCTCAGTCAAAACCCTATTTTGACCATTTTACCCTTTTGATGATTTGATCAAATTTCTTGAGGAGTTGTGGTCCAAACTTGATAAAATGGTACATAGGAGCCTAGAATGTTGTTGTGGATAAAAAATTATGAAGTTTGACTATAAATTGGCCATGGTTAACTTTTTCCCCAATACAGTTGATTTTTAGGTCAACTGTCCAATTGACTGGGCAAAAATGTGATTTAAGGCTTGAAACTTGGTATGAGTAATCTTAGGGGTATAAGATGGTGTATGAAAGTCACATGAAGCATTGATGGTCCAAAAATCCTTGTGCAAACTCAAACCCTAATTTCAGGTCATCAATGCAAGATGAGGTCTTGAGCTGAGCAAACCCTAATCCTGTCTGCAGTCCAAGAAGTCTTGTGAGGAAAATCTTGATAATATGAGAGGGAAAATTTTGGGGTACAACAAACGGAAAACGATGCTCGACAATGTCTGTATCTAGACAAGGCATATCTTGATAAGACCAAGCAAAAATATCCACATACTCTTTCAATAGCTCAATCAACCCACTCTTTACATCAGGATGCAACGATGCTCCAATCTTAACTTCCTTCGAATCTTCTTCTGAACCCAAATTAACCACTTCCAAAGGATCTTTATATGGTTGAATGGTATTTTCCTCGTGCTCAAGCAACCGTGAGACCTCTTTTGGAATCTCATCATAATCTTCTTCTTCAGCCCCAAACACAGGACAATCAAAGTTAGGAGAGGGTGCAGGGTCATTGTATTCAACGGGTTTTTTAATTAATCTGCACATGTGATTTATGATTGTTTTTAGAAACTGACACATATAACAAGTGATCATGCAGATTAATTTCCAGTTATTGATTATTTTGAAAGGGTTTTTATTTTATTACCATTTCCCAAGAAAAAGCAGAAAATAAAAGACATAATTTTGGAGGCAAAGACAACTTTTATTACTGATCTTAACAGTTATAAAAAACAGATAAGCCCTACAACATTAATACTTCCACCTTGGGCAGAGTGAAAGATTTTCAAAATAAAGAAACATATTAACAAAAAAAATTACTTTGAAACACGTATGCAAGAAGGAATATCAATGGTGACCCAGTTCTAAACTCGGACTCCATGTGTCACATAATTCGGTACTTCCTGCTCTGCTTCATCCTCTTCAACAACATTAATTCCAGAACCAATTGGATAGAGGTAGCCTCCGCTGCGGAAAACATCATGATAACTGTTCACAGAAGACTTTGACTTCAAACTTTTGCCTTTGCCATTCCTCGAAGAGAAACCCAAACCAGTTTTGTTCTTGTTCACAGGTGGATCCACAAGTCGTCCCCAAACTGCATTATGACCATTGCGCACAACCTGCTGCGCATCCTTCAGGGAAACCACAGAATTATCATTCTTCCTTATGTTGTCAATGGATAAGGCTCGGAACTGGGTTCCAACAGCAGCCTCATCCGCTTCTACAATACGGAAAGAGGATAGATGGGATATCAATAATGCCTACTCCCCATTCATGATCACTACCTTCCCTTCGCGCACAAACTTTAGCTTCTGATGCAGAGTTGAAGTGATAGCCCCTGCTTCATGTATCCATGGCCGTCCTAGCAAACAACTATACGCGGGAATAATGTCCATAACCTGGAAGGTTATTAAGAACAAATGTGGTCCTATGTGGATGGGAAAGTCCAGTTCACTGATGACAGATTTCCTCGACCCATCAAAAGCCTTCACAATGATGCCACTCGGGCGCATAGGTGTTCCCTGATACTTTAACTTCATGAGGGTACTCCTTGGTATAACATTCAATATGGATCCGTTATCAATCAACACATTGGATAACGAGTCATTCTTGCAGTTCATAGATATGTGGAGGGCCAGGTTGTGATTCCTCCCTTCATCTGGTAACTCATCATCGTAGAAACTCAAGTTGTTACATGACGTAATGTTTCCAATTACGCTGCTGAATTGATCTAACGACATATCATTCTCCATAAAATCTTGGTCTAGTACTCTCATCAGTGATTCTCTATGAGTGGAGGAATTCATCAATAAAGCTAGGGTGGATATCTTTGAAGGAGTCTGCAATAGCTGATCTACAATGCTGTAGTCGCTCATTTTAATTATCTTCAAGATACCATCCACTTCTTTCTCCAATGTAGCTCCACTAGTATCTCCTGCAGCCTTCTTAGACTCATCGTTCCCAGCAATTTTCTTTCTCGTAACAACATCTCTTTGAATAACCGGCGCAAACACATGACCACTACGGGTCACCCTGCTATTATCAGCTATATTTCCAACATCTAGCATTGACTGGATGGGAACTTTCACCCCATCCTCTAAGATTGTAGCGTTGTATCTGTAAGGCACAATGTTGTACCCCAAAATTTTCCCTCCCATATTTCTCAAAACATTTCAAGAAAGATCCTCAAGTTGCTCAAGGAAGTCCAAGGGTTGGCCAGACAAGCTCTCTCCTAAGGCAGACTACCTCAAATTAGGGTTTCATGTTGCATCAAGATACTTGACTCCAATGGATTCCAAATGCTCACCAATGTCCTAATATGTTCTCAAGATCATCCTTGTCAAGTTTCAAGTCCTACGGAGAAAGTTTGCTCAGTCAATTGCTCAAAGGCCTAAAAATCGACTGTGCTAGGGCAAAAGTCAACTGTGACCCCCATACAGTCAAACTCCAAGATTTTTGGTCAACATACTCATTTCAAAGTATATTTCATCATTTGATAAAGGGTTGATCATGATTCATCAAGGATTGCTCATAATTCATCAAGGACCAAAAGTTGCTAAATTTGGGTTTTGCAGGAAAAGTTAACTCAACTTTAACCAAGCATAAATTTCTCATACTTTATGATAAATGACCCATCCAAATCTAATTTTGAATAGGGTTCCATGCTATACAATCCATCTTCATCTCCCAAGTTCAAAATATGCACTCACAAGAAGTTATGAATTTGGACATTATAAGTCATTTTGAAAAGTCAACAAAAATACCTTTTTTGTCAAAGCTTCATACATGAGCATGGAATATCAAATTGAGATGATACAAAAAGTTTTGCTTAGAGGACATCTAAAGCTTTCTAAAAAGTCCAAGAACACCTTCAAAGAGTCAAAATTGAGGAAGTTATGCATTGGTGAAGTTGACATTTTTTGCAAAATTGCCAAAAGTCAACTATGCCTAAAACTTCAATTTTTGCCAAATGGGCCCAATCTTTTTCACTTGTTTTGAGTTGGCAACATGGTCCACGAGCCCTAGCCTCTGCCACTTGTCATTATCTTATTTTTATTATTTATCTTGATTTTTATTTGAATTAAATCAATTTTAATCAAAATAAATCATGAAAAAATCTAAAGCATTGAAAACCCAAGATTTTGTACTTGTTTCAGGTCTCAAATCCAGTTGGCAAGTATTCAAATTCATGTAAAGGCATGGTGTGCACAAAAAGATTAGATTAGGCCTATTTTTGGAAGGTTATTCAAAGGAATCAAATCAAAATCAAATTCATTGATGGAGGAAGATTGAGATCAGTTTTGGAACCCTAATCCAGTCCTTGATACATATAGAACGTATGCAGACCCAAATAAAGGCTAGAAGGAGGCGTGTGAAGAAGAACAAAACTTGAAAAAACACCAAAAAAGTACAAACTCGAATTCATTGTTCTAGGAAATTTCAAAGCTTCCTGATCATTCCAATCGTTTCCTGGGATCATAAGCAACATATACCAATCAAGAACAAGCCTTTTTCAGTACCAAAACGCACTGTAAGTCAGCCACGACCTTGGGCTTTTCTTGAATTCGTATTCCATGATTTAGACATTGATAGCATGAATTAATGATATATTCTTAATCTATAAGACATTTGCAAACTTTCTGTAATGTTTAATTGCATTTATATGGACTGAATGGAGAATTTCCATTATTAGGGTTTGGGGTTTCGTTTTAGGCTTTTTGTTTGTAGGCAAAATTAGCCTTCATGAAGGGTACCATCATGTTCAGGAGGACAAGACGGTTCGATCCATGGCATTAGGTGTCATTTATATTGCTCGTGGAAGATTTTGGAATGAGCTATGTTTGTAGTGACAGACAAACGTCCGTAGGTAAAAGTGTTTCACTTTTAGCAACGGACCAAGGACAGGGATATGGTGTGGCATCACCTCACTCGTCCATTTGAAAATTCGTGCGCATGTTTCTTTGTTTCGCTTGTTTATTTTATAATAATTCTTGTTTATATTATGTACAACAAAAACAAGTGGCGCAGTTGGTTACAGGGAGAGGGCAAAAGGCATCAGGACCTGGGTTCGAATCCCAGGTCCCCCACTTTCTTCATGTTATTTTCTTGCAGATAATCCAGCGCGCGCGTGAAGCCAAGGTCCACCATATGACCTCACCATCCAATCAACCAAATGTCCTGAGATCCAAATCCAAAGGCCAACAATGAGGGTGCATCATGAAGCCTAGTCAACACAAAGCATATGATCGTGCAAGTCAACGTGGACTACTTGGTTTTGGGCCCAGATTTGGCTATTTGCACCCCCTCCAAATTACTTTCAGGCCCAATTTCTTCACCTTTTTCTTTTTATATTTTATTTTAATTAATTAATTTATTTTATTTACTAACACCATTAATTATTTTCTTTTTATCAAAAAATCATAAAAAATATTTTTCACCCAATTAGACTTAGGTTTATTTTTTATCAATAAATTTCTTAATTTAATTCGGTTGTTAATATTAGATAAATTTAATTCCTTTTGTAAATAATTAAAAATAATTAGAAAATTAGGGTTTTGTCTAAATTTAATTATACTTTCTTTTTCTTTAAAAAATAAAAAAACATTAAAAGTAAGCCATTTATTTATTTTTCATTAATTAACTTAATTACTAATTAATTTTTGTATTTAATTTAGAAAACTTAATCTTTTTCTTAAAAATAATTAAAAACAACGAAAAACATTTTTCTTTTAATTAGGTCAAAAAAGGGTCAAAACCCTAATTTTTCTTATCGTTCTAATTGCATCGCGCGCGCTTTATTGTTTTATTATTTACCATATTGATGTAACTGCCTACAAGTTGTAATAGTCTTAATTAAGACTTTTATTTTCGTTTATCGCTTTATTTCTTAAGGGTTTGTTTTTGGCTATGTAAATACCCGAAGTCTTGTAATAGCGTAGTTTAATTTCTGCACTTTAATTTCCGCAAAATATTAACTGTTAGATGTATGATATTAGGGTTGCATGACAAGAATGTATGATTAACTTTAAAACAGTTAGATAACCCTAAAACATGCAAAGATAATAATCTGAAATTGAATCACTCGCACATGCGCACTCCTAGGGTACACTCCCACTTGGTTGCCTTCGGTAAACGGTCATTAAGCATAGGGTGCTTTAGTGGTCGTCCTTTTGTCCAAAGATCAAAGTTGCCTCGGAAAGGTTGCCTCGGATATTGTTGCCTCGGATAATTGATCTAAGACATTAGGGTTACTACTAAGACGTCCTAACATTGCTTTAGTGACCGTACGTCCCTTTTCGAATTGACCCTCAAAACTCCAACGATGATGCTACCTACTCACTAATAGTGGGATAGCATTGTCTAAAGGAAACGAACATAGAACGATTCTTTTTTCGAGTAGGTAGATTAGTTCTTAAGTACTTGCTCATTCCAAACAAATTTTTCACACTTACACTCCTTTACAAGCAACATTTTCAAAAACACTTCATTACACTCTTGAAGACAGAAGCAAGAGTTAAATCGAAGTCAAAACAAAAGATTTTCAAATCACATAAACATATAGAAAACAATTTTGAAAATGATGAGCAAGTACCTAAGATCCCGTAGATAACTACGGAAAGAAAGGGTGCTAATACCTTCCCTTTCTATAATCTACCCCCCGTACTCAGAAATATCTCGAAAAATGAATTTTTCTGTGCTTTTTTCCTTTCCTTGTTGGATAAAATAAAAGTCGATGGCGATTCTTGCTTACCGCGACATTTTGCAAACACAAACGCAAAACGCAAACCAGCATAATTCCTAAAAAAAGGAAACAAGTCCCGGTTTTGGCCACCGTATCACACACAACCTTATCTGATTTATAGGGAACAGGTCTTTGCAGACTAATTACCAATGGGGTAATAGCTGGTTTACTATGGTACTCCATCTCAAGATGAGCGGGTGCACTAAAACAAGGTACAATGACATGTACACCTTCTCAACACAATCAACCATCAAAAGGTCATTTCCGGTAAATAAATCTTCGTCTGAAGAGAAATACTCATCCGTGGAAGCATACTCTTCCTCTGACTCTTCTCCCATCAAACAAACTTCAACCATATCAATCTCGTGATAATCATCTCTCTGACCTGTGATCTTGATAGTCCCATTGTCTAACAGCAGTTAAACACCCTCTCTTACAATAGAACATCCTTGGGGGTCTCGACAACAAACTATGCAAGACCCATATTGGTGTTCCACCTGACCAGCAGTACGACAGAAAGTAGCACATAACTGTACGAGATCTCCATTCAAATGCTCTACTTCAAAAATTCTGAATTCACCCGGACATCCAGAAACCATATTCACTTCCTCTTCATACTCTGCCCTAGGCCTGACTATATGGATTAAACCTTCATCCATCATCTCCTGTAAATCAGCCTTTATCTTCTCGCAACCCTGTATGTTTATACTGCAAATAGCACAATCGGCGTGGTCGTGCATGTAATAACTGAATTCACAGAGGTCTACGTGCATCTTCACCAAATCCCCTCTAACCAGATTAATGTCAAAAATCCGGAAGTCACATGGACAACCGGCCACCATATTCACAACATTCACTCCCCCGTGCTAGGGTAGAGGATTGTCTTTCACATTAGGTCCCATGTCTTTGAAAGATAAAATTCCATACTTCACCAACCTTTGCACTTCATTCCATAAAGGATAACAATTTTCAACACTATGCCCTGGCGCTCCTTGATGAAAGGCACACGTCTGGTTTGCTTTGTAATACCAAGGAAATGATGATGGTACTACTGGAGGTGGTCGTGTCTGGACAAACTTCTTTTGAATCAATGTTGGTAGTAGCTATGCATAACTCATGGGAATAGGGTCGTAGTTCTCCCTTCTCTGATTATTCCCTTGGCTCCCATGCTGGGACTGTCTTTGATAAGTGTTGCACCCCAAAATTTACCCTCTTGATTTAGGCTTATGTTTCATCATGAATATCATATTGCATTGCATTCATACATTATGATGGGGTCAAAGTACTTTGGTTATCATATTCCTTAAGCTTTGAAGGTTGGTTGCTTTGACAAGTTGCTCAAGTAGAACCTTGTCATTCGAACCTCTGGATCTTTCAAGCTCAGATTCATTTGCATATCTCAAGATGTTTCATCCATCTCTTTGGATCTTCAGAGGATTGGAGTTTGTGTTTGATTATGTGAAGGAACCACTCCTTTGATTCACCAGTCAAGTTGGGGTTTTGAAGCTTGATCAACTATCTCCAAGCACCTTGTTTGTGTATTTTGTTTATGTGTTGTTGATTGACTTCTAACCAAAATACAAAAAAAAATATTTGTCCTTGTCTTTGCAAAATTGTGTTTTAGGTACCAAGTATCCAACAAATAAGCTCATGCAAAGTTGATTTGATTTTGTTTGTGGCAAAAGAAGGTATGCATCGACCCATAAACCTATGTATCGACTCATCTTGTTGAGCATAACCAGCATGTGTCGACACATGCATGTATGCATCGACTCATCCTGTTTGAATAACTTGCATGTGTCGACACATACGTGTTATGTATTGACTCATGCAACTTGTGTGATTCTGTAATGAGTTGGATTAACAGTATGTATCGACACATAGAGGCATGTATCGACACATGCTGTGTTATACAACTAGGATGTATCGACACATACCACTTATGTATCGACACATAACAGCAAAATGCACGTGTTTTTTTTAAAAAGCCAGCAAATTCAAAATGTTATCATTTTGGCTCCAATTTTTTCTGCATAATTTGAAATTATATCATTAATTCAAATTTGGCTCCAAGAATCAATTACCAAATTACCACTAATCCCAATCCTAAAACTCTATAAATAGAGCTCTCATTTCATTCAAATTTCAAGCTTTTGATAGCCAAAATCACTTTGCTAAAAAATCTCTCAATTCTCTCCATCTACCAAATTCACTCAAAGCTCCATTTTCAAAAAGACAGTAAGCTTTGCATTAAAGCTTACTAATCTTTGAGCTAAACCTTCATCCAAACACTTTTTCTCCATCAATTCTCTATATCCAAGCTTGATTAATTGATTCTCGTGGTTGAATTGAAGCAAATTTTGAAGTTGTTTGATAATTCTCAAATTCTACCTTTGGTAAGTTGAATGATCATCTTTCATAATGTGATCTCTTGTGGATTTCTGGTTTTGATTCATTGAGCACTATTTTTATGACTCCATTAGTGCTATTTTCTCAAAATTTGGTGGAATGTTCATGCTCAATTGGATCCATGATCATAAGGTGTTTGATGAAAAGTTGGAACGAGAACTTGATCTTTAAAATGTTATTTTCTACTGATTTTTAACAAGTTGCAATCAATTGCTGTAACATTGCAATTGATTGTCACAGAAAATTGATTTGACAAAAAACTGCACTGATGCAATAGGTTGCTGTCTAAGCACAATTGATTGTAACAGTGCCAAAAATACTTTTGCTGCCTTATTTTGGGGCTGTTTTGACTCAAATATTTTTCTGCACACTCTCTTTGATGGAAAATTTGGATTGCAATTTTAAATGTTCAATTTGTTTTTAAACTCAATGGACTTTGTGATGTAGATGAAGTTGGATAAATGTTCATCAATTCAAATCTACCTAAGAGTGAATTATTTAATTCATTCTTGGTGCTTTGGATTAATGATATGTTTAGTTCTTTAATCTATCTAGAGGAGTGGTTGAATTTAAAGATGAAAGAATTTTGAAATGGTGATCCAAATTAGCTTATCATTCCCCTCCCTCTTCATCTTATCCCTTTCTTTTTTTAATTGTGCTACATGTTAAAGGATAGTGATCTCTATATCATTTATCCAAACATGAAGTACATAGATTGCTATTGACCAGCCTCAAAATAGGTGCGACTTCTACATAAGTTCACTTACGATTGCTTATCATAGCGCTAAATCTTGTCCCGATTCGAATAAATGATCATTCGTGGCCCAAACTTATGATTGCAAGCCCAAGTATGTTAATTTGATCTCTTTGATCCAATAACCTTTAGATTCATTGTGTGGAGGCTTTGGTTCTACCAATCCTCTAATGGATCTACAACACCTTTGGTCAACGCGGATCACTTAAACATCGTTGATCATTAAATGTTACCTTTTGAGAATTCCAAAATGGATGATATACTTGACAAAAAGCAAATGCAACTTGTTGTGTGGAGGCTTTGGTTCTACCAATCCTCTAATGAGTTCCAAATGCAAGTTTCAAGATGGTCATCCAACTAACCACTAATTTCTAACAATTGACTTTACTTTATGCTTTTATTTTTTTTTGTTTTATGTACCATTTACTTTTAGCATTTTACACTTCATGCTATTTTCATATTTGCTCACTTGAGCATTTACTTTTATGTCATTTTGCTCACTTGAGCTTTTCTTTTCCTTTTAAAGACACCTAATAATCAACATGAACCATAAAAAAAATTTTTAATAATGCTTGGACTATTTTGTTACTATCCTTGGTATTATGGAGCGTGAGACTTTTTCTTGGACTTAAGATTAGAGACTGTGGCCTATCTTGGAGACTTTGTGCAATGTATAGCATCCCACTTTTGGCCTGAGGCTACTGTGTTCCACTTTATTTGTGGAACACAAATTATTACACTGGCACTGCTTTTGTATTTGGCATGTTTGATATTCCATGCAGGATATATACATGATATTGTGAATACTATACATTGCCCATGGGGATCTGTTCATATCTAATAATCTCATTACTTACATCCTTATGGCGTAATTTCTGACTTGATTCGTCTACTGATACCAACTTGCTTGAAGTTCTCTGGGTTTCTTTTTTTATTCTTGCTCAGTTGCTATGGATAGTTATCCGTTTGGTATTGCACTATCTCCTCTCTTTCATTTTCATTTTGCATAGTTCTCTGATTGCATGATGGGACCTCTGTTGCTAATATATGTCAAGAGGCCCTCTGTTTTTGTTTGATACATATGTTGTGTTTGTATTGATCGATGAGTCACTCAATTTATAAATTGAGATCACGACTTCGCTCTCATTGCATGTTCCCTATAGGATGTTTATTGCTTTTCTTCTCTAATTGTTGATAGATGAGTCACTCAATTTAGAAATTGAGATCACGACTTCGCTCTCATTGCATGCTCCCTATAGGATGTTTATTGCTTTTCTTATTTAATTGTTTATCGATGAGTCACTCAATTTAGATATTGAGATCACGACTTCGCTTTCATTGCATGCTCCCTATAGGATAGTTTTGTTAAGCTTCCTTTAGCATGTTAATTAAGGTAGGAATCCATGTATGCTAACATAGGATAGGATTTTCCTTTAACCTCAACCTTAGGGTCAACCATTGTATGATAACACTAGGGATAGTGCTAGGCTAGTTCCCCTTAGTTGTTTTTTCTTTCTTTGCATCTTGCATCTTAAAACAAAAACCCATTTTCTTGGAAAATCATAAGACACTTCTAATGAATTCAAACTCCTCTTCAGAATAAAAGATACAAACCAATTTCACTTTGTCTGTGTTATCTCTTTTCCGATGTTTCGCCATCGCACATCTGTTTGAAGTCGATGTTTCGCCATCGCACATGTTTGTTATCCTACCTTGATTCTCAATATCATTGTTAGGTGTGATATTTTGTCATCTATTTTATCGATGTTTCGCCATCTTTGCCATGATATCTTGTTATCTTAAAGTCGATGTTTCGCCATCGCACATGTTTGTTATCCTACTTTGATTCTCAATATCATTGTTAGGTGTGATGTTTCGTCATCTATTTTATCGATGTTTTTCCATCTCTCCCATGATATCTTTGTTATCTGTTTGTCGATGTTTCGCCATCGCACATTTTGTTATCCTACTTTGATTCTCAATATCATTACTAGGTGTGATGTTTTGTCATTCATTTACCATTTGATGTTTTGCCATCTTTGACATGTTACTTTGCTATTACTTAACCAATGTTTTTCCATCTCATTTGTTTGTTGTTTTGTTCGATGTTTTGCCATCTTGATTGTTTTTGTCTGTCTTAATTAAAAAACATAAACCAACCAAAACACTTAAGCCGAACTACGTCTGCTCTGATTCCTTAAAAGGGATACGTAGGCATTGGGGTAGGGCCCAACCGAGCACATCTTTTATTTTCCATACATTATTTTCTTCTTCCTTTTGCATGCATTCCCTTTTCAGTTTTAATCCATAGACATAGGATTTGACCACACCCATTAGATTAGACAACAATAGTGGATACCGTAGAGTACTACGGGCGTGTGGGATGCTAACACGTTCCCCTCACGTAACAGACTCCCTTACCCGATCTCTCGGTCGAAAGACCGTGATTTCTCCCTTTCTAGGTCTTCTCGATGTTTACCTTTCCCTCCATATGGGATAAAAGACGTTCGGTGGTGACTTCATTGTTCGATGATTTCCAGCCGGTGGTTTCAGCTGGCGACTTCACTGGGGACAAATTGACCTTTTTGCTGGTCCATCCTGGAGTCGATCCTAACTCTTGTTTGTTGTCTCTTTGGGTGTTTATTTACTGCTTTGCATATTTATCTGTTTGCATTGCATCCTATGTGTGCTTTATTTTATGCATATTGGATTTGGGTGGGCTGTTTGGTTTCTGGATTTTCTTGGTGGGTGGGTTGTTCCATGAGGTAAAAGGCCTCGTACCCAGGCTATGAGTGAAATCCATAGGAACTAGGAATAGAGTGGCCATGGCAGCTATGAGGTGGATGCTTTATACACCTGACCATGAGACCCAGGACTTCAGAGGTAGTTCAGTTATGTGTTATCGGATGATAATACCGACATTCGAGCTCTCGTACTCTGATTTGGATTTTAACCTTACCTTGACCTAGACTACACCCGTGAGAGGGACGGGAAAACTTTTCATTACAGGTACAGGTACTATTGGTGACTTTGTGCTGTGAAGATGATTCAGGTTCCCATGTTAGCTTTGAAGCTTCAAGATTCTCCTTTGATCTTGATGGGTGTTGTTCTGTAATGGTCCAGCCCTGATCCAGTGTGAACTTTGATCCTATCATACTGCATCATAGCATATTTATTTCTGGAAAAATGATGTAAAAAAAAATAACTAGCATGCGCATATCATTTTCCAGGGACATTCAAGAGTCTTATTTTCATCAGAAATGGCCAATCTCCCTCCAGTTGAGTCCACTTCAGTTCATGCTAAAGAGCTTACCAGGCATACTTTCTCTTATCAGATCCCTACCATTGATATGGCCGAGTTGAAGAGGTTGAGTTCTTATTTGAAGGGTGATGTTCTGAACGACTTCAACAAAAATTATGGCAACCTATTACTAGTCCTTAACACTCTGACTGACCCGATGGCTTTAATAACTCTTTTCCAGTTCTATGACAAAGAATTAAGGTGCTTTACTTTCCAAGATTACCAACTGGTTCCTACCCTAGAAGAGTATGCGCACCTGCTTAATATCAGATTGACCGATGAAGTTCCTTTTGTCCAAGTGCCGAAAAATCCAAAGTTTGAAGTTGTCGCTGAGATTCTTCATTTGAGTTTGAAAGAGGTGAAAGACAATTGGAAGTCCAGTGAGGGTATTGCAGGATTTTATTTGGGTTTCTTAGTGAAGAAAGCTGAAGATTGGGCAAAGAAAGGAAATTGGGGTGACTTCAGCTCTTTGTTCTCTCTCATGATATACGAGATTGTCCTCTTCCCTCACAAGCGAAATTTTGTGGATTTGACGGCTATCTGTGTTTTCAGAAACAAGAACCCGATACCGACACTCCTGGAAGACACTCTTTACACCATTCATTCCAGGCACGGAAAAGGTGGTAATGTAAGTTTATGCCATTTGATGTTGTATCAATGGCTTAAGTTGCATCTACCAGTGAGTGGCCCTTTCACGGATACCAGGCTTTCTCTCCGATGGTCATCAAGGCTTGTTAACCTTACTTATTTTGATATCCGGTGGAATTATGATATGGGGGAAGTGCGAAGTGTTGCCACTAGTTTCAGAGATTTCCCTAATGTTCCCCTCATAGGAACTAAGGGGTGCATCAACTATAATCCGATGCTTGCTTATCGTCAATTGGGATATGCAATGGATGGACCGCCAGGTTAAGGAGGTATCTGAATCAGTATATTTCGCTAGGGGAAGTGATCTTGAGATGTTGAAGAGAGTGACAAGTGCTTGGAAAGGCATTCACAGGAAGGATAGAACCACTTTGGGCAAGAAGGTTCTTGTTGCTAGGGTTCCTTACATGGAGTAGGTTAAAGCCAGGGTTAAGATCTTACGGTTACCATTTGCAAGGTTGGCTCCTCTATACGAGCAGCCTCCTACTGTTCTAAGTAACACGGTGCCTACTGAGATGTTTACCCAGATTCATGTTGAGAATATTCGGCTTCGTGCAAAAGATCGTGAGGCGGGGATGAAACTTTATTGGGCAGATCAAGAAAGGGCCGACTTAGCTCGTAAACTCAAGGAAGCTCAAGGGGAAAATTCTGATGCAACCGGTTCTAGGAAGAGGTCTCATGTTGAAATAGAAGAAAAATTAAGTAAGATTCAGTGAGAGTGTCGGAAGCTTCAGGCCTCAGAAAATAGCTACAAGAAGAAGATTCAGAACTTAGAAAAATAGCTCAAGGACAAAGACGCTCAGCTTGAGAAGGAAATGACCCAGAAGCGTGTCACGGAAGATCAGTTCCAAGAAAGTAAAATAGTTGCATCTCAACTCTTGAAGGAGAAAGCCAGACTTGAAGAGTACTGTCAACACCTTGAAGCGCGCTTAGTTCCGGAGATTTAGTTCTGTTATTTACTTTTGGTGTATTTGGTCACCCCCAGAATTGTTGGAAGGGGCCAATTGATTGTTGTTATTATTCAGTTCTTTTTACTTTATTGTTAAGACATGTATTTAGTTGTTTGTCATTTTACTCTTAATTGTCCGAAGACACTTAGACATCGTTTCTTTGTTTGTAAATAATTGAAGTGTTCATCTTATTATCCTTTCTATTTTTGATTGTATGGTTGCACGCCGTGACTGATGAATAAAAGGACTCTTGGATACTTGGAAATGACAAACATATCATGCACATCATGCATTTCATAACATTATAGGTTATCTCAAGACGGGTTTTCTTATTCTGCTGCTTTTCTTATTCAGAATTCAAGACGACTACTCATCGGTATTCCACCAGAACCAACTTACCAAGACATATGGAACAAGTTCAAACTGAACTCGCTGAAATGAGGGCTCAGATGGCTACTCAGATGACTCAGTTCATAGAGGTTATCACTAACATGAATTGTCGACAGGAAGAGCTAGCTGCCATTGTCAACAACCAACGCTGCCATCCAGGGGATGTTGGAAATCAAGGGCTTTATCAGGATATCTCTATAGGAATGGGGGACGTACAAGATCAGCCAGCTGCAAATTTTCATGGGATGCCGGGAAATCCTTTTGTACGCAACGTAGGGCAGTTTCCTCCATCTCCTGGACCCCGTATTGTGTGGAACAGAAGAGCTAATCAGGGTGGTGTAAGGAATTATCAGGATCAGGATTTTGACTTTGACCAGGATGAAGATCAGTTTTCTATGCGGCATTCAGAGCCGGGGGTTCAGATTAAGGATATGAAGTATCATTTGTTGGAAGAGCGTCTGAAGGTTGTGGATGGGTGTTGTACCCCAAAATTTGCCCACTCATATTTCTCAAAACATTCCAAGAAAAATCTCCAAGTTGCTCAAGAGTTGGACATTCAAGTCATCTCCTAAGGCAGTCAACCTCAAATTAGAGTTCTGTGTTGCATCAAGGTCCTTGCATCCAAATGACCTCAAGTTCTCCCCAATGTACTAATATGTTCTCAAGTTCATCCATGTCAAATTTCAAGCCTTGCAGAGGAAGTTTGCTCAGTTAATTGCTCAAAGGGTCCAAAACTCGACCATGCTAGGGCAAAAGTCAACTGTGACCCATAAACAGTCAAACTTCAAGATTTCTTGTCAACATTCTCATTTTGAAGGATATTTCATCATTTTATCAAGGGTTGATCATGATTCATCAAGGATTGCTCAAAATTCATCAAGATTCAAAAGTTGCTAAATTAGGGTTTTGTAGGAAAAGTCAACTCTATTTTGACCAAGCATAACTTTCTCATACTTTATGAGAAATGACCCATCCAAAGCTCATTTTTAAGAGGATGAAATTTCCTAAAATCCACCTTCATACCTCAAGATCATGAAATGCACTCACAAAAAGTTACAAATTTGGACATTATAGGTCATTTTTGAAAGTCAACAAAAACACCTTTTTTTCCAAAGATTATAACTTGATAATGGAATATCAAAATGCGATTAGACCAAAAGGGTTGATTAGAGGGTATCTCAAGCTTTCTAAAAAGTCCAAGAACACTTCCAAAAGTTCAAAATTGAAGAAGTTATGCATTGTTGAAGTTGGGCTTTTTTGCAAAATTGCCAAAAGTCAACTTTCCCCAAAACTTCAAATTTTGTCAAATGGGCCCATTCGTTTCCACTTGATTTGATCTTGTCACACTACACACGTGTCCTAGCTTCAACCTTATGATCATTTATCAATTTTATTAGTTAATTTTATTTTTTAATGAATTATTTCATTTTAAATCAATTTAAATCAAATAAAATCCAAACATTTATTATTTGATCTCTTTTTGGCTATTTCAGGACCTAATCATCATCATCATCAAGTGTATCAAATTCGTATCATACATTCCATATGCAAAAATATTGGATTTTGGACAAAATTGGAAGGTTATCAATGGAGGATCAAATCAAATCTCCAAGCATTGATATGCAAAGATTCAAGACCCAAAAGTTGACCTAATACATTGCAGCATACATATACAGATTCAATATCACCAGCAACGATAATTCATCCCGACGGAAATTATCAGTGGAATCCTCAGCAGAGCATCTCTTCCCCACAGAGTAATCTCCTCATCAGTTTATTCCCCAACGGAGTTACCTTCTCCTGCAGGTCCATTCTCATAATCATCTTCGTTCGTCATCCCCAGCGGAAACGAAGAATTCAACTATCTACTCTCCAGCAGCTATCCGAGATTTATTTTCCCCAACTAGAAATATTACATTTCCATACATCATGGTACATGCATATACGCATCATATAACACAATCTCACTTATTTTGAGAACATCATTGCTTGATATATATCATGCATTGCATACAACTGACCTTTACCTTTCATGAAAGATACATTTAAAGTTTGCAGCTATGTCGAAGACCTTCTCTGGTTCAGTTAGATCGCCGATAAGATCTCCTTGATTCGTATTCCAGTTGAAGATGTTCCAAGACTTTTGTCTGGTCCAGTTAAATCGATCCTAAGATTTTTCTGATGCCGATCCAGCCAAGTTAATCAAAGACCTTGCCTGGTCTAGTTAAATCGATCCCAAGATTTTTCTGATGCCGATCCAGCCAAGTTAATCCAAGACCTTGTCTGGTCCAGTTAAATCGATCCTAAGATTTTTTAGATGCCGATCCAGTCAAAGTTAATCCAAGACCTCCTCTGGTTCAGTCAGATCGCCGATAAGATCTCCCTGATTGGTATTCCAGTTGAAGTTATTCCAAGACTCTTGTCTGGTCCAGTTAAATCGATTCGAAGATTTTTCTGATGCCGATCCAGTCAAAGTTAATCCAAGACCTCCTCTGGTTCAGTCAGATCTCCGATAAGATCTCCCTGATTTGTATTCCATATGAAGTTATTCCAAGACTCTTGTCTGGTCCAGTTAAATCGATTCGAAGATTTTTCTAATGCCGATCCAGTCAAAGTTAATCCAATACCTCCTCTGGTTTAGTCAGATCACCGATAAGATCTCCCTGATTCGTATTCCAGTTGAAGTTATTCCAAGACTCTTGTCTGGTCCAGTTAAATCGATTCGAAGATTTTTCTGATGCCGATCCAGTCAAAGTTAATCCAAGACCTTCTCTGGTTCAGTTAGATCGCCGATAAGATCTCCCTGATTCATATTCCAGTTAAAGTCCGGACCACCTATCAAACAGTCTCCAAATGGCATCTGTAAGCCCATTCCCAACATCACAATGCTGATACCACTTCACGCGAGTGCAAATTTCTGGGCACTCTAGCGTTCAATCATCTTCCACCTTCGGATCATGAAAGGCCCGAAAGCCAATCTATATCCTCAGGTTTAAGAAAATTGAACAGGGGCACCTGTTGTACCCCAAAATTTTCCCTCTCATATTTCTCAAAACATTCCAAGAAAAATCTCCAAGTTGCTCAAGATTGCTCAAGAGTTGGACAGCCAAGTCATCTCCTAAGGCAGTCAACCTGAAATTAGGGTTTTGTGTTGCATCAAGGTCCTTGCATCCAAATGACATAAAGTGCTCCCCAATGTCCTAATATGTTCTAAAGTTCATCCATGTCAAATTTCAAGCCTTGCAGAGGAAGTTTGCTCAGTTAATTGCTCAAAGGGTCCAAAAATCGACTATGCTAGGGCAAAAGTCAACTGTGACCCATAAACAGTCAAACTTCAATATTTTTTTGTCAACATTCTCATTTTGAAGGATATTTCATCATTTTATCAAGGATTTATCATGATTCATCAAGGATTGCTCAAAATTCATCAAGATTCAAAAGTTGCTAAATTAGGGTTTTGTAGGAAAAGTCAACTCAACTTTGACCAAGCATAACTTTCTCATACTTTATGAGAAATGACCAATCCAAAGCTCATTTTGAAGAGGATGCAATTTCCTACAATCCATCTTCATACCCAAAGATCAATAAATGCACTCACAAAAAGTTACAAATTTGTACATTATAGGTCATTTTTGAAAGTCAACAAAAACACCTTTTTTGCCAAAGTTTATAACTTGATCATGAAATATCAAAATGATATGAGACCAAAAGGGTTGGTTAGAGGACATCTAAAGCTTTCTAAAAAGTCCAAGATCACTTCCAAAAGTTCAAAATTGAAGAAGTTATGCATAGTTGAAGTTGGGCATTTTTGCAAAATTGCCAAAAGTCAACTATCCCCAAAACTTCAAATTTTGTCAAATGGGCCCATTCTATTCCACTTGATTTGATCTTGTCACACTACACACGTGTCCTAGCTTCAGCCTTATGATCATTTATCAATTTTATTAGTTAATTTTGTTTTTTAATGAATTATTCATTTTAAATCAATTTAAATCAAATAAAATCCAAACATTGATTATTTGATCTCTTTTTGGCTATTTCAGGACCTAATCATCATCATCAAGTGTATCAAATTCGTATCATACATTCCATGTGCAAAAAGATTAGATTTTGGACAAAATTGGAAGGCTATCAATGGAGGATCAAATCAAATCTCCAAGCATTGATATGCAAAGATTCAAGACCCAAAAGTTGACCTAATACATTGCAGCATACATATACAGATTCAATATCACCAGCAACGATAATTCATCCCGACAGAAATTATCAGTGGAATCCTCAGCAGAGCATCTCTTCCCCATAGAGTAATCTCCTCATCAGTTTATTCCCCAACGGAGTTACCTTCTCCTGCAGGTCCATTCTCATAATCATCTTCGTTCGTCATCCCCAGCGGAAACGAAGAATTCAACTATCTACTCTCCAACAGCTATCCGGGATTTATTTTCCCCAACTAGAAACATTACATTTCCATACATCATGATACATGCATATACGCATCATATAAAACAATCTCACTTATTTTGAGAACATCATTGTTTGATATATATCATGCATTACATACAACTGACCTTTACCTTTCAGGAAAGATACAGTTAAAGTTCCCAGCTATGTTGAAGACCTTCTCTGGTTCAGTTAAAGTCTGGACCACCTATCAAATAGTCTTCAAATGGCATCTGTAAGCCCATTCCCAACATCACAATGCTGATACCACTTCACGCGAGTGCAAATTTCTGGGCACTCTAGTGTTCAATCATCTTCCACCTTCAGATCACGAAAGGCCCGAAAGCCAATCTATATCCTCAGGTTTAAGAAAATTGAACAGGGGCAGCTGTTGTACCCCAAAATTTTCCCTCTCATATTTCTCAAAAAATTCCAAGAAAAATATCCAAGTTGCTCAAGATTGCTCAAGAGTTAGACAGCCAAGTCATCTCCTAAGGCATTCAACCTCAATGGAGTCGTTAAACCGGAAGCCCTCGCTTTGACCTCTCAGTCCCCTTCCGATCTGTTGACTGGGGCATCCTTTGTTAAGGGTCTGCTTTTATTCTTCAGTAAGGTCTTGATACTGTGCGACTATCTGCAGGATTTGTCCTTTGGTTGCGTCCCAAGAGAATATCTCTCCAGCAAGATAAGCTTCAACAAAGTTCTATCTCTCTGGTGAAGTCCTACCTCTCCAGCAGAGTTTTGTTCCCCCAGCAATAGGCTTTCGTCCTTTTCTGGAAGTTGCAGTGTCAACCTGATTTTCCCCGGAATTCGCAATTTATTTTTACAGCTCCTTTCTTTGTTTGTGGCCCATTCTGCTGGTTGCTCGTCTGTTTCTCCGCGAAGCTCCATCTCTTCGAGTTTCCTTCCCCAGTGGACTCTCATATTTCCTTCCCTCCTTTGGATTTTGCAATTTATTTTTGCAAGTCATGTCAGATCCTGACTTCTTAGTTATTGGCTTCTCAATTGGCCATTCCTTAGTGAAACTTTTAAACATGCATCATTACATTGCATCTACCGAAAGCGTAGCATTTCCATTATATGGAGCATTGCACTATATAAAAAGAATTCAAACATGTGTCGGAACATAAGCCATTCTTATTTCCGTCATCCCTAGTAATTTGCTAATACTTCGGATTAAATCCCCACCGAGGTCTTCGTCCTCATTATCTCAGTTTCCTCCCCATACCAATATCCTTTTGACGTCAATCATTTGTTTGTCTGAGTGTCTACTCTTGACTGTAGTTCAATTTTTCCCTGGCGCGGTCTTCTCTGGTTTAGTCTTCACCACCCTCTCTGGTTCATTCCAATGTCTATTGATGCACCTTTCGAACACCAGTTTCGTCCCGATATTCGCTTTCAGCAGGTTTTTAGGTGTACGCCTTAATCTCCTTGCTTTGGGTCGAGTTTCGCCTCGTTACCCGTGCGTGAAATCCAGTTTTGCCCTGGTAATCATCTAGTTTAGTTTCACCTAACTAGTTATTAAGTCGAGTTTCGTCTCGTTTTTGCTTTAGTACCTTGGACCCTTTGACGGTGTTCGTTTACCGAGTGTAGTGTTCGTACTGCGTCCCTGGTTTGAAATCAGTCTCCTTTGTTCCTTGGATTCTTCTATCAGTTTTCGTCACTGTTTATCCATTGATCTGAGACCAGTAGGTGCTCTGAGAAACATGCACTCTCATCACTTTGCTTTGGGTCGAGTTTCGCCTCGTTACCTGTGCGTGAAATCCAGTTTCGCCCTGGTACTCATCTAGTCTAGTTTCGTTTGACTAGTCGTTGAGTCGAGTTTTGTCTCGCTGTTGTTCCTCATTTCTGAGATTACTTCAGTTCCTTCATATTGTTTATCTTAGTTGAGATTAGCAAGTGCTCCTAGAATCACGCACTCTAGCCACTTTTGCTTTGGGTCGAGCTCAGAGTTTCGTCTCCTCACCCGCGTATGTTTTCTTTTCCAGAGCTTAGTTTCGCCTATACTCTGTGGTTTGAGTTTTGTCTCGTCACTTTTTGAAGCCCAATTTTGCCCTGGCACATCTATCCGAAAGTTTAGTCGCGTCTACTCTTCTTTGTTTTTGTTCCGTTTCAACCTGCGTTACAACTTCATTCTGACGCATGTCTTGGGAGTTTTCTGTTTCTGTTTCTTTTTTTTCTTCTTCAAGAGTGTAAATTTTCGGGTTCTTTCGTATTTGTTGTACCCCAAAATTTTCCCTCCCTTTTTCACAAGAAATCACAGCTTTAGGTTTTCCTTGATTTTTCAAATTGGCTTAAGAATCGGTCAAACAGACCTTTCTTATCATTCAGGCAAAATTAGGGTTTCCATTAACTTTTGAATCAGTCCAAGCAGATTATTAGGGTTTTTAGTGATTTGGTTGAGTTTGGCTCAGGGTTTGATCAGGCAGACGCTTCTTTGACAATAAATCAAGAATTAGGGTTTGCACGCGCATTTTCAGAAAAATTTGAATCCACAGTGTCTTAATTGGCTGTTACACTGCTTTGACGTTTGCTCAAGATTTATGTTTGTTTCTCAAGGTCTAAACATCTGGGACATGGGCTGAGGCTTCTGATTGAGAGTTTGAAGTGTTGGGTTAATCAGTGAAGTGAAAGACGTATGGACGTTGCTTGTTTGACTGTGCATTGCTATGGTTATTTGGAACGCCGAGTTTATTATTGATTAATGCAAGACAGTGAGACTGCGACGTTTGTTAATTATTTATTTTATCTAATTTAAGATTATTGGGATAATTTCCAATTATTATAACTCAAGAGATTTAAATGATTAAATAAGCAATTGCAGAAGAATTAAAGAGATATCTGACAAAGAAAGATTTTTATTCATTTTTTAATTGTTTGTTACAAATATTATTTGAACACTGTAAATTTATTTACAGTTGTTTACATTAATATTATTACAATGATTGAAAGTAATAAAACTATCCTAAATCTCTGGAAATCTTCATCTTCTACTGATTGCATCCTTTGCCCCAATTGATATTTACCTACAAAAAGAGAAGAGAGAAGTCAAACACAGATGAATTAAAAGGACATTCTCAGACAGATAATTAAAACTCATCATTAAAAGTTTTGGTCGGAATCAGTTTGTTCGTCCTCTCTGCAAATCGCAAGAAGATGTCTCTTCTTGGTTCACAAAGAGGGAAATTAAATGTTTGCAAGCATGAATTAATCAAATACAAAAATGCACAAATTCAAACAAGTTGCACATGGACAAATGAATATGCCAAACAATTACAAAGTCCAAAATGTCAACTAAACTGAATTGCACTATCAAACAAAGCAAACCAATTTGTCAAAGAGGCAAACTAAGTCACAAATGCAGAACTGCCCAAACTAAGCTGTCAACCAAACTGTCCAAAAACTATCAAAAACTGTCATCAAGTACACAAAAAGCAAAAGGCAGAAAATCTGGAAAGATGCAGAGGAAAGCAAAAGATGCAAGCAAGCTTGTGAGAGTACATTATCATCATTTCCCAGCCAAACACTTTTTCAGAGAAAAGTACAGTCTAAGTAATATAATATACTTATATATGGAGAGAGAAAGAGAGGGATAAGAGAGGCTTACAGTTTGCAGGCTTAAGGCTTAAGAGATATAAAACAAACAGAATGAGAACACTGTAAAGAGGAGGCAGAACAACACATAGAAAATATATCACAAAATCATATCAACCTGCTTGCCTCAAAGCCTGCTCTAAACTACCCTAAGCTTGCTTCAAGCCAAACCCCAGCCTGTCAAACACAAACCTGTGTCCAAAGCCTAAAAACCTGCATAAATCTCAAACAAACAGCCTGCTCAAGCCTAAGCAAACAAAAAGCTTGCTTCAAGCCAAACCCCAGTCTGCTTCAAACATCAAGCCTTAAATCTGTACCACAAACAAAAAAAGCGCAAATACAACCTACATAAACCTTCAATAAACCTGTCTAAAACACAACCCAAAAATATGCCTCAAACTCAGTAAACATCAAGCCCTGAAGCCTGCATAAGCATAACCTGCAAACTTGCCTCAAGCATGTCAAAGACCATACAAACATTCAAGACTACCTTCAATCCAAACCAAACTCAAACAAACCTGTGTTCAAAGCAAGCCAAATTCCAACCAATCCAAAACTCAACATCAAACATCATGAAATAATATCCAAACTCTCAGAACTAAAGTTCATCATTGAGTAACAAAGCAAAAGAGAGAAAGAGAATCAGAATAAAGGCAACATCATCAACATCATCAAGCAGCAACTCAGAACAAAACATTCAAGCCAAAGTGCCTCAGAATGGGATTCATCATAGGCTAAAAGAATCAAAGTCCAAGAGAGGAACAAGCAAGCAATCAGAAGCAAGCAATCAGAAGCAAGCACTCAGAAGAGAGCATCACAGAGGCAAGCGATCAGAAGAGGAAAAGAAGCTATTATAGGGTTTTCAGATTGCAACATTCATCATAAAACCAAAAGCAAGATACAAAGTACCAGGAAGGCTAACAAGCTCTCAACATCATACTCCCTCGCCTTGGCCACCGGAGACGCCTCCTGTCCAAGTTCTCCTCCTCCTTTCCAACAAGCAGAACAAAGGTAGTAACTCCTCCCTTTTCTTTAACACCTCACAGAAACAAATAATAACATAAAGATCAAAACAAGGAAAAGTTTAATCATGCAAATCCGAAAACCCTAAAACATAAAAAAGGGAAACTGTTACCTTTTTTGTTGCTGCTTTGCTTAACCATGGATGGAGAAGGAGTTGGAGGTGGCGCCTGGTGGCCATAGGTGGAGAGAGATTTCATTCAGAAGCTTGGCTCAAGAAGGATGAAGAGGACAACGAAGAAAGGTGGAGAAGCGGCGCCGTTCTAAGCCACTGTAAACCCTTTTCTGAAACAAACAAATGAAACCCTAAACAAAATCTCAAACGTGTTTGGGCCTCTGCCCCATTATCTGCCTAAGCCCATTTCATTTCTGACACCCACACCCCCACTGCAAATCTGTTTGTGCCTTTTTTGGTTTTTGTTTGGGCCATGTACATATTGCTCAAGCCCATTTACTTTTCTTTTTATATTACTAATATTTTTCATAACTTATTTTGCTAAGTAAATTGATACATTAACTTTTTTATACCAAATTTTCTTAATTGCTTCTTTTTATTTTATTACATTTAAAAACACATAAATAATAGATTTTTATTAAGTTTAAACAATTTTCCCTTTAGAACTTTTCTTTGTTTAATAAATCACTTTTATAAAACTTCCTAAAAAACATTAATAAAAATACATAAAAATAGATTTTTTATTAAGTTAAGATTTTCTCTTCACTAAAACTTTTGTATATATATAATTGAAAAAAATAATAAAATACTTAATAAATACATTAGGTTAATATTTGCATCACGTGTAAATAATCACATATACTTTCACTAATACTTTTACATTGCTTTTATTCTTATACTTTGATTGTATTTCACATTGAGAATGCGATTCGATTTGGTTGTAAATAACATTTGGACACTACTATCCTGATAAGTCTCATCCCCATTTGTAAATATTTGTACCCCCATCCCCGGATACTTATTTGTAATAGCTTAAACTTTAAATTTCCGCATTTAAACGCTTTCAATTATACCATGTTTAGACTTAGGGTTTGTATGCCAAAAAAATCAACCGCTAGATAACCTAACACAAGATAAATGCATGACAATCAATACACAATTCACACTTGCACCCCTAGGGTAATCCCGCTTGTTGCCTTCAAAAAATGGGCCATGTTTGCATGTTGAGTTTCTTTGGCAAAGCAAAAACAAATCAAATGATCATAGTCCCTCGATGACGCTTTCGAAGTTGCCTAAACAAAATGATCATAGTCCCTCAAACTTGCCAAAGACACTTGACACTATTGCATTCATGGTCTATACGATGACCCGCGCCCGTCCCGTTAACATCCTAACGCAAGGTTGTTCACCAAACACAATGGTGAAACAACATTATTAAAAGGGTTAAAACATGAGAAAGATCTTTGAGAAATTTAGGGTAGATAGCTCTTAATTACTTGATCCAACTTGCAAAGAAAACATCCTTGCCTCTTTTCAAAACACACTCCACAACACAATTTCCAAACAACTTTCAAAAAAACATTGAAATATCTTTTCAAAAAGACAAACACCTTTGCATATACTCAAACAAGAGTCATTACAATGGTTGCCTAGACAAGGCATCTTTTTTTCAAAACATTTTCAAAACCACACACACAAAACACCATTTCAAGCAATTGAAAATCAAGGCAAGTGATCTAAAACAAGTAACTAAGAGCCCATGGATAACCATGGATGAAAAGGGTGCTAGCACCTTCCCTTTTCATAATCTACCCCCCGAACCCACGAAAACATCTCAAAGGTATTTCCTGTGCTTTTTGACCTTTCCTTAGGATAAATAAAAATTCGGTGGCGACTCTTGCTAAACCGAACAAGTGCGAATACAAAAGCAAAACCCAAGTCAGTTCTCCCACCGTATCACAGAACTGGCGACTCTGCTGGGGATGAAATTAAAAGTGGGGTTACCTTAGGGTTTTAGATCACCTTTACATGCTTTCTTTGATTGCTTTAATTGCTTTACTTTTTGGGTTCCTTATTTGGGTTTGTTGTAAATCCTACACCCGGATTTGGGGGCACCTTTTTAGGTAAATAGCAATAAACTGTGAGGGAACTATGCGGGGTATACCGACATGGTTGAAGCAGTAAGCTATGTTAGTGTGACATATTTATGAGTACCGGTAACCCTTGAGTTCAATCGAGGAGAGTACGGAGCCGCTGAGTGATATCATGAAGCACTAACGAACTCTTAGAACCTTACTTGACCATCTTAGCCTTTTTAGGGGTAGTGAGATGACCGACTTTCGTGCAGTCCGAAGTTGGTAGATACTCGATACTACACTCATTGAGGATTGTTTTCTTGGGATATTTTGGTCGCCAGTTAAGTGGCTAAACCAAAACAATGAACATAGAAAATAATCCAATGATATTGAGCTCCTTAGAACCCGGTTTCTATTTTAGGACAGGATGAGCCAACTAACTTCAAGAGGGTACTTACCTACAAATCCCGTGCAAGCCTAAACCTAAGGAATTGTTTTCTTTGTGTGAATATGACTGTCTGTATATACACTTACTTGCTTTTGCATACATGTACATAACATCATAACATCATACCATAGCATTTTCAATAACCATTTCAAGGATCTCGAGGGTCTTTTGATACAGGGGCACGTTGAACCAGACGTCTACCAAGGGGCAAGAGGTTTTCTCCTCTAAAAAAATGCCATCAAAGATCAAGTGCAACAACTTGAATCAGGGGCTATGACCCACTTGACATGGTGAGCTTGATTCTCGTGGAAATACATCCACCAACATTAAAGTTCTCCAATCAAAGATGTTGATCAAAATTCGACGTCTAACATTTTGTGTTTACCCCAAGAGATCCTTGAAAACATGCATCCACATATCATGCATTGCATCATAATAGGTTTCTCCCATACATGTCTCCTTATCTTCCTACTGTTTATTTCAGTAAGATGGATATGGAACAAACGGTGAAAGATCTCCAAGCTCAAAACGCTCAATTCCAACAGATGTTTCTGGCTATGGGTAAAGGGCAAGAGGATCTGAAAGCTCTCCTTCTCAAAGACAAGAAGAAGAAGTCCAAGAAAGCAGCGAGCATCCTGAACTTGAGAAGAAGACCTAAAACCCTAGATCTTTCAATTCCACCCAGCATAGGGGCCAGTCTTGAAGAAGACCACAATTTGGAGATTGATGAAGCTGACTACTCCGAGGAACAATATCCTCCCGCTGATGACAAGTACAAACAGTTGGAGGATCGCCTCAGTGCTATGGAGATTCAACAAATACCTGGCTTGGATTTAGGAGACATGTGTTTAGTTTCTGGATTGGTCATCCCGCTGAAGTTCAAGGTCCCTACCTTTTCCATGTACGATGGAGTTTCTTGCCCTAAGATGCACCTGAAGTCTTATGCCCGCAAGATTCAACCATACACAACTGATCCCAAGCTTTGGATCCATTTCTTCCAAGAAAGCCTGGTAGGGACTCAACTCGAGTGGTTTTATCAATTAGAGAGTTCTCGCATCCACACCTGGGAGGATTTAGCTACTGCTTTTTACAAACAGTATCAGTACAATGCTGATCTTGCACCAACTCGTGTGCAATTACAGAACATGACCATGGGTTCTGACGAGAACTTCAACGGATACGCTCAAAAGTGGAGAGATCTGGCTGGTAGGGTGCAACCTCCTTTAACTGATAGGGAGCTGATTGACATCTTCATGGGAACTTTGACCGGGCCTCTTTTCAATCACTTAATTGGAAGCTCCTCAGCCGGGTTCACCGAGCTAATACTGACCGGCGAAAGGGTCGAAGCTGGCATCAAAAGTGGAAAGATCCAAGGAGCTACACCCTCTGATGCTCATAAAATTCCCTACCATAGGAGGAAAGAGTCCAATGCTGTGAACAGTCAGAAGAGTCACCGTGACCCACCTGTAGGGGCAGTCCTGATCTCTGGTTCTACATCACACCGACAACAGCAAAAGGGAAATCAACAAAGGCCGGACGAGCCTAAGAGACAGTTCACCAACATCAACATGCCGCTGTCTCAAGCACTGCAACACTTGTTGAAGATGAATCTGATTGCATTGATAGGGCCTCATCCAAACCCCAAGACTTCATCTCCTAACTACAATCCTAATGCAACTTGTGCTTATCATTCTGACAGTCCCGGGCATGACACTAACGATTGTTGGGCATTGAAGTACAAGATTCAGAATTTGATTGATGATAAGGAGATTGAGTTTGGTCCTCCGGAGACTCTAGCATAATCACTGCTCCTATGCCAAGTCATTGAGAATGTCTCTGTTTCATTTGAATTTTCAAGTTGTAATCTCTTTGTTATTCAAACAATTATCTATTAATGTCAAACTTTGTTTCATTAATGCATTGCATATGTTTGTCTTGATTTGATCCACTCATTTTCATTACACTTGAACTATGCTTTCTACTTTCTTTATGATATTTAACTCTTGATAAAAAGCTACAAGCCTTTAGAGGGAGGATGACGAAACAATACCATAATCTCATACAATATGCTTTTGAACCAGACCTTGCTGATGATGTACATGCATTTCTTTCAATTCCCAAACACTGGAGTTATAAGGAAGATAATCCCTAGTCAACCCCTTCGAGCCAAAGAAGTAGGAGTTTTCTGTTCTAAACAAATTGAAACCTTTGATTTAAACCTGGGGCAGGGTAGTCTCTCAGTTAATTCAAAAAAGAGATGCGCATTGAAGTCGCAAAATCTCAGTTCGTAATACAACGAACGACATCAAAAACATTCCTTTGGAACCAAAAGACAGTGATGGTTCCTTATCTCATAGGAAGTCAATCTCTCAAAAGAAAAGAAAAAAAAAGCCCACTGAGCCAAAACCTATAAAGGAGGCTTAAGAAAGCTGAGGCATCCCGCTGACTGTAATCTCGAAAATAGGAACAGTCAGGCGAAAGTTAGGGATAACAAATCAAAAGAACGAGGTCATTACAAATCCTCAATAACATGAAAAATGTTGCAAAAAATGGATGCCTTCCCATAAAATTCAATTGGTGAACCATCACCCAAAAAGTCGTTCCAAATTCGAATAGAGTTCGATGCACAATTAACTGAGTCTAGCATTGAAGGACATCACGAAGAGCGGGTGGGTACAAATATACTTTGAGCCTTTATCCCTTGTTTCTTAAACCGTGAACCAAGCCACGTTACAACCCTTCAAAAGTCCTAATTGAAGCATGGGTTAGTTCGAAAGCATACTGTTACAAAAGGTACCCTGACTCCTATAAGGCTTTGCCCTAAATCTTGTGTTGAATTTGTCTTATAAAAAGTTTTCTGCTAAAAAACGCATTTTTAAAAACTTCAAGACAGACATAAACTTTGCATTACTTGAATATCACTGTTTGCATTTGGCTATTTGTTTGACAGCGGAGAAATTCACACAACGAATATCCGATGAACGAAAGCTCTCTCAGTGAACCAAATCAATTCAGAAAGGATGACACTTCCCTTGACAAATCTCATATCAACAAGGGGGCATGACATGTCACTATCCAGCACACCTGGGGAAGTCCAGTCAAGATGTCAAAAAAATCTCTCAATTACAGATTAACCTGGGGCAAGTCTCCATCTCCGACACTTGGGGCATTGAACGTCAATCCCGACAAAGGGTTACATACAATCGAACATTTCCAGGTTGTGCCACAAGCACTCACCACTAGGGGCAGTGACAAGTCTCCCAAAAACCCCTTCTCATAGGATGGTTCCCCAACTTGAGTTTGCCTCTCCGACTACTACAAATCAAAGGACCACAACTCCTCTTCTCCAGTAGACTACTCTACAATCCCCAGCAAGTTACTGCGAAACCTGAACCCGACCAAATATCAGTTCAACTTCGACTCCCCAGTAGATTGGTATACAACCCAAGCTCCTGATTCCCCAACAGTGGTTCCAGGACTTCTCATTTCCAACAATCCCCTGCATCAGTCAAGGATTTACTTTCCCCATCAGCAGTCAAAGATTTCATTATCCAGGATTCGTCTTCCTCAGCAAGACGGCTACTCAGCTTACATGCACATCCATTACATTCATATATCATAAACATTAACCAAACCCAATTCATTGCATCATGCATTTCATACATCATGACATTGCATACAACTAACGTTTTACTTTTTTCAGAAAAAGGTAAATCAACAGATGGCAACCCTACACCGGTTCCTTCTTTTTCCAAGATGAAGTTTTACACGGACTCATCATGAAGCAACCCTACACCGGTTCCTTCTTTTTCCAAGATGAAGTTTTACACGGACTCATCATGAAGCAACCCTACACCGGTTCCTTCTTTTTCCAAGATGAAGTTTTACACGGACTCATCATGAAGCAACCATACACCGGTTCCTTCTTTTTCCAAGATGAAGTTTTACACGGACTCATCATGAAGCAACCCTACACCAGTTCCTTCTTTTTCCAAGATGAAGTTTTACACAGACTCATCATGGAGCAACCCTACACCGGTTCCTTCTTTTTCCAAGATGAAGTTTTACACGGACTCATCATGAAGCAACCCTACACCGGTTGCTTCTTTTTCCAAGATGAAGTTTTACACGGACATCATCATCAGGAAACCCTACACCGGTTCCTTCTTTTTCCAAGATGAAGTTTTACACGGGCTCATCATGAAGCAACCCTACACCGGTTCCTTCTTTTTCCAAGATGAAGTTTTACACGGACATCATCATCAGGAAACCCTACACCGGTTCCTTCTTTTTCCAAGATGAAGTTTTACACGGACTCATCATGAGGCAACCCTACACCGGTTCCTTCTTTTTCCAAGATGAATTTTTACACGGACATCATCATCAGGAAACCCTACACCAGTTCCTTCTCAAATCCAGATGCAGTTTTACACGGACTCATCATCAGGCAACCCTACACCGGTTCCTTCTCAAAATTCAAGATGAAGTTTTACACAGACTCATTATCAGGAAACCCTACACCGGTTCCTTCTCAAAATTCAAGATGAAGTTTTACACGGACTCATTATCAGGAAACCCTACATCGGTTCCTTCTTAAATTTCAGATGCAGTTTTACACAGACTCATCATCAGGAAACCCTACACCGGTTCCTTCTCAAATTCAGATGCAGTGTTACACGGACTCATCATTAGGCAACCCTACACCGGTTCCTTCTCAATTTCAATTCCAAGACTTCTGAAAACAGTTTACAGGTTCTCCAGACATGGATGCTGATCTATTGCTTATTCAACTTCAAGACTTCTGAAAACAGTTTACGGGTTCTCCAGATACGGAAGTTAACCTATCGCTTGTTCAGATTCCAGACCACTGAAAACAGTTCACGGATGCTTCCAAACATGGATGTCAATCTATTGCTTATTCAGACCCCCAGTTCAGAGATGTTCCAAACATGGATACCTTTCTGATACTCCCTCACTCACCAACGACATACAGTTCAACAAACATTCTTGGATGGCATCTACAAGCCCATCTCCAACAAGATACAATCTTCAGATGGCATCTATAAGCCCATCCTCCTACCAACAATTTCCAGATGGCATCTCTAAGCCCATCCCCTGACAAGATTCTGTCACATCTCCAGATGGAATCTTTAAGCCCATCTCCAAATGGCATCTTTAAGCCCATTCCCTCTACCATCACATCACCGAGTGCAAATTTTTTGGGCACTCTAGTGTCCAATCTCCTTTTACCCTCGAGTCGCGAAAGGCAAACCTGCCAATCTAACTCTTCAGGTTCAAGAAGATTGAACAGGGGCAACTGTTGTACCCCAAAATTTGCCCTCCCTTTTTCACAAGAAATCACAACTTCAGGTTTTCCCTGATTTTTTAAATTGGCTTAAGAATCGGTCAAACAGACCTTTCTTATCAGTCAGGCAAAATTAGGCTTTCCATTAACTTTTGAATTAGTCCAAGCAGATTATTAGGGTTTTTAGTGATTTGGTTGAGTTTGGATCAGGGTTTGATCAGGCAGACGCTTCTTTGACAATAAATCAAGAATTAGGGTTTGCACGCGCATTTTCAGAAGAATTTGAATCCACAGTGTCTTAATTGGCTGTTACACTGCTTTGACGTTTGGTCAAGATTTCTATTTGTTTCTCAAGGTCTAAACATCTGGGACATGGGCCTGAGGCTTCTGATTGAGAGTTTGAAGTGTTGGGTTAATCAGTGAAGTGAAAGACGTATGGACGTTGCTTCTTTGACTGTGCATTGTTATGGTTATTTGAAACGCTGGGTTTATTATTGATTAATGCAAGACAGTGAGACTGAGACGTTTGTTAATTATTTATTTTATCTAAGTTAAGATTATTGGGATAATTTCCAATTATTATAACTCAAGAGATTTAAATGATTAAATAAGCAATTGCAGAAGAATTAAAGAGATATCTGACAAAGAAAGATTTTTATTCATTTTTTAATTGTTTGTTACAAATATTATTTGAACACTGTAAATTTATTTACAGTTGTTTACATTAATATTATTACAATGATTGAAAGTAATAAAACTATCCTAAATATCTGGAAATCTTCATCTTCTACTGATTGCATCCTTTGCCCCAATTGATATTTACCTGCAAAAAGAGAAGACAGAAGTCAAACACAGATGAATTAAAAGGACATTCTCAGACAGATAATTAAAAGTCATCATTAAAAGTTTTGGCCGGAATCAGTTTGTTCGTCCTCTCTGCAAATTGCAAGAAGATGTCTCTTCTTGGTTCACAAAGAGGGAAATTAAATGTTTGCAAGCATGAATTAATCAAATACAAAAATGCACAAATTCAAACAAGCTGCACATGGACAAATGAATATGCCAAACAATTACAAAGTCCAAAATGTCAACTAAACTGAATTGCACTATCAAACAAAGCAAACCAATTTGTCAAAGAGGCAAACTACGTCACAAATGCAGAACTGCCCAAACTAAGCTGTCAACCAAACTGTCCAAAAACTATCAAAAACTGTCATCAAGTACACAAAAAGCAAAAGGCAGAAAATCTGGAAAGATGCAGAGGAAAGCAAAAGATGCAAGCAAGCTTGTGAGAGTACATTATCATCATTTCCCAGCCAAACACTTTTTCAGAGAAAAGTACAGTCTAAGTAATATAATATACTTATCTGTGGAGAGAGAAAGAGAGGGAGAAGAGAGGCTTACAGTTTGCAGGCTTAAGGCTTAAGAGATATAAAACAAACAGAATGAGAACACTGTAAAGAGGAGGCAGAACAACACATAGAAAATATATTACAAAAGCATATCAACCTGCTTGCCTCAAAGCCTGCTCTAAACTACCCTAAGCTTGCTTCAAGCCAAACCCCAGCCTGTCAAACACAAACCTGTGTCCAAAGCCTAAAAACCTGCATAAATCTCAAACAAACAGCCTGCTCAAGCCTAAGAAAACAAAAAGCTTGCTTCAAGCCAAACCCCAGCCTGCTTCAAACATCAAGCCTTAAATCTGTACCACAAACAAAAAAAGCTCAAACACAACCTGCATAAACCTTAAAAAAACCTGTCCAAAACACAACCCAAAAATATGCCTCAAACTCAGTAAACATCAAGCCCTGAAGCCTGCATAAGCATAACCTGCAAACTTGCCTCAAGCCTGTCAAAGACCATACAAACATTCAAGACTACCTTCAATCCAAACTAAACTCAAACAAACCTGTGTTCAAAGCAAGCCAAATTCCAACCAATCCAAAACTCAACATCAAACATCATGAAACAATATCCAAACTCTCAGAACTAAAGTTCATCATTGAGTAAGAAAGCAAAAGAGAGAAAGAGAATCGGAATAAAGGCAACATCATCAACATCATCAAGCAGCAACTCAGAATAAAACATTTAAGCCAAAGTGCCTCAGAATGGGATTCATCATAGGCTAAAAGAATCAAAGTCCAAGAGAGGAACAAGCAAGCAATCAGAAGCAAGCAATCAGAAGTAAGCACTCAGAAGAGAGCATCACAGAGGCAAGCGATCAGAAGAGGAAAAGAAGATATTATAGGGTTTTCAGATTGCAACATTCATCATAAAACCAAAAGCAAGATACAAAGTACCAAGAAGGCTAGCAAGCTCTCAGCATCATACTCCCTCGCCTTGGCCACCGGAGATGCCTCCTGTCCAAGTTCTCCTCCTCCTTTCCAACAAGCAGAACAAAGGTAGTAACTCCTCCCTTTTCTTTAACACCTCACAGAAACAAATAATAACATAAAGATCAAAACAAGGAAAAGTTTAATCATGCAAATCCGAAAACCCTAAAACATAAAAAAGGGAAACCGTTACCTTTTTTGTCGCTGCTTTGCTTAACCATGGAGGGAGAAGGAGTTGGAGGTGGCGCCTGGTGGCCATAGGTGGAGAGGGGTTTCGTTCAGAAGCTTGGCTCAAGAAGGATGAAGAGGACAACGAAGAAAGGTGGAGAAGCAGCGCCGTTCTAAGCCACTGTAAACCCTTTTCTGAAACAAACAAATGAAACCCTAAACAAAATCTCAAACGTGTTTGGGCCTCTGCCCCATTATCTGCCTAAGCCCATTTCATTTCTGACACCCACACCCCCACTGCAAATATGTTTGTGCCTTTTTTGGTTTTTGTTTGGGTCATGTACATAATGCTCAAGCCCATTTACTTTTCTTTTTATATTACTAATATTTTTCATAACTTATTTTGCTAAGTAAAATGATACATTAACTTTTTTATACCAAATTTTCTTAATTGCTTCTTTTTATTTTATTACATTTAAAAACACATAAATAATAGATTTTTATTAAGTTTAAACAATTTTCCCTTTAGAACTTTTCTTTGTTTAATAAATCACTTTTATAAAACTTCCTAAAAAACATTAATAAAAATACATAAAAATAGATTTTTTATTAAGTTAAAATTTTCTCTTCACTAAAACTTTTGTATATATATAATTGAAAAAAATAATAAAATACTTAATAAATACATTAGGTTAATATTTGCATCACGTGTAAATAATCACATATACTTTCACTAATACTTTTACATTGCTTTTATTCTTATATTTTGATTATATTTTACATTGAGAATGCGATTCGATTTGGTTGTAAATAACATTTGGACACTACTATCCTGATAAGTCTCATCCCCATTTGTAAATATTTGTACCCCCATCCCCGCATACTTATTTGTAATAGCTTAGACTTTAAATTTCCGCATTTAAACGCTTTCAATTATACCATGTTTAGACTTAGGGTTTGTATGCCAACAAAATCAACCGCTAGATAACCTAACACAAGATAAATGCATGACAATCAATACACAATTCACACTTGCACCCCTAGGGTAATCCCGCTTGTTGCCTTCAAAAAATGGGCCATGTTTGCATGTTGAGTTTCTTTGGCAAAGCAAAAACAAATCAAATGATCATAGTCCCTCGATGACGCTTTCAAAGTTGCCTAAAAAAATGATCATAGTCCCTCAAAGTTGCCAAAGACACTTGACACTATTGCATTCATGGTCTATACGATGACCCGCGCCCGTCCCGTTAACATCCTAACGCAAGGTTGTTCACCAAACACAATGGTGAAACAACATTGTTAAAAGGGTTAAAACATGAGAAAGATCTTTGACAAATTTAGGGTAGATAGCTCTTAATCACTTGATCAAACTTGCAAAGAAAACATCCTTGCCTCTTTTCAAAACACACTCCACAACACAATTTCCAAACAACTTTCAAAAAAACATTGAAATATCTTTTCAAAAAGACAAACACCTTTTCATATACTCAAACAAGAGTCATTACAATGGTTGCCTAGACAAAGCATCTGTTTTTCAAAACATTTTCAAAACCACACACACAAAACACCATTTCAAGCAATTGAAAATCAAGGCAAGTGATCTAAAACAAGTAACTAAGAGCCCATGGATAACCATGGATAAAAAGGGTGCTAGCACCTTCCCTTTTCATAATCTACCCCCCTAACCCACGAAAACATCTCAAAGGTCTTTCCTGTGCTTTTTCACCTTTCCTTAGGATAAATAAAAAGTCGGTGGCGACTCTTGCTAAACCGAACAAGTGCGAATACAAACGCAAAACCCAAGTTAGTTCTCCCACCGTATCACAGTATTCAAACATCTTCAACCTTGTACACTCGAAAGTTGTCACTTTTCTCACTTATCATGTTGAAGATACTTGAATAGAGGCAGCTGTTGCACCCCAAAATTTGCCCTCTTGATTTAGGCTTATGTTTCATCATGAATATCATATTGCATTGCATTCATACATTATGATGGGGTCAAAGTACTTTGGTTATCATCTTCCTTAAGCTTTGAAGGTTGGTTGCTTTGACAAGTTGCTCAAGTAGAACCTTGTCATTCGAACCTCTGGATCTTTCAAGCTCAGATTCATTTGCATATCTCAAGATGTTTCATCCATCTCTTTGGATCTTCAGAGGATTGGAGTTTGTGTTTGATTATGTGAAGGAACCACTCCTTTGATTCACCAGTCAAGTTGGGGTTTTGAAGCTTGATCAGCTATCTCCAAGCACCTTGTTTGTGTATTTTGTTTATGTGTTGTTGATTTACTTCTAACCAAAATACAAAAAAATATATTTGTCCTTGTCTTTACAAAATTGTGTTTTAGGTACCAAGTATCCAACAAATAAGCTCATGCAAAGTTGATTTGATTCTGTTTGTGGCAAAAGAAGGTATGCATCGACCCATAAACCTATGTATCGACTCATCTTGTTGAGCATAACCAACATGTGTCGACACATGCATGTATGCATCGACTCATCCTGTTTGAATAACTTGCATGTGTCGACACATACGTGTTATGTATCGACTCATGCAGCTTGTGTGATTCTGTAATGAGTTGGATTAACAGTATGTATCGACACATAGAGGCATGTATCGACACATGATGTGTTATACATCTAAGATGTATCGACACATACCACCTATGTATCGACACATAACAACAAAATGCACGTGTTTTTTTTTGAAAAATCCAGCAAATTCAAACTGTTATCATTTTGGCTCCAATTTTTTCTGCATAATTTGAAATTATATCATTAATTAAAATTTGGCTCCAAGAATCAATTACCAAATTACCACTAATCCCAATCCTAAAACTCTATAAATAGAGCCCTCATTTCATTCAAATTCAAGCTTTTGATAGCCAAAATCACTTTGCTAAAAAATCTCTCAATTCTCTCCATCTACCAAATTCACTCAAAGCTCCATTTTCAAAAAAACAGTAAGCTTTGCATTAAAGCTTACTAATATTTGAGCTAAACCTTCATCCAAACACTTTTTCTCCATTAATTCTCTACATCCAAGCTTGATTAATTGATTCTCGTGGTTGAATTGAAGCAAATTCTGAAGTTGTTTGATAATTCTCAAATTCTACCTTTGGTAAGTTGAATCATCATCTTTCATAATGTGATCTCTTGTGGATTTCTGGTTTTGATTCATTGAGCACTGTTTTTATGACTCCATTAGTGCTATTTTCTCAAAATTTGCTGTAATTTTCATGCTCAATTGGATCCATGATCATAAGGTGTTTGATGAAAAGTTGGAACGAGAACTTGATCTTTAAAATGCTGTTTTCTATTGATTTTTAACAGGTTGCAATCAATTGCTGTAACATTGCAATTGATTGTCACAGAAAATTGATTTGATAAAAAACTGCACTGATGCAATAGGTTGTTGTCTAAGCACAATTGATTGTAACAGTGCTAAAAATACTTTTGCTTCCTTATTTTGGGGTTGTTTTGACTCAAATATTTTTCTGCACACTCTCTTTGATGAATAATTTGGATTGCAATTTTAAATGTTCAATTTGTTTTTAAACTCAATGGACTTTGTGATGTAGATGAAGTTGGATAAATGTTCATCAATTCAAATCTACCTAAGAGTGAATTATTTAATTCATTCTTGGTGCTTTGGATTAATGATATGTTTAGTGCTTTAATCCATCTAGAAGAGTGGTTGAATTTAAAGATGAAAGAATTTTGAAATGGTGATCCAAATTAGCTTATCATTCTCCTCCCTCTTCATCTTATCCCTTTCTTTTTTTAATTGTGCTACATGTTAAAGGATGGTGATCTCTATATCATTTATCCAAACATGAAGTACATATATTTCTATTGACCGGCCTCAAAATAGGTGCAACTTCTACATAAGTTCACTTACGATTGCTTAACATAGCCCTAAATTTTGTCCCGATTCGAATAAATGATCATTTGTGGCCCAAACTTATGATTGCAAGCCCAAGTATGTTAATTTTATCTCTTTGATCCAATAAACTTGAGATTCATTGTGTGGAGGCTTTGGTTCTACCAATCCTCTAATGGATCTACAACACCTTTGGTCAACGCGAATCACTTAAACATCGTTGATAATTAAATGTTACGTTTTGAGAATTCCAAAATGGATTATATACTTGACAAAAAGCAAATGCAACTTGTTGTGTGGATGCTTTGGTTCTACCAATCCTCTAATGAGTTCCAAATGCAAGTTTCAAGATGGTAATCCAACTAATCACTAATTTCTAACAATTGACTTTACTTTATGCTTTTATTTTATTTTTGTTTTATGTACCATTTACTTTTAGCATTTTACATTTCATGCTATTTTCATCTTTGCTCACTTGAGCATTTACTTTTATGTCATTTTGCTCACTTGAGCTTTTCTTTTCCTTTTAAAGACACCTAATAATCAACATGAACCATAAAAAAAAAACTTTAATAATACCTGGACTATTTGGTTACTATCCTTGGAATTATGGAGCGTGAGACTTTTTCTTGGACTTAGGATTAGAGACCGTGGCCTATCTTGGAGACTTTGTGACAATGTATAGCATCCCACTTTTGGCCTGAGGCTACTGTGTTCCACTTTGTTTGTGGAACACAAATTATTACACTGGCACTGCTTTTGTATTTGGCATGTTTGATATTCCATGCAGGATATATACATGATATTGTGAATACTATACATTGCCCATGGGGATCTGTTCATATCTGATAATCTCATTACTTACATCCTTATGGCGTAATTTCTGACTTGATTCGTCTACTGATACCAGCTTGCTTGAAGTCCTCTGGGTTTCTTTTTTTTATTCTTACTCGGTTGCTACGGATAGTTATCCGTTTGGTATTGCACTATCTCCTCTCTTTCATTTTCATTTTTCATAGTTCTCTGATTGCATGATGGGACCTCTGTTGCTGATATATGTCAGGAGGCCCTCTGTTTTTGTTTGATACATATGTTGTGTTTGTATTGATCGATGAGTCACTCAATTTAGAAATTGAGATCACGACTTCGCTCTCATTGCATGGTCCCTATAGGATATTTATTGCTTTTCTTCTCTAATTGTTGATCGATGAGTCACTCAATTTAGAAATTGAGATCACGACTTCGCTCTCATTGCATGCTCCCTATAGGATGTTTATTGCTTTTCTTATTTAATTATTGATTGATGAGTCACTCAATTTAAAAATTGAGATCACGACTTCGCTCTCATTGCATGCTCCCTATAGGATAGTTTTGTTAAGCTTCCTTTAGCATGTTAATTAAGGTAGGAATCCATGTATGGTAACATAGGATAGGATTTTCCTTTAACCTCAACCTTAGGGTCAACCATTGTATGATAACGCTAGGGATAGTGCTAGGCTAGTTCCCCTTAGTTGTTTTTTCTTTCTTTGCATCTTGCATCTTAAAACAAAAACCCGTTTTCTTGGAAAATCATAAGACACCTCTAATGAATTCAAACTCCTCTTCAGAATAAAAGATACAAACCAATTTCACTTTGTATGTATTATCTCTTTGCCGATGTTTCGCCATCGCACATCTGTTTGAAGCCGATGTTTCGCCATCGCACATGTTTATTATCCTACCTTGATTCTCAATATCATTGTTAGGTGTGATGTTTTGTCATCTATTTTATCGATGTTTCGCCATCTTTGCCATGATATCTTGTTATCTTGAAGTCGATGTTTCGCCATCGCACATGTTTGTTATCCTACTTTGATTCTCAATATCATTGTTAGGTGTGATGTTTTGTCATCTATTTTATCTATGTTTTGCCATCTCTCCCATGATATCTTTGTTATCTCTTTGCCGATGTTTCGCCATCGCACATTTGTTTGAAGCCAATGTTTCGCCATCGCGCATTTTGTTATCCTACTTTGATTCCCAATATCATTGCTAGGTGTGATGTTTTGTCATTCATTTACCATTTGATGTTTCTCCATCTTTGACATGTTACTTTGCTATTACTTAACCGATGTTTTGCCATCTCATTTGTTTGTTATTTTATTCTATGTTTTGCCATCTTGATTGTTTTTTTGTCTTAATTAAAAAACACAAACCAACCAAAACACTTAAGCCAAACTACGGCTGCTCTGATTCCTTAAAAGGGATACGTAGGCATTGGGGTAGGGCTCAACCGAGCATATCTTTTATTTTCCCTACATTATTTTCTTCTTCCTTTTGCATGCATTCCCTTTTCAGTTTTAAACCATAGACATAGGATTTGACCACACCCATTAGATTAGACAACAATAGTGGATACCGTAGAGTACTACGGGTGTGTGGGGTGCTAACACCTTCCCCTCGTGTAACAGACTCTCTTACCCGATCTCTCGGTCGGAAGACCGTGATTTCTCCCTTTCCAGGTCTTCTCGATGTTTACCTTTCCCTCCAAATGGGATAAAAGACGTTCGGTGGCTACTTCATTGTTCGATGATTTCCAGCCGGTGGTTTCAATAAGCAACGGTAGTCGGAGCGGCATTCATAATAGGAGTCACTGAAGCAACTTGCTGGTGACGCTGATAATTCCTTATAGGAGTGTTCACTCTCCTCTCTTGTATAACAGCATTGGTATCCCCTTCTTTCTTCTTTGTAAACCCATAAGCTGGCTTTTTCAGACTTCCGGATCCTTCACCCTTTGTCAAACGGCCTTCTCTTACTGCCTCTTCTAGGCGAACACCCATCCCTACCATCTCTGTAAAATCGCTTGGGGAACTTGCTACCATTCTTTCGTAGTAGAAAGCGCTTAGCGTCTTCAGAAAAATTTTAGTCATTTCCTTCTCTTCCATGGGAGGAATCACTTGGGAAGCTACTTCGCGCCACCTCTGCGCATACTCTTTGAACGATTATCTGTCTTTCTGAACCATGGCCCTAAGCTGGTCATGGTCAGGCGCCATGTCCATATTGTACTTGTATTGTTTAATGAATGCTTCTCCCAAATCATTAAAAGTATGGATGTTGGAACTGTCTAAACTCATGTACCATTTCAGCGCTGCGCCGGTCAAACTATCCTGGAAAAAGTGAATTAGCAAACGCTGATCATCGGTGTGGGTAGACATTCTCCTCACATACATCACCAAGTGAGCACGAGGGTAAGTGTTTCCCTTGTACTTCTCAAACTCCAGGACCTTGAACTTAGCAGTAACTTTAACACTCAGGACCAAACACAACTCATTCACATTTTGTCCAAATAGCTCTTTTCCCCTAAGAGCCTTCATCTCTCTTTGCATTCTATCAAACTGCTCTTGGAAATCATCCATTCTTCCATAAAGACCCAAATATTCACTCGGCGGAGGGAAAGGATGACACACATCTTCAAACGGAACCAAATTCACCGAAGGAGGTGCAGCAGGAACAGTATGCACCACAGGAGGTGCTGGAGTAACAACATTTGGAACCACTGGAGCATCTTGGGGGCCCAAATTGAAACCTTCAGGTGCAAAATTCTCTGGCATTCCCCACGGATATCCTTGAGGCATGCGGTTTTGAACAACAACCGAATTAGCGGATATAGGAACAATTGGAACTTCAGTATTTACCATTGTTGGTTGAGGTTGAACACTCGGTGGCTGATTCTGAGCAACCACCAGAGCTTCCATCAGAGTAGTCAAATTGGCTAAACCAGCCTTCAAAGCAGAAACTTCTTCGCGCAGCTCGCGATTCTCCTGTTCTAAGTTGTCCATCTTCTTTTTGCAGTTAGCCTGAGTGTTGTAGTGATGAGTCAGCTTGTTGAACGAAGCAAAAAGGTGGGTAAGGCACCTGGATATGCATAATAAATGCAAGAAATATGTGCGATATGATGCATGATGTGCAATGCATATGATTATTTTTACTTTATCATTTAATATTTCAAGGGATTTAACGTTTATAGACATATTGCAAACATCAAAATAATAACACATTTGAAATACTGAAAAACTTTTATTATAATAATTTCAAAAATGGATTACAAGTTTCAATGATCCCAAGTACAAGATGAAAATACAATCTAAACATCCTGAGAGAAAGAAACTGATGGAGATTACTCTATACACTGGCGCTTCCCCGTGAGCCTGGAAATCTGATCCTTCAACCTCTGGTTTTCTTCCGCATGTCTGATGGCAACCTCCTTCCAATCATCTGGATCAGGAAATAAGAAATCAGCACCTGTTTGAGGCTTAGGAGAAAATAAATCCCCTTGCCTCTCCATAGACTCTACCGCTCGACTCTCAAGGATCTCGATCAAATCATCTTTTTCCTTCAAGTCTGCTTTGTAGGAACTCTCTAAAGTCTGCAACTCGTTCTTCCAAGCATCTCTTTCCTGTTGCATCCTAACCAAAGCAAGCTGCAACTCTTCTAGATCATCTAATAAAGGAGGAGTGGTCTTCACAAATAGATCAGGCATGGGTGTCTCCTGAGTATACGTCATCTTAAACTGAATGGCTCTCGATCAGACCCACTGAAGGTATGGCTCCAAAGAAACAGCGCCCCTAGGTCCCAAATACTTCCTACTCTTCTTATGAATGTGACGCCAGGCCTTCGCAATCTGCTCCCTAGCTTCCCTGTGGTCTTCTCCTTCCTTCAGAAAGAAACTACTCAAATGAATATTGTTAGGTTTATCCCTCATCGGATAACCAAGCTGTCGTCGTGCAAGAACATGGTTATAGTTAATTCCTCCCTTTGTACCAAGAAGAGGTACATTGGGGAAACTACCACAACTGTCAATAATCTCCACATCCTGGTAAGCTCGATGATACAAATCAATATCCGAGTGAGTAAGTGCCATAATCTTAGGAGCCCAACGGGGTTCCTTCTTGATATCCCAAAAAGCATCAGACTGAGGCATATGAAAGATGAACCACCGGTACAACAAAGGCGTGCAACAGATAATCATTCCCCCATGATAAGAACTCTGAAGATGAACAGAGTAATAAGCATCACCCAATAGTGTAGGAATCGGGTTTCCAATCATGAAAAGTAACGAGCTTTCTCTAATAAGAACTGAGTTGGTAATCCTCTAATCCCTCCTTTAGTAGTCATATGGGCTTCCACCTCAGACTTCATCAAATGAATCAAAGCAGCAATCTCATGTGGTTTTGGCTTACCCTTCAAACCAGTAAAAGGAACACAATCGGTAACGGGTAAATCCAATAGATAGGAATAATCCTCCAGTGTAGGCATCGACTGATGATCGGGAAAAGTAAAGCAGTGATACATCGGATCATAGAACTGGACCAAGGTCGAGAGAAAACCCTCATTCTTCTTCAGCTTCATGAGAGGAATAATGGATCCATACTTCTTTCGAAAGTATGTAGAATACTCGATCTCTGGAATCAGACTGATCAACTCATCTATCTTGGGATCCTTGAAACTGTATTTCCCGGTCTTTCTCTTTCCAGAATCCATGGTTAAAAGTACCTGAGATATTCACAAATAGTAAACCTTTAAATCCCTTGAAATATTGTTTTTCTTCAAAAGATGCTTATGAGTGCATGGATGCATGATGCCACAATCACACACAAAATCATATATATAGGGTTCATAGGCTCAACGTCACGAGCATGAGGTCGAAGGTACTACCCATAAGGTGTTGGTCTAAGATTTATCACCTGCCGAACAAGGTTCTAAAGGTTCCCAGAGTCTACATCCTTCCTTCGGATATTACCAACTTCCCGATTAACTCGGTAATTAGTAATATTCTCAAGAAAGACTCGTCCGAGCTGTAGTATCGCGTGACAACTATTTCCAGATTACTCCGTCATAGCTTCTGCACTACACCTAAAAGGCCAAGATGGGTTTGGTATTCTACGGTCCTCAGTTTCAGGAGGCTCCCAGGTCGAAAGCAGTACGTCTTCCCGATTACTCGGTGAACGACACTACAGTCAAAGGGGCCTCCACTGAGTGGGGGATCTCATGCCTCATTTTTTGGGATTACTCCCTCAAAGTTAACATGACTATATCGCCCGTCCTATCTTAAAGTTTGCCCAAGTCCGGGTATAGGACTTATGAGTAATCACCAATCACCCTGAAAACCAGGAAAATCCAGACAAACATATATACAAAATATAACACATAAACAACAATAGCACATATACAGATAATAAACAAAGATAGGCTCAACCCACTTAGGGATGGACCAGCAAGAGGTCAATCTTTCCCCAGTGAAGTCGCCATTTTTCCTGTAGCGGTAGAAATGTTCAAGACTAAGCCATTGGATTGACTAGACTTTATACAAATCATAATAAAAATCGCCACCGCGCTTTATTGTTTCCAGAGGAATGGGAAAAGAGCGAATAACCCAAAAAAAGGGGGGAAAGATTCAAGGTAAGGGGGTTGGTTATGCAAAGGGAAGGTATTATCACCCTAAACATCTACGGTACTCCGGAGGAACCTCTTTGTAAAAATCTGTATATTTTGGCTATATAAAAAAATGTGTTGTATAGAAAATGAATGGTGGAGGTGAGAAGAGAAATATATTTTTTATGATTTTTGCACCCGCCGCGATTGCGAACCTTTAGTGCCTATGTACCACCTTTGGTGCAATAGGGGATCAGGGTACACGTAACTCCTCTTTTTAAAAAAAATTAAACACAAGTGTACTTAGGTCCTTAACTAGGGAATGGAAACCAAAGGTAACGACAATTTCAGAAAAGAAAAGTCTCTCCTCAACGACTTTCGCAATGTTGTTTGGGAAACTTAAAGAATATGAAACGAAACTCGGAGGACTTGAAAAACATGAAAATCAAGAGAAGAAATCCAAGAATATTGCTTTAAAGATTTATTCCAAGGAAGTTGAAAAGGAAGACAATCCAGAAGAAGATGGAAATTTCATGCTTCTTGTCAACAGGCTTGGTAAGTTCTTTGGTAGAAATGAAAAATCATTTTCTCATTCAAAAGGAAAGAAACAATTCAAGAAAAAGGAAGCTTCCACATCAACACAAGAAGTCACATGTTATGAATATGGAAAGCAAGGTCATATCAAGCCGGATTGTCCGAAACTCTCCAAGAAAGGTGGCTACAAAAGCAAAAAGGGATTCAAGAACAAAAAGGCCTATGTTGCATGGGAGGATAATGAAATAAGTTCTTCATCTGATTCTGATAGTGATGAAAGTGCAAATCTAGCATTGATGGCCTCACACCATTCCGATAATGAAGACGATGAAGTTAGTAATGAATTTTCTCTTTTTGATAGTGATGCACAAGGCGCTATATATGAACTATTAAATGAATGCAAAATTCTGAATAAAACTATTTCGTCTCAAAAGAAACAAATTTCTTCTTTAGAAGAAAAATGTGAATCTATGGAAAAAGATTTCAAAGAAGAAAAACAAAAATTAAGTGATGAACAAAAACAAAATTTTGTATGCAAAAATTGTGAATCACTCTCTTTCCAAATTGTCCAATTGAAAAGAGTTATTGAAAGATATGAAAAAGGTCAAATTGGATTGGAAAGTGTTCTTAGCCAACAAAGATAATCCAATGATAAAAGTGGACTTGGATACTCAGAATTCTCTAAACCAAGTTCTAATAAAACTATCTTTGTTAAGGCTAGTGATCAATCATCCAAAGAGAAAGTGAACAAACCTAAAATAGTTCATCATTATCCTAAAAGGAAAACATTTCCTAAGAAGAAATCTTATCCTTCTAGATATAGAAGTAACTTTGAATCTACTTCTTTTTATTGTGGTATTAAAGGCCATACACCTAATGCTTGCTATGTTAGAAACTTTAGTGTGGCAAGTGGGCATTATGTGTGGGTAAAGAACGACACTAATTATGAAGGACCCAAAGCAACTTGGGTACCTAAAAAAGCCTAATTTGTTTTGCAGGTATGCTTTAAGACCATGTGCAATCTTTGGTATCTTGATAGTGGTTGTTCAAAGCATATGACGGGAGACTTAAACCAATTTTCAAATCTAGTTCTAAAGGCCAAGGGTTTTGTAACTTATGGATACAATAATAAGGGGAGAATTCTTGGCAAAGGCAAAGTTGGTGCTCCAACTTTCACATCCATTGAAGATGTTCTTTATGTTGAAGGACTAAAGCACAATCTTCTTAGTATTACCCAACTTTGTGACAAAGGCTTCAAGATCAAGTTCACCAAGGATGAATGCTTGATAGAAGACGAAGTCACACATGAGGTTATACTTAAAGGTAAAAGAATCAATAATATATTCATGATTTCCCTTGATGATCCATCTTTGAAGGTAAAATGTATAATGGCGAACAAAGATGATTCATGGCTAAGGCACAAAAGAATTTCTCATATTCACATGGAACAATTGAATAAACTAATCAAGCATGATCTTGTCATTGGGTTTCCTAAGAGAAATTTCGTCAAAGATAGACTTTGTGATGCTTGTCAAAAAGGGATACAAACAAAATCAACTTTCAAATCTAAGAATGTGGTGTCCACTACAAGGCCACTACAATTGTTACATATGGACTTATTTGGTCCATCAAGAATAAGAAGTTTCGGAGGTAATGTATATATTTTGGTTATTGTTGATGATTTCTCTAGATATACTTGGACATTATTTTTTTGTGCAGAAAAGTGATGCATTCAAGGCGTTCTAGAAGTATGCTAAACAAATTCAAAATGAGAAGTCTCTAACAATTTCCTCCATAAGAAGTGATCATGGCGGAGAATTTCAAAATGCTCTATTTGAAGAATTTTGTGGAGAACATAGAATATCTCACAACTTCTCGGCACCAAGGACTCCTCAACAAAATGGAGTGGTGGAAAGAAAGAATAGGTCTCTTGTAGAACTTGCAAGAATGATGCTTAGCGATTCAAACCTTCCAAAATATTTATGGGAGAATGCGGTGATCACGACATGTTTTGTTAGCAATAGAGTTAACATAAGACCGATCTTGAAGAAAACTCCATATGAACTCTTCAAAGGGAGGAAACCAAACATTGATTTCTTTCACATTTTTGGGTGCAAATGTTTTATCTTAAACAACGACAAAGATAACCTTGGTAAGTTTGATGAAAAATCCGATGAAGGTATTTTTCTTGGCTACTCTCTTTCTAGTAAGGCATATAGAATTTATAACAAAAGAACTTTAACAATTGAAGAATCAATGCATGTATCTTTTGATGAAACTAACCCCTCCAAGGAGGATAATATTTTTTGTAATGATGATGATGAAATACTAGAAGGCCCTCAAGAAAATACTTCCAAAGATCAACCAATTCAACAAGAAGAATCATCCCAACAAGAATAAAATTTAAATGATCTACCAAAATAATGGAGAACTCATAGAGATCATCCTATCGATAAAGTAATTGGTGATATAAGTCAAGGTGTGGCAACAAGACTAAATCACAAAGATGCTTGTCTAAACATTGCGCTTGTCTCTCAAATTGAACCTTCCAAAGTTGATGAAGCCTTAGGCGATGATCAATGGATTATTGCTATGCAAGAAGAGTTAAATCAATTTGAAAGGAATCAAGTTTGGGAACTTTTCCCTAGGCCAAGCAACAAACACATTATTAGAACAAGATGGGTGTTTAAAAACAAACTTGACGAAAATGGAATAATTGTTAGGAACAAAGCAAGGTTGGTAGCACAAGGATACAATCAAGAAGAAGGAATATATTTTGAAGAGACTTTCGCTTCGGTTGCAAGGTTAGAAGCTATTCATCTCTTACTTACCTATGCTTGCTCATTAAATTTTCAGCTTTTCCAAATAGATGTCAAAAGAGCATTCTTGAATGGATATACCAATGAAGAAGTCTATGTTAAGCAACCCCCAGGGTTCGAAGATTTAAAGAATCCATCTCATGTATTTAAATTTAGAAAAGCTCTCTATGGCTTGAAACAAGCACCAAGGGCATGGTATGATCGGCTAAGTAACTTCCTATGCGAACAAGGTTTTGGAAAGGGGAAAGTTGACAAGACCTTATTTATCAAGAAAATCAAAGGTTACACTTTGCTAGTTCAAGTCTATGTTGACGATATCATTTTCGAATCTTCAAACAAAGAAATGTGTGAAGAATTTTCAGAAATGATGCATGGATAACTGTAAGGCAATGTCTACACCAATGGGTTCCGGTACATATGTTGATCAAGATGAATTAAGTGTTTCCATCGATATTACAAATTATCGAGGTATGATTGGCTCCTTATTATATCTGACAGCAAGCCGTCCTGACATAATGTTTAGTGTTTGTCTATGTGCTCGCTTTCAAGCAAATCCAAAGGAATATCATCTCATGGCGGTGAAACGGATCATGAAATATCTCAAAGGAACAAGAAATGTTGGATTATGGTATCCTAAAGGTAGTGTTTGTAACTTAGTTGGTTATTCTGACGCGGATTATGCAGGTTGTAAAATTGATAGAAAAAGCACAAGCGATACTTGTCACATCCTTGGAAATGCATAAGTATCATGGGCCTGCAAGAAACAAGCATGTGTTACTCTTAGCACGACCGAAGCATAATATATTGCAGCGGGTAGTAGTTGCGCTCAAATTTTGTGGCTCAAACAACAACTTCGTGACTACGGACTCGATCTAGGATGCATTCCTCTACGGTGAGACAATACAAGTGCAATAAACATTACGAAGAATCCAATCATGCATTCAAGAACCAAACACGTAGATATACGACATCATTTCCTTCGTGATCATGTACTTCAAGGAGATGTCGAGGTAACATTCGTAGATACTCATAATCAAGATGTTGATATCTTCACTAAACCTTTGGCAAGAGAACCGTTTTACAAGATTCGACGAGAGCTTGGCATTCTTGATGAACACGACATATAAGGTGCTTTCTATCCTTGCTATGATTTTATATATTTGTCTTAACCTTGTTATATGTGAATATATATGTTAAGTGATGTTTAAGTTTAAGAAAAATATGTTTTTGGTCATTTTTGGTTGATGCAAATCGATTGCACAATAGTGTAAATCGATTGCTCACTGAATGTTTTTAATTTTGACCTTTCTGTTTCAGTGCAAACTGATTGCACCATAAATGAAAATCGATTGCACTCTGTATGTTTCAGTTTTATTTTGCTTTTGTTTTATGTGAAAATCGATTGCATCTGTATGCAAATTGATTACACCCACTGTAACATGCTTTTATCAGAAATATTTGTTGGTCATAATTCCTCTCTCTCTCTCTCTCATATTCCTAAGCTCATCTCTATTTATGAAAAGCCAATTAAAGCTTCATTACATATAATACAACCCACTCATTTCTATTTACTCACAAATCATATCTAAACCTCATCTCATTAAACATCTTCCTCTCAAAAACCTAAAACCTTCCAAAACCCTAAAAACACCTTACCCATGGCTTCAAGGCAAAAACGAAAGGTGTCGGCTTCAGAGAAAGGGAAGAAAAAGGTTGGTTCATCCTCTGAGAATCCATTAATCTCAACTCTCACCGAAGAACAAGAAGCAAGATTTACAAAGGATTTTCAAAGAAAGATAGTGTCCAATCCTAAATATGGTATGCTATCATCTTTTCCCCATGAATGTTTCTCTTTTCAAAATGATTTAACTGCTTATGGACTAGAACCATTAATTTCATCATTTGGTCCATATCATCTGAATCTGGTAAGAGTATTTTTCAGCAATTTAACTCCTCACAAAGGCAAGATGGTGACATATGTGTTGGGTACACTAATTTCTCTAACCCCTGAGATTGTTGGTGAGATTGTACATATTCCCTACACTGGAAGCTCTTTGTATGACCCTGAAAACGAGGCATGGGATGACTACAGGAAAAAGGAATTTTACTACAACATTGGGAGATTAAGCAAAGCTGAATTCCGTGCCAAAAGGATTCATGGTCTAGGAGGAGTGATTCCCTCTAGAGACTCATGGAGTGCAGGTAACTTTTATATAGACGATCAACTATTTCATTATTTCATGGTCTATATTATGTTTCCATGGGCTAGAAACCACTGCATCATGACTGGCCTGGAAATGCAGCTAATCTATGCAAGTAGGAAAGGTATAAGTGTTAATAGGGAAAGGCTCATAATGGTTCATATGCTGAGGGTTGATGAAAAATCGAAATTTCTACCATATGCTTACTTTGTTACATTAATTATGGAAGAATTTGTAGTTGATTTTGCTGGGATTGAGAAAGTTAATATGGATCCAAATTTGCATAAGATTTAAAACAAAAATCTTGACTCATGAATGGGTGTTCATTATAATTCGGAAACAAAAACTATAACTTACATTGGTGAAGATGTGGTCGGTGATGAAGGAAACAATCAAGAAGTTGAAGGTGGTGAAGCTGTACCTCCTCCACCTACTGCTTCCTCTGGTCCAAGCAATCAAGATCTTATGGATTTCATGTCTCAACAAGTTTCTTCCATGAATACCAACATCAACAACCAATGGAATGCTATCAACGATTCTACAACAACCCAGGTTAATGACTTCCGCATAGATGTGAATCGACAATTTTCTTACCTTTACTATCACCTTCACATTCCACCATATGACCCAAATAATCCAGCTGCACCTCCATAACATTACACAGAACCTCCTCTACAACAATAATTTCCAAATCAAGGATCTTGGTTCTATAACAACCGGGACATGAATCAACCATAAAGTTTTGTCCAACTTTATTATGTATACTATTTTCTGTCATGTCCGTGTTCAGCTATGCTACATTTTATTTGTTGTTAGATTTCTTTGTAATCATTATGTTACTATGTCTATGACTATTTGTGATGCATGATTAATTAAGTTCTTTCTATATTTCTTTATTATTGTCCATTTTTATTGCATCTTTCCCTTCTTTTGGATAATGTCAATGGGGGAGAAAGATGTGGCACTTTATGCTTGTATATTTCATTGTCTTAAATTTTTAAGGTACTCTTAAACCAAGATGAACAAATTAAAAGGATTCCAACCTTCTCATACAAATGGGGAGTTATACATCTTATGGGGAGAAGTTTCTTTCCGGAAATTACAACGCATCAAGCAAGATCATTTGTCATCATCAAAAAGGGGGAGAATGTAAAATCAAGCTTCTCAAATGCACTTTTGTTTTGATGAAAACAAACCATGATTGACAAAGAAGGAAAATATTATTGATCAAGTTAAAATAATATGTGGATAAAGTCTTTGGTTCAAGCATTTATCAAAATTTCAAGGTATGGTGATAATACTTACTTTGAACTTAAGACATAGATGCTCAATGGTCAAAAGAAATATTTTATATTGTCCTAATCCCTACTCAAGTTTTCTTTCTAAGCTAAAAATCATTTTTCACTTGAGTGAAATCGATTTTCATATTAGTGCAATCGATTGCATGCTTCAATTTTTCAAAACATTTGCTACTGCACGATTGCACGATGTTGAAACCTCGTGCAATCAATTTACACAAAGGGTGCAATCGATTGCATGCTGCACGATTTTGAAAAATAACATCTTTACACATGCCTGTTCATAACACCATTTCATGGAAACCTTTCACTCAATCTTGGCAATTGTTCATGATTCATTTAAAGAACTTTATGTTGTTTCAAAAGGGTGCTATGAACATATAAATACTCATTTTCAAAATCATTTCAACACTTCTTCCAATTATATTTTCTGAATTTTCAAAAATCAAACTCAAGTTGTTATACATTTTCATACACAAGTTTTATGCACACTTTCACATATTGTTAACTAGAAAACTTTGAGCATTATATATCTTGAGTCATTGTATACTATTATCATTGGAAGAGAATATCAATTCATTGATTAAATCACTCAAAGTGATCATTGCTACTCAAACTCACTCAAATCAAATATTGGTATATACTTGCTTATTTTTCAGGATTGTTGGAAATAAGTTTAAGTGGTTTTTTAAATCTTGTTTTTCCAGGATTGTTGGATACAAGTAAAGTCACTTTGAGAGGATTGTTCTCATTATTGACATAGTGAAAATCCAAGAGGATTGTTCTTTGTCCAAGAGGATTGTTCTTGGTTTTGGGTAGTTCTTGTTTAAGTTTTCCACAATAAGGAAATGTCTTTCATGTTGAAAGGGGACTAGAGTACTCTCGGAATATGAGGGGAACCAGGATATATCGCTTGTGTCTCTTTATTTTTCTGCACTTTACTCTTTAATAAACTCACCATAAACAATAAAAATAATATCCATCATCACTAAAACCAAAAAAAAATTAAAGTACCTAATTCACCCCCCCCCCTCTTAGGCGCACTTCGTACTTACAATATTATGGTGAGGGACTTCGATGGTTCTAAAAGAATGGTGCACAGGGAGGTGGACATCCCTATCAAAGTTGGTACTCAGACTTTTGACTCAACTTTATACGTGATGGACATCCTCCCGTCTTATTCCTATTTATTAGGTCGACCCTCGATCCATGGGGATGGTGTTGTCACTTCTACCCTGCATCAGATGCTGAAGTATCCAATCAATGGAAAGATTATCACAGTACATGGGGAGGATGAATACATGGTTAGTCACTTGAAATCGTTCAGGTATGTCGAAATGGACGGTGAGTTCATTGAGACCCCTTGTCAGAACTTTGAGGAGGTGCCACAGACAGTCGCTGCAACCAAGGTTGCTACCAATGTCTCGAAGATTACCAAACCTCCATTGAAGATGGCTTCTTTGAAGGATGCCAAAGAAGTATTCGAAGAAGGTGGGTGTACCATTTGGGGCCAACTTCCGGATATTCCCTACAAAACTGACATGTTTGGTTTAGGTTTTACTTCAAAGGATCAAAGAGCTGTTTGTCGTGCTCGCGCCAGAGGACCACCACTACACATCAGCAATCATGGGGTCAATGCATTGGAAGACAGTGATAGCGACTATGACATGGACAAGTGGATCTTCCCAACTATCAGCGGTGGACTCAACAATTGGGAGGCCAAAGATCTTATTCTTATTACTTTTATTCAAGAGTAATTGTCTTTTAGTTGTTGATATGTAATATTTAAACAATTAAAACTCTAAAACCTTGTGCCTTACCCGAGACACAATGGTCTATCTGTGAGGGTTATTACATCATCTTCATATGTCATTAATAAACCATTGGACATTTTTGCATGCAAATTTTATGCTCCTTGTTTTTCTTTTCTACTTTTTACTTTATCAAAAATAACTATGCTCTTACACACACTCACTTATCAAAATGCAGATCCACATCCACTTTGGATCCCATTGATAACGATTTTGATATTGCCCATTATGACTTTGAAAGTCTAATCCACCAAGCCGAGGACGAAGGTGAGGAAGATTGTGAAGTTCTTGGGGAACTTTCCAAACTATTACAACAGGAAGAAAGGATAATACACCCTATGAGGAGCCAGTGGAGACAGTAAAATTGGGCACTAAAGAAGACAAGAAGGATGTCAAGATAGGGGCCAATCTGGAGCATAGTGTCAACGAAAAGTTAATTCAGACACTACATGACTATGTTGAGATTTTCGCCTGGTCATACAAAGATATGCCAGGACCCGACACCGATATCGTGGTTCATCATCTACCCACAAAATAATATTGCCCTCCGGTGAAATAGAAGGTTCATCATATACGGCCAGAGATGTTTGAAAAGATCAAGGTTGAAGTCATGAAGCAGTTCAATGTCGGTTTCTTAGTTGTTACCTCATATCCACAATGGGTTACTAATGTCATTCTGGTGCCTAAGAAGGATGGTAAGTGTTGTACCCCAAAATTTTCTCTCTCATTTCTCAAGAATTTCCCACAAGATTTTCCATGACTCAAATTTGAAGCACTGATACATCAATTTAGGTTTGGAATTAACACAAGGGCAAATGGTCAAAATGCACACTAAAAAGTCAAACTTTGACTTTTGGATCAAAATCAAGTTTCAAGAATCACATTTCATCAAGACATGGTAGAATATGAAGTTTGTTTCATCAAGAAAATCGAAAGTCAAAGTTACTTTGGAAAAGTCAAAATTCTAAAAACTTAGAAATATTTCTAAGTGTTAAGAAATATGATAAATTTAGAACTTTTGGCCAGATTTTCATCGTGATGCAAGATGATTCTGGAAGAACTTCTGACACCAGAGTTTTAGATCTCAATGAGATCTAAAACATTGAAGAACATAACTTCTCCTAAAAATGTTGGGATTTCAAGCTATAGATCCTTGAAGACACGTCCGTGAAACTAAAACACTTAGTAAATTCTGAGTCTTTTCAAGTCAGAATTTGGTTAGAACTTCTAGGCTAGTTTTCACGAAGGTATAGTCAGAGTTTGAAAAAGTTATTCAAAGATAGGTTGCAAAGAATGTTACAAGCTTTTTGAAAATGTCTGAGAACTTCTTCAGATCATGCTGGAGCAGGGAGATTCAAAGATCAGAAGTTGGACATTTTGTTCTTAATCCAAGTTACGTTTATGCCGAACTTCTGATCCAGATTCAAGCTATGATTCATAATCTCATGTTGCAGGATTTTTGGCTCGTTAAATCTAATCATCATTTAATGCTCACACCAACTTTTGAGTCTTTATCCCAATGTTTAAACCTTTATATAAAATATCTTCCCACGTGTGGCATGAAAGTACCATTGTTGTCCTTGGAAAAATAAACTTTTGTACAAAGTTTATGCTGGGCCCATACTTTACTTTTTCTTTTGAGTGTACTTCTCCATAAATCATGCCTACAAAATCAGATTAGGTGTGGTTAAAGCTGTTAACCACTCCACTTTTCCTTGAAACTTGCTTGGTTAAACTTGCTTCAAAAACAAGTCAAGGAGCCATAATACATGATGAATGTACTCTTGACCTCTCCAAGCTTCTAAATCCTTTGCCTATAAATTAAACTTCATTGTAAATTGTTAAAGAGGTCGAATATTTGAGAAAAATCCCTGAAACCTTGTTGAAAATTCCCAAGAACCTGAAACTGCAGCCCAAACACAAAACCTGCTAATTTCTGGTTTTTGCATACAAAACTCTAATTTTTCTTGTGCATTTCTTGGCCAAATCACCCACACAGTTTCTGATATACACTTAGAAACCGTCCTGTTGTACCCCAAAATTTGCCCTCCCATATTTCTCAACACATGGCAAGTGAGGTCCCCAAATTGCTCAAGGAAGTTCAAGAGTTGACCAGACAAACTCTCTCCTAAGGTAGTCTATCTCAAATTAGGGTTTCCACCTTCATCAAGATGTGTGAACCACAAAGGACCCAAATACTCACTATTTTCCTATTATGTTCTCAAGATCATCCATGTCAATTTTCAAGCCTTGCAGAAGAAGTTTGCTCAGCCAATTGCTCAAATGCCTGAAAATCAACTGTGTTAGGTCAAAAGTCAACTGTGACCTACATACAGTCAAACTTCAAGATTTTTGGTTAACATCCTCTTTTTGAAGTATTATTCATCATTTGATCAAGTGTTGATCATGATTCCTCATGGATTGCTCACAATTCCTCAAAACCCAAAAGTTGCCAAATTAGGGTTTTACATGAAAAGTCAACTCAACTTTGACCAAGCATAACTTTCTCATACTTTATCAGAAATGACCCATCCAAAGCTCATTTTGAAGAGGATACAATTTAATACAATTCATTTTCAGCTCCCAAGTTCGGAATATGCACTCACAAAAAGATAGTAATTTTGACATTATAGGTCATTTTGAAAAGTCAACAAAAATACCTTTTGGGTCAAAGCTTCATACATGAACATGGAAGACTCAATTGAGATTAGACCGAAAGGGTTGCTTAGAGGACATCCTAAGCTTTCGAAAAAGTCCAAGAACACCTCTCTAGGGTTAAAATTGAGAGAGTTATGCATTGGCCAAGTTGACCATCTTTGCAAAATTGCCAACAAGTCAAATATGCTAAAATTTGCATATTTTGCTACATGGGCCCAACTTTTTATGCTTGAACTTCACTTATAATGTGGTCCACGACCCAAATGTGCACTCACATATTATTTGCTTCATTATTTATTTTATTTTGATTTTTTATTTATTAAAAATTGAATTAAATCAAATAATTGGTAAATAATAGCAAAGATTTGTTTTAATTGTATTTTTGGACAGAATCACAAGCTCATTATGCTGGAAGATCAAAATCAAATCATATCAATGGCAATTGGCACAAGAAAGGCATGATTGGCATGATATGGAAAGACATCATATGGCTTAAAAATCAAATATTCTACTTATGAGTTCTCAAGATTGGATCCAAAATTGTTAACCTAATTTGATTCAATACATATACTAAAGTATGTGGAACCCTAGAGGGAATGGTTTTCATGCACAACCTGCCTCCAAGAACCAGAACAAAACTTAGAATTTTTGATAAAAACGTGAGATCCAAATTCTGGAATAGAGGACCTTTGAAAGCAATTCAAGGCCAGAAATCAATTCCTTGGTGTTTCAGGAAGCATTTCCAATCATTTGCAGGCGTCAGAACATCCAGAATATCCTCCTATCATTCACACGGTTTGCACAATTATTCAAATTCAATTACTGAAATTCTTGCATATTCAGCATGTTTGAATTACATATTTGTGCTCATTATCATGTTTGCAATGTTTCTGGATAGTTTGACTTAATTCATAGTGCAGGAACAAGCTTCTGCCATTGTTAGGTTTTCGTGTTCCAAATTGGGGTTTTGGGTTTCAAGCAGAATTAGGTCTGATAATGGGTGTCATGACGATCAGAATTTCAAACCAAGTTGATCCATGGTCCCCAATTGAATTTATATTGCATATGCTTGATTCTTGAATGTCACAGGTTTCAGTAATAGACCTGCGTCTGTAGGTAAAGGATCAGAACATAAAACGACGGTTCCAAGGAAGAAGGCAACAGCGTGTCACAACCTGATTGACTGATTTAAATTCTGGCGCGTTATTCTGGCCAGAAACTTGTTTTTTCTGATATACTGTTTGTTTTTATTGTATTAACAAGTTAACATCCAGCGCAGTTGGTCAGAAGAAGGAAGTCAGAAGCTCATTGTTCTGGGTTCGAGCCCAGGCGTGAGCTTTTGGCATTTTATTCATTGTTTTCACCAGATCCAGCACATACACTTTTTGAGGTTCAGCATCTTCTGGATCCACCAGCAGGAACTAGATCCAGCGCCTCATCTTCTAGATCCACCAGTAGGGACTATATCCAGCGCCTCATCTTCCGGGTCCACCAACAGGGACCAGATCCAGCGCCTCATCTTCTGGATCCATCAGCCAGAGTTAAATCCAGCGTACCTCATCTTCTGATGATCACCATCTTCTGTACCCATCATCCAGAACCAGATCTGCTGACAGCAGGCCCACTCGGTTATTTCTTTCCTTTAATTCCTTTTCTTTAATTATGCTATTTTTTAATTAACACAAGAATTATTTTATGTTAAATCAACCAATCAAAAATCACAAAAAAGATTTATTTTCTTAATAAATGATTTTTAATTAATTAGTTTAATTAATTTAGGGCAACTTTAATTTCTTTCACAATTAAAATTCAATTAGAAAATTAGGTTAATTCTTGATTTAATTTTCCTTCCTTTCTCAAATAAAAATATAAAAATACAAAAAATAGGTTTTTAGATTGATTTTTTTTCTTTTTCTTAATTTAAAATTAATTAGAACTTGGGATTTTCTTTTGAACTCAATTCTTTCATTATTTTCTCAAATAACAAAACATGACACAAACTTTTTTTTAACCAAATAGGATTAGTCAAGGGTCAAAACCTTAATCGTCTCGCATTTAATTCGCCAGGCGCTTATTATTTATTTTGACAATATTGTTGTAACTGCTCACTGGTTTGTAATAGTTAATTTAGGGCTTTTACTTATCGCTTTTCCCCAGGTTTTTGGATATGTAATTAATCCCCCTCCCCGAAGCCTTGTAATAGCGTAGATTTACTTTCTTGCATTTTTAATTCCTGCAAATATTTAACTGTCTAGATGTATGCTAATAGGATTGTATGGCAAGAATGCGTGACAAATTAACACAGTTATAATACCCTAATGTGCAAAGATAAATAATTGAAACAAATAACTCGCACACATCACTCTTAGGGTATACTCTCACTTCGGTTGCCTTCGGTAAACGATCACTAAGTATAGGGTGTCTTAGTGGTTGCCCTCATGTCTAAAAAGATCAAATGTTTCGTTCGAATCTTGCCTCGGAAATGTTGCCTCGGAAATTTCGCCTCGAATATGATCTTAAGACTCTATGGTTATTACTAAGATGTCCTAACATTGCTTTAGTGATCGCACGTCCCTTTCGAATTGACCCTTACAACTCCAACGACGGTGCTACCTATTTCTCAATAGTGGGATAGCGCTGTCTAAAGGAAATAAGAATAGAAACGATCTTTTTTCGAGTAGGTAGATGCTAGTAGGTACTTGCTCAAATCAAAACTCTTCACACTTACACATTTCAAAACAATTTTCAAAACAACTTCGTCACACCTTTGAGGACTGATACAAGGGTTATCACGAAGTCAAACTTTTCAAAACAAAGCACATACACAAGCATTTTTTTAAAATATTAGCAAGTACCTAAGAGCCCATGGAAAACCATGGATAGAAAGGGTGCTAACACCTTCCCTTCCTATAATCTACCCCCCTGTACTCAGAATATCTCGAAAAATGATTTTTCTGTACTTTTTTTATTTCCGATTGGATGAAATAAAAGTCGATGGAGACTCTTGCTTATCGCGACATTTTGCAAACAAAAAACGCAAAACGCAAACCAACATCAAAAAGTCGGTTCTGCCACCGTATCACACGTCCCAACTTCTATTTTCAGACTGTAATACAATCTCCACCAACCTCTGTGATACGGTGGGAGAACTGTCTTGGTTGTTTTGCGTTTGATCGCAAATGTTGCGGTTAGCAAGAGTCGCCACTGATTTTTATTTTATCCAAAAGGAAAGGCTGAAAAGAACAGCAAAGACCATTGAGATGTTTTCTTGAGTTCGAGGGGTAGATTATGAAAAGGTAAGGTATTAGCACCCTTTTCATTCGTAGTTATTGATAACACTTACTTTACACTTGTTTTTTACTCTGATTTCACATGTTATTTAGGGTTTTTATTATTGTTTTCTCGTATTATGCCTATATTTTGTTTCCTTTTCAAGTAATTCAATTATCCAGAGCTCCCCCGAAGAAATGGAGGAAAACAGACTGAAAAACAGGAGTTTAGGTCAAATATGCACTCATGGCGTCCACCATGGCGCCAACCATAGGGTAAGCCATGACGTGGACCACCTCATGCTGACCTCAACTACCACGTTCCCCACTTCCTTTCATTTGCACTCATGGCGGGCGCCATGGCCTCCATGGCGGGTGCAACCTTTGGACGATGCTTTCCCCCCCAAAAGGAGTTGGGGGGTATTCTTGTGATTTCCTGCATTCTTCATCCTCTATAAATAGAAGTTCCTGATTTCATTTAAAATCACCCAAGCTTAGTTGCAAACTTGATCCAACCATAGTTGCGAACTTAAGCCATATAATTTCACCATTGTAAAGCGATAATTCTTCACATCAAGGAACTATTGCACTGTTGATTGAGTCTGTGATCGAGTTTGTAGATTGAGTCTGTAATCGAGTTTGGAGCACTTCGAAAGAAGTTTATCTTGCCACATTTATTTTCAACTGTTGTTTATTTCCAGTCGCATTTTACTTCCAGTTTGTACCAGATTTAAAACCTCCCCGTTTGGAGCAGGTTTCTATTTATATATTCTGCACCTGCTTTTACTTTGTTTAATTCCCGCACCTGCTTTACTTTGTTTATTTTCCGCACCTGCTTTTACTTTGTTTATTTTCCGCACCTACTTTTACTTTTTTTATTTTCCGCACCTGCTTTTACTTTTTTTATTTTTTGCATTGCTTTTACTTTGTTTATTTCCCGCACCTGCTTTTACTTTGTTTATTTCCCGCACCGCACTTTAAATTATTTACTTTCTCGCATGATTTATTTTAACATGTCTGTTGTACCCCAAAATTTTCCCTCTCACTTTTCAAGAATTTGCTCACAAGATTTCCTTAGCTCAAGACTGCACTGGAGTTTGGTCAGCTCAAAACACCTCTTTAAGCACTGATGACCAAAATTAGGGTTTGATATTGCACAAGGATATTTTAACTTTCAATGCCCCATATGACTTTCATGGATCATTATGGAACCTCAAGATTACTCATGTCAAGTTTCAAGCCTTGGATCACATCTTTGCTCAGTCAATTGAACAATTGACCTAAAAATCAACTATATTGGGGAAAAAGTCAACTATGATCCAACTTTATTTTATTTTATTATTTTTCTGTTTATTTGTTTTCTTAATTATTTTTCCTAATATTAAAAAATCATAAAAAATACAAAAATATTAGATTTTCATTTTGACATAGTTATTTATTTTTTCTCATAAAAATTATTTTTATTTAATAAATACTTTATTTATTTTACTAATTAGTCTTGTAAATTTAATTAAAACTAGGTTATTATTTATTTTCTTTTTACACCAATTAAAATATATTATTTTAATATAAAAAAGACCAAAAATATTTTATAATACTATAAGTTATTTTCAAGACAAAAATACAAAAATACTTAAACTTAATTTCCTTTTAATCAATTAATAGACTTGGGGTTTTATTTAAAATCTTTTACTATTAAATTTAGGTTAATTAATTATTTTCCTATAATTAATTAGGTTAAAACAAAATCCTTTTTCTCTAAAAATCCAAACAAAATTATCCATTTTCTTCGCATTTTGCATTCTTATACATTTATTCATTTTTTTACATTATTTATTTCAATTCTTGTACAAATTCAATTTGGTTGCAATAGATTAATTAGGTTTATATTCTTGCAATCCCCATTTAAAATTTATATACCCCCTTCCCACAAATGTTGTAATAGCATAGTAACTTTAAATTCCACAATTTATCACTTTATATACATATGCTAGTAATTAGGATTTGTATGAAAAGACTAAAACCAATACTTAGAAAACCTTAATTCAAGACAAAATCAAGCATGAAAACAATACACTTGCACACAAACACCCCTAGGTAAATCCACTTGGTTGCCTTTACAAAATGGCCATATTACGCATGCGAGGTATCTTAGCAAAAACAAGCGAAAACAAGATCATAGTCCCTCGATGACGCTATCTAAGTTGCCTTTCAAATGATCTTAGTCCCTAAAAAAGAATGCTAAGATACCTTGAAACATTTCTAATCATGGTTATACGATGACCCACGCCCGTCCCGTTTACATCCAAAGATAGGTTTGCTTACCAAATCAATGGTAAGACAACAATGTCAAAGGAAAAGAAAATGAACAAGAAAGACTCTTGAGTAGGAAGAATGCTCCTAATTACTTACTCAATTTCAAATAAACATCCTTGTTATTTTCAAAACAAACACCTACACTTTCAAACATCTTACAAAATTGAAAGCATTTTCAAAAGATCAAACATCTTTGTATACATTCTTACGAACGAGAATCATTACAAAGTTTGCCTAAACAATGGCCTCTTTACAAAATACTTTCAAAAACCACACAAAGCATAATTTTAAACAAAAAGTAAGTGATCTAGCAAGTATCTAAGAGCCCATGGAAAACCATGGATGAAAAGGGTGCTAATACCTTCCCTTTTCATAATCTACCCCCCGAACTCAAGAAATAATTTCAAAGGTCTTTCCTGTGCTTTTTCACCTTTCCTTTTGGATAAAAGAAAAGTCGGTGGCAACTCTTGTTAACCGCAACATTTGCGATCAAATGCAAAACCTTCAAGTCAGTTCTCCCACCGTATCACAAAACTGGCGACTCTGCTGGGGAGAATTCTAAAAGTGGGGTTACCTTAGGGTTATATCACATTTACTTGCTTTCTTTGTTTTACTTGTATGCTTTACATTATGGTTCTTTGTTTGGGTTTGAATCCTCTACCCAGATTTGGGATACCTTATAGGTAAGTAGCAATACGTTGTGGAAATTGTGCGGGGTATACCGACATAGTCTAAGCAATAGCTATATTAGTGCGAAATATTTGTGGGTACCGGTAGCCCTTGAGTTAATCAAGGAGAATACAGGGCCGCTGAGTGGTGTCATGAAGCACTAATGAACTTTTAGAACCTTTACTTGACCAACTTGGCCTTTAGGACGTAGTGAGATGACCGACTTTGGTGCAGTCCGAAGTTGGTAGATACTCGATACTACACTCATTGAGGTTTGGTTTCTTGGGATATTTCAGACGCCGTTAAAGAGGCTTGTGCTGAAAAAAGGACCAAGGAAACAAACTGGTGATATTGTGCTCCTTAGAACCCGGTTACTATTACTAGGACAGGTTGATCCAACTAAACTTCAAAGAGGGTACTTACCTATGAGACTCCATGCAAGCCGAAACCTAAGGACTTGTTTGCTTTGTTTGTATATACATACTTGTACATAACATCATGAACATCATAACATCATACACATTCACTAACCATTTCAAGGATTTTGGGATTCATCTTTGTTCTTGTTTTGTAGGATATGGATTCTCTTTGCAGGAAAACTAATCAAGTCAATCTTGTAAGGATCCCTCCACAACTTAAGGAGCTAACTTCAAGGATTCATGAAAACTCTCCATTCACCGAGAGACATGGTCGCCTACTCAACTTGGTCTTCTCTAACATTGACGAGGACATGATTAAGGTGCTCTTTCAGTTCTTTGATCCTTTACACCATTGCTTCACATTTCCCGATTATCAACTTGTGCCTACTTTAGAAGAATTCTCCCGACTCTTGAGGATTCCCATTCTCAATCAACTACCTTTCAACGGTACGGAAAGAGACCCAAAGCCAGAAGAGATTGCTCAAGCTCTACACTTTCACTCATCTGATGTCATAACTCATGGGAAACAAGGAGTGGTGTCAAAGGTTTCCTAGCAAAGTTCTTGTTCGAGAAAGCCCAAAACTGTTGGAACTCTTTGGATTTGCAAGCCTTTGAGAAAATTGTGGCTCTCCTCATATATGGGATGGTTTTGTTTCCAACTTTTGACCAACTCATAGATGTGAACACTGTAAAAATCTTCATATCCCGTAACCCAGTGCCTACTTTGCTAGGGGACATCCTACATTCTTTTCACACTCGCACAATGAGGAAAAGAGGTATCCTTATGTGTTTCACTCTTCTCTTGGAAAGATGGTTTATTTCGCATCTTCCCCAATCTGTATTGAAGAACGAGCAAGGTTCAAGGTGGTCACAAAGGTTGATGACACTCAAGCATTCAGACATCCATTGGTGTTCCCAATCCATAGAGAATGTTACTATTGTTGACCGTTGTGGAGAATTTCCTAATGTCCCTTTACTTGGAATTAGGGGAGGTATCACCTATAACCTATGCTTAGCCTTAAGACAATTTGGTTACGCCCGAAGGGATGGACCGCATGAGATGTTGATTCAAGGTTTGGTATTTGATTACGAGAACAATGATCAAGGTCTTCGCCAGAGATTTATCCGAGCTTGGAGGATGTTGAACAAGGTAGATAGCAAGACATTGGGGCATAAGAATTCCATCCCTCTTGAGCCTTACCTCAAATGGGTACGAACTCGTGCTAAAAGTCTTATGATTACTTATCCCTCCATTCTCCCGGTAATCATTGAGCATGTTATAGAAGGAGATGTTCCCTACACTATCCTACATCCTGACATGCCCACCTCTCTTGAAGACTTACAAAGAGATTTGATACAACTCAAGGAGGAGCGAGATACTTTCGAAGCCCAATTCTACGCTAGCGAGAAGAAGGTTTTGGAACTCACTAAGCAACTTCATGAGGAGCAAACTCTGAATTCCTACATCGCACCAAAGAGGATGCGCACTACCTTTCTATCTTAGAGTTTTTTGTATTTGTTTTCCCCAAGGAGGCATTGATGTACTCAAGCTTTAATTTATTAATATAACGTGTGTTTCCTTTTTGTCTAAAACAAATTTGAATCTTTAAAATCCTTGAAATCATTGCATATGCATTTACCATTTATCATAACATAAGCAGGTTTCTTGCAACAAGTCTCCTCATCTCTCTACTGTTTATTTCAGTAAGATGGATCTCGAGAAAATGGTGAAGGACCTCCAAGCTCAAAATGCACAGTTTCAACAGATGTTCTTAACTCTAGCCAAAGGACAAGAAGAGTTGAAGACCCTGCTGGTTGAAGAGAAAAAGAAGAAGACAAAGAAAATAACCGGAGTTCTAAACATGGGAAGAAGATCCCAAGGGCAGACAAGAGGGACCTTAGACTTTGCAACGACATTCGGTGAGAAAGATAATCAAGATGGGAAGGGTAAAGAAACAATAGTCCAGTCAGAAGAGGAAGAGGAAGAGGAAGAAGAAGACTATTCTGAAGAACAATACCCTCCAGCCGACGACAAGTATAAGCATCTAGAAGAACGATTAAGTTCAATGGAAATCCAAAAAGTTCCTAGATTGGACTTTGAGGAGTTGGGATTAGTATCGGGGATTGTCATTCCTCCAAAATTCAAAGTACCGGTGTTTGCCAAATATGACGGAGTTTCATGTCCCAAAATGCATCTCTGATCCTATGTGAGGAAAATCCAGCCCCATACCGCTGACAAGGACTTATGGGTACACTTCTTCCAAGATAGTATGTCTGGAACTCAACTTGATTGGTTTTATCAGTTAGAAAGAGCCAATGTTCATAACTGGGAAGATCTGGCCGCTGCGTTTTACAAACAATACCAATACAACATTGATCTTGTGCCTACCCGTACTCAACTCCAGAGTATGGCCATGGTTTCAAGTGAAGGCTTCAAGGACTATGCACAAAAATGGAGGGACTTGGCAGGAAGATTCCAGCCTCCCTTATCTAAAAGAGAATTGGTAGACATGTTTTTGGGCACCTTATCTGGTCCCTTATTTAATCACTTAATTGGGAGTTCATCGACATGTTTTACCGAATTGATATTGACCGGAGAAAGGGTGGAAGACGGGATAAAGAATGGGAAGATTAAAAAAGATGCATCCTCTGCTGCTGTAAGGAAACCATTCGCTGGAAAGAAAGAAGTTGTTGTTGTATATCCTCAGAGAAATCAAGATAGGGCTGAATGTCGTCCAATGGTGGGGGCTGTTATGATTCCTAAACCAGCGCCTGCTCAGCAAAGAAGCAACCAGCCAAGAATGGAAAGACCAGTCAGATAATTCACCAGAATTAACATGACCCTATCTCAAGTATTTCCACATTTGTTAAGATCCAATCTAGTGACTTTGAAAGAAGCTCAAAAGAACCCTAACACAACCTCTTCTCACTATCATCCTAATGCCTGCTGTGCATACCATTCTGAGAGTTCTGGCCATGACACTAACAACTTTTGGGCTCTAAAGAACAAAGTACAAGACCTCCTTGAAGCCAAAGAGATTGAATTCTATGCTCCAAAAAATCCAAATGTCATTTCTGCCCCTATGCCCAAACAAGGCCATAATGCCAACGCCGTTGAGGAAGATACGTTTGTTACTTCAGTTGATGAACTTGTGACCTCACTCCTGACTATCAAAAAGAACTTGTTAAATGCCGGTTTATTCCCAGGATGTAATGAAAGCTGTCATTTCTGTTTATCCTCACCAACCATTTGTCCTTTGTTAAAAGCAGGCGTTCAGTGCCTAATAGATAACAAGGAAATTTTGTTCGAAAAGACTTCTGTTCCAACTGTTTCTTATAATGGTGTTTCTATCGTGACCATTTCCGACAATTCTTCCAGGGTCTCCACCAAAAGACCAGTTAGAATTACATAAGTTCCTAAAGTAGCTCCTTTGATAATTACAATGCCTTGACAAATCCCGTATTCGTCAGACAAAACCGTACCATGGAATTATGGAGGGGATGTATACTACCACGGTATCAAGCAAGATTGGCCAGCTGCTGAAGATTCAAGTTCTGAGAAAGTTGACTCTGATATCAGTAATATCATCGGGACTAGTAAGATAACCCGAAGAAAAAGGATATTCTCTCCAGAAATTTCTCCCCCAAAGGCAGTTTCTAGACCCGTAATCATTCATGTTGCTGTTACTCCTACAAAGACTATTCCCAGTCCTATAATCATCTCTGCTGACACTCCTGTTGACAAAGCTGTTACAATCCCTGTTATCACCCCTACTGATATTCCTGTTTCCGAGTCAACTGAGACTCGAGGTAAAGGTATTCTAATTGAGCATGTCCGGACGAAGGCACAATCATTGGCTATCCCTGAGACCTCCAGGAAAGAGATGTAGGAAATTCCAAAGATCATAAAAAGAAGCGACTACAATATAGTCGAGACACTGAGGCAAATTCCATAAAAAAATTTCCATGTTGGCTTTATTACTATGTTTTGAGGCTCATGCAATGGCCTTGGTAAAATTCCTGAAAACTGCCCATGTACCCTAAGAAACATCTGCCGATCGGTTCCAAGACTGCGTAGCTAGCTTTACTGCAGACAATGGTTTAGGTTTTTCAGATGGTGATTTAACGCCAAGGGGGAGGAAGCATAATGAGGATTTGCATGTCTCAGTCAAATGCAGGGGCACGACTCTGGCTCATGTCTTGGTTGACACATGTTCGTCTCTGAATTTTTTACCTAAAAAAGCTCTTGATAGGCTTGACTATGAGGGATTGACATTGAAACCAAGCAACATAGTAGTGAAGGCCTTTGACGGCTCAAAAAGGATGGTGCATGGGGAAGTGGACATCCCCATAAAAGTTGGAACCCAAACATTTTATTCAACTTTTTATGTAATGGATATTCGCCCTTCATACTACTTCTTATTAGGCCGACCATGGATCCACTATGTTGGTGCTGTTACTTCTACGTTGCACCAAATGCTGAAATATCCAATTCAAGGGAAAATTATCACTGTTCATGGAGAAGAAGAGTATATGGTCAGCCTTCTAAATTCCTTCAAATATGTGGAACTAGATGGTGAATTTATTGAAACTCCATTCTAGCACTTTGAACAGGTCCCGCAAGATGTGGCAGTGACCAAGGCTGTGTCTCAAGTCCCCAAAATTACAAGGCCTCCGCTCAGGATGTCATCTTTAAAGGATGCCAAGGCAGTGATAGAAGAAGGTGGGTGCACTATTTGGGGTCAACTCCCAGATATCCCATATAAATCTGACAAATTTGGTATGGGTTTCACTTCAGGTGCCCAGAAGGTTGTACGTTGCGCTCGTGCTGGAGGACCACCCTTGAAGATCAGCAACCGCGAAGTCAACGCGGTAGAAGATGATGAAGATGGCTACAACCCGGAGGATTGGATTTTCCCAACTGTCAGTGGAAGTCTCAGCAACTGGGAGGCTAGATATTTTGCCCGGATCACTTTTATCCCACAGTAATTTGTCTTTACATTTTGTTGGATATGTAATATTAAAACAACTCAAACTCTTAAAGCCTTGTGTCTTACTCGAGGCACAATGGTCCATTTGTAAGGGTTATCATCTCATTTCCATATGACATAAATGAATCATGGATTTTTTTTCATACAAACTTTGTGCTCATTGTTTTTCTTTTTACATTTTCATTTCTTCAAAGATAGTTATACTCTTACACACACTCACACTCACAATGCAGGTCTACATCCGTTTGGGATCCCATGGGTAACGGTTCTGCTATGGCCTTTTGTGACTCTGAAAATCTAATCTACCAAGCCGAAGATGAAGGTGAGAAAGATTGTGAAGTACCAGGGGAACTTTCCAGGTTACTACAACAAGAAGACAGAACCATTCAGCCTCACGAAGAGCCAGTGGATACAATCAACCTAGGTACCGAAGAAGACAAAAGAGAAGTCAAGATGGGTGCCAATATGGAACCCAATATCAAGGAGCGTCTGATTCAGTTGTTACACGATTATGTTGAGGTCTTTGCCTGGTCGTACAAAGACATGCCAAGACTTGATGCAGATATCGTACTACATCGTCTACCTACAAGAGAGGACTGCCCACTGGTAAAGCAAAAGGTCCGTCGTATGCGACCTGACATGTCAGAGAAGATTAAAGCTGAATTCATGAAACAATTCAACGCTGGATTCTTGGCTGTCACCTCTTATCCACAATGGGTTGCCAATGTTGTTCCCGTACCAAAAAAGGACGAAAAAGTACGAATGTGCATGGACTATAGAGATTTGAATAGGGAAAGCCCTAAGGATGATTTCCCACTTCCCCACATTGTTATTCTAGTTGACAATACAACACAACACAAAGTGTTTTCCTTCATGGACGGTTTCTCAGGCTACAACCAAATCAAAATGGTTCCTGAGGACATGGAGAAAACAATCTTTGTCACACAGTGGGGCACATTCTACTACAAGGTTATGCCATTCGGGATGAAGAATGTTGGGGAAACCTATCAATGTGCCATGGTAGCTCTATTTCACGACATGATACATCACGAAATAGAGGTTTATGTGGACGACATGATAGCTAGATCTCAAACAGAAGAAGAGCATCTTGATCGTTTACAGAAACTCTTTGAGAGATAAAAGAAGTACAAGCTGAGGCTGAACCCAAATAAATGCACATTTGGGGTGAGGTATGGTAAACTCCTAGGCTTTGTCTTCAGCAATAAAGGTATTGAAGTAGATCCCGCCAAGGTGAAAGTGATACAAGAGATGCCTGCTCCTCGTACTGAGAAGGAAGTAAGAGGATTCTTGGGACGTTTAAACTACATTGCCAGATTCATTTCTCACCTGACAGCTACTTGTGAACCAATCGTCAAGTTATTGAAGAAACATAAAGTAGTCAAATGGAAGGATGAGAGGCAAACTGCTTTTGACAAGATCAAAGAGTACTTACAAGAGCCTTCTATTTTGATGCCACCAGTTGAGGGAAGACCATTGATCATGCATCTGACTGTTTGAGAAAATTTAATGGGGTGTGTGTTGGGGAAGCATGACGAGTCTGGCCGAAAAGAGCATGCTATTTATTACCTAAGAAAAAATTTACCGACTAGGAAACAAGATATTCACTGCTCGAGAAAACTTGCTGCGCTCTGGCATGGGCTGCTCGTCGGCTAAGACAGTATATGCTGACCCATATACCTTGTTGATATCTAAAATGGATCCAATGAAATACATCTTCGAGAAGCCTGCTCTCTTTGGGAGAATAGCGAGATGGCAGATGATCCTGACAGAATATGATATACAGTATACTACCCAGAAAGCAATAAAGGGCAGTGTACTAGCTGATCACCTTGCTCACCAAGCTATGGAAGACTACCAATCCATGAAGTTCGAATTCCCAGATGAAGACATCATGATGGTAAACAACTGTGAAGAATTCAGACCATATGACAGACCTGAATAAGGATCCCGATGGATCCTGGTTTTTGATAGGGCATCTAACGCACTCGGCAATGGTATTGGTGATGTACTCATATCTTCTGAAGGGTGTCATACTCCCTTTACTGCAAGACTCTGATTCAATTGTACAAACAACATGGCAGAATACGAAACGTGCATCTTTGGTCTCAAAGCTGCCATAGACTTGGGGATCAAATCCTTGAATGTATTCAGAGATTCAGCTTTGGTCATCATCCATATCAAAGGCGAATGGGACACCAAACACCCTAACCTTATCCCCTACAAGGAACATGTGTTGACATTGCTCCCACATTTTGAGAAGATTACCTTTGAGCATTTCCCGCGAGAAGAAAATAAGCTAGCAGACGCACTAGCCACAATGTCATCCATGTTTAAACTTAAATGGGATAACGAGGCTCCCCAGATCACCATTGAACGAATGGATGAACCAGCTCACTGTCACGAGATTAATACTAAAGAAGTAGTGGACCAGCCTTGGTTTCACGAAGTCAAGAGGTATCTTGAGGCCCAAGAATATCCAGAAAGAGCTTCAGTCAATGATAAGAAGTTCTTAAGGAGATTCTCTGCTAAATTTTTCCTTCATAATGGCATTCTTTACAAACGCAACCATGACTTTGTGTTACTTCGGTGCATGGACAAGGTTGAAGCGGAAAAGATCATGGCTGAGTTGCATGAAGGTACTTTTGGCACCCATTCTAGTGGGCATATGATGGCAAAGAAAATCCTACGGGCATGCTATTACTGGTCTACCATGGAAGCAGATTTCTATCAACACTCTCGAACCTGTCATAATTGTCAGATCTATGCTGACAAGGTGCACGTACCTCCGATTCCTCTAAATGTCTTGACGGCTCCTTGGCCCTTTTCTATGTGGGGCATCGATATGATTGAGGAAATTAAGCCAACAACCTCTAATGGACACAGCTTCATCTTAGTGGCCATTGACTATTTTAAAAAGTGGGTTAAGGCAGCCTCTTTCCCTTCTGTCACCAAGAATGTTGTCGCTCGGTTCATCAAGCAAAATCTCATCTGTCGGTACGGTATCCTGTAGAGGATTATCATAGACAATGGTACAAATCTAAACATAACTATGATCATCGCCCTGTGCGAGCAATTCAAGATCCATCATCACAATTCTTCCCCTTACCAGCCGAAGATGAATAGTGTTGTCGAAGCCGCAAATAAGAACATCAAAAAGATCATACAGAAAATGACAGTGACGTACAAAGACTGGCATGAGATGCTACCATTATCTCTCCACAGGTATCGTACCACAGCTTGCACATTAACCGAGGCAACACCCTACTCTCTTGTATACAGCATGGAGGTTGTCTTGCCTATTGAGGTCCAGATCCCCTCTCTAAGAATTATGAAGGATGCTTGGTTGAATGAAGAAGATTGGATCCAGACTCGACTTGATCAACTAAACTTGATTGATGAGAAAAGGCTTACTGCTGTCTATCATGGTCAAATGTATCAAAAACGGACGATCAAGGCTTTCAACAAAAAGGTCAGACGCCAAGTATATCAAGTTGGGGATCTGGTGATCAAACGTATCATACTACCGCAAGGTGACCCCAGGGGCAAATGGACTCCTACATATGAAGGACCATTTGTAATCAAAAACATTTTCTCTGGTGGAGCAATGATCTTGACCACCATGAATGGAAACGACCTGCCGCACCCTGCGAATGCAGACATAGTCAAAAGATACTATGCATAAGAGACCCGCTAGGTTGACACACCTAGGCAAAACAAGGGCATCCCTGCGAACCAAAAAGGTTCGGGCAAAAACTAGGGATAAACCAAAAAAGAATTTGTACACCCGGTAAGCTGAAAACCTGAAAGGACGGCTTGGGAAAAAAAGGGTATCCTGGTCGACTGAAAACCCGAAAGGGCGGTCCAGGAAAAATTTAGGGAATTAAAAGTGTGTGACTATGTCCCATTGGATCACCTTACGGACAACCTTTGGCTTCAACTGACAAACTCAGCGGTTCTGGTCAATTCAATCAACTTCGGATAAGGCATTAAATAGACAAGATGCTAAGAGACACGAAGGCTATAGCAGAATGGGAACCCCATGGTATTATTGCACATAGCTATCTTTTCTTCGTATCAAAATTTTCATTTTTTACGACGGAATTCTCTTACTATAATGTTTGTCTCATTGTACAAAAATATTTACTCAAAGTCAATACAAAGATATCTCTTTGAAAGTGCAAAACTATCTTTTTTTTACTCTTGTGTTTTGTTTACAAAAAACGTCCAATGGTTTATTCTTGAACATATGCATTTGAACATAATTACTGTTTACAAATAAACTAAATAAAAAGACAATCACTGATAGCTTTATGGTAGGGAAACCTCTCTAAGCTATTTCCATAAAGTCCCCCGCAGTGTGCAGTTTAATCCCCAGCGGAACAAAGCTTCCAGTTGTCAATCCCCAGTAGAAGTCACCAAATTTCTCAGGATTTCTCAACAAGATTTTACAAACAGTACACGACATTTCCCTTACAACAGATTTTATTTCTCTAAGTGGAAATTCATCAACACTTCAACTTCACAACATGAAGACTTACACTCCATATCCTTAGCAGTAATCAGGGATTTATTTTCCCCAATCCAACAGCAGTGCAGCAAATTAACTCATATACGCATACATCGTATCCATATTTCATAAACATTGATAACAGGAATACATTACACCATGCATTTCATACAACATGACAATGCATATTAGCTAACATTTTACCCTTTTCAGGATAAGATTAATCAAAAGCTACCATTAACAATGTTCAAAGTTTTTCAGATACAATTCAGATACGCTCCAGACACGGATGTCATTCTGATACTCATTCAGATCCAACTTTCAGATACAGTTCAGATATGCTCCAGACACGGATGCCATTCTGATACTCATTCAGAATCTCTTTCATATACAGTTCAGATACGCTCCAGACATGGATGCCATCCTGATACTCATTCAAATTCAACTCTCAGGTACAGTTCAGATACGCTCCAGACACGGATGCCATCCTAATACTCATCCTGATTCAGCTTCCAGATACAGTTCAAATACGCTCCAGACACGGATTCCATCCTGATACTCATTCAAATTTAACTATCAGATACAATTCAGATACGCTCCAGACACGGATGCCATCCTGATACTCATCCTGATTCAGCTTCCAGATACAATTCAGATACGCTCAAGACACGGATTCCATCCTGATACTCATTAAAATTCAACTCTCAGATACCGTTCAGATACACTCCAGACACGACTACCATCCTGATACTCATCCTGATTCAGCTTCCAGATACAGTTCAGATACGCTCCAGACACGAACGCCATTCTAATAGTCATTCAATTCCAACTCACAGATTCGGTTAAACAATCATTTTTGGATGGCATCTACAAGCCCATCTCCAACAAATTTATATCATCTCTCCAAATGGCATATTTAAGCCCATTCCCTCTACCATCACATCACCGAGTGAAAATTTCTGGGCACTCTAGTGTCTAATCATCTTCCATCTTCGAGTCACAATGGCAAAACTCACCAATCTAACTCTTCAGGCTTAAGAAGATTGAACAGGGGGAGTTGTTGTACCCCAAAATTTGCCCTCTCACTTATCAAGAATTTGCTCACAAGATTTCCTTAGCTCAAGACTGCACTAGAGTTTGGTCAGCTCAAGACACCTCCTTAAGCATTGATGACCAAAATTAGGGTTTGAGATTGCGCAAGGATATTTTAACTTTCAATGCCTCATATGACTTTTATGGATCATTATGGACCCTCCAGATTACTCATGTCAAGTTTCAAGCCTTGGATCAAATCTTTGCTCAGTCAATTGAACAGTTGACCTAAAAATCAATTGTATTGGGGAAAAAGTCAATTATGGCCCAACTTTATTTTATTTTCTTATTTTTCTTTTTATTTGTTTTCTTAATTATTTTTCCTAATATTAAAAAATCATATAAAATACAAAAATATTAGATTTTCATTTTGACAGTTATTTATTTTTTCTCATAAAAATTATTTTTTATTTAATAAATACTTTATTTATTTTACTAATTAGTCTTGTAAATTTAATTAAAACTAGGTTATTATTTATTTTCTTTTTACACCAATTAAAATATATTATTTTAATATAAAAAAGACCAAAAATATTTTATAATACTATAAATTATTTTCAAGAAAAAAATACAAAAATACTTTTCTTAAACATAATTTCCTTTTAATCAATTAATAGACTTAGGGTTTTATTTAAAATATTTTCTTATTAAATTAAGGTTAATTAATTATTTTCCTTTAATTAATTAGGTTAAAACAAAATCCTTTTTCTCTAAAAATCCAAACAAAAATATTCATTTTCTTCACATTTTGCATTCTTATACATTTATTCATTTTTGTACATTATTTATTTCAATTCTTGTACAAATTCAATTTGGTTGTAATAGATTAATTAGGTTTATATTCTTGCAATCCTCATTTACAATTTGTATACCCCCTTCCCACAAATGTTGTAATAGCGTAGTAACTTTAAATTATGCAATTTATCACTTTATATACATATGCTAGTAATTAGGGTTTGTATGAAAAGACTAAAACCAATACTTAGAAAACCTTAATTCAAGACAAAATCAAGCATGAAAATAATACACTTGCACACAAACACCCCTAGGGTAAATCCACTTGGTTGACTTTACAAAATGGCCATATTATGCATGCGAGGTATCTTAGCAAAAACAAGTGAAAACAAAATCATAGTCCCTCGATGACGCTATCTAAGTTGCCTTTCAAATGATCTTAGTCCCTAAAAAAGAATGCTAAGATACCATGCAACATTGCTAATCATGGTTATACGATGACCCACGCCCGTCCCGTTTACATCCAAAGATAGGTTTGATTACCAAATCAATGGTAAGACAACAATGTCAAAGGAAAAGAAAATGAACAAGAAAGACTCTTGAGTAGGAAGAATGCTCCTAATTTCTTGCTCAATTTCAAACAAACATCCTTGCTATTTTCAAAACAAACACCTACACTTTCAAACATCTTACAAAATTGAAAACATTTTCAAAAGATCAAACATCTTTGTATACATTCTTACGAACAAGAATCATTACAAAGTTTGCCTAAACAATGGCCTCTTTACAAAATACTTTCAAAAACCACACAAAGAATAATTTCAAACAAAAAGAAAGTGATCTAGCAAGTAGCTAATAGCCCATGGAAAACCATGTACGAAAAGGGTTCTAATACCTTCCCTTTTCATAATCTACCCCCCGAACTCAAGAAATAATATCAAAGGTCTTTCCTATGCTTTTTCACCTTTGCTTTTGGATAAAAGGAAAGTCGGTGACGACTCTTGCTAACTGCAACATTTTCAATCAAACGCAAAACCTTCAAGTCAGTTCTCCCACCGTATCACAATGTCTGTTTACATTCCCATGTTAGGCTGAACCTTACTGGGCTAGAAGTTAAGGAATCTAGTTAGATCGATATTCTAAATAATGTGTCAATAGAAATGCTTATGGGCTATTTTGGTTTTTAATACGAGTTTTCTATACTTTACTGTTGTTGGGTAAGATCGAAAATTGTCCAACCCTTTGTTAAACTCGGTTAGTTATAACTAGTCAAAGGAAGCGAAAGCGCTTTCTCCAGTTAGTTAGGGATTTTTATTATCAAAGAAATCAATTTTGAAACTATTTTGGACGCGTTTATAGGGTTAAAGTTAGGTCCCCTTTTAATTAGAAATTCCAGATCAAACTACTTTTTAACTTGGTCAAGTACTTTATTTCTTAAAAATAGGTTTATTACTTTAATGCAATGTGCGCCTTTTTATAAGTGACGATAAGAAGGTCTGACTAGAGAGTAAACTCGATTCTGATTACGTGAAAGTGACAGTTCCTGTTAAATTAGTTATTTTCTTTAGTAGAAAATATTTCCCTATAAGTAGTTCTATTCCGAAGCATCGTGAATATCATCTGAATATGTGAATTACATTCGGCCCTGCTTTTACATCTGAAGTTTATTTCACTGCACTTTACTTTCTTGCTTGCTCAATTCCCTGTTTAATATTGACTTAGCTAAACACCATAACAATAGGAAACGATAGATTAATGATTGGTCTCAGTGGATCGATAATCTTTTATATTACTCTGACGCGATTCGTACACTTGCGAATACAACGTATCAAGTTTTTGGCGCTTTTGTCGGGGACTCAATTTCGTCAAATTTTGCACCCTATAGTTGCACCGTCTAGACTAAGTTTTACAGTGCGGTTAATGCGAAGATCTCGCAGCACCGGAACCTTATTCAATTCTTTAGCGGAACCTGAACGTTAGATCCATTTTCTTCATAGAATTAGAAAAACTATGGCCGAGAATCGTAACCAAAGACCCCTTAAGGAATTTGCCCAACCGTCAGATGAGGAACCTGGTTCAAGTATCGTAAACCCAGATATAACCACAAATAATTTCGAACTAAAACCCTCATTGTTGCAATTGGTACAACAAAACCAATTTGGTTGTCTCGCTACTGAGAACCCGAATCAACACTTAAAAACTTTTATACAATTAGCAGACACTTTAAAATGCAATGGTGCTTCGCCTGAGGCAATACGACTAAGATTATTCCCTTTTTCCCTCAGAGATAAAGCACGATATTGGTTGGATTCCCTTCCACCCAACTCAATAACAACCTGGGAAGACCTTAGGAGAGTATTTCTCGCAAGATATTTTCCGCCCAGCAAAACTACTGTCCTTAGAAACCAAATCACTGGATCTAACCAAAACCTGGGAGAATCACTTTTTGAAGCATAAGAGAGATATAAGGACCTGTTAAGAGCCTGTCCACACCATGGCCTAGAACAATGGCTAATCATCCACACCTTCTATAATGGACTCCATTACAACACAAAGATGTCTATCGATGCTGCTGCCAGTGGCGCATTGATGAATAAACCTTTCCTGGTAGAGAAAAAGGAGACCCAAGGAGGAAAAAATGAGATAAGTTCTCTAGACATGATGCAAGTTAAAATGGACGCTCTTGCCTTAAAAGTTCAAAACATGTCTCAAAACCCTAATACTGTAGCCGCAATAGCTTCAGAATGCAAACTCTGTGGGACCCAAGGACATCAACCTGTGGAATGTAACTTGTTGAATGAGCCTTGCTCAGACCAAGTAAACTACACCCAAGGAAACCAATCTTCAAACACTTACAACCCCGGATGGAGGAATCACCCAAACTTTTCTTATAAAAACAATAGGCTAATACATAACTCTGCACCTCCGAGACCTACAGGTTTCCAATCCCAAAGACCAAATCAATCTATGCAAGTTGTGGCACCCAAACCAAACCTTGAGAAAATCATGGAAAATTTCATTTCAGCTCAAACCCAGCAAAACAAAGAGTTCCTAAATCAGAATATTCACGTAAACAAACTAATCACGCAATTAGGAACTAAGGTTGATCAGATAATTACGCATAATAAGATGCTTGAAACCCAGATCTCACAGATAGACCAAACACAAGCCCCACAAACTACACCTGGAGGACAATTCCCTGGACAACCTCAACCAAATCCTAAAGGGTAAGCTAATGCCATTTCCTTACAAAGTGGGACTACTTACGATGGACCCAAGAATCCAGCCATGAGTACACCCTCACAACCTAAGACAAATGTTTTTCCCACAGACCAAGTGGAGGAACCAGAGGAACCCGAAAAGCAAAAAGAACCAGAATTGAAAGATAAAACTAATAAATCACCACCCCCGTACAAACCCCAAGTCTCATTCTGCAAAGACTTAAACAAACCAAACTTGACAATCAATACCAGAGATTCGTTAAAGTTATATAAAAACTCCATGTAGAGATTCCTTTCACCGAAGCCATCACTCAGAGACCATCTTATGCTAAATTCCTAAAAGACATCCTGACCAACAAGCGTAGACTTGATGATCCCAAACCTATCGAATGAAATTTTATTTCAGAAAATAAACTTGCCAAAAAATAAAAGGATCCAAGAAGTTTTTCCATTCCTTGTATCTTAGGAAATCATACTATTGACAAAGCCTTGTTATATCTAGGAGCTAGCATCATCCTTATGCCTTTAGCAGTTTGTAGAAGGTTAAACTTAGGAGAATTGCAGCCGAATAAAATGTCTCTCCAGCTGGCTGATAGATCAGTTACGTATCCTATAGGCATACTTGAAGACATACCAGTTAAGATCGGTCAGCTATATATCCCAACTGATTTCGTGGTTATGGATAATAAAGAAGACGAAGAAATCCCAATCCTCTTAGTTAGACCATTCCTCTCAACAGCTGGAGCCATAATTGACGTTAAGAAAGGAAAATTAACATTTGAGGTGGGTGATGAAAAGATAGAATTTATTCTTTCAGAGTTCTTAATAGCACTAGTCATAGGAGATGCCTGTTATGCCATCGACGTCATTGACGAGTGTATATTATAACTTAAGCGAGAGGAATCTAACAAAAATATAAAAGTTACCTTCGACCCACATTATGGAAGACGATGGATTTAAAAGTTTAGAACCTTACATCAATGATGACCTATATGAATGTTTATCGCTTACTCCCGATCCCATGCCTTGCCCTTTGAAACCATCTTTAAAACTGAAGGAACTTCCCAAGAACCTCAGATATGAATTCTTAGATAAAGAGATGAATCGTCCTGTTATAGTTAACGCTATTTTAACTCAAGACGAGACAACTCAACTCTTAGAGATCTTACGAAAATATCCCTCAGCTTTAGGGTATAACATCTCCGATTTAAAAGGAATAAGTCCATCGGTGTGCATGCACCGGATCTTGTTAGAGGAAAACTCAAAACCCTCAAGAGAACATCAAAGAAGAATAAACCCTATAATGAGAGATGTTGTTAAAAGATAAGTTCTTAAGTTACTAGAGGCTGGTATAATTGACCAAATATCATATAGTAATTGGGTGAGCCCCGTGCATGTTGTGCCAAAGAAAGGAGGCATCACAGTCATAGAAAATGAGAAAGGTGAGCATATTTCTAAACAAACAAAAGGAGGTTAGCGTATGTGTATAGATTATAGAAAATTAAACAAAGCAACCAGGAAGGATCATTTCCCTCTTCCATTTATAGATCAAATGCTCGAACGTCTAGCCAAACACTCGCACTTTTGTTATTGTGATACGGTGGGAGAACTGACTTGGTGTTTTGTGTTTTTTATTGCACTTGTGCGGATAGCAAGAGTCACCACCTACTTTTCTTTTATCCAAAATGAAAGGTAAAAAAGCACAGGAAATACCTTTCGAGATTATTTCTCAGGTTCGAGGGTAGATTATGAAAAGGGAAGGTATTAGCACCCTTTTCATCCATGGTTTTCCATGGGCTCTTAGTTACTCGTTTAGATCACTTGCTTTTGTTTGACAATGTGCTTGAGGTGTGGACTTTGAAAGTGTTTTGAAAATTTTCTTTGTAATGGTTCTCTTTTCTATGAGAACGCGTACAAAGTTTTGTTTCGAAAGATGGTTCAAAGATGTGTTTGTGGATTGTGTTTTGGAAAGTGTTTTGAAAAGATGTTTTGCAATGGTTCTCTTCTCTATAAGAACATATACAAAAGGCTTTGTCTTTTGAAAATGTTTTAAGATTAAAGTGTTGGTGTAAAATGTTTTTGTCGTGAGCAAGCGAGCAACTAGGAGCGAATCTACCTACTCAAAAGGTCTCAAGGTTCTTTTCTTCCTCCTTTTAATGTTTCTATCTTACCATTAATTTGGTAAGAAGCCCCATCATTCGATGTAAAGGGACAGGCGCGGGTTAATTTTACAATCATCGAAAGCAACTTACGTGACGTTTTAGCAATTTTTGTAAGGGACAAGATCGTTTTATCAAAGGCAACGTCGAGGGTCATCGAGGGACTACGATCTTTTTATCAAAGGGTCATTTGCTAAAACGTCCCATACTCGAGGGACTTGACTGTATTTCCGAGGAAACGAGCGAGGTTACCCTAGAGGTGCGTGTGTGAGAAAGTGTGTTTGACTCAAGTTAATTTGATCTTTGAAATTAGGTTAACTAACGATTGATTTTTTTTTTATCTTTCCATACACGCGTAATTACTATACAATATTGAGTAAACAGTAAAAATGCGGAAATTGAAATTCTACGTTATTACAGAGCTTCGGGAATGGGGGTACAAATTAATAAATGGGGATGATGGTAAGAAATAAATATTTAAATAACACAATACAAATCCAAACCATTAAATAATTATTTAGGTTAAAACTCTTTTCATTTGATAAGATTAATTAAGGACTTAATTAATAATGTCAAACAAAAATTATTTTAAATTTAATAATTATTTAAAACAAATGTTAACATATTTACATTTCTTAAATATATGCTAAAAAATAAAAAAAAATAATGAAGAAGAAAATATTAACAAACAAAATATAAAGAAGAAAGTAGAAATGGGCCTGCAGAAAAAGTAAAAATAGGGGGTGCAGAAATTAATAAGCCCAAATGCTTCAGGCTAATCCAGTACAGCAACTCCCTGGAGGTGTACCAAGGGCATGCATCTAAGACGCGTTGAAAGGATGTGATGACTGATCAAAGGGGTAGATGATAAGGGCGCATCACATTATCATGGGGTTACAAGTGGGGAATCACTCCGGGCAACTAAAGAGGTGGTGACAAGTGTCACCACCGGATTGGGCCAGAGTGTTGTTATCAAACAACACAAAAGACACTCACACTGGAGCCAGACCTCATAACTCAACTTTCTTGCTCTCTCCTGAATGCTATGTCCTCTCTCTTATCTCTTACTATGGGCCTTCACCGGAGAAGACCCTTTAGCCGCGCCAGAAATCGCCTCACGGAAGTAACGGCGGCGGCGTGTCTCAAAACCTTACTTTTCTTACATTTTTCTGATCGTCTCTTACTGCTAGTTACTAATTCGTGAATTATTTCTACATATTTTCAATTGATGGCTCTAAATCTAGAAAGGGGGAAAGGGAAACCCTAATTTTCGTTTGATGAAGACGGCGAAGATAGAGATGCATGCAACAGTAGATTCAAAGAGAGGGAGGAAATAGAAGAAAGAGATCGTTTGGTGAGGTCCAGATCTATAACCCTACTAACCTCGTGATGTTCTTTTCGGTAAGATGATTTTGACTCTGTTGTGGGTGATTTCTTTCTCCTTCTGAGCTTGTGTTACTTTTCTTCTTCTAAGTTTGTATTATTCTGTTTATCGGATTAGGGTTCTTGTTGTTTGTTTGTTTGCTACTTATTTGCTGGGTTTTATGACAAGGTTTGAATAGTGGACTTTTGGTTCTGTTTTTTTTGTTATTTGCTGGTTTTTTTGATGATGGTTGGATGGTGGTGTTGGCTACTGGTTTTTTACAGTGATGGATTTTTGTTCTATGATGTTTCAAATAGGTTTGAGACAAAGGATTTTGTTGAATCTCTTGTTCTGAGTTTTTGTGGTTTTGATATTTTTGCTAGTTCTGTATCTGGTTTTTGTGATGTTTTAGTGATGTTTTAGTTGGGTTTGGAGATGTTTTGATGATGTTCTGTTGGTTTAGCGATGGTTTGATGATATTTATGTTGGTTTGGAGATGGTTTGATGATATTTCAGTTGGTTTTGAAGATGGTTTGATGATATTTCAGTTAGTTTTGAAGATGGTTTGATGATGTTCTGTATCTGGTTTTTGTAATGTTTTAGTGATGTTTTGTTGGGTTTGGAAATGGTTTGATGATGTTATGTTGGTTTGGAGATGGTTTGATGATGTTCTGTTGGTTTTCTAGTTTACTAGTTTTTGTTCCGGTTTCTTTGTGATGTCTCTCTCTTCTTAATATGATGGTTCTCTCCTCTATAAAAAAGTAAACTTGTTCTCCGATTAGCGTGAAAAAATAGGAGGGAAAACCACTTTGAATTTTGACAGTTTTGACTTTTTTTAGTTTTTGGCTTTTGAGTGCAGCTTGGACTGTTTCCATTTTGGTGCAAGTCTGGGAATTTTTTAGACTGTATTGCAGACTAGTTGCTATGGTTTATGTTGACATGCTTTTGTGCAGAACTTGGACAGGTCTTTGGACTGCTTATGGGCAGCATATGGAGGCTTTTTGAGCAGGTCTTCTTAGACCATTGCTTATAGCAACTTGCTTGTCTTTGCATTTGCTGGCTAGGTGATATCTTTCCTATTTCCTCTCTTTGTGAGATAAATCAATTTTGCTTTTGATGCATTTCTGAAGGGTTTGCTTTATTTATTTGGGAAAATGATGATGCTGACTTATATTGCAGCATTTGGTGCTTTTGGCTTGTTGTTTGCATATTGTTTGCTTTGTTCTGTTGTAGTTTTGTATTGCTGCCTTTGATTTTTGATTTGGACAACTTGCTTGCTGTCTGCCAATTGCAGCATGTTGCCTTGCATCTTGTGCTGCTGTAATTGTTTTGCAAAGCACTAGTTCTGTTTTGTGATGTAGTTTGGATGTTTGGTATTATTTGACTTGTGCATTTTGACTGCTTCTGTTTGAATTTGTTGCCTTGTCTGTCCAATTTGTATATTTATTTCTTTTTTTTTTCTCCTTTTTTGTGAACCAAAACCTAGGTTTTGAGATTTGCAAAAAAAAAAGGGAAAAATGGGCAAACAAAATTCTGATTCCTATAAGCAAACCCTAATGATGAAGAATCAAATTTTCTTAGGCTTTTTAATATTAATTTGTTTTTGCTAATATTTTCTTTTCTTCTGTCACATGTACAAACAAATGGCAAGCAAGACAAAGGCTAGAAAATGGGGAATTTCTTGAGGATGAAGCAAGGAGTCTTGAAGAAGAAGCAAATTTCCCTTTGTAGATTTAAACTTTGCATTTTACTTGTAATTTTTCTAATCACTTGTAATCATTTGTAAAAGACCCACCAAACTGTAATGAACAAAGCTTGAGTAACAATGAAAATTTATTGTACAAAACTTTTGAGTTTTTATTTTAATTTTGCAATTCTTGGTTTGAATGTCTTGAATAAGCATCCTAGCTTGATAAGTTGCACTTCAAGTAAACATAATATGATAGGATAAATCATGTATCTTGCACTTTTAAACAAAATAAATGTTTAGAAGCTCAAACCTAAGTGATTAATTGAACCCTCAATCATGATTTTCTTAAAGATGATAGCCTTAAACTTTGCACCTTATTCAAACAGAATATGCCCTCAAAAGTAACATCAATCTTCAGAAGATTATAGTTAAGAGAACAAATAGAAATCACACAAATGCCTTTGCGGTTATCTGGGCTATGAATTGGGCAAACCTTTGAGAAGTGCAAAACCCTAATTGCTGACTGGTTGCTTAGGAAGAAAATCTGTTTGATCAACTTTTAAGCCAAATTGAATATTTAAGAAACCCTGGGATAGCATCTTGAGTATAAAAAATGGGAGGGCAAATTTTTGGGTACAACAGCTGCCCCTGTTCAATCTTCTTAAACTTGAAAAGCGAGATTGACATGTTTGTTGTTCGTGGCTTGAGAGTGGAAGATGATTGAACCTTAGAGTGCCCAGAAATTTGAACTCGATGGTGCGCTGATTGATTGTGTAGGGAATAGGCTTAAAGATACCATTTGGATAAATGATGGGGAGTTGTCGGAGATGGGCTTATAGATGCCATCCAAAGATGATTGTTGAAAGAAAGTCTAAACTTGATTTTTAACAGAAAACAAATCAGAATAAACCGCTGAGAGATTTATCTAAACCAGTAAGAATCTAGAAATGAATTAGAATAAACCGTTGAGAGATTTATCTGAACCAGTGAAAATCTGGAAACGAATCAGAATAAACTGTTGAGAGATTTATCTAAACTAGTAAGAATCTGGAAACGAATCAGAATAAACCGTTGAGAGATTTATCTGAACCAGTGAAAATCTAGAAACGAATCAGAATAAACCGTTGAGAGATTTATCTAAACCAGTGAAAATCTGGAAATGAATCAGAATAAACTGTTGAGAGATTTATCTGAACCAGTGAAAATCTGGAAATGAATCAGAATAATTCGTTGAGAGATTTATCTAAACCAGTAAGAATCTGGAAACGAATCAGAATAAACCGTTGAGAGATTTATCTGAACCAGTGAAAATCTGGAAACGAATCAGAATAAATTGTTGAGAGATTTATCTAAACCAGTGAAAATCTGGAAATGAATCAGAATAAACCGTTGAGAGATTTATCTGAACCAGTGAAAATTTGGAAATGAATCAGAATAAACCGTTGAGAGATTTATCTAAACCAGTGAAAATCTGGAAATAAATAAGAATAAATCGTTGAGAGACTTATCTAAACCAGTAAGAATCTAGAAATGAATCAGAATAAACCGTTGAGAGATTTATCTGAACCAGTGAAAATCTGGAAATGAATCTGATTAAACTGTTGAGAGGTTTATCTGAACCAGTAAGAATCTGGAAACGAATCAAAATAAACCGTTGAGAGATTTATCTAAACCAGTGAAAATCTGGAAATGAATCAGAATAAACCGTTGAGAGATTTATCTAAACCAGTAAGAATCTGGAAATGAATCAGAATAAATCGTTGAGAGATTTATCTGAACCAGTGAAAATCCGAAAATGAATCAGAGTAAACCGTTGAGAGGTTTATCTGAACCAGTAAGAATCTGGAAACAGATTAGAATAAATTGTTGAGAGGTTTATCTGAACCAGTAAGAATCTGGAAACGAATCAGAATAAACCGTTGAGAGATTTATCTAAACCAGTAAGAATCTGGAAACGAATCAGCATAAACCGTTGAGAGATTTATCTGAACTAGTGAAAATCTGGAAACGAATCAGAGTAAACCGTTGAGAGGTTTATTTGAACCAATAAGAATCTAGAGAAAAAAATTTGTTATGTAGATGGTCGACCAGTCTTTTCTTGTTTGAAAATATTCGTCTGTTGGAATTTTGCTGATGATAATTTCATGTCGATTAATTTCTTGTTTGATAATTTCATGTTGGAATTAGAAGCAACGAATGGACAAGATACTCAGAGTTGTGAAGGCTATAGCAGAATGGGAACCCCATGGAATTGTTACACATAGCCATCTTTCTTTTGTATAAATTTTTTCTCAATTTTACGATAACATCCTCTTACTAGGATGTCTGTCTCCTTTGTACAAAGATACTTACAAAAGTTAATACAAAGATATTTCAAAGTGCAGAAATTTGCTTACCTTTCCTTTCTTTTTACACTTATGTTTTATTTGAAAACGTCCAATGGTTTGTTAAATGAGCATATGCATTTGAATATAATCAATGCTTACAAATAAAACGAATTGAGAAAGGATAATTACTGATAGGTTGAAGGTGTAGGAAGATGTATTTGTGCTATCCCAGAAGAAATACCCTATAGTATGTCATTCAGATCCTCAACAAAGCTAAAACCTTGAAGTATATATCCCCAGCGGAGTTAAATTTCAAGATCCCCAGTGGAGCCAGAGTATTCTAAACTTTATCCCCCAGCGGAGTTAAGTTTCAAAATTCCCATCCGAGTTAAGTCTCCAAACTCCCGATCCCCAGTGGAGCCCGAAGACCCTGAAATACATATCCCCAGTGGAGCTAGAATACTCTAAACCTTCTTCCCCAGCGGAGTCAAATTTCCAACTATCAATCCCTAGCGGGAACCATTCAGTTTTCCCCAACTTCCCCAACAGGTTATCTTAAGAGTCTGAGAATCAATCAGATAACAGTTAACTCTTTGTTTTATCCCCAACTAGGATTCCCCAGTAGATTGGCATACAACCCAAGCTCCTGATTTCCCAAGCAGAGTAAACACTCTCCCCACAAAATTATTTCCCAACAGAACGAAGATTCTAGTTCCTGTTTCTCCATTTGAAGCCTCCCAGGTTTTAATTCCCCAGTAGAGATCATCAGATTTTTCCTTATTTCCCCAGGAAAGTCATGAAGACTTCTCACATCCCCACAGAAGTTGTCAAGCTCTTGTTAAACCCAACGAGTCACCAAGGAATTTCAGTCCCCGGCAGTGGTCCCAGGATTTCTCATCTTCAACAATCAAAGATTTTTGGAATCCCCAGCATTGGTCAAGGATTTACTTTCTCCGGCAGCAGTCAAAGATTTCATTATCTCCAGTTATCAAGGATTTATTTTCCTCAAGCAAAATAGCTAATCAGCTTACATACGCATACATTACATTCATATATCATAAACATTGATGAAACACATTTTATCGCATCATACATGGCATGCAACATAACTTTATGTTTTAAGCTAACATTCTACCCTTTCAGGATAAGATTAAAAGCTATCATTTACAACTATTCAGAGATTTCAGATACAGTATGGATACACCCCAGACACGGCGGTCATTCTACTACTCGTTCAGACATCAGCAATCAGATACAGACTAGATACGCTCCAGACACGGTGGCCTTTCTATTTCTCATTCAGATTCAACTATCAACTTCAAGTTCAGATACAATCCAGACACGAAAGTCATTCTGTCACTTGTCCGGATCCCAGTTACAGTACGGATACACTCTAGACACGGAAGTCATTCTGCTACTCATATAGATCTCAACTTCAGATACAGTCAAGACACGCTCCAGACACGGTTGCCATTTTGTCACTCATTCAGAATTTATCCCCAGCACATAGATGCTTCATACACAGATGTCTCTCTGTTACCCATTCAGAATACAGATACACTCCAGACACGAAAGTCATTCTGATATTCATTCAAGAATCAAATACAGTTACAGCTCGAATATGCTCTAGACACGGACGCCATTCCCTTGCTCATACAAACCCGATCTCCATATACAACTCAGATACATTCCAAATACGGATACCATTCTGATGATTCATTCTGCTAATTTTCAACAAACAAATTTTGGATGGCATCTCTAAGCCCATCTCCAGCAAGATTCTACCATCTCCAAATGGCATCTTTAAGCCCATTCCCTCAGATACATTTTGACGAGTGCAAATTTATGGGCACTCTAGTGTCCAATCCTCTTTTACCTTCAAGTCGCGAAAGGCAAACTTGCCAATATAACTCTTCAGGTTCAAGAAGATTGAACAGGGGCAACTGTTGTACCCCAAAATTTTCCCTCTCATTTTGTCAACATTTCTCATCATAAGGCTCTTGGAACTCAAGATCAAGCTAGGGTTTGCTCTGCTCAAGACACCTCCTTGCACTGATGACCTAAATTAGGGTTTGAGTTTTCACAAGGATTTTTAGACCTTCAATGCTCAAATTGACTTTTATACTTCATGTTGGACTCATAAGTTTGCCCATACCAAGTTTCAACCCTTGGATCAAATTTTTGCCCAGTCAATTGGACAGTTGGCCTAGAAATCAACTGTATTGGGGGAAAAGTCAATTGTGGCCAATTTACAGTCAAACCTCATGAATTTTGACCCACATCAACATTATGAACTCATATGAACCATTTGATCAAGTTTGTATCACAATTCCATAAGAAATTTGATCAGATCACTAAAAGGGCAAAATGGTCATTTTTAGGGTTTTGACTGTACAAAGGAAATTTTTGAGTGTTTGACCTAGCCAATGGCAAATCAAGCTCAAACATGGACTCAATGACATCATCTTGATTTATTCAACAAGTTCAAAATATCTCAAATGCATGGGATTGACAGATGAATTTTTCAGTCAACTGATCAAAATTTGACTGTACACTAAAAAGTCAAACTTTGACTTTTTGGTCAAAATCAAGTGCCAAGGGTCATTTTTCATCAAGATGTGTCAAATTATGAAACTTATTCATCAATAAACCCAAAATTGCAAATTAGGGTTTGAAATTGAAAAACTTCATAACTTAGAATTTTTCTAAGTCATGAAATTTTCTTAATTTTTCCTAACTTTGTCCCACATTTTCACCATGATGCAAATGGATTCAAACAAAACTTATAACATGAAAGTTGTATTCCTCCACAAATTATAAAACTTTGATTCACAAAGTTTTCTCAAAAGAAGCTTGGATCCTAAGTTATGATTTTTGGAACAAGGGTCCCTAAAACTTTTAACTTAGAGAAATTTTGCCCTAGTTTAGGCAGAATTTTGCCCTATCTTCTTGGCCATTTTTCACATAGTTCCACTTGGAGTCTCAAGTTTCATTTCAAATATGGATTATAGAGCATGTCTCAATCTTTCTAAATTATCCAAGAACTCATCAAACACATTTGTGGTTAGGGAGAATCGAATGCTTGAAGTTGGCAAAAACTCACTTTGTATCCATGGCCAATACATGTTCACTCAAGTGGCATTTTCAAACCAGCATGCTTTGTACTAGTTTGAAGGCCTATAAACCAATTCACACTCCTTAATTAAATGTAAATCCATCAGTCTAAGCATTTTTTTTTTCCATTTGGGCATTGTACACAAAACCAAGCCTTAATTAGAAAAAGGTACATTTCTATTTTGGAAAAGGTATGCTTTATGTCAAAACATGGTCTTTGAAGCATAGGGCCAAGATCTCAGAAGCCAAATCAAATACATAAATTGCAAGTATCAAGAGGATTATATGCAGCATGATATATGGCTTGTACAGGCCTGTGATACTAACTTACACATTCTTGCTTCACAAAGAAGAAACTTGTCAAAATCCTCCCAACTTGAAAACCAACCATTGTTAGCTTACACAAACATTACAAACATATTTCACACAACCCTTTGAGCAAGATACACGAATGCTTGAGCCTCAAAACCTCCCATAGCCAGAAATCACACTTCTTTGGCAAAACAGGGCAGGTGCTGCAACTTGAGTTCTCCAGCTCATTTGGCTCATGCGTTTTGCCCATTTTTGCTTCAAACACCTTCCATTCAACTCACTCAAGCTATCCCAAACCTCCATTGCCAACTGTAACTCCATTTATAGTGTTCACCATTTTCATTTCAAGCTTATGCAGGTTGAGTTCTAGAGGCTGATTCAAGGACATTCAAGGCAAGCTAGCTATTGGAAAAGATCAAGTGAAGTTCAGGAAAGCTACCAGACACCTCAGAACTTGTTGAGAAGCATTGCATTTCCCTACACGAATCCAACTGAAACAGGTTTTTCATCACTTTCTATCTCTCTATTTAGGAACATTTAGCTTTAGGTTTGTGAATAAAAAATGTAGTGTTCATTGCTAGGAAGCCATACATATGCTCAGCTTTCATTTATATTAAGTGTGCTAGGATAATTTCATCCATGAACATGCTGAAAAAACTAGGTCAGATATTAGGGCCAAAGAAATTCTCTCTGGTCTTTGAGAGTTAGGATTAATGCTTTATATGGTTAGAATCGTATTGAAATTCTCTACAAGTTTGATGTTGTGAGTTTTGGAAAAAGATCAGGTTTCCAGGATATCCAAGTTTGAACCAGGCGCGCGCGCGTTTGACAGTTGCTGGAGGTTAAAGATGAAGGCTTGGGCTGGGCCTGGCCAGTTTTGCTTCTAACACCCCTCTTTTCAGTTTCACACCCTCTGGCCCAATTTCTTAAATTTTTGCATTTTTGAATTTTTATTTTCTTTTCTGACTTTGTTATTTTATTTCCAAATACAATAAATGCTCAAAAAATATTTTCATAATTTTTTTAATTTATTTGGCATTTTATTCTATTTTTTTCTAACATTAAAAGTATTTAAATATTCTTTTATATTATTAAGACTTGAAAAATATTTACATTTATACTTTTATTTTTTGTTCTTTACTTTTATTTATTTTAAAAATATTTTCTTGAATATATTTTATTTTGTATATATTTTATTTCATTTGATTAATATACACATAATAAACATATATACTTTTATTTTATTAAATACTTAGAATAAAAATACAAAAATATTACATTTTTATTATTATTATTATTTATACTAAAAAAATACCTTTTTTAGATATATTTCATTTTTTACACATATTAATATATTTTTGTACATAAATAATATATTATATTTATTTTCTTAAAGAAATTAGGGTTTTACCCTAAAACCAATAAAATTAATCTTTTATTTATTTCTTTATACTTTTTTACATTAAAGAATACTTTTGCATACATTAACAAAATAAAAATTCTTTTTGGCATAATACATTTTATTTAATATTTATTTATCTTGTTTAATTAAATATTGCCCATTTATTTATTTGCACAAAGAATTCAATTTGGATGTAATAGTAAATTAGGGTTTATAATTTCTTTTCAAATATCCCCTCACTCAAAATTGTACCCCCATCCCCATAATCATGTTGTAATAGCTTAGAATTTAAATTCTCGCACTTTTACGCTTTCAATTATGCCATGATTAGAGAATTAGGGTTTGTATGCAAAAATCCAAATTAACAAATAGTTTGACCTAATCAAAGACAAGAATGCATGAAAACCAAACACAATGCACACTTGCACCCCTAGGGTTACAATCCACTTGTTGCCTTCAAAAATGGGCCATGGTATGCATGTTGGGTACTTTGGCAAAACAAAAACAAAACAAAAGATCATAGTCCCTCGATGACGCTATCTTGGTTGCCTAAACAAAAATGATCAAGTCCCTGAAGAAAATTGCCAAAGATATCTAACACAATTGCTATTATGGTATATACGATGACCCACGCCTGTCCCATTTAACATCTTAACACAAGGTTGTTCACCAAATGCAATGGTGAAACAACACTGTTAAAAGGGTTAAAAACATTAAGAAGGATCTTTGAGTAAAATAGAGCAGATAGCTCTTAGTTACTTGATCAAAAGCTTGCAAAAACATCCTTGCTATTTTCAAACACACTTCACAACACAATTTTAAAATATTTCCCAAATCAAACTTTCAAAACATTGAAACCTTTTCAAAAGACAAAAACACCTTTGTATACATTCAAACAAGAATCATTACAAAGGTTGCCACAACGATGGCCTATTTTCAAAACATCTTTCAAAACCACACACAAAGCACCATTTCAAACAATTGAAGAGCACCATTTCAAACAATTGAAAAGCAAAGCAAGTGATCTAAACAAGTAACTAAGAGCCCATGGATAACCATGGATGAAAAGGGTGCTTGCACCTTCCCTTTTCATAATCTACTCCCAGAACCCAAGAAAAAATATCAAAGGTCTTTCCTGTGCTTTTTGACCTTTCCTTAGGATAAAACAAAAAGTCGGTGGCGACTCTTGCTAAACCGAAACATTTGTGAACACAAAACGCAAAACCTCAAGTCAGTTCTCCCACCGTATCACAACTTGAATAAGATTTTTGTACAATGAGACGAGCATCTTAGTAAGAGAATGTCGTCGTAACAAAAATGAAAATTGATACAAAGAAAATATAGCTATGTGCAATAATCCCATGGGGTTCCCATTCTGCTATGGTCTTTGTGTCTCTGAGTGTCTTGTCCACTTGTCGCCTCGGCGAAGTTGATTGGATTGATTAGAACCGTTTGAGTTGATTGGTCAATGCTGAAAATTGTCTGCAAGATGATCCAATGGGACATAGTCATACGCTTTAATTCCATAACTTTTGCCTAGACCGCCCTTTCGGGTTTTCGATCCACTGGGATACCCTCTTTTGCCCAAACCACCCTTTCGGGTTTTCGGCTTGCCGGGTGTACAATATTTTTCATTTTCATGCCTTACTTTTGCCTGAACCCTTTTGGTTCGCCGGGAAGCCCTTATTTTTTCCTAGGTCAGTCGACCTAGCGGGTCCTTGTTCATGCGTAGTATCTTTTAACTATGTCCGTATTGACACGGTGAGGAAGGTCGTCACCATCCATAGTGGTCAAGATCATTTCTCCACCAGAGAATATTCTTTTGATTATAAACGACCCTTCATATGTAGGAGTCCATTTGCCCCTGGGATCACCTTGTGGCAAAATGATACGCTTGATTACCAAGTCATCGATCCAATATACCTGGCGTTTGACCTTTTTGTTAAAAGCTTTGATCATGCGTTTTTGGTATATCTGACCATGACAGATAACTGCAAGCCTCTTCTCATCAATCAAGTTAAAATAGTCAAGTCGAGTCTGGATCCAATCTTATTTGTTCAAGCCAGTATCCTTCATGATCCTCAGAGAGGGGATCTGGACCTCGATAGGTAAGACAGCCTCCATGCCGTATACCAGAGAATAGGGTGTTGCCCCAGTTGTTGTGCGAGCTGTGGTGCGATACCCGTGGAGAGCGAATGGTAACATCTCATGCCAGTCTTTGTATGTGTCTGTCATCTTTTGTATGATCTTCTTAATGTTTTTGTTAGCAGCTTCTACAGCGCCATTCATCTTTGGCCAATAAGGGGAAGAATTATGATGCTGGATCTTGAATTGCTCGCACAAGGCGATGATTATAGTGTTGTTTAGATTCATACCATTATCAGTGAGATTTCTCTCTGGGATACCGTACCGACAGATGAGGTTCTGTTTGATGAACCGGGCGACCATATTCTTAGTAACGGAAGCAAAGGAAGCTGCCTCAACCCACTTTGTAAAATATTCGATGGCCACTAAGATGAAGCAATGTCCATTGGATGCCGTTGGCTTGATTTCCCCAATCATATCGATTCCCCACATAGCAAAGAGCCAAGGAGCCGTCAGGACATTCAGAGGAAACGGAGGTACGTGCACTTTATCAGCATAAATCTAACACTTATGGCAAGTCTGAGAGTGTTGATAGCAATTTGCCTCCATGGTAGACCAATAATAGCCTGCCCGTAGGATTTTCTTTGCCATCGTATGCCCGCTGGAATGGGTACCAAAAGTGCCTTCGTGTAATTCAACCATGATCCTTTCAGCTTCAACCTTGTCTACGCACCGAAGTAATACAGAGTCATGACTGTGTTTGTACAAAATGCTGTTACTAAGGAAGAACTTCGCTGAGAATCTTCTTAGGAACTTCTTGTCATTCACTGAAGCCCCTTCTGGATATTCCTGATACTCGATATACCTTTTAACTTCATGGAACCAAGGTTGATCCACTACTCCTTCAGTACCGATCTCATGACAGTAGGTCGGTTCATCCATCTGCTCAATGGTGATTTGAGGAGCCTCGTTATCCCAATTATGTTTAAACATAGATGACATTGTAGCTAGTGCGTCTGCTAGCTGATTTTCTTCTCGTGGGAAATGCTCGAAGGTAATCTTCTTAAAATGCGGCAATAATGTCAACACATGTTCTTTGTAAGGGATAAGGTTGGGGTGTTTGGTGTCCCATTCCCCTTTGATCTGACTAATGACCAAAGTTGAATCTCTAAATACCTCCAAGGATTTGATCCCCAAGTCTATGGCATCTTTGAGACCGAAGATGCATGCTTCGTATTCTGCCATGTTGTTTGTACAGTTGAAGCAAAGTCTGACAGTAAAAGGAGTTTGAAATCCCTCCGAAGATATGAGTACGACACTGATACCATTTCCCAGTGCATTGGATACTCCATCAAATAATAGGGTCCATCGGGATCCTTGTTCAGGTCCGTCATATGGCCTGATTTCTTCACAGTTGTCTAATGTCATGATGCCTTCATCCGGGAATTCAAACTTCATGGACTGATAGTCTTCCACAGCTTGGTGAACGAGGTGATCAGCCAATACACTATCCTTTATAGCTTTCTGGGTAGTATACTGTATGTCTTATTCTGTCAGGATCATCTGCCATCTCACTATTCTCCCAGAAAGAGCGGGCTTCTCAAAGATGTATTTTATCGGATCCATTTTAGATATCAACAGAGTAGTATGGGTCAACATATATTGTCTCAGTCAGCGAGAAGCCCATGCTAGAGTGCAGCAAGTTTTCTCGAGCAGTGAATATCTTGTTTTACAGTCAGTAAACCTTTTGCTCAGGTAATATATAGGATTCTCTTTTTGGCCATACTCGTCATGCTGCCCCAACACACACCCCATTGAGTTTTCTAAAACAGTCAAATATAGGATTAAAGGTCTTCCCTCGACGGGTGGTAACAATAAAGGAGGCTCTTGTAAGTATTCCTTGATTTTGTCAAAAGTAACTTGGCATTCATCATTCCATTTGACTACTTGATCTTTCTTCAAGAGCTTGAAGATTTACTCACAAGTAGCTGTCAGGTGAGAAATGAACCTGGCGATGTAATTCAAACGTCCCAAGAATCCTCTGACTTCCTTCTCAGTTTGAGGATATGGAATTTCTTGTATCGCTTTAACCTTGGCAGGATCGATCTCGATACCTTTGTTACTGACGACAAAGCCTAGGAGCTTACCATACCGGACTCCGAACGTGCACTTGTTTGGATTCAATCTCAACTTGTACTTCTTTACCCTCTCAAACAGTTTCTGTAAGTGATCAAGGTGTTCTTCTTCTGTTTGCGACCTGGCTATCATATCGTCTACGTAGACCTCTATCTCATGATGTATCATGTCATGAAATTGATAAGTTTCCCCAGCATTCTTCAGTCCGAATGGTATGACCTTATAGCAGAATGTGCCCCACTGTGTAATAAAGCTTTTTTTCTCAATATCCTCAGGCGCCATTTTGATTTGGTTGTAGCCTGAGAAACCGTCCATGAAGGAAAACACTTTGTGTTGTCCCGTATTGTCAACTAGAATTTCGATGTGGGGGAGTGGGAAATCATCTTGGGGGCTTTCCCTATTCAAATCCCTGTAGTCCACACACATTCTCACTTTACTGTCTTTCTTGGGCACAGGAACAACATTGGCCACCCATTGAGGATAAGAGGTGACAGCCAAAAATCCAGCATTGAATTGCTTCATGACTTCTGCCTTGATCTTTTCTGACATATCAGGCCTCATGCGGCGAACCTTTTGCTTTACTGGAGGACAATCTTCCCTTGTAGGCAGACGATGTACCACAATGTCTGTATCAAGTCTCGGCATGTCTTCGTACGACCAAGCAAAGACTTCAACATAATCCTGCAGCAACTGAATCAGACGCTCCTTGACATTAGGTTCCAAATTGGCACCCACCTGTACCTCCTTTTTATCCTCCTTAGTTACTAAGTTAATTGTTTCAACTGGCTCTTCATGTGGATGAATGGTCTTTTCTTCCTGTTGCAACAACCTGGCCAACTCCCCTGGCACCTCACAATCTTCCTCACTTTCGTCGTCGGCTTGGTAGATCGGATTTTCAAAGTCTCAATTGGCCGTAGCAGAACTGTTACCCATGGGATCCTGAGTGGATGTAGATCTGCATTTTAATATGTGAGTGTGTGTAAGAGCATAGCTACTTTTGAAAGAAAAGAAAATGTAAGAAATAAAGACAAAGAACACAAAATTTGATACAAAAACGTCCATGATTCATTAATGACATATGAGAATGAAGTGACAACCCTCACAAATGGACCGTTGTGCCTCAGGTAAGACACAAGGTTTTAAAAGTCTGAATTGTTTAGATATTACAAGCCTGAAAATATTAAAAGACAATTACTCTTGAATAAAAGTAATAGGAATGAAATCTTTGGCCTCCCAATTGTTGAGCCCTCCGTCGATGGTTGGAAAAATCCATTCGTCCATGTCACAGCTGCCATCACTGTCTTCTATTGCATTGACTCCTTGATTGCTGATACGTAGAGGTTGTCCCCAGCGCGAGAACGTCGAACAGCTCTTTGGGCCTCTGAAGTGAACCTCAACCCAAATTTGTCGGACTTGTAGGGAATATCCGGAAGCTGACCCCAGATAGTACATCCTCCTTCTTCAACTACTGCTCGAGCATATTTCAAAGAGGCCATCTTCAGTGGAGGTCTGGTAATCTTCGGGACCTTTGGAGTAGACTTGGTTGCCGCGACCGTTGCTAGAACCTTCTCAAAGTTCTGACAGGGAGTCTCGATGAATTCACCATCCATTTCAACATACCTAAAATAGTTCAGATGGCTAACCATGTACTCCTCCTCTCCGTGAACTGTGATAATCTTTCCTCTGATCGGGTATTTTAGCATTTGGTGTAGGGTAGAAGTGACAGCACCAGCACCATGGATCCAGGGTCGACCCAACAGACAAGAGTACGAAGGGAGGATGTCCATCACATAGAAAGTTAAGTCAAAAGTCTGAGTCCTAATTTTTATGGGGATACTAACTTCTCCGTGCACTGTCCTCTTAGAACCATCAAAGGCCCTTACTATGATGTTGCTAGGTCTCAAGGTGAGCCCCTCGCAATCCAGTCGGTCGAGAGCATTTTTGGGAAAGACATTCAATGATGAGCCGGTATCTACCAGAACGTGGGCAAGTGTGGTGCCCCTGCATTAAATGGAAATATGCAAGGCATCATTGTGCTTACTTCCCTTAGAGGTTAAATCAGGGTTGGAAAAGCCCAATCCATTATCAGCAGTTAGACTGGCCACACAGTTTTCAAATTGGTCGATGGAGGTCTCTTGGGGCACGTGGGCGGTCTTAAGAAACTTTACCAAGGCTTTGGCGTGGGTCTCAGAACCCAAAAGTAAGGACAACAATGATATCTTCGAGGGGATCTGCCTCAACTGTTCGACAATGTTGTAGTCACTTTTCTTGATTATCTTTAGTATTTCTTCTATTTCTTTTCTAGAAGCTTCAAGGATGATATAGGGATGTTCTCTTGCTTGGGCGGGCTCAATCAAAGCCTCTTTGCCCCTTGTATCAGTAGCAGGGATAACAGTAGGAGTATCGCTGGGAGTGTCGGTAGGAGTGGCAGTGGGAATGATCATAGGAGTAGCAACAGTCTTTGGAGAAATCTCGGGTGAGAAGACTCTTCCACTTCTTGTTATTTTGCTGGTCCTAGTGATGTTACCGATATCGGGATCAATATCTCTCGCAATTTCGTCTTTGACAGCCAACTGATCTTGCTTGACGCCATAGTAATAAACGTCATCCCCATAACTCCAGGGAACAGCTTTATCTGAAGAGTATGCTATTGATCTTGGCATAGTGATGATTAAAGGTGCGGATCTTGGGACGGATGTAATCTTGACGGGTCTTTTGGTAGAGACCCTGGGAGGATTGTCGGAAATGGTGATTATCGAAACATCTTGATAAGAACTTTTGATAAGGGGTAGCTTTTCAAATAGGATTTCTTTTCTAGTCATCAGGCACTGGACGCCTATCCTTAGTAACAAACAACCGTCCGGTAGAGACTTGCACAAGTGACAATTTTCATCGCAACCCAGAAACAGACCGGCTTGCAGTAGATTCTGTTTAATGGTCAACAAAGGAGTAATTAAGTCATTCACGGAGGAGACAAATTGATCATCATTAATGGTGTCGATACCTTGGCCATGTCTGGGCATATGCGTTGTTATTATATTAGGCATTTATGGGAGATCAAACTCAATCGCTTTCACATCGATAAGGTCTTCCACCTTATTCTTTAAGGCCCAACAATCATTTGTATCGTGCCCCGGGCTTTCAAAATGGTAGGTGCATCGAGCGTTCGGGTTATAGCAAGGAGAAGCAGTATTGGGGTTCTTGGGAGATTCTTTTAAAGTTGTCAGATTGGTCTTCAAAAGGTGTGGCAAATTTTGAGACATGGTCATGTTGATCCGGGTAAACCGTCTCATGGGCGCTTCTGGTTTGCGCTGATAATTTCGCTATTGATTTGGCACAGGGTTAGAAATCATGACAGCCCCTACCGCCGGGCAACGGTCAGTTTTATTTTTATTTCTATTGTCATATGCAACACTGACATCTTTCTTTCCAACAAAAGGCTTCTTCATCATGCTCGAGGATGCATCTCTTTATACCTGCCTCGACCCGCTCACCAGTCATGATTAATTAAGTAAACCCAGCTGAGGAACTCCCAATTAGGTGGTTGAAAAATGGTCCCTACAAGGTCCCTAGAAACATATCCACTAATTCTCTGTCGGATAGAGGGGGCTGGACCCTGCCTGCGAGATACCTCCATTTTTGAGCATAGGTTTTGAAACCTTCACCCGTTCCCATAGACATACTTTGCAATTGCATCCTAGTCGGAGCCAAATCAGCATTATACTGATATTGTTTGTAGAAAGCGGCGACCAACTCTTCCTAGTTGCGAATATTGGTCCCTTCCAATTGATAGAACCAATCCAACCGCATCCCAGATAAGCTCTCTTAGAAGAAATGCACCCATAGATTCTTGGCAGCCGTGTGGGGTTGAATCTTTCTGACGTATGACCTTAGATATAGCTTCGGGCAAGAGACACCGTCGTACTTGGCGAAAGTGGGGACCTTGAATTTTTGTGGGATGACAACCCCTGAGATGAGTCCTAATTCTTCAAAGTCCAAACCGGGTACCCTCTGAATCGCCATAGCATTCAAACGATCCTCTAGTTATTTGTATTTATCATCAGCAGGAGGATATTGTTCCTCAGAGTAATCAGGCTCTTCCTCTTCCTCTTCCTCGGATGCTGGATCGTTGTTTACTTCCTGGGTTTGATTATCTCCTTCGCCTGATGATGTCGCAAAGTCCAAAGTTCGTCTGGATTGTCCTTTAAACCTCCTCCCCATGATCACAACACTGGTTCATTTCTTTGCTTTCTTCTTCTTCTCTTTGGCCAGCAGAGTCTTCAACTCCTCTTGTCCTTTTGTCAGAGCCAAGAGCATTTGTTGAAACTGGGCGTACTGCGCCTGAAGATCTTTCACAGTCTGTTCAACATCCATCTCACTGAAATAAACAGTAGAAGGATAAGGTGACCTATTATGAGAAACCTGTATGATGTTATGATGAATGAAGATGCAATATGCAAATGATTTCAAGGAAATTTAGAGATTTAAATTTGTTCAAATGAAAAAGGAACACACATTATATTAATAAAACCAAGTTTGAATACATCACGCCTCCTTGGGCTTACAATGAAAGAAACAAAATACAGCAAAGCTCCTAAGACAAAAAGACCGAACACATCCTCTTTGGAGCAATGTAGGCATTCAGGTTTTTCTCTTCATGAAGCAGCTTGGTGAGCTCCAGAACCTTCTTCTCACTGGCATGAAACTGGGCTTCAAAGGTGTCTCTCTCTTCCTTCAACTGAAACCAAGCTTTTTGCAAATCTTCGAGAGAGGTAGGCATGTCAGGATGAAAAACAGTGTATGGGACGTCTCCTTTGACAACCGGCTCTATGATGACAGGAAGGATGGAAGGGTAAGGCATCAAGAGACTCTGAGCACGAGCCCGTACCCACCTAAGGTAAGGCTCGAGAGAGATAGAGTTTTTATGTCCCAAAGTCCTACTGTCCACCTTGTTCACCATTCCCCAACCACGTGTAAACCTCTGGCGGTAACCTTGGTCTTCTTTGTCGTAGTCGAACACCAAACCTTGGATGAGCATCTCGTGAGGGTCGTCTCTTCGAGCATACCCAAACTGTCGAAGAGCTAAGCATGGGTTGTAGGTGATACCTCCCCTAATACCAAGAAGAGGTACGTTAGGGAACTCCCCGCAGTGGTCGATGATAGAGACATCTTCCATGGATCTCGAACACCAACGGATATCAGAGTGGGTGAGAGACATCATCCTTGGAGACCAAGTCAGTCTTTGCTCATTCTTCAATGCTGACTGAGGCAGGTGTGAAGTGAACCACTTAGCGAGTAGGGGGATACAACACAAAAGAGTACCTCTTTTCTTCATGGTGCGGGTATGAAGGAAATGCAAGATGTCTCCTAGTAAGGTAGGTATAGGATTGCGAGAGAGAAAGACTTTGATGGCATTAACGTCTATGAATTGGTCCTAATTGGGAAATAGAACCAAACTATAAATGAGAAGAGATAGGACGTCTTCGAAAGCTTGGAAATCCATGTCATCCCATAATGAACGGGCTTTTTCCAATAGAAACTTAGCTAGAAAGCCTTTAAACCCGCTTCTTGTTTCCCAATTGGCTATGACGTCGGCCCTCTTCATATGCAAAGCTTCGGCGATGACTTCAGGTTTTGGAATCCCTTCTAGAACGGTGAACAGTATCTGATCAAGCACGGGCACTCCTAAGAGTAAGGAGAACTCTTCCAATGTAGGTACCAACTGATAGTCCGGGAAAGTGAAACAATGATGTAAGGGATCAAAGAATTGGAATAGTACACACATCATTTCTTCTTGGAAGTTGGATGTAGCCAAACTGAGGAGTCGACCATACTTTTTGGTAAAAGGAGAATCCTCGGGCACTGTTGAAGCTAGCTCTTGAAGTTGAGGGTGTGCTTTTACACATTTGATTCAGATGGTGTTTCTTCGGAGAGAATTCATGTCCTAAAAAACAGAAACAAAGATAAATTTCTAAATCCTTGAAATGGTTAGTGAGTATGAGTATGATGTTCATGATGTTTATGATGTTTATTTACAAGTAAATATATACATACACAACAAACAAGTCCCTATGTTTTAGGCTTGCATGAGTTTTTTAGGTAAGTACCCTCTTGAAGTTTAGTTGGCTTAACCTGTCCTAGTAATAGTGATCGGGTTCTAAATGATCTCAATATCACCAGCCTTTCTCTTAGGCGTAGTCTCAGCACAACAATCTTTTCTTGCGGCCGAGATATCCCAAAAGTCTAGCCTCAATGAGTGTAGTATCGATTATCAACCAATTTTCAGCTCTACACCGAAACCGGCTATCTCACTACGTCCTAACGACCAAGTTTGTTCAATTAGGGTTCTAAAGTCAGTTAGTGCTTCATGACGCCACTCAGTGGCCCCGTATTCTCCTCGATTCACCATGATGGATACCGGTACCTACAAAGACATCACACTAACATAGCCATTGTTTCAACCATATCGGTCTACGTCGTACAATTTCCACAATCTATTTCTATTTACCTAACAGGTGTCCTAGATCTGGGTGGAGGATCAGAAGCAAGCCCAATACAAAGAACAAAATATAAAGCACACAAATCAAACAATGAAAGCAAGTAAAGGTGATCTAACCCTAAGGTAACCCCACTTTTAAGTATATCCCCAGCAGAGTCGCCAGTTCTGTGATACGGTGGGAGAACTAACTTGGTGTTTTGCGTTTTTTATCACACTTGTGCGGATAGCAAAAGTCGCCACCGACTTTTCTTTTATCCAAAAGGAAAGGCAAAAAAGCACAGGAAATACATTTCGAGATTATTTCCCGGGTTTGGGGGGTAGATTATGAAAAGGGAAGGTATTAGCACCCTTTTCATCCATGGTTTTCCATGGGCTCTTAGTTACTCGTTCAGATCACTTGCTTTTGTTTGAGAGTGTGCTTGAGGTGTGGGCTTTGAAAGTGTTTTGAAAATTTTTCTTTGTAATGGTTCTCGTTTCTATGAGAACGCGTACAAAGTTTTGTTTTGAAAGATGGTTCAAAGATGTGTTTGTGGATTGTGTTTTGGAAAGTGTTTTTAAAAGATGTTTTGCGATGGTTCTTGTGATCGGTGGGAATTAGAACTGACTGTTTTGGGATGTTGGTTCGCGTTTGCGTTTGTTTTCGCAAAATGTCGCGGTAAGCAAGAGTCGCCACTGTCTTTTATTTTATCCAACAAGGAAAGGACAAAAGCACAGAAAAATTCCTTTTCGAGATATCTCTCGGGTTCGGGAGGTAGATTATAGAAAGGGAAGGTATTAGCACCCTTTCTATCCGTGGTTATCCACGGGCTCTTAGGTACTTGCTCACTATGTTTTCAAAAGTTTGTTTTTCTTTTGTGTTTGTGGGTTTGAAAAGAGTTTTTGTTTTAAAAGGGGTGTAAGTGCGAAAAGTTTTGTTTTGTTTTTAAAAGGAGCAAGTACTTAAGAACATCTACCTACTCAAAAAGGAATTAGATTGTGCAAGTGTCCTTTAGACAATGCTATCCCACTATTGAGGAGTAGGTAGCATCGTCGTTGGAGTTTTCGGGTCAATTCGATTTAAGGGACGTGTGGTCACTAAAGCAATGTTAGGACGCCTTAGCGGTAACCCTAATGTCTTAGATCATTTTTTCGAGGCAACCGTTTCGAGGCAACTTATGATCTTTGGACAAGAGAGTGACCTCTAAAACATCCTATACTCAATGACCACGTTCGAGGCAACCAAGTGAGGTGTACCCTAAGAGTGGCATGTGCGAGTGTATTGTTTTTCAGTTATATTATCTTTGTATATTTAGGTGTTCTACCATTTGTTTTCAGATCTTGTCATGCAATCCTAGTTAACATACATCTAAGCAGTTAATATATGTATAGGAATTTAAAGTGCGGGAATTGTAAATCCTACGCTATTACAAGGCTTCGGGGAGGGGGATTATTTACATGTCCAAAATTGGGGGAATAAAGCAGTAAAGTGTAAAAGTCTTAGTTAAGTTATTACATCCTCAGAGCAATTACAATATATGGATCAAAAATAATATGCGCGCGAGAAAAATTGAATCGGAGTGTCCTAGGGTTTTGACCCTTTTTTCATTAAATAAAGCATATTTTTGGTCTTTTTTGAATTAAGAATTAAGTCTAACTAATAATTAATTAATTAATTAAAAGAAAATATTTTTGGTCTTTTATTTTAATTAAGGAAATAAAATGAGAATGATTAAAAATATTTAAAAAAACCTAATTCTAAATCAATTTTAATTTAATGCAAAATATGTTAAAATTAAACCTAATTAAAAACTAAATTAATTTATTACAATTTATTTACAAAAATAATAAAATAATGAAATTAAAAAAAATTATTTTTTGGGCTTTTCTGATTTTATGAAAAGTTAATTAGTTAATTAAAATAATAATAAAATAGAAAATAGAAAATAGAAAGTAGTGAAAAGAAAAAATAAAATAAACAAACTCAGGGGGGGGGGGGGGTGCTGGGCCTGAATTTGGTGTTTGGGAATTGATGGGGAAAGCTTCGATTTGCACCCTTTCCTGACTCCTTCAATTGGGTTTGGGAAGGATATGGGCAAACTCCGATTGCAGGGAGAAGGGGGCTTCGATTCAGAGGAAGAAGGCTGCCTTTCGATTCTATGAAGGGTGTTGCTGGAAAGGCCTGAAGGGTCACCTGTGGAGGCACTGCATCTGCAAAAATATGTTAGCAAAATAAAACGCATGACCTGGGTGTCGAAACCCAGGTCCTTCGATCCTGCGCGCGCTGGGTCTTTTCAGGCTATATCTGTAGCAAGTGTTAGCAACAAAAAACATGACCTGGTGCCAAACCCAAGCCCTTTGATTCTGTCTAGAATGACAATCGAATGAAACAACAAATATGGATGTGTTATGTAAATACAAGGTTTGACATTTTACCCTCTCTTACCAGTAGTTGGAACCTTCGATTTGGCACTTTCTGGATGTGAGTACCTTCGATCTGGGATTTCTGGGCGTGGATAATTTTGTTGAAGGGTTGCTTTGGCCTGGATTACTTATGAAAATGTTGATAACCTTTGGTGGGTTTGTGGGCAGCGTATCTCCAAATCCTCCTTTTTTTCTTTTTTTCTTTTTGTTCCCCTTATAATGTGTCACTGGCCTCGTATTTATAGGAGTGTGAGGGTGCATGAAAATGGCAAGGGACAGCCATTTAACCAGGCCTTTAAAGCCATGAGACAAGAATCAGACATATTAAAATATTTCCTTTTTTGAAATATTCATGTCTCTTGAATGAACCTGGACACCTTTGATTTTCGAATGCCTTCAGGCCATGCTTTTCGATTGGTCTTGAGTTTCCTCATTCAAATGGATTTCTTCTGCTTCAACTGCTTGATTTGAAAAGAATCACTCTGGTGGAATCAGCTCTTGTGGAGTTAGGAACAGAAAAGGCAAGAATCTGGCCTTTAACTCAGGAATTGAATCCACAATCAGCATTTAATTATTTCTATATTTGCAAGGGACACATGCCATTTTCTCATGTTCAGTGTACCTGGACATGTTTTTTTGAGTGCCCTCTTGATGGCCTCTTCTAAATGGCCTGGAAGGAGTTCTTCAAATGGCCCTTGTCCAAATATCAATCAAAGGGTATTTATCAATCGAAGAGTCCTTTGGTACGCCATTCGAAAGATCTTGTTCATGCTAATCGAAGGACATGGTTAACATGCCTGTCGAAGCTGCCTTGACACAATGCTAAATCGAAGGATCCCTTAGCATGCCAATCGAAAGGCTTGGCCCAGGGTGCCAAACGAAAAGGTCTTTCAGAATTCCAATCGAAGGTCTTGACACAATGTCAAACGAAGTGTTTGTCCATAATGCTAATTGAAGCATTTTTGGAATGTCAATCGAAAGGATTGGCCATAATTCCAATCGAAGGGAATTATCCATGCCAATCGAAAGGCTCCTTCAGAAGACCAATTGAAGGGTCTTTCAGAATGCCAATCGAAAGGCTCCTTCAGAATACCAATCGAAGGGTCTTTCAGAATGCCAATTGAAAGGTACTTAAAACACCACTCAAAAATTTTCTTTTTCCTTAGGCAAGGGTTTCTGGTCAACCATGTAGGGGGGAGACTTTTGAAAACATGAGAGGGCAAATTTTGGGGTACAACAGTTGCCCCTGTTCAATTTTCTTAAACCTGAGGATATAGATTGGCTTTCGAGCCTTTCGTGATCCGAAGGTGGAAGATAATTGAACACTAGAGTGCCCAGAAATTTGCACTCGCATGGTGTAGTATCAGCATTGTGACGTCGGGAATGGGCTTACAGATGCCATTTGGAGATTGTTGGTAGGAGGATGGGCTTATAGATTCCATCTGCAGGAGTGTCAATCGCATAAGAGATTCCTTAGCGAGAACTTGCATACCTGTTGTTGTAGAAGATTCCGCTGGAGAAGTCTAACTTTGTTGAGATTTAGGAACCTGCCTGTACTTTAACTGAGAGAATGCTTCAGCTGAGTTTTAAGAACCTGTCCATAATTCAATTGGGGGGAAACATCTTCATCAAGATATAGGAATTATCTCGTGCCCACCAAGAGTATACCGCTGAGGTTATAGAACTTGTCCATACTATGACGGAGGAGAACATCAAGATCTAGGAACTGACTCGTGCTCAATGGAGTATACCGTTGAGGTTATAGTACTCGTCCACACTTTGACGTAGGGAAACATCTTCATCAAGATCTAGGAACTGTCTCGTGCTCACCGATGAGTATACCGTTGAGGTTATAGAACTCGTCCACACTATGACGGAGGAAAACATCAAGATCTAGGAACTGACTCGTGCTCACCGGGAGTATACCATTGAGGTTATAGTACTTGTCCACACCATGACGTAGGGAAACATCTTCATCAAGATCTAGGAACTGTCTCGTGCTCACCGGGTGTATACCGTTGAGGTTATAGAACTCGTCCACCCTATGACGGAGGAAAACATCAAGATCTAGGAACTGACTCGTGCTCAATGGAGTATACCGTTGAGGTTACAATACTTGTCCATACTATGACGTAGGGAAACATCTTCATAAAGATCTAGGAACTGTCTCGTGAAGGAATCTGGAATAAGTATCAGAATGTCATCCATATCTGGATCGCATCTGAACTGTCTCTAGAAGGAATCTGGAATAAGTATCAGAATGTCAGCCATATCTGGATCGCATCTGAACTGTCTCTATAAGGAATCTGGAATAAGTATCAGAATATCAGCCATATGTGGGTCACATCTGAACTGTCTCTAGAAGGAATCTAGAATAAGTATCAGAATGTCAGCCATATCTGGGTCGCATCTGAACTGTCTCTAGAAGGAATCTGGAATAAGTATCAGAATGTCAGCCATATCTGGATCGCATCTGAACTATCTCTAGAAGGAATCTGGAATAAGTATCAGAATGTCAGCCATATTTGGATTTCATCTGAACTGTCTCTAGAAGGAATCTGGAATAAGTATCAGAATGTCAACCATATCCGGATCGCATCTGAACTGTCTATAGAAGGGATCTGGAATAAGTATCAGAATGTCAGCCATATCTGGATCGCATCTGAACCGTCTCTAGAAGGAATTTGGAATAAGTATCAGAATGTCAGCCATATCTGGGTCGCATCTGAACTGTCTCTAGAAGGAATTTGGAATAAGTATCAGAATGTCAGCCATATCTGGATCGCATCTGAACTGTCTCTAGAAGGAATCTGGAATAAGTATCAGAATGTCAGCCATATCTGGATCGCATTTGAACTTCCTCTAGAAGGAATCTGGAATAAGTATCAGAATGTCAGCCATATCTGGATCGCATCTGAACCATCTCTAGAAGGAATCTGGAATAAGTATCAGAATGTCAGCCATATCTGGGTCGCATCTGAATTGTCTCTAGAAGGAATCTGGAATAAGTATCAGAATGTCAGCCATATCTGGATCGCATCTGAACTGTCTCTAGAAGGAATCTGGAATAAGTATCAGAATGTCAGCCATATCTGGATCGCATCTGAACTGTCTCTAGAAGGAATCTGGAATAAGTATCAGAATGTCAGCCATATCTGGATCGCATCTGAACTGTCTCTAGAAGGAATCTCAGAAGATGATGATCTTTGCCTGTTGATTTATCTTTCCTGAAAATGTAAAGAGTTAGTTGTATGCAATGTCATGATGTATGCATTGTGTAATGATGTTATCAAAATAAAATGATATTTGTGTCATATGTATTTTGTATGCATATGTTATGAATGTTGTTGAGGTGTAATTTTGTCTTGGACTTTGCTAAAAATGTTTCCACCGGGGATCCCTGCATTGTTGTTTGAGGAGAACTCCGCTGGGGGATATTGAAAACTCTGTGGGGAGTATGTTTATTTCTGCTTGGGAAAAGAGTTTAGAAGTCTTAGTCGTCCGTTGCTCTACTGGGGAGTCGAAGTTAAACTGATATCTGGTCGGGTCCAGGTTTCGCAGTAACTTGTTGGGGATTGTAGAGTAGTCTACTGGGGAAGAGGAGTTGTGGTCCTTTGATTTGTAGTAGTCGGAGAGGCAATCTCAAGCTGGGTAATCCTGGTGTTGTTGGGGAAATAAACCCTGTCGTCATTCCGCTAGAGAGGTGACATCTTTGTTGGGGGAAGTCCTTGAGGATTCCTGATGTTGATTCAGCTGGGGAAAGGTTTTTAGAGATTAAACCCTTGCTGGGAGTCATCCTATGAGAAGGATTTTGGGGATATTTGTCATTTCCCCTAGTAGCAAGTATTTGTGACATTGCCAGAAAATGTTTAATTGTACGTAACCCTTCACTGAGATTGATGTTCAATGCCCGAAGTGACGGAGATGGAGACTTGCCCCTGGTTACTCTGCACTTCTTTGAGAGATTTCCTGGAATCTTGACTGGACTGCCCCAGGTGTGCTGGATAGTGACATGTCATGCCCCCTGGTTGGAAGTTTTTTTCCACTTGAAGTGATTTTGTTCACTGGGAGAGCTTTCGTTCATCGGATATTCATTGTGTGAGTTTCTTTGCTGTCAAACAAATAGCCAAATGCAAACAATGATATTCAAATAATGCAAAGCTTATGCTTGTCTTGAAGTTTTGAAAAATGCGTTTTTTAGCAGAAAACTTTTTATAAGACAAATTCAACACAAGATTTAGGGCAAAGCCTTACAGGAGTCAGGATACCTTTTGTAACAATATGCTTTTGAACTAACCCATGCTTCAATTAGGAATTTTGAAGGGTTGTAACGTGGCTTGGTTCACGGTTTAAGAAACAAAGGATAAAGGCTCAAAGTATATTTGTACCCACCCGCTCTTCGTGATGTTCTTCAATCCTAAACTCAGTTAATTGTGCGTTGAACTCTATTCGAATTTCGAACGACGTTTTGGTGATGGTTCACACAAGTTGGATTTTGGAATGCAGTCATCATTTCATTTTTTTTGCAACATTTTTCATGTTGTCAAGGATTTGTAATGACCTCGTTCTTTTGATTTATTATCCCTAACTTTTGCCTGACTGTTTCTGTTTTCGAGATTACAGTCAGCGGGATGCCCCAGCTTTCTTAAGCCTCCTTTATAGGTTTTGGCTCAGTGGGATTTTTTCTTTTGAGAGATTGACTGCCTATGAGATAAGGAACCACCACTGTCTTTTGATTCAAGAGGAATGCTTTTGATGTCGTTCGTTGTATTATGAACTAAGAGTTTTGCGACTTCAATGCGCATCTTTTGAATTAACTGAGAGACTACCTTGCCCCAGGTTTAAATTAAAGGTTTCAATTTGTGTTTAAAACAGAAAACTTCTACTTCTTTGGCTCGAAGGGGTTGACTAGGGATTATCTTCCTTATAACTCCAGTGTTTAGGATTTGAAAGAAACGCTTGTACATCGTCAGCAAGGTCTGTCCAAAAGCATACTGTATGAGATTATGGCATTGTTTCATCATCCTCCCTCTAAAGGCTTGTAACTTTTAGCAAGAGTTGAATGCCATAAAGTGAGTAAAAAGCATAGTTTAAATGTAATTAAAATGATTAGATTAAATCAAGACAAGCATATGCAATGCATTAATGAAACAAAGTTTGGCATTAATAGATAATTGTTTGAATAACAAAGAGATTACAACTTGAAAATTCAAATGAACAAAAGCTTTCAATGATTCGTCATAGGAGCAGTGATTTTGTTTGGAGTCTCCGGAGGGTCAAACTTGATCTCCTTGGCATCAATCATGTCTTGGACCTTGTTCTTCAGAGCCCAACAGTTGTTTGTGTCATGTCCCGGACTGTCAGAGTGGTATGCACACCTTTCATTGGGATGATAGGTAGGAGCGAAAGTATTTGGGTTCCGGAGAGGAGCCTTTAACGTAATCAGCTCTGCCTTCAACATGTGTTGTAGCGCTTGACCCATTGACATGTTGATCTTAGTAAATTGTCTTTTAGGCATGACCTCCTTACGCTGATGCCCCTGTCTTTGTTGAGCAGGCGTAGGATTAGAGATCAAGATTTCTCCTACGTATTGGTCATGACGACTCTTTTGACCATACACAGCATTGGACTCTTTCTTCCCATTGTAGGGATTTTTCTGAGCATCAGAAGGTGTAACTTCTTGAATATTCCCACTTTTGATGCCAGCTTCGACCCTTTCGCCGGTCAGTATTAGCTCGGTGAACCCGGCTGAAGAGCTTCTGATCAAGTGGTTAAAGAATGGACCAGACAGGGTCCCCAGAAACATATCAACAAGTTAACGATCAGCTAAAGGTGGTTGCACCCTTCCGGCAAGGTCTCTCCATTTTTGAGCATACTCTTTAAATCCTTCACCCGTCCCTATTGACATACCCTGGAGTTGGGTACGCGTAGGAGCGAGGTCGGAGTTGTACTGATACTGCCTATAGAACGCAGTAGCCAAATCCTCCCAATTGCGGATACTGGCTCCATTCAACTGATAGAACCACTCAAGTTGAGTCCCTGAAAGACTGTCTTGAAAGAAATGGATCCACAAGTTCTTATCAGCAGTGTAAGGTTGGATCTTCCTCACATATGACCGGAGGTGCAGCTTTGAGATACTTGATCGAAGGTGCCTGAGAGATTGCACGTTTGGGGGCGTTCGATTTGGATGTGTCATCCTTCAATCTGGGATACTGGATCCACAAGGTATTCGTTAGAAAAAGAAAACAAAACAAAATCCTAGACTTGAATCTAAGCTGGTCCTGGATTCGATAGCCTGGTTGTGTCAACCTGAATCAAATCACCAGGGTCTGAATCGAAGGTTATTGGCAAAAGGTTCCTGCCACCTAATTCGAAGCTTGGCTGTTTTGAAGCCCCATAATATTCTATTAGGGAATCCCTGAGAAACTGTTTCTTGCAACATAAATACACATTAGAAATCCAAAGGGGACTTTACCCCCTGAGTGAACCTGGACAAGTCAATTTGGCGCCTTGTTCGAATTTAAAAATATTCAGAGTTTCCCTCTCAAAAGCCCCTTCGACCAGCCCTTGTTCTTGTGATGATTTTGAGTTCTAATTCGAAGTGTTCAGAACTTCCTTCATCAGAACATTTTAGCTTAAGACGTTTATGCATTGATATGCCATTCAAAGGATACTTTTCCCTGATATGAAAATCTAAGGACACTTTGTCCTGATGTTCCAATCGAAGAACACTCTGATGTTCCAATCGAAGGAGACTCTGATGTTCCAATCGAAGGAGACTCTGATGTTCCAATCGAAGGAGACTCTGATGCTCCAATCGAAGGAAGCTCTTATGTTCCAATTTAAAGAAGCTTTGGTGTTCCAATCGAAAGAAGCTTTGATGTTCCAATCAAAGGACATTTGATGTTCCAATCGAAGGACACTGTGATGTTCCCATTGAAGGACACCCTGATGTTCCAGTCAAAGGACACCCTGATGTTCCAATCGAAGGGCATTTTGTTCATCTTTAAATTTTACTTTCCTCAATCCAAAGTTTTCAACCACCCATGTAAAAGACAATCTTGAAAGAAAATGAGAGGGAAGATTTTGGGGTACAACAGCTGCCCATGTTCAATCTTCTTAAACCTGAGGATGTAGATTGGCTTGTCTGCCTTTCGTGATCGGAAGGTGGAAGATGATTGAACACTAGGGTGCCCAGAAATTTGCACTCGTATGAGATGATACTTGATTGTGTAGATAGTATTGGGAATGGGCTTATAGATGCCATTTGGAAAAGATAACAGAAGATCGTCGGAGATGGGCTTAAAGATGCCATCCAGAACAAAGTTAACTTCATGAGATATTCCTTTGTGGGGATCCATAATCCTGTTGTTGAGGAGGATTTCACAGAGGAATGTTGGTCTTTGTCTTGGGAAATAGAGTCTAGGAGCTTCGATTATCCCTCATTCTACTGGGGAGTATCTCTTGATTGAAGAGACGGAAGTGAACGGCTATCTGGTCAGGAACCAGGCTTCCAGAGACTCGCTGAGGATAATAAGGCCGACTATTATCTGGTCGTATTCCAGGCTTCATAGCGACTTATTAGGGAATATGAAATTAACTACTATCTGGTCGATTCCAGGCTTCACAATAATTGTAGATGTTGAATTGTTATCTGGTCGTATCTAGGCTTCGGTGATTTGAAGAAATTAAGTTGTTATTTGGTCGAGTCCATGCTTCAACTTGAATTTGAGGTATACTATTATCTGGTTGGGTCCAGGCTTGGGTGTCATAAGTTATACTATCATATGGTCGGGTCCAGGCTTCATAGTAATAAACTGCTATCTGGTCGGATCCAGGATTCACAGCGTCTTGAATTGTAGATTGACTGTTATCCGGTCGGATTCTGAGCTTCAGCAATGATGTTAACTTCTATCTGGTCAGGTCCAGGCTTTACAGTGTTGTAAACTACTATCTGGTCGGATTCCAGGCTTCGCAGCAAATTATACTGTTATCTGGTTGGATCTAGGCTTCGCAACATCTTAAATTGTAGATTGACTATTATCTGATCGGAATCCGGGCTTCATTAATGATGTTAATTTCCATCTCGTCGGGTTCCAGGCTTCAGTGTTGTAAACTGCTATATGGTCGGATTCCAAGCTTTGCAGTAATTTGCTGGGGAGAGTGGAATTAACCATTATCTGGAAATATAATAAAAGGAGCCTATGTAGGAGTGTTTTAGGATGAGTCCGTGTAAAACTGCATTTGGAAATGTATAAGAAGGAGCCCGTGTAAGATTGCTTCCAAATGAGTCAGTGTTAGACTGCATCTGGAGATCTATGAAAAGGAGCCTGTGTAGGGCTACTTTAGGATGAGTCTGTGTAAAGCTGCATCTGGAGGGTTATTAGAAGGAATGTCAGATGATTACTACCTCGGCAGATATTGAAGGAATCTTGGACGAATACTACCTCAGCAAATAATTAAGGAATCTTGGACGATTACAACTTCGACAGATAATGAAGGAATCTTGGACAATTACTACCTCAACAGATAATGAAGGAATCTTGGAAGATTACTACCTCGACAGATAATGAAGGAATCTTGGACGATTACTACCTCAACAGATAATGAAGGAATCTTGGACGATTACTACTTCGACAGATAATGAAGGAATCTTGGACGATTACTACCTCAACAAATAATGAAGGAATCTTGGACAATTACTACCTCAACAGATAATGAAGGAATCTTGGATGATTACTACCTCAATAGGTGATGAAGGAATCTTGGACGATTACTACCTCAACAAGTGATGAAGGAATCTTGGAATATTACTACCTCAACAGATAATGAAGGAATCTTGGACGATTACTACCTCAACAGATAATGAAGGAATCTTGGATGATTACTACTTCGACAGATAATGAAGGAATCTTGGATGATTACTACCTCAACAGATAATAAAGGAATCTTGTACGATTACTACTTCGACAGATAATGAAGGAATCTTGGACGATTACTACCTCAACAGATAATGAAGGAATCTTGGACGATTACTACCTCAACAGGGTAATGAAGGAATATTGGACGATTACTACCTCAACGGGTGATGAAGGAATCTTGGATGATTACTACCTCAACAGGTGATGAAGGAATCTTGGAAGATTACTACCTCAACAGATAATGAAGGAATCTTGGACGATTACTACCTCAACAGATAATGAAGGAATATTGGTCGATTACTACCTCAACGGGGTACAAGAAATTTGTCTGGTCATGTAAATAGTTGATGATATTTGTCTGTTTATAGACTTTTACCTGAAAAGATAAAGGGTTAGCTGTATGCAATGTCATGATGCATGAAGTGCAAATGATGCTCTCAAAATAAATGAGATTGTGATGTATGTATGTGTGTTGCATATGCTATGACATTTGTAAAATGATGTATTAATGCAATGTATGAACGTGTCAGTTGTTCTACTGTAGTATTGTTGAACTAGGGAATATGATTCCCTGCTTGTTGTTGTAGGTCTTCAAATTCATTGAAGTTGAAACACTGGGAGATGAACTTCTGTTGTTAGAGAAATAAACTCTGTTGGGGAAGGAAAAAAACTCCATGAACTGCTTCGGGATTTTATTGAAATCCTGTAGAGGAATCTTGAAAAGCTTGGCGACTTCATTGGGGAAAACCTGATGTCGGAGTAGTAGTTGGAATTCCTATTCTACCAGGGATACAAGAACACCTGACACCACTAGGTTGTAAGCTGAGGATATGGCGGCGACTTTTTAGTAAGATGCCCCTGCCTCTGTACCTATTGGAGAAAGTATATGTGGAGACTTTTTGGATGGTGTGAGCATCATCCCAACTCTTGGGGTGCTTGGTAAATGCTAATCAGAATGATAAGTCTTCTACTGATAAACAAATGACAAGATGACAGGACACAAATATACGTTTTTAATCCCTAACTTTTTCCTGGACCGCCCTTTCGGGTTTTTAGTCCACCAGGATACCCTTTTTTGCTCAAGCCGCCTTTTCAGGTTCTCAACTTGGCGGGTGTACAATTGTTTTGTATATATCCCTAATTTTTGCCCAAACTCTTTTGGTTCGTCGGGATGCCCTTAATTTTGCCTAGGCCTGTCAACCTAGCGGGTCTTTTTCATGCCTAGTATTTTCTGACTATGCCCGCGCTCATAGGATGTGAAGAGTTGTCACCGTCTATGACAACAAGTGTTATAGAAATGCCAGAAAATGTTTATGTGATCACATGTGCCCTTTCATACGTGGGAGCCTGTGTGGGGCTGCTTCAGGATGAATCGGGTGCACCTGATGTTTGATCAAGTTTCTGATAGTCTTGAATTTCCTAGGTATCTTTTCTAAGAACTATCATGGAAGGATTCGAAGACATGATACTGACACCATCTGATACTACTGGTACATACAAGCAATTTGGTGGTATCAAAGATTCAAATTTCACAGTGATTTTCTGCCGGAATCCTCGGTCAATGTAACAACCCCGGAGTGATTCAGATGGAGATCTACCCCTGGCTATTCAGCATTTTTGGAGATATTCATTGCATATTGGCTTGACTGCCCCAAATTAATTAGACACCATGTCATGCCACTTGATTATGAAAGGCTTGTTATTGGGAATGTTTTTTCCGTCTAAGGTGATTCTGTCCATTGAGGGGGTCTTCGTTCACTAAAAATTAGTTGTGTAAATTTATCTGCCATATGAACAATTAACCATATGAAAACAATGCCACTTAAAGAATGCAAAGCTTATGTCTGTCTTGAAATTTTTTGAAAAATCATTTTTTGTAGTAAAACAAAATTTGCAAGAATGTGATATCAACTCATGATTTATTGCAAACCTTACAGGAGCCAGGATACCTTTGTAACAGTATGCGCTCAAACTAACCCAAGCTTCAGCTAAGACTTTTAAGGGTTGTAATGTGGCCTGATTTACGGTTTAAGAAACAAAGGATAAAGGCTCAAAATTTATTTGTACCCACTCGTTCTTCGTGATGTTCTTCAGTCCTATGCTCAGTTAATTGTGCATTTCGAATCCCAGTTGAGTTCTGGAATGTTGGCCCCGATATTCCGGTGATGGTTCAGAAATTGAATGTTTGTTTGAGAAGGCAGTCATTTTTGTGACCTTTTCTTTTTGTTGAGGATTTGTCGGACCTCTTTTTTTTTATTTTGCTATCCTTGTCTTTTACCTGAACTGTTTCTTTTGTGATTACAGCCAGTGGGATGCCCCAGTTTTTTTCTTAAGTCTCCTTCATAGGTTTTGACTTAATGGACTTTTATTTTGAGAGATAATGACTGCCTGTTCTTAATGATTATGTGGAACCAACACCATGTTTTGGAGATCATCTTCTACACTATTTGTCGTGTATGAAGGGAAAGCTTGTGACTGAATGCACATCTAAATTAACTGAGAAAACTACCCTTCCCCAGGTTATGATTAAGTGTTTTAATTTCTGTGAAAAGAAAACTCCTACTTCTTAGGCTCAAAGGGGTTGACTAGGGATTATCTTCCTTATAACTCCATTGTTTAGGATTTGAAACAAAGCATGTACATCGTCAGCGGGGTCTGTTCAAAAGCATATTGTAGATATTGTGGTATTGTTCTCGTCATCCTCCCTCTAAAGGCTTAGAGCTTTTTAATCATGAGTTGAATATCACAAAAAGGAAGTAAAACACAGTTTAAATATAATTAATACGAATGAAATAATTCAATACAAACATATGCAATGTATTAATATGAATAACCAAAGTTTGACATAAGGATAAATGTTTTAAGCAACAACGAAATTAGAACTGATAATTCAAATGAAATAAACGCTTCTCAATTTTGGCCATGATTTGGCATGGGAGCAGTGATCACACTGGGGTCTTAGGAGAGCCAAATTCGATCTCCTTGTTGTTGATCAAATCCTGAATCTTGTTCTTCAAAGTCCAACGGTTGTCGATGTCGTGCCCAGGACTGTCAGAATGGTAAGTACATTTTACATTAGGATTGTACTTAGGAGAAGAGGTATCAGGTTTTTGAGGAGGGTCCCTTAACATAATCAGCTCCGCTTTTAGTAATTGTTGTAATGCTTGAGACAAAGGCATATTAATATCAGTGTACTTCCTCTCTTGATACTTTATCCTACGCCTATTGCCCCATTGATGTTGAACAAGTGTAGGGTTGGATATTAACACCTCTCCCACGGACTGATGGTGGTTATTTTTACTATGGCACTTTTGGCCATAGACAATATTAATTTCTTTTTTGCCACCAAATGGCTTCTTCTCAGCAATAGAAGATGCATCCATCAGAATCTTCCCACTCTTGATACCGCTTTCAATCCTCTCTCCAGTCAGAACCATCTCTATAAAACCGGATGAGGAACTTCCAATAAGCAAATTGAAGAACGGGCCTGTCAGAGTGCCCATGAACATGTCTACCATTTCCCGATCAGTCAGAGGAGGTTGCACCCTGCCAGCCAAATCCCTCCATTTCTGGGCATATTCTTTGAAGCCTTCGCTAGAACCCATATACATGCTTTGAATTTGTGTACGAGTTGGAGCGAGGTCAACATTGTATTGGTACTGCTTGTAGAAAGCAGCACCCAAGTCTTCCTAGGTTTAAATTTCTACTCTTTCCAGCTGATAGAACCATTCCAGTTACGTGCCAACTAAACTTTCTTGGAAGAAATGTACCCATAACTTCCGGTCAGCAGTGTGAGGCTGGATCTTCCTGACATAGGACCTTAAGTGCAACTTAGGGCAGGAGACACCTTCATACTTAGCAAATGTGGGAACCTTGAACTTTGATGGGATGACCACTCGAAGAACCAGCCCCAACTCTTCGAAATCCAGACCGGGTACCCTCTGAATTTCCATTGCATTGAGGTGATCCTCCAACTGATTGTATTTGTCATCAGCATGAGGATACTGCTCTTCAGTATAGTCGGTTTCATCTTCCTCAGACACTGTATTGTTGTCTCTTTCCTCTGATTCCTCTTCCTCTTGATTATCCCCTCCTTTTGATGGGATTGAAAAATCTAGAGCTCAGTTAGCTAGTCTTCTTCTTCCCAAACTTAAAATATGAACTAGTTTCTTTGCCTTCTTAGTCTTCTTTTTGACGATCAGAGCTTTCAGGTCTTCTTGCCTCTGGGTCAGAGTCATGAACATTTGTTGGAACTGAGTGTTTTGAGCCTGAAGGTCTTTTACTGTTTGTTCAAGGGCCATTTCTTTTGCTGGAATAAACAGCCAAAAGATGAGAAACCTGTACTAGAAGACCTGTTATGAAATGGCATGCATGCAATGTTTTCAAGGATCTCGCAGGGTAAACAAGAAAATGTCAGAAGTGGAAATTTGCAGCTTTGATTGAAGAACTTTGTATCGATGAAAGTCCTTCTACGAGAGTTAAGCTCACCATATCGAGTGGGTTATAGCCCCTAACTCAATTTGTCTTGTCTTGGTCTTTTGACGCCATTGGCTAGAGGAGAATAAATCCCCTTGCCCCTTGCTAGACGTCTGGTTTATCATAATCTGCATCACAAACCCTTGAGATCCTTGAAATGGTTAAGGAAATGTTATGGCATGATGTTATGAGGTGTACTCTATGTGTTAAGCAAAAGTGTAAGGTGATGAAGACAAGTGAGTCTAAGAAGTCCAGGTTATTGGATAATGACTGTAAGCAAACCCTGCAAGAAAATCAAGTTGTTAGATAATAAAAACCATGCAAGTAGTTCAAGTTAAAAGCAAACAAATCACACAAGCGGCCTTAGGTTTAGGATTGCATGGGGTTTGTAGGTAAGTACCCTTTTGAAGTTTAGTTGGCTCAACCTGTCCTAGTAATAGTAACCGAGTTCTAAGGGTTCTCAATATCACTGATTTTTCCAACAAGTTTCGTTCCAATCGACAACTAACTTGCCACCAAACAAAACTCGGGAGTCAAATCTCAATGAGTGTAGTATCGAGTATCAACCGACTTAGGACTACACCAAATATGGCTATCTCACTACTTCCTAATGGCCAAGTTGGTCAATTAAAGGTTCTAAGGTCAATTGATGCTTTATGACACCATGCAGCGGCCCCATATTCTCCTTCATTACTCAAGGGCTACAGGTACCAACCAAAGTGTCACATCAACGTAGTTATCGCTTCAACCGTATTGGTATACCCCACACAGTTTCCACGATCTATTGCTACTTACCTAAAAGGTTCCCCAGATCCAGGTGTAGGATCTATAGTAACCCAAACAAATCCCTCAAAAGTAAAGCAATCAAAGCACACAAAGCAGTTAAATAATGACCTAACTTTAAGGTAACCCCACTTTTTACATCCCCAACTGAGTCTCCAGTTCTGTGATACGGTGGCAGAACCGATTATCTAATACTGGTTTTGCATTTTGTATTCGCAAATGTCGCGGTAAGCAAGAGTCGCCACCGGCTTTTCTTTTATCCAACAAAGGAAACGGTGAAAAGAAAAGAAAAAGACCTTTTTCGAGATTTTCTGAGTAAGGGGGGTAAATTATGGAAAGTGAAGGTGTTAGCACCCTTTCCATCCATGGTTTTCCACGGGCTCTTAGGTACTTGCTTATTTTTGAAAATTGCTTTCGTGTTTGTGTGTTTGAAAAGGTTTTTGTTTGCTTTATGATAACTCTTGTATCAGTCCTCAAGAGTGTGATAAAGCATTTTTGAAAGTAGTTTTGAAAGTGTGGTGTCAAAAAGAATTAATTTTGAGCAAGTACTTAAGAACTATCTACCTACTTGAAAAAGGGTGTTTTTTTCCTACTTTCCTTTAGATAGTGCTATCCTACTATTAGTGAGTAGGTAGCCCTATCATTGGATGTTGAGGGACTATCGTAAGGGACATTTATGGTCATTGAAGGCAACATGTAAGGATACCTTAGAATTTTGCAGGGACTGTCATCATCATATATTCGTAGGCAACCCGAGGGATAAGATCATTTCTCGTAGGTAACTCGGGGGAAATTTAGGAACTATGATCTTTATGATGACTTTAAACTGAGGGTCTTTGCTAAGAGTATTCGTATGTTTGAGGGACATGACCATTTCCAAAGGCAACCAAAGTGGGAAATACCCTAGGGGTGCAAGTGTACAATAGTGTGCTTTTTCATGTATTTTTATCTTGATGTTAGTGATCTAAGACTAATTGATTAGTTCTTTCCATACACGCCTAATTTACTAGCAGTTTACATACAGGCATATAATATAGTGTGAAAAGTAAAACATACGGCTATTACAAAGCTTTGGGGTAATTACAATTATATCTGACTGAAAACGTAAAATGCGGAAATTAAAATCCTAATTATACTATTACAAACCAGTAGGAAGTTACAATAATACTAAAAAATGCAAAAGTAAATAAACGCGCGCATGAATTGAAAATACGTCTAAAATCCTAAGTGAAAGGGATTCTTTTTTTGTTTGTTTTTGATATGAAAAGAAATTGAATTAAAAGATCCTAAGTCTATTCAATTTTAGTTTTAAGAAAATATTAAAATAATTAATTAATTAATTGACAAAATTAATTTAATATAAAAAGCTAGGCCTAATGTTTTTTGTGGTTTTTTAATATTAATTAAAGCTTAGAAGAAGTAAGGACAAACAACCAAAGTCGAAAGACAAAAACAGTAAATGAAAAGAGTGCATTGTTGGAAGCAAGGCCTGGATCGAAGAGGCTTGGGTTGCCTTTCGATCCAATGAGGAATCTTGATCGAAGGTGCCTGAGAGACTGCACGTCTGGGGGCATTCGATCTGGATGTGTCATCCTTCGATCTGGGATACTGGATCTGCAAGGGATTTGTTAGAAAAAGAAAACAAAACAAAACCCTGGACTTGAATCGAAGTTGGTCCTGGATTCGATAGCCTGGCTGTGTAACCCTGAATCAAATCACCAGGGTTTGAATCGAAGGTTATTGGCAAAAGGTTCCTGTTACCTAATTCGAAGCTTGGCTGTTTTAAAGCCCCACAATATTCTGTTAGGGAAAGCCTGAGAAACTATTTCCTGCAACATAAATACACATTAGAGATCCAGGGGGACTTTACCCCCTTGATTCGAATCCCTCCCTAATTTGAATCTCTCTACAATTTGAATCTGGGTTTGCTTGGCCTGGGACGTCCCAGGTGAGATTCGAAGAAAAAACTCAGATCGTACCCTAGCGATGGAACGATCTCATCCTTGCGTTTCAGCTTGCATGCAACACAAATATTGGAAATAAACAAGAGTATACGTGCAATGTATATCTAAATGGTATGAAGGTGCAGTTTTGGTTCTGCAAACCTTTACCAATTGAAAGTGTGCGATCTGTGGCTCTGAGCATGGAAATGTTTTCTTGGGAGTTGGTGTGGACTCCTGGAGAGGGAACCTACAAAAGGTGTTTCGATTGGGAGGCTTTTGGGATTTTTGAGCAACGTGTGTGTGTAATCTCTTTGTGTGCAATGTGTGATCATGTGATACAGTATGTGTGCGTTCTCTGGATTTGTGTTTGACATCTTGTATTTATAGATGGTGGAGGAGACAAGGAAATGGGGAAATAATCATGGCATTAAAGACCAACCATTAAACATGGAATTGAAAACAGAATCAGACAAATTAAAAGATTTCCATTTTGAGAAATTTCATGCCATTTTGGAATTCTGAGTGAACATGGACAAGTCAATTTAGCGCCTTGTTGGAATTTAAAAATATTCAGAGTTTCCCTCACAAAAGCCCCTTCGACCAGCCCTTGTTCCTGTGATGATTCTGAGTTCTGATTCAAAGTGTTCAAAACTTCCCTTATCAGAATTTCTTCGACCAGCCCTTGTTCTCTTCGATGGTTCTGAGTTCTGATTCGAAGTGTTCAGAACTTCCTTCATCAGAACATTTTAGCTTAAGACATCTCTGCATTGATATGCCATTCAAAGGATACTTTTCCCTGATATGCCAATCGAAGAACACTTTGTCATGATGTTCCAATCGAAGAACACTTTGATGTTCCAATCAAAGGAGACTCTGATGTTCCAATCAAAGGAGACTCTGATGTTCCAATCGAAGAAGACTCTGATGCTTCAATCGAAGGAAGCTATGATGTTCCAATCGAAAGAAGCTCTGGTGTTCCAATCGAAAAAAGCTCTGATGTTCCAATCAAAGGACATTTGATGTTCCAATCAAAGGACACCTTGATGTTCCCATCGAAGAACACCCTGATGTTCCAGTCGAAGGACACCCTAATGTTCCAATAGAAGGACATTTCGTTCATCTTTAAATTTTACTTTCCTCAAGCCAAAGTTTGCAACCACCCATGTAAAAGACAATCTTGAAAGAAAATGAGAGGGCAAATTTTGGGATACAACAGTTGTCCTTGGAAAATAAACTTTTGTACAAAGTTTATGCTGGGCCCATACTTTACTTTTGCTTCTGAGTGTACTTCTCCACAAATCATGCCTACAAAATCAGATTAGGCATGGTTAAAGCTGCTAACCACTCCACTTTGCCTTGAAACTTGCTTGGTTAAACTTGCTTCAAACACAAGTCAACGAGCCATAACACATGATGGTTGTACTCTTGACCTCTCCAAGCTTCTAAATCCTTTTCCTATAAATTAAACTTCATTGGAAACTGTTAAAGAGGTCGAAGATTTGAGAAAAAGCCCTGAAACCTTGTTGAAAATCCCCAAGAACCTGAAAATGCAGCCCAAACACAAAACCTGCTAATTTCTGGTTTTTGCATCCAAAACTCTAAGTTTTCTTGTGCATTTCTTGGCCAAATCACCCACACAGTTTCTGATATACACTTAGAAATTATCCCAACTTCTGTTTTCAGACTGTAATACAATCTCCACCAACCTCCATTTCGAAAATCAAAACTTTGCTTCTTGGCTGCTCCAGAACATTCCAGTCATACATAACTCAAGTTGGGGTTGCTTTAGCTTTATGACAACGTGAGAAAGCTAATCAGAACATCACAGCAATCAGAACCAGGCTCTAGTTCACAGAATAATTTCCAGCTGCAAGGTAAGTTTCTTCAGACTTTTATCTCATTACTTAAGCATTGTTAGGTTTGCATTTTCAAAAACACAATGTAGATATCATGGCTCTGATTCTGTATATATTTATAGATTTCATTTATATGGCCTAAGTAGATGGAATTTAAGATCAGAACTTCTTGAGGAAATTAGGGTTCAGAATTAGGATTAGCAAAATTCATGCTTGATGCTGGTTTACAGTTTTGATGTTTTGTATTTCTGATACCATGATAAAATTTGCCATAACTATTATGTTTGCTTTTTCCATTTTTTGTTGAGAAATGACTAAGTTGCAGATACTCTAGTTGGCATGGAGAAGGAGATGAAGTTTATCATCAGAACTTACTTTGTAATATATGTTTATGTTTTTGCTTCTAATACCAGATGTATAGTCACTCCAGTGGTAGAAAGCACGCGCATAAGACATTAGTGTTAAGGGTCCTGAGTTCTAGCCCCAGAAACACCTTTTTATGTTTATTTCTTGACATTTTTACCCCATTATTTGTCAAACAATAACCCTGGACCAGAACTTCTAGATAAACCCCCTCCAGTTGTTTGTCAAAACAGTGATCCTGGATTAGAACTTCTAGATATTCCCATCCAACAACATTGACACCTCACGGACCCATTATCAGAACTTCTAGCTTTCCAGAACTTCTAGGTTTCCAGCTGCATTAGAACTTCTAAACTCTCTCAATAACCAGAAATTCTAACCTTCTTGTAACCCCATAACTTCTAGGTTCTCAACAATCAGAACTTCTAGGCTTTCCTTTGTTTCCAGCAACCTCAGAACATTAATGCATCTGGGTCCAGAACTTCTGGCTTTCCCGTTTGGCTAACATTTGTTTTCTGATTTACAGTGCACCAGAGTCAGAACTTCTGCTCTTTCTCATATTTCTATTCTTTCAGCCATGCGCTGATTCTAACTTTTATTTTATTATTCACTTTTTCTTTTCATTAATCAAAAACACAAAAAATACTTTATATTCACATGCTTTATTTTCTTTCTTTAAAAACAAAAAGACTAAAAATACTTTCTGAAGCAAATTTATTTCTTCTCTTAACAAAAAAACAAAAAAAGTCTATTTTACATTTCTTGTACATTATTTCAATATGGTTGTAATAGATAATTAGGACTTTAATTTATTGCAATCTCCATTTGTAAATTTGTACACCCCATCCCCAAGTGATTGTAATAGCGTAGAATATTTATTTTCCGCAATTTACCACTTTCATATAAATGCTAGTAATTAGGATTTGTATGGCAAGATAAAAAAACAAGTAGACAACCCTTAATCAAATACTAAATGCATGAAAATCAAACACACTATTCACACATGCACCCCTAGGGTTAACTCCACTTGTTGCCTAAAAATGGTCATGTTATGCATGTGAGACGTCTTGACAAAAACAATCAAAATATAAGATCATAGTCTCGCGATGATGCTACGAATGTTGCCTTTCAAATGATCTTAGTCCCTCAAGAGAAATTATAAGATATCTCACGACATTGCTATCACGACTATACGATGACCCACGCCTGTCCCTCTACATCCAAAGATAAAGCTTCTTACAAAATCAATGGTAAGATAGCAACATCTAAAGGAGGAGAAAAAGAACACTAAAGACTTTTGAGTGGGTAGAAACGTTCTTAGTTGCTTTCTTATTTTTAAAAACAAACATATTTCCAAACATACACTAAACACTTTCAAAACATGAAATATTTTCAAAAGTCCAACGCTTTGTATACATTCTTATAGAGACAAGAATCATTACAAAGTTTGCCTAAACAAAGGCGCTTTTCAAAAATACTTTCAAAAACCACCACAAAGAACATTTTCAAACAAAAGCAATGATCTAGCAAGCAACTAAGAGCCCATAGATAACTATGGATGAAAAGGGTGCTAACACATTCCATTTTCATAATCTACCCCCCAAACTCAAGAAAAACAATCTCAAAGGTATTTCCTGTTCTTTTCACCCTTCCCTTTATTAGATAAAAGAAAAGTCAGTGGTGACTCTTGCTATCCACGACAATTGAGATCAAACACAAAACATACCAAGTAAGTTCTCCCAGCGTGTTACAGTAAGGTATGTATGTGTGTGGATTACAGAGACCTGAATAGGGCGAGCCCCAAGGATGACTTTCCGCTTCCCCATATTAATGTTCTGGTTGATAACATCACATAACACAGGGTATTCTCCTTGATGGATGGTTTCTCCGGATACAATCAGATCAAAATGGCATCTGAGGACATGGAGAAAATGACCTTCGTCACATAGTGGGGCCCTTTCTGCTACAAGGTGATGCCATTTGGGTTAAAGAACGACGGGGCAACCTATCAGCGTGCCATATATGATCCATCACGAGATAGAGTTCTACGTAGATGACATGATAGCCAGATCTCAAACTGAAGAAGAACACCTTGACCACTTGCAAAAGTATTTGAAAGACTGAAGAAATACAAACTAAGGTTTAACCTGAATAAGTGCACTTTTGGAGTAAGATCCGGTAAGCTTTTAGGCTTCGTTGTCAGCAAAAAAGGTATTAAAGTAGACCCTACAAAGGTAAAAGCCATACAAGAAATGCCAACTCCTCGCACTGAGAAAGAGGTTATGGGATTATTGGGACATCTAAATTACATCTCCAGATTCATTTCCCATCTAACCTCTACTTGTGAGCCAATCTTCAAATTACTGAAGAAGGATCAAGCAGTAAAATTGAATGATGATTGTTAGACCGCCTTTGACAAAATCAAAGAATATCTTTAAGAGCCTCCCATTTTGATGCCACCAGTTGAGGGAAGATCTCTGATCATGTACCTAACAGTTTTGGAAAATTCAATGGGGTGTGTGTTGGGGCAGCATGACGAGTCTGGTCGAAAAGAGCATGCAATATACTACCTGAGAAAAATTTTACCGACTGTGAAACCAGATATTCACTACTCGAGAAAACTTGTTGTGCTCTGGCATGGGCTGCTTGTCGGCTAAGACAGTATATGCCGACTCATACTACCTTGTTGATATCTAAAATGGACCCAGTCAAATACATCTTTGAGAAGCCCGCTCTCTCCGGAAGGATATCAAGATGGCAGATAATCCTGACCGAATACGACATTCAATACACTACCCAAAAAGTAATAAAAGGAAGTGTATTAGCTAATCATTTGGCTCATCAGGCTTTGGACGACTATCAGTCCATGAATTTTGACTTCCCGGACGAGGACATCATGTTAGTGAATGGTTGTGAGGAACTTAGACCGTATGACGGACCTGAACAAAGATTCCGATGGACTATGGTTTTTGATGGAGCTTCCAACACACTCGACAATGGCATCGGTGTTGTGATCATATCTCCTGAAGGTTGTCATACTCCTTTCACTGCCAGGTTGTGTTTCAACTGTACCAACAATATGGCCGAATATGAAGCGTGCATTATGGGTCTCAAAGCTACTATAGATTTGGGGATCAAATCCTTAAGGGTATTTGGAGACTCGACTTTGGTAATCAGCCAGATCAAAGGAGAATGGGACATGAAGCATCCTAATCTCATCCCGTATAAAGAACATGTGTTGACACTAATCCTATACTTTGAACAAATTACCTTTGAGCATTTTCCACGTGAGGAGATTCAACTAGCAGATGCGTTAGCTATAATGTCATCCACGTTCAAGGTCAGGTGGGATAATGAGGCTCCTCAAATCACCATTGAGAGGATGGACGAGCCAGCATACTGTTACGATATTGGTACTGAAGAAGTAGTGGACAAGCCTTGGTTCCATGAAGTCAAAAGATATCTCGAAGCCCAAGAATACCCTGGGGAAGTTTCAGTCAATGATAAGAAGTTCCTAAGAAGGTTCTCCGCCAAGTTCTTTCTCAACAACGGAATCCTCTACAAGCGCAATCACGACTCTACCTTGCTTCAGTGTTTAGACAAGAGTGAGGCAGAAAAGACTATGACTGACTTGCACGAAGGTACCTTTGGCACTCATTCCAGTGGGCACTCAATGGCTAAAAAGATCCTACAGGAAGGATACTACTGGTCCACTATGGAAGCAGACTATTATCAACATTCACGAACTTGCCATAAATGTCAGATCTATGCTGATAAGGTGCATGTACCTCCAGGTCCTCTAAATGTTTTGACCACTCCCTGGCTATTCACAGTGTGGGGCATCGATGTGATAGGGAAAATCAGACCTACGGCTTCTAATGGACACTGCTTCATTCTGGTTGTCATTGATTACTTCATCAAATGGGTCAAGGCAGCTTCATTTGCTTCTGTTACCAAGAACATTGTGGCCCGATTCATCAAAAACAACCTTATCTGTCCGGACGGTATTCCCGAAAGAATCATTACAGATAATGGTACCAATTGTAGCGGTATAAATGTTCAAGACTAAGCCATTGGATTGACTAGACTTTATACAAATCAAAATAAAAACCGCCACTGCGCTTTATTGTTTCCAAAGGAATGGGAAAAGAGCGAATAACCCAAAAAGGGGGAAAGATTCAAGGTAAGGGGGTTGGTTATGCAAAGGGAAGGTATTAGCACCCTAAACATCTATGGTACTCCGCAGGAGCCTCTTTGTAAAATCTGTATATTTTGGCTATAAAATATGTTGTATATAAAATGGATGGTGGAGGTGAGAGAAGAAATGTATTTTTTATGATTTTTGCACCCGCCGCAGTTGCGAAACTTTAGTGCCTACGTACCACCTTTCGTGCAATAGGGGATCAGGGTACACGTAGTTCCTCTTTTAAAAATTTGAAACACAAGTGTGTTGGTTAATTTTATGAGATAAGACATCATAGTCATTGTCCGTGTGGAAAACATACTTACTACCCACAATCATGAGAAAGGAGAATTTGCATCATCTCAAAGTGGAGGATATGGCTTGCATTTCAAAACCAACAATGCCTCACTCAACACCCAAGTGGAAAATATCTCTCTTCACTACATATTGTAGAAGTATAGTTGTTTGTATCACTACAAGGATTGACAAGAGTCTAACCTTTTGAGAAAAGTTTGAAGATAAAAGCCAAAGTGGCAAAATAGTTTGAAATGAGATTGATTGACTTTTAGTCATCTCACAAAAAGTGTAAAAGTATTATTAAATGGATTGAAGTTTATTGATGAAAATGTTTTGAAAATGCATGGACCTAAGTCCAAGTTTATTATGAAAGTGTTTCAAGTTTAGAAACAACAAGAGTTTAAAAAGGAGGGGGAAGATTTTTGAAATTAAAGAAGATGGGAGGAGTAGAAGAGGTTATCCTAAAGCATAAGGTAAAAGCTAAGGATAAGGATCATCTAACCAACAAGAAGCCAAAACTTGACATGATGAGCCAAGATAGAATTCCCATTCTTTGGATTAAAACCAAGCATACAAAGATACTAGACCTCTTCAATGTGTATTAAGTCTTCACAAAAATTGGGCAGAGTAACGGTTGTATGCGGGTGAATTCCATATTATAAGGAAATGATGCAATCACAAAAACCTGCACACAAAAACAAACAAGAAACCCAATGTCTTGAGGTAAACCTCAAGAGCTCCAGACAAAATAATCAGATAGGATCATAAGGTCTCCAAGATAGGCCAAGGTTTCTAATCCTAAGTCCAAGAAAAAGTCTCATGCTCCATAATGCCAAGGATAGTAACCAAATAGTCCAAGTACCATTAAGAGTTTTTTAGGGTTTAAGTTGATTATTAAGTATCTTAGGAAAATAAAAAATAAAAGCTCAAGTGAGCAAAGTAAAATGACAAGAATATAAATGCTCAAATGAGCAAAGATGAAAATGGCATGAAATGAAAAATGCAAAAAATAAATAATGCATAAAGCATAAAAGAATAAAAAACATAAAATAAAACAAGTCAATAACGGACGACCGAAGTTCCTAAATTTCAACAGAGATGATTCCTCAGTAGAATAACGGACGACCGAAGTTCCTAAAATTCAACAGAGGTGATACCCCAATAGAATAACGGATAACTGAAGCTCCTAAAATCCTATTTCTCTCAAGACAGAGATCAACATTCCTCAGCGGAATCTTCCTCAACAACAAGTATACAAGCTCTCGCTAAGGAATCTCTTATACGATCGACACTCCTTCAGATGGCATCTTTAAGCCCATCCCCCATCAGCAATTTCCAAATGGCATATGTAAGCCCATTCCCGACATCGCAAGACGGATACCACTTCATGCGAGTGCAAATTTTTGGGCACTCTAGTGTTCAATCATCTTCCACCTTTGGATCACGAAAGGCACGAAAGCCAATCTACATCCTCAGGTTTAAGAAGATTTAACAGGGGCAGCTGTTGTACCCCAAAATTTTCCCTCCCATATTTCTCAAAACATTTCAAGAAAGATCCTCAAGTTGCTCAAGGAAGTCCAAGGGTTGACCAGACAAGTTCTCTCCTAAGGCAGTCTACCTCAAATTAGGGTTTCATGTTGCATCAAGATACTTGAGTCCAAGAGATCCCAAGTGCTCACCAATTTCCTAATATTTTCTCAAGATCATCCATGTCAAGTTTCAAGACCTACAGAGAAAATTTGCTCAGTCAATTGCTCAAAGGCCTGAAAATCGACTTTGCTAGGGCAAAAGTCAATTGTGGCCTACATACAGTCAAACTTCAAGATTTTTGGTCAACATCCTCATTTTGAAGTATATTTCATCATTTGATCAAGGGTTGATCATGATTCATCAAGGATTGCTCATAATTCATCAAGAACCAAAAGTTGCTAAATTAGGGTTTTGTAGGAAAAGTCAACTCAACTTTGACCAAGCATGACTTTATCATACTTTATGAGAAATGACCCATATAAAGGAAATTTTGAAGAGGATTCCATGCTCTACAATCCATCTTCAGCTCCCAAATTCAAAATATGCACTCACAAGAAGTTATGAATTTGGACATTATAGGTCATTTTGAAAAGTCAACAAAAACACCTTTTTTGTCAAAGCTTCATACATGAGAATGGAATATCAAATTAAGATGAGACCAAATGGGTTGCTTAGAGGACATCTCAAGGTTTCTAAAAAGTCCAAGAACACCTTCAAAGAGTCAAAATTGAGGAAGTTATGCATTGGTGAAGTTGACCTTTTTTGCAAAATTGCCAAAAGTCAACTATGCCTAAAACTTCAAATTTTGCCAAATGGGCCCAATCTTTTTCACTTGTTTTGAGTTGGTAACATATTCCACGAGCTCTAGCCTTTGCCACTTGTCGGTATCTTATTTTTATTATTTGTTTTGATTTTTATTTGAATTAAATCATTTTAAATCAAAACAAATCATATAAAATCAAAAACATTGAAATTCAAAGATTTTTTACATGATTCAAGTCTTAATATCCAGCTAGCATCAAATCAAATTCGTGTAAAAGCATGGTGTGCACAAAAAGATTGAATTAGGCCATTTTTGGAAAGATATTCAAGGTGTATCAAATCAAAATCAAACTCATTGATGGAGGAAGATTGAGCATATTGTTTTAACCCTAATTCACTCCACAGTACATATAGAAGATATGCAGACCAAAAGAGGCTAGAGAAAGAGGCGTGTGATCAAGAACACAAACTTGAAAAATCAAGAAAAAGTGAAAACACGAATTCACACTTAAAGGCCAATTCAAGACCCTTGGACCATTCTAATCATTTCCTGAAGTCATCAACAAGCAAAAGCAATCAAAATCAAGCATTTCCAGGCCCTACATTGCATTGTAAGTCCATCACGACATCCATGTATTCTTGAATTCGGTTTGCATGATTTAGGCATTGTTAGCACGAATTAACCATATATTCTTGATCCATGGAACATTTGTAAGCTTCCTATATTGTTTAATTCCATTTATATGGCTTGTATAAAATTTCACCATGGCTAGGTTTTTAGCTTCGAATTAGGAGTTTTATGTGCAGGCAAAATTGACCCATAAAAAGGCCATCATGATATTCAGCGGGTAAAGACGAAACTAACCATGGCTTTAGTTTTTATTTATCATGCGTATGTTCAATTTTGAGAATGACATGACTTGTAGCTATGGACAAACGTCTGTAGGTAAAAGTTTGGAACTTTTACCAACAGATCCAAGGAAGAAGATGACCAGTTGGCAATCAACCATTGGCCTGTTCAAATTTTTGCACGCTAAATTGATATATGTGGCTTTTTAATATATAATTATTGTTTTGTGTTATTATTATAACAACTAATCACGCTAGCTCAGCTGGTAGCCAGTCACTGGAACGTACCTCAGGACCTGGGTTTGAATCCCAGGTCCCCCATTCCTTTCATATTATTTTCTTTTCAGTAATCAGATGCGTGTACAAGACCAAGGTCCACCATGGGACCAAATAATCCAGCTTGCCAAGTGTCTTGAGATCCAGATCTGATGGCCAGCAATGGAGGAGCATCATAAGCCAAGTCAAACGCAGAGCATGTGATCTGGGAAGTCAACATGGACTTCGATCTTTTGGGCCCAGTAACTGCTGTTTGCACCCCCAAGAATCATTTTTTCAGGCCCAAGTTTCTATTTCTTTTCTTTTTACATTTATTTTATTTTATTTAATTTATTTATTTTACTAACCAATCAATTATTTTCTTTTTATCAAAAAAATCATAAAAATAATACTTTTCACAAATTAGGTTTAGATTTCATTTTTTATACAAAAAAAATAATTAATTTAATTAGGTTGTTAATATTAGATAACTTTAATTCTTTTTGCAAATAAATTAAAAATAATTAGAATAATTAGGTTTTTATTTCTAACTTAATTATATTTTCTTTTCTTAAAAATAACCAAAAACATAAAAAATAGGCCATGTAATTATTTTTACTAATTAATTTAATTACTAATTAATTTGTATATTTAATTTTAAAACCTAAATTCTTTTCTTTAAAAAAATACTTAAAAACAACAAAAAACAATTTTTCTTTAAATTAGGTTAGAAGGGTCAAAACCCTAATTTCTTCCCGATCTAAATTTCATCGCGTGCTTTATTATTATTTTTACCTAATTATTGTATCTGCTCACAAGTTGTAATAGTTAATTAGGGCTTTTATTTTATTTATCGCTTTATTTTCAAAGGGTTTATTTTTGGCTATGTAAATACCTGAAGCCTTGTAATAGCGTAGTTTAATTTCCGCATTTTAAATTCCGCAAAATATTAACTGTTAGATGTATGATAATAGGGATGCATGATAAGAATGTATGATAAACTTTAAAACAGTTAGATAACCCTAAAATGTGCAAAGATAAATAATCTGAAATTGAATCACTCGCACATGCGCACTCCTAGGGTACACTCCCACTTGGTTGCCTTCGGTAAAATGGTCATTGAGTATATGATGCTTTAGTGGCCGTCCTTTTGTCTAAACAAAGATCAAAGTCCCGATTCGGAAAAGTTGCCTCGGAATTGTTGCCTCGAATAATTGATCTAAGACATTAGGGTTACTACTAAGACGTCCTAACATTGCTTTAGTGACCGTACGTCCCTTTCGAATTGACCCTCAAAACTCCAACGATGATGCAACCTACTCACTAATAGTGGGATAGCGTTGTATAAAGGAAACGAACATAGAACGATTCTTTTTTTGAGTAGGTAGATTAGTTCTTAAGTACTTGCTCAATCCAAAACAAAATTTTCACACTTACACTCCTTTACAAACAAAGTTTTCAAAAAACACTTCATTACACTCTTGAAGACAGAAGCAAGAGTTAAATCGAAGTCAAAACAAAAGCTTTTCAAATCACACAAACACAAAGAAAACAATTTTGAAAATGATGAGCAAGTACCTAAGAGCCCGTAGATAACTACGGATAGAAAGGGTGATAATACCTTCCCTTTCTATAATCTACCCCCCGTACTCAGAAATATCTCGAAAAAGGAATTTTTCTGTGTTTTTTTTCTTTCCTTGTTGGATAAAATAAAAGTCGGTGGCGACTCTTGATTACCGCAACATTTTGCAAACACAAACGCAAAACACAAACCAGCAATTCCTAAAAAAGAGGGAAACCACATCCCGGTTCTGGCCACTGTATCATAGAACTGGCGACTCTGCTGGGAAATGAATAAGTGGGGTGTACCTTAGAATTAGTTCATCATATTGTTTTCAATTGTTTGATTTGTTTGCTTTATCTTTGTGGGCTTTGTATCGGAGTTACTATAGATCCTAACCCGGATCTGGGGGACACCTTTTAGGTAAGTAGCAATAGGCTGTGAGGGAACTGTACGGCGTAGATCGATATAGTTGAAGCAGTAGCTATGTTGGTGTGACACATTAGTTGGTATCGATATCCCTTGTGGAGCAACAAGGAGAGTATGGGGATGTTAATGGGTCATTAAGCATCAACTGACCTTAGAACCTATAATTGACCAACTTGGCCATAGAAAGTAGCAGTATGCTACACTCATTGAGACCATACTCTCGAGATGGTTCCGGCCACAAGAAAAGATTGCATGACTGGAATTATGACTGATGGAGGATGGTCAGTGATATTGAGAACCTATAGAACCCGGTTACTATTATTAGGACAGGTTGAACCAATAAAACTGCAAGAGGGTAATACCTAAACTCCATGCCAACCTGAAATTTAAGGGCTCTTGTGTAACTTGTTTGCCTTTACCATGTTTGCTATTTGTGATACCTGTTGTGTGTTTTATCATGACATCATGCATCATGACATCGCATGCATATTTCATTAAACTAACCATTTCAAAGACCGAGGGGATTCATCTTTGTTCTGTTTTGCATATCATGGCTTCTATGCATAGAAATACCATTTGAATCAGCTTCGTGCAAATCCCTGCTAAGCTCAGAGAGTTAGCCTTAAAGGTTCCCGATACTTCTTAATTTGTTAGAAGACATGGTCATCTCCTTAGCCTAGTCACTTCAAAGTTGGATGAGCAAATGATGAGCATGTTGTTCCAATTCTTTGATCCATTGCATTACTGTTTCACCTTCCCGGACTATCAGTTAGTCCCTACTTTGGAGGAGTTTTCTGATTTATTGGGTATATCTATCCTCGAGCAGACGCCCTTTACAGGTTTGGAGATAGCTCCTAGGCCAGAGGATATTGCTTCAGCCCTGCATCTAAAAATGGCTGATGTAGTATCTAACTGGGAGACTCGGAGCGGGATTAAAGGTTTCTTGGCTAAGTTTTTAATCGATCAAGCTCAACAGTTCTGGGATAGTTTGGACTTTCAAGCATTTGAAGACATCCTGGCTCTCCTCATCTACGGCTTGGTTCTGTTCTCGAATCCAAATGCCTTCATAGATGTGAATGCAGTCAAGATCTTCATGTCTCGTAACCCAGTGCCTACTCTTCTAGGTGATATTCTACATGCCCTCTATACCCGTACTGTGCGGAGAAGGGGGACTCTCTTGTGTTGTACACCGCTGCTGGCGAGGTGGTTTATTTTGCACCTCCCCAAGTCTGTTTTGAAGAATGAGGAAGGTGTAGTTTGGGCTTACAGAATCATGTCCCTTGCTCATACAGATATCCTTTGGAGTACTAAAGATATGGAAAAAGTAGTTGTCATTGATCGATGTGGGGAATACCCTAATGTTCCGTTGCTTAGAATTCGGGGAGGTATCACCTATAATCCTTGCTTGGCTTTGCGACAGTTTGGATGCGCTCGGAGAGATGGTCCCCATGATCTGCTGCTTACAGGCATTGTCTTTGACTTCAAAGGGGATGTTGAGGGACATCGCCGCAGGTTTATACGAGCTTGGGGTGCAGTGAACAGGTATGACCCATATGAGCTAGGAATGAAGACTTCTCTCCCGATGCAACCGTATCTCCAGTGGGTTCGAGCTCGTGCTCAAAAGCTGGGGATGTCTTATGAAGTTGTTTTGCCGGTGATCATAGAGCACACTGATGAAGAAGGTGTTCCTTATACGGTCCTCCATCCATACATGCCTACTGATATTGGGGCATTGAAGAGATCTTGGATCCATCTAAAGGAAGAAAGGGATACCTACAGAGAGAAGTATCATGAGCAGGAGCAGAAGATCCTGAAGCTTACAAGGCAGCTTGAGAACGAAAGGACAATCAACGATTATGTCAGCACGAAGGGAAAATGACCATGGGATTTCTAATGTCTTTTATTGTTTCTAGTTTAGATTTGCTTTTTAGTATATCTTTTGTGACGCCTTAAAGGAATTTGTTAAACATTGTTACAAGTTTAATCTAATAAAGTGTGTTTTATTTTTGTTTACAAATTTGAATCTCCCTAAGTCTTTGAAATCATTTCATACGCATTCCATTCCCATGCACCTCATTACAGGTCTCTTATCTTCTTCGCTGTTTATTTCAGCAATCATGTCTTCTGAAACACCTACTGATCAAGCTATCAAGGCTCTTCAAGCTCAGAATGCCCAGTTCCAGGAGATGTTCTTAAACTTGGCCAAGAGTCAACAAGATTTGAAGACTCTTATCTTGAAGGACAAGAAGAAGAAGAAGAAGAAGAAGAAGAAGGTGGTCCTACTGAATATGGGTCACAGATTTGGGAACAGGTTGCGAGAGGAAGTTGATTTGTCTCATTCATCAAGATGGGGAGAGAATCAAGCGGAAAGGAAGGGTCCTAGCCCTGTGGTTTCTGACAATGACACAAATTTTGATGAAGACCAGTATCCTCCTGCCGAGGATAGGTATAAGCAACTCGAAGACTGGTTGAGTGCAATGGAGATCCAGAAGATACCTGGGTTGGACTTCGGAGATTTGGGTTTGGCATCTGGGGTGGTGATCCTGCACAAATTTAAAGCTCCTGTCTTTGCTAAATACGATGGAGTATCTTGTCCGAAGCTACACCTCCGCTCGTATGTCAGAAGGATTCAACCATATACTGCTGATAGGAACCTTTGGGTTCATTTCTTTCAAGATAGTCTGTCAGGGACTCAACTTGAATGGTTCTATCAACTAGAAGGAGCTAATGTCCGCAACTGGGAAGACCTCGCTGCTGCTTTTTACAAGCAATACCAGTATAATGTTGAGCTTGCTCCCACGCTGTTGTACCCCAAAATGTTCCCTCTCATTTATCAAGATTTTTTTCACAAGACTTCTTGGACTCAAGACAAGATTAGGGTTTGGTCAGCTCAAGACATCTCATCTTGCACTGATAACCCAAAATTAGGGTTTTAGTTTGCACAAGGATTTTTGGACCACCAATGCTTCATGTGACTTTCATACACCATCTTGGACCCCTAAGATTGCTCATGTTAAGTTTCAAGCCTTGAACCACATTTTTTATCAGTTAATTGGACAGTTGACCTAAAAATCAGTTGTATTGGGGAAAAAGTCAACCATGGCCAATTTACAGTCAAACTTCATAATTTTTGATCCACATCAACATTTTAGACTCATATGTACCATTTGATCATGTTTGGATCACAACTCCTCAAGAAATTTGATCAAGTCATCAAAAGGGCAAAATGTTCAAAATTAGGGTTTTGACTGAGAAAGGGCAATTTCTGACTTTTAACCTAGCCAATGACCAATTGAGTTCAAACATGATTTTAATGGTTTAATGTCATAATCTTCACCTAATTACATGGTTCAAAAGATCTCAAGTCCATTGGATTGATAGATGGATTTTGCAGTCAACTGATCAAAAGTCAATTGTACACTGAAAAGTCAAACTTTGACTTTTTGGTCAAAATCAAGTACCAAGGGTAATAATTCATCAAGATATGTCAAAATAGGAAACTTGTTCACCAAGAAAACCAATTTTGAAAATTAGGGTTTTGAATTTGAAAATTTTCATTACTTAGAATTTTTCTAAGTATGGAAATTTTCTTATTTTTTCCCAACTTTTCACCACTTTTTCATCATGATGACATTTGATTCAAAGAAAACTTCCAACATGAAAGTTGTAGTCCTCCATGAAATCTACAACTTTGCTTCACAAACTTTTCCAAAAGATTATTGGATATCAAGTTATGAATTTGTGAATATAGGTCCATGAACTAAATAACTTAGTGAAATTTTGCCCTACTTTAGGCAGGTTTTGGACCCAACTTCATGGAAATTTTTCACCTAGTTCCAAGAGGTATCTCAAAATTCATTTCAAAGATGGATTATATAGCACATTGCAAGCTTTCCAAAATGTCCAAGAACTCTCCAAGATCATTTTTGAGTATGGAGAATCGAAGAAGGGAAGTTGGTATTTTATCACTTTTGTTCAAGCCATTTTTACAAAGCATCAAGTTGCAAATCAGATCTATGTTGGTTGTACCTTGCTTTACAGGTCCTAAACTCACTTTACACTCCATAATTAAATGCAATATCATAAGCTAAAGGCATTATTTTTGCTTTTGGAGCTTTGTACAAGAGATAATTCCATTATTGGCCAAAAGTTCACAATGTCATTTTCATAAAGTGCTACTTTTGCAACTTTGTCAATCTTGAGCCTTGGACCTGTCCCTTTGGTGCAAGCAATTCACACAGGTCTTAAGAAATTTGTACAAGCTCTTTGCATCCCTCAAGCTAGTCAGTACAAGCATATAGCATTGGTCACTTCACTTTGCTTAAAATACAAGAAAGGTTGCCAAAAGGTGAAAAGCTTGTACAGCTAGTAAGAAGTGGACTTGGTATCATTTCTATACAAATATACAAACATTTTGCAAGGCTTAGCACGATTTGCTTGCATCCAGAACTCACTCAAACTCAAAAACCCAAAAATTCTGCCAAAACACACAGTTGCTGCAAAACCATAGCCAACTCAATTTTGGCTCGTGCGTTTTGTGTTTCAACAGTTCAAACATCTTATTCACATCATACCAAAGCAATCCAAGCCATCACCTTGGTTCTGTAAGCCCTGTTTCAGCATCCACCATTTTCACTTTGGAAGCTTGCAACTTGACTTGGTTAGAGAGTTCTAGCCATCCTCAAAGCAAGATAAGCATTGGAATAGCTTGGAGGAAGTTCAAGGAAGCTTAATCAATCCTCAGGCCTCCATTAAAGTCCCTACATTGCTCTATCCAAATCCAACTGAACGAGGTATTTTCTTGAACTCTATCTCTCTGAATAGGCATCATCAAGCCACGATTTGTGAAGGAAAAATGTAGTCCATAACATAACTAAGTTGTACATATGCATACTTTTCATTTATATTAACTATGCTGTGAGAATTTGAAGCTTGAAGTTCATGAAATTTTTAGGTCACGAATTGGGGATTCCAAAATTCTCCCTGATCTTTGAGAGTTAGGTTACAAAATTTATATTGTTGGAATCGTGAGCTCAAATGCCACAAGTTTCATGTTATGAGTTTTTGTTTTTGTGTAAGCATATGAAAGTTACAGGTTTGAAGGAAAACACGCGCGCAAGGCTGGCCAGAGGACAGGGATGAAGTGCCTTGGCTTTTTGTCACTTTTGGGCCTTTTTGTTTTTGATATTCACACCCCCTGACTTGATATTTGCACCCCCCTGACTTATTTCTTATATTTTTGCATATTCTTTCATATTTTTATATTTATTACTTGCATTTATTTTTTTTAATGATAAAAAATACTCAAAAATAATTTATTTATTTTCACACTTTTATTTTATTTTTTTATTATTTTTTAAATAAAAATTAATTTATTTAATAAAATAGAACTTATTTTCTTAAAATAACTTGTAAATATATTTAAAAATACTACATATTTTTATTATATCATTTACACACATAAAATATTTATTTTCCACACATATTTAATTTTTAATATTTATATATAATATTATTTATTATATTCTTGTACAAAAATGGACAAAATAATAATAGAAAGCATTATTTTCTTTTAATTAGAAAATTAGGGTTTCACCCCCACCAAAAATAATATTATTTGTTCCTTATTTTTTAGGGTTTAATTAAATTATTTTCTCATACAAAAAACAAATACCAAAACATTTTTTACATAAATACATTGCATTGCATTTTAAATATTTGTACATTTATTTAATTCGTGCAATATTTGATTGGGTTGTAATAATATTTTTAGGTTTATATTTGTGCAAAATCCCCATTCAAAACTTGTATCCCCCCTCGCATAATCATTGTTGTAATAGCTTAGTTTATTTTACACAATTTATTGCTTTATATACTATGCTTAGTAAACTAGGGTTTGCATGACAAGAACAAAAACAAAACAAATAGAAAACCCTAAATGCAAGACAAAAGCATGAACATGACACACTTTGCACACAAGCACCCTTAGGGTTTCTCCCACTTGGTTGCCTAAAATAAAATGGCCATGTTACGCACACGAAGTATCTTGGCAAAACAAAACAAAATAAAGATCATAGTCCCTCGATGACGCTATTCAAGGTTGCCTAAACAAAGATGATCTTGGTCCCTCAAAATGCTAAGATACTTGGCAACATTGCTATCATGGTTATACGATGACCCACGCCCGTCCCGTTTACATCCAAAGATAGGGTGGCTTACCAAATCAATGGTAAGTCAACAATGTCAAAGGAATAAAAATGCACAAGAAAGATATTTGAGTAGGTAGATTAGCTTCTAGTTACTTGTTACATTTCAAAACAATCCTTGCTATTTTCAAAAACCAACACACACACATTTCAAAAACATCTTACAAAACATTGAAAACATTTTCAAAAGACAAACATCTTTGTATACATTCTTACGAACGAGAATCATTACAAAGATTGCCTAAACAATGGCCTCTTTTACAAAATACTTTCAAAATCACATCATACACCATTTCAAACAAAGCAAAGCAAGTTATCTAAACAAGTAACTAAGAGCCCATGGAAAATCATGGATGAAAAGGGTGCTAGCACCTTCCCTTTTCATAATCTACCCCCCGAACTCAAGAAAACATCTCAAAGATATTTCCTGTGCTTTTATACCTTTCCTTTTGGATAAAAGAAAAATCGCTGACGACTCTTGCTAACTGCAACATTTGCGAACACAAACGCAAAACCTCAAGTCAGTTCTCCCACAGTATCACAGAACTGACGACTCTACTGGGGAATTAATAAAGTGGGGTTACCTTAGGGTTTATATCACCTTTATTTGCTTACATTGTTTGATTTGTTTGCTTTCCAATTATGGTTCTTTGTTTGGGTTTGAATCCTCCATCTGGATTTGGGAAACATTATAGGTAAATAGCAATACGTTGTGGAAACTGTGCGGGGTATATCGACATGGTCTAAGAAATAGCTATGTTAGTGCGACATATTTATGGGTACCGGAAGCCTTTGAGTCAATCAAAGAGAATACGGGGCCGCTGAGTGATGTCATGAAGCACTAATGAACTTCTAAAACCTTTACTTGACCAACTTGGCCTTTTAGGATGTAGTGAGATGACCGGCTTTGGTGCAGTCCGAAGTTGGTAGATATTCGATACTACACTCATTGAGGGTTGGTTTCTTGGAATATTTCGGTCGCCAGTAAAGAGGCTTGAACTGAAACAATGAACAAGGAAACAATCCAGTGATATTGAGCTCCTTAGAACCCGGTTACTATTTCTAGGACAGGTTGAGCCAACTAAACTTCAAGAGGGTACTTACCTATGAAACCCCATGCAAGCCTAAACTAAGAACTTGCTTAATTTTTTTGTACATATATACTTGTGCATAACATCATGAACATCTTATGCATTCACTAACCATTTCAAGTATTTTGGAGATTCATCTTTGTTCTTGTTTTGTAGGTTATGGATCCACTTCGCAGGAAAACTATCCAAATCAACCTTGTGAGAATTCCTCCACAAATCAAGGAGCTAGCTTCAAGGATTCCTAAGAATTCTCCATTCACCGAGAGACATGGTCGTCTACTCAACTTGGTCACTTCCAACACAGAAGAGGATATGGTGAAAGTTCTCTTCCATTTCTTCGACCCTTTGCATCATTGCTTCACATTTCCTGACTATCAACTTGTGCCCACTTTGGAAAAATTCTCTCAACTTCTGAGGATTCCTATTCTCAATCAACTGCCTTTCAACGGTACGAAAAGAGATCCAAAGCCAGAAGAGATTGCTCAAGCCCTGCACTTGCATTCATCTTATGTCACAACTCATTGGGAAACTAGAAGTGGTGTCAAAGGCTTCTTGTAAAAGTTTTTGTTTGAGAAGGCCCAAAGCTGTTGGAATTCCCTAGACTTGCAAGCTTTTGAGGAGATTGTAGCTCTTCTCATCTATAGGATGGTCTTGTTCCCTAATTCTGACCAACTCATAGATGTAAGCTGTCAAAATCTTCATGAATCGCAACCCGGTGCCTACATTGCTTGGGATATCCTACACTCTTTTCACACTTGTACAATGAGGAAAAGAGGTGTTCTTATGTGTTGTACTCCTCTCCCGGCGAGATGGTTTATTTCGCATCTTCCCCAATCAGTCTTGAAGAATGAGCAAGGTTTGAGGTGGTCACAAAGGTTAATGACGCTTAACCATTCAGATATTTATTGGTGTTCTCGATCCAAAGAGAATGTCATTATTGTTGATCATTGTGGGGAATTACCTAATGTCCCTCTACTTGGCATTAGGGGAGACATCACCTACAACCCTTGCTTATCTTTAAGACAGTTTGGTTATGCCCGAAAGGATGGCCCACATGACATGCTGATTCAAGGATTGGTTTTCGACTACGACAACGACAACCAGGGACTCCGTCAGAGATTTATCCGAGCTTGGAGGATACCAAACAAGGTAGATAGAAAGACTTTAGGACACAAGAATTCCATCCCTCTTGAACCTTACCTCAAGTGGGTACGAATCCTTGCTCAAAGTCTTATGATGCCTTATCCCTCCATTCTCCTAGTGATTATAGAGCCTGTTGTACCCCAAAATTTGCCCTCCCATATTTCTCAAAACATTTCAAGAAAATTCACAAGTCCAAGCCGGCGCGTTATATTCAGGTGTTCTATCGCCAAGATATCTCTGATAACATATTCTCAAATTCAGGTTCGGCTCAAGAGTCCATTCTTTAAAGAAGGTATCCGAATGTGTGAGTTTTCTTGAAGAAATATAGTGAAAAAGTGTGCTGAAAGTGCAGTTTTTACGCGCTAAAAAATTCATAACTTGAAGATCGTGACTCGTTTTGAACCCGTTCCAGTGGAAAAAATTCCGTCTTGACATTATCTACGTTTTCATCTCTCACGGCTGGAAGCCAATTTCGATCAGAAGGTCTTCAAAAATGTGGATTTATCAAGTATTTTCGTGCAGAAAATTTGTGACAGAAGTTTATTTGCGTCATGTTCAAAAAATCATAACTTGGTCAATTTTCATCGTATCGAGCTGGTTCTGGCGCCAAAATTTCACAAATTGAGTTGGATACATTTTCACAGAAGGTATTGAGTTCAAAAGGTATACAAAAGGCCTTCATTTTTTGCTCAGAGTGCGTGACACGCTGAAAATCCTGAATGCTGAATATTATTTCATCTGGGTCGAAACTTCGAAAATTCATAACTCGGTCAATTTTTATCGGATTGGGCTCATATTTTTACACAAGGTCACTTACTCATAGATCTACAACTTTGCTTCAAAATTCGAGACCAAATTATGCACCGATCAATACCAGTTTTTTATTGAAGAACGTGTCAGAGTCGACACTGGAGCCCAAAATAAGTTTGTCTGAGCTGAAACTTTAAAAATTCATAACTAATTCACCGTTTATCCGATTGAGTCGATTTTCGGACAGGAGTTAGTTCTCTATGTCGGCTACATTTTGTTTTCACATTTCAACTTCAAAAAATGCACTTAAGTCCCTGCGATTTAGCCTGGAAAGTGACGAATTCAAGTGAATATTGGAGGCCCAATTGCACATTCAAAGCCCATTTGCTTTACCCTAATTTTCATTATATAATCACCTTCTTTTCACACAAACCGGAGAGGAGGAAAAGAGATAAAAAATCTTGCCACAACACTGTTAGAATATCAAACTCTTTCAAGAACCCTAAAACCTTGAAATCCTTATTACAAATCCCTCTCTCACTACAAATAAGCCATCACAGTTACAAACCAACACCTCACTACTTCTTTAGTAAGGGTAAGGCTGGCTTGATCTCCATGATCCTAATTTTCCAGTAAGGCATAAAAGCATTCAGGCCACTGATTTTCCAATAAGGGTAAGATTGATTTGATCTCCATGATCAAAAGGGTATAATCATTCATACATGCCATATTGTGCCTAAACATTAAATTTCTTCATATATTGGCTTTATTTGCATTTTATGATTTTATTTAATGTGTTCGTGAGATTCAACTGCAGATTTAGACAGGATCTCAGGTTCATTAAGGAACGTTGAGGCCAAAAGCCAAATGGCCAAAAGCCAAAAGCCAAATGGCCAAAGTAGAAAAACTTATCCATGACACCAATACATGGCGAGACAGACATCCTGAGAAGATTAAGGAACGTTGAGGCCAAAACGCAAATGGCCAAAAGCCAAAAGCCAAATGGCCAAAGTAGAACAACTTATGCATGATGAGGCCAGAACACAAATGGTCAAACCACTCCAATTCACCTCCAAAAAGGGGGACAGAAACCCCCCAAGGTATTGTATTTTCTTTCTTTTCCTTATTTTATTTATTTCAATTATTTCTTTTTTTAATTAATTCCTTTAATTTAACTTATTTTCATAAAATATAAAAAATAGTAAAAAAACAGAAAAGTCATAAAAATCAAAATATATTTATTTAATTAATATTTTTTGTAAATAAATTTCACTAATAATTAATTATTTATTTTTATAAATCAAAATTGCATGTAAATAATTAGATTAATTTTAGGTTTAATTTTAACATGTTTTTCTTAATAAATAAAAAAAATTAGAATTAGGGTTAATATTTTAATTTCATTTAATCTTTCTCATAAAAATACATAAATACCAAAAACTCAAAAAAAAATAATAATTTCTTTTTTCTCTTTAATTTCATTAGTTTAATCATTTAATTTAATTTCATTAAAAAGGGTCCAACGCCCTCGTTTCCAATTTTAATTCCTATTCGCGCATTTTTTTATTTCCTTCTTTTAAATATTTATGTAACTCTCCCAAAGCCCTGTAAACTTAATTTCTCGCACTTTATTTTATTTCTTTATTTACTTTCTGTCAAATCGGGTCCTGGATTTTAATTTTGGCGATGTGGACCCGCGCCTTTGTAATAGTTTAGAACTTTCAATTTCCGCATCTTTTTTAACTGTTAAATAAATGCATGCAAGAATGAATGACAAAAAAATAAAAACAAATGCATGGATCACCCATAACCTGACAAGACAAAAATAAATGAATCTGACACACAAATCACACACCACCCCTAGGGTACGCCTCACTGTTGCCTTGCCTCGAAAGGTGATCGTCGAGTAGAGGATGTCTTAGTAAGTCCTCATGATCCGGGAACCTGGCATGAGGGTAGCTTCTAAGGTGTCTTCCCATTGCTCTGGTGATCACCATGTCCCGAACCTCAAATTGACCCGAACACCTCCAACGGTGGTGCTACCTACCTCTCAATGATGGGATGGCATTACTTTAAAGGACATTTACACAGACGAATTCCTTAGGGTAGGTAGGTTCTCGTAGATACTTGCTCTAACTTCAAAATAAATCAAAAAATACTTTTCACACCGACACCTTTTCAAAAAGCTTTCGAAAGCATTTTTCAAACACTCTTGGGGACCGATACAAGAGTCGAACTGAAATTTTCAAAGAAACTTTTTAAAACCCACATTGAAAAGCAAACAAACCATTTTTGAAAACACAATGAGCAAGTATCTAAGAGCCCATGGATAACCATGGATAGAAAGGGTGCTAACACCTTCCCTTTCTATAATCTACCTCCCGAACCGAGAGCAATCTCTTTAAGGAATTTTTCTGTGCTTTTGTCCTTTCCATTTGGAGAAAATAAAAGACGGTGGCGACTCTTGCTTCCGCGACATTTCGCGAACCAGCGTTAAACAGTCAGTTCCAGATCCACCGATCACAGAGCCTGTTAAGGAAGGAGAAGTTCCATACACTATCTTGCATCCTGACATGCCAACATCACTCGAAGATCTACAAAGGGATTGGATACAGCTCAAGGGAGAGCGCGATACTTTCGAAGCCCAATTCTACGCAAGCGAGAAGAAGGTTTTGGAACTCACTCGGCTACTTCATGAAGAGCAGAATCTCAATACCTACATTGCACCAAAGAGGATGCGCAACGTCTTTCTACCTTAGAGTTTTGTATTATTTTGCTCAAGGGGCATTAATGTACTCACAATTCTATCTTATTAATATGACGTGTGTTTATTTTTTGTTTAAAACAAATTTGAATTTCTAAATCCTTGAAAGCATTGCATGAATACATATCATTCATCATAAGCATAAACATGTCTTTGCAACAAGTTTCCTCATCTCTCTACTGTTTATTTTAGTACGATGGATCTCGAACAAACAATCAAAGATCTGCAAGCTCAGAACTCATAATTTCAGCAGTTACTCATGACCTTAGCCAAGGGGCAAGAGGAACTGAAGACTCTGCTAGAAAAAGAAAAAGAGAAAAAGAAGAAGAAGCCAGCTGGTGTGGTAATCATGGGCAGAAGATTTCAGGGACAAGCCAGATGGACCTTAGATTTCCCAACAACATCTGATGAAGGGGAAAGAAAAGGAAAAGGAATGGCAGTACCATCAGATTCTGAAGAAGAAGAAGAAGAGGAAGAAGAGGACTACTCTAAACAACAATACCCTTCAGCTGGTGACAAGTATAAACACCTTGAAGAATGACTAAGCGTTATGGAAATCCAGAGAGTACCAGGGCTAGATTTTGAGGAGTTAGGGTTGGTGTCAGGAATTGTAATCCCGCCAAAGTTTAAAGTGCCACTATTTGCCAAGTATGATGGGGTGTCTTGCCCTAAAATGCACCTTAGATCATATGTCAGGAAGATGCAACCATATTCTGCTGACAAAGACTTGTGGGTCCACTTTTTCAAAGACAGTTTATCAGGAACGCAACTTGATTGGTTCTACCAGTTGGAGAGGGCCGATGTCCACAATTGGGAAGACCTAGCAGCAGCTTTCTATAAACAGTATCAATGTAACGCCGACTTGGCCCCTACCCGTACTCAGTTTCAGAGTATGGCCATGGTTTCCAATTAGGGCTTTAAAGATTATGCGCAAAAGTGGAGAGACCTAGCCAGAAGGGTGCAACCTCCTCTATCTGAGAGGGAGTTAGTGGACATGTTCTTGGGAACTCTTTCAGGCCCTTTCTTCAATCACCTGATTGGGAGTTCTTCTTTAGGGTTTACCGAATTGATTTTAACCGACGAAAGAGTGGAGGCTGGTATAAGAAGTGGGAAGATTCAAAAGGACGTGTCTGCCTCAACAGCTGTAAAAAAGCCCTTCACTGGAAGGAAGGAAGTGTCTGTTGTCTATTCACAGAGGAATCAAGGAAGAGCTGAGCACCGACCAACGGTGGGGGCCGTTATGATTCTGAAGCCTGCATCAGACTAGCCAAGAACTAATCAGCAAAGGGTAGAAAGTCCAGTTCGGAAATTTACCAAGATTAACATGACTCTAACCCAAGTTCTACCACATCTCCTGAAGTTGAATCTGGCCACTTTGAAAGAGGCCCCAAAAAAATCCTAACACTACTTCTCCATATTACCATCCCAACGCCAGATGCGCGTACCATTCTGAAAGTATAGGGCACGACACCAACAACTGTTGGGCTCTGAAGAACAAGATTCAAGATCTGATAGATGCGAAGGAATTTGAATTTGAAGCTCCTAAGAAACCAAATGTTATTTCTGCCCCAATGTCGAGGCATGGTCACAATGCCAACGCTATTGAATAAGACTTGTTTGTTGCTATCGTGGATGAACTGTTAACTTCGCTCCTAATTATCAAGTTAAATTTGTTGAAAGCTGGCATCTTCCCAGGTTGTGACAAAGACGGCCATGTTTTCCTGTCCTCATCATTTGACTGCCCTCTGTTGAAGAAAGGTATCCAACGACTGATGGATAACCAAGAAATTTTGTTTGAGAATGCTCCTGTTTCACCCGTTCCAGTGAAAGAAGTTTCAATAATAACCATCTATGCCAATCCTTCCAGGGCCCCTGAAAGACCCGTTAGGATTACACCTGCCCCAAAGACTGCTCCTCTTAAGATTACAATGCCCGGGCCAGCCCCATACAAATCCGATAAAACAGTACCATGGAACTACGGTGGAGAAATCTACTACCATGATATTAAACAGGTTGAACTGACTGCAGAAGAAGAAAGCTCTGAAGAGGACAGTTCCGACATTAGCAATATTGTTGGAACTAGCCAGATCACCCGCAGTGGTAGGATCTTCTCTCTAGAGATTGCTCCTCCAACAGCAGTCTTTGGACCCGTGGCTATTCCGAAGATTACCTCTGCACCAGTGATTGTACTTGCAAGCGTACCTACCGAAAAAGACAATACAATTCCTATCCCTATTTCCACTGTTGAGAATAAAGGAAAGAACGTTCAAGAGGAGCCTGTCAAGACGAAGGCTCAATCACTAGTTATTCCTAAAACATCCAAGAAGGAGATGGAAGAAATCCTGAGGATAATTAAAAAGAGTGATTATGATGTGGTTGAACAATTGGGGAAGACCCCTTCTAAGATCTCTAAGCTAGCCCTGTTGTTGTGCTCTGAAGCACACGCCAAAGCTCTGGTAAAATTTCTGAAGACAACTCACGTGCCACAAGAGACGTCTGTTGACCAGTTCCAGGACTGTGTGGCCAGTTTGACAGCTGATAATGGTCTGGGCTTCTCCGATGCTGACTTGACACCCCGAGGGAGAAAACACAACGAGGAATTACATGTCTTAGTGGAGTGTATAGGAACAACCCTAGCTCATGTCTTGGTTGATACGGGATCATCTTTGAACGTCTTGCCGAAGAAAGCCCTTGATAGGTTGGATTGTGAGGGGCTGACTTTAAAACCCAGCAACATACTGGTGAGAGCTTTCGATGGTTCGAAGAGGATGGTCCATGGGGAGGTGGACAACTCGATAAAGGTGGGAACTCAGGTCTTCAACTCGACCTTCTATGTGATGGACATTCTTCCTTCTTATTCTTGTCTGTTGGGACGCCCCTGGATCCACAATGTCGGTGATGTCACCTCCACCTTGCATCAGATGCTAAAGTACCACGTCCAAGGGAAGATCATAATTGTCCATGGGGAGGAGGAGTATATGATTAGTCATCTGAATTATTTCCGTTATATGGAGTTAGATGGCGAGTTCATAGAGAACCCTTTCCAACATTTTGAAGAAGTCTCTGAAGAAATAGCAGCGACCAAGGTGGTATCCTCTATTCCTAAGATCATAAGACCTCCGCCTCAGATGTCATCTCTTAAGGATGCAAGGTCAGTAGTGGAAGAAGGGGGATGCATAATCTGGGGTCAGCTTCCAGACATTCCTTACAAATCAGACAAGTTTGGCTCGGGTTTACTTCGACTGGTCAGAAGGTTGTGCGCCGTGCCCGTGCTAGGGGGGCACCTGTGAAGATCAGCAACCAAAGTGTCAATGCAGTAGAAGACAATGAAGAGGATGGCATCCTGGAAGATTGGATATTTCCTACTGTCAGCGGAGGACTGCGCAACTGGGAAGCCAGAGACTTTGTTCCGATAACTTTCATATCTCAGTAATTTATCTTTTACATTTCTGTTGGACTTGTAATAATTCACAAACAATTCGCACTTTAAAAACCTTGTGTCTTACCCGTGGCACAATGGTCCATTTGTAAGGGTTTTTATTTCATCTACATATGTCATTCATTGAATCATGGATGCTTTTTCACATATAAACTTTTATGCTCATTGTCTTTCTTTTACATTTTATTATTTTAAGATGGCTATACCCTTACACACACCCACACTCACAAATGCAGGTACCCTTCTATTCCGGATCCCATGGGTAACGATATTGCTATAGCCTTCAGTGACTCTGAAGATCTGATCTACCAAGCCGAATACGAAGGTGAGGAAGATTGTGAGGTGCCAAGGGAATTGGGCAGACTATTACAACAAGAGGAAAGAGCAATCCAGCCTCATGAGGAGTTGTTGGATACAATCAACTTGGGAACCAAGGAAGATAAAAAGGAAATCAAAGTGAGTGCCAATCTAGAGCCGAGTGTCAAGGAGCGCCTAATTCATCTATTGAATGATTATGTTGAGATCTTTGCCTGGTCATACGAAGACATGCCAGGACTCGATACAGACATTGTGGTACATAGTCTCTCTACAAGAGAAGACTGTCCACCAGTGAAGAAAAAGGTCCGCCGCATGAGACCTGACATGTCAGAGAAGATCAAAGCAGAAGTTGTGAAACAGTTCAATGCTGGATTTCTGGTTGTTACATCTTATCCTCAATGGGTGGCCAACATTGTTCCCGTACCTAAAAAGGACGGCAAAGTGAGAATGTGCGTGGATTATAGAGATTTAAACAGGGCCAGCCCTAAAGATGACTTTCCACTTCCACACATCGACATCCTGGTCGATAATACAGCCCATCACAAAGTATTTTCTTTCATGGACGGATTCTCAGGCTATAACCAGATCAAAATGGCACCTGAGGACATGGAGAAAACTACATTTGTCACACAATAGGGTACGTTCTGCTACAAAGTGATGCCATTCGGACTGAAGAATGCAGGGGCAACCTATCAACGCGCCACGGTAGCTTTGTTTCATGGTATGATACATCATGAGATAGAGGTCTACGTAGATGACATGATAGCTCGATCACAAACTGAAGAAGAACACCTTGATCACTTGCAAAAGCTGTTTGTCAGATTGAAGGAGTACAACTTAAGATTGAACCCAAACAAGTGTACATTCGGAGTCTGGTCCGGTAAACTCTTAGGTTTCATTATCAGCAACAAAGGCATCAAGGTTGATCTTGCCAAGGTCAAAGCGATATAAGAAATGCCTGCTCCTCGCCATGAGAAGGAAGTCAGAGGTTTTTTGGGACGCCTAAACTACATTGCCAGATTCATTTCTCACCTAACGTCTACTTGTGAACCAATCTTCAAGATGTTGAAGAAAGATCAAGTAGTCAAATGGAATGATGAATGTCAGATTTCTTTCAATAAAATCAAGGAGTATTTGCTAGATCCTCCTGACTTGATGCTTCCAGTCGAGGGAAGACCACTAATCATGTATCTGACCATCTTAGAGGATTAAATAGGGTGCGTACTGGGGCAGCATAATGAGTCTGGCCGAAAAGAGCACGCTATTTATTACCTAAGCAAAAAGTTTACCGACTGTGAAACCAGATATTCACTGCTCGAGAAAACTTCCTGCGCTTTGGTATGGGCTGCTCGCCGGCTGAGACAGTATATGTTGACTCATACCACTTTGCTGATATCTAAGATGGATCTGATAAAGTACATCTTTGAGAAGCCTGCTCTGTCTGGGAGGATAGCTAGATGGGAGATGATCCTAATAGAATACGACATACAGTACACGACCCAAAAATCTATAAAGGGGAGTGTGCTAGCTGATCATCTGGCTCATCAAGCTATAGAAGATTACCAGTCCATGAAGTTTGACTTCCCTGACGAAGACATCATGACAGTAGACAACAGTGAAGAAATCAGGCCTTATGACGGACCTAAACAAGGATCCCGATGGACCCTGTACTTTGATAGGGCATCCAATGCACTTGGTAACGGTATTGGCATTGTGCTCATATCTCCGGAAGGATGCCATACTCCTTTCACTGCCAGACTTTGCTTCAACTGTACGAACAACATGGCAGAGTACGAAGCATGCATCTTTGGTCTCAAGGCTTCCATAGACTTGGGAATCAAATCCTTAGATGTGTTTGGGGACTCAGCTTTGGTCATCAGTCAGATCAAAGGAGAGTGGGACACTAAGCATCCAAACCTCATCCCTTACAAAGAACATGTTTTGACATTGTTACCACATTTCGAGCAGATTACCTTCGAGATCTTCCCGCGAGAATAAAATCAGCTAGCAGATGCTCTAGCTACAATGTTATCTATGTTTAAAATTAATTGGGATAACGAGGCTCCCCAGATCACCATTGAATGGACGGACGAACCAGCACACTGTCACGAGATTAATACCAAAGAAGTAGTGGACCAGCCGTGGTTTCATGAAGTCAAAAGGTATCTCGAGGCTCAAGAATATCTCGAAGGAGCTTCAGTCAATGACAAAAAGTTCTTAAGGAGATTCTCTGCTAAGTTCTTCCTAAGTAATGGAATCCTGTACAAGCGTAATCATGATTCTATTCTGCTCCGTTGTGTGGACAAGATTGAAGCTGAAAAGATCATGGCTGAATTGCATGAGGGTACCTTTGGCACTCACTCTAGCGGGCATACGATGGCCAAGAAGATTCTACGGGAAGGCTATTACTGGTCTACCATGGAAGCCGACTGCTATCAGCACCCCCGGACCTGTCATAAGTGTCAAATCTATGTAGAAAAGGTGCACGTGCCTCCGGTACCTCTAAATGTCTTAACAGCTCCTTGGCCCTTCGTTATGTGGGGAATCAACATGATTGGGGAGATCAAACCTACAGCCTCCAATGGACACCGCTTCATTCTAGTGGCCATTGACTATTTCACCAAATGGGTCGAAGCAGCTTCCTTTGCATCCGTCACTAAGAATGTTGTTGCCCGCTTCATCAAGAAGAATCTTATTTGCCGGTACGATATCCCCGAAAGGATCATCATTGACAACGGTATGAACCTTAACAATACTATGATCACCGCTTTGTGTGAGCAGTTCAAGATTAAACATCACAATTCATCCCCCTATCGACCAAAGATGAATGGTGCAGTCGAAGCTGCTAACAAAAATATTAAGAAGATCATACAAAAGATGACAGTCACCTACAAGGACTAGCATGAGATGCTACCGTTTTCTCTCCACGGGTACCGTACCACGGCTCGCACTTCAACTGGGGAAACACCCTATTCTTTGGTTTATGGCATGGAGGTTGTTTTACCTATCGAGGTTCAGATTCCCTCTTTCAGAATCATGAAGGATGCAGGTTTGAGTGAAGACGATTGGATCTAGACCCGACTTGATCAATTGAACTTAATTGACGAAAAGAGACTTACTGCCATTTGTCACGGTCAGACGTATCAAAAACAGATGATCAAGGCTTTCAACAAGAAAGTCAAACGTGAGGTATATAAAGTTGGAGATCTAGTGATCAAGCGCATCATCTTGCCGCAAAGTAATCCCAGGGGCAAATGGACTCCTACCTATGAAGGACCATTTGTAATCAAGAACATCTTTTCTGGTGGGGCAATGATCTTAACCACCATGGACGGTGACGACCTGCCACACCCTGCGAACGCAGACATAGTCAAAAGATACTATGCATAAGAGACCCGCTAGGTTGACACACCTAGGCAAAACAAGGGCATACCGGTGAACCAAAAAGGTTTAGGAAAAATTAGGGATAAAATAAAAAATATGTACACCCGGCAAGTTGAAAACCCATAAGGGCGACTTGGGCAAAAAAGGGTTTCCCGGTGGACTGAAAACCCGAAAGGGCGATCCAGGCAAAAGTTAGGTAATTAAAGCGTATGACTATGTCTCGTCGGATCACTTTAAGGACAATCTCTTCACTGACAAACCTGGAGCTTCTGATCAATCCAATCATCTTCGTACGAAGCAACGGACAGACAAGATATTCGGAGATATGAAGGCTATAGCAGAATGGGAACCCCATGGGATTATTACACATAGCCATCTTTCTTTGTATAAATCTTTCTTGCTTTCATGACACCATCCTCTTACTAGGATGTCTGTCTCCTTTGTACAAAATACTTATTCAAAGTAAATACAAAGATATCTCTTTCAAAGTACAGAAAACTATTTGCCTTTTTCTTTACACTTGTGTTTTTATTTGCAAAAACGTCCAATGATTCATTAATGAACATATGCATTTGAACATAATTACTGTTTACAAATAAATAGAATGGAAAAGAGCAATTACTGACAGGTTGAAAGAATAGGAAAACATCTTTAGGCTATTCCATGAGCAATCCCTACAGTACATCATCTAGATCCCTAGCGGAGTTAAAACTTCAAACTCTCAATCCCCAGCGGAGCCAAAACTTCTAACTATCAATCTCCAGCGGAAACCATCCAGTTTCTCTAAAATTCCCCAACAAGTTATCTTGAAGCCTGAAAAGCAACCGGATAACAGTTAAATTTTGTCTCTCCCCAACCTAGGATAACTCCCAAGTAGAGTGGCAGACGACCGAAACTCCTGAACTTTTTCCAAACAGGAATAAGTTTTCTTCCCCATAGAGTTTTCATTGCTCCCCAACAGAATGAAGATTCTCTTTATTAATTCCCCGCAGAAGTCATCAGAGTTTTCTTTATTCCCCAGCAAAATAAGGATTCCCATTGTGTAATCCCCAGTAGAAGTCATCAAAATTCTCTGGATTCCCCAGGCAGATTACTCAAGCAGTATATGGCAGGGCTCGCAACAGAATTTTTGTCAATACTCCAACTTCAAGACATGAAGAATCCACATATCTTCAGCAATCAAGGATTTATTATCCTCAGCAGCAATTAAGGATTTATTTTCCTCAGTAATACAGCAAATCAGCTTACATGCGCATACATTACATCCACAAATCATAAACATTTATAAAGTACATATATTGCATCATACATTTCATGTAACATGACTTTGTGTTTCAGCTAACATTTTACCCTTTTCAGGATAAGATTAACAGCTACCGTTTAAACAATATGCAATCATGATACATTTCAGATACACTCCAGACAAGGAAGTCATTCTATTACTCATTCAGATTCAACTATCAGATACAGTCCAGATACGCTCCAGACGCGGATTCCATTTTGTTACTTATTCAGATTTCAACTATCAGATACAGTTCAGATACACTCCAGACACAGAAGTCATTCTGTTACTCATTCAGATTCAACTATCAGATACAGTACAGATACGCTCCAGACGAGGATGCCATTCTGATACTCATTCAGACCTCAACTTCAAGATATAATCCAGATACGCTCCAAACACGGTTGTCATTCTGTCACTTATCCAGGTCTCCAAATTCAGATACAGTTCAAATACGCCCCAGATACGGATTCCATTCTGATACTTATTCAGATTCAGTCTCCAGATATAGCTCAGATACGTTCCAGATACGGAAACCATCCTGATACTTATTCTTATGACTTACAACTCACTATTCAACAAACATTCTTGGATGGCATCTATAAGCCCATATCCAACAAAATTCTATCATCTCTTCAAATGGCTTCTTTAATCCCATTCCCTTAACTACACTTCATCGAGTGCAAATTTATGGGCACTCTAGTGTCCAATAATCTTTTACCTTCGAGTCACGAACGGCAAAGCTCGCCAATCTAACTCTTCAGGTTCAAGAAGATTGAACAGGGGCAGCTGTTGTACCCCAAAATTTGCCCTCTCATTTATCAAGATTTTTCTCACAAGACTTCTTGGACTCAAGACAAGATTAGGGTTTGGTCAGCTCAAGATATCTCATCTTGCACTGATAACCCAAAATTAGGGTTTGATTTTGCACAAGGATTTTTGGACCACCAATGCTTCATGTGACTTTCATACACCATCTTGGACCCCTAAGATTACTCATGTTAAGTTTCAAGCCTTGAACCACATTTTTTATCAGTCAATTGGACAGTTGACCTAAAAATCAGTTGTATTGGGGAAAAGGTCAACCATGGCCAATTTACATTCAAACTTCATAATTGTTTATCCACGTCAACATTTTAGACTCATACGTACCATTTGATCAAGTTTGGATCACAACTCCTCAAGAAATTTGATCAAGTCATCAAAAGGGCAAAATGTTCAAAATTAGGGTTTTGATTGAGAAAGGGAAATTTCTGACTTTTAACCTAGCCAATGACCAATTGAGTTCAAACATAATTTAAAGGGTTCAATGGCATCATCTTGACCTAATTACATGGTTCAAAAGATCTCAAGTTCATTAGATTGACAGATGAATTTTGCAGTCAATTGATCAAAAGTCAACGGTACACTGAAAAGTCAAACTTTGACTTTTTGGTCAAAATCAAGTGCCAAGGGTCATAATTCATCAAGATATGTCAAAATATGAAACTTGTCCACCAAGAAAACCAATTTTGAAAATTAGGGTTTTGAATTTGAAAATTTTCATAACTTAGAATTTTTCTAAGTATGGAAATTTTCTTATTTTTTCCCAACTTTTCACCACTTTTTCACCATGATGCAATTTGATTCAAAGAAAACTTCCAACATGAAAGTTGTAGTCCTCCGTTAAATCTACAACTTTGATTCACAAACTTTTCCCAAAATATTATTGGATATCAAGTTATGAATTTGTGAATATAGGTCCATGAACTAAACAACTTAGTGAAATTTTGCCCTACTTTAGGCAGGTTTTGGACCCAACTTCATGGACATTTTTCACCTAGTTCCAAGAGGTATCTCAAAATTCATTTCAAAGATGGATTATATAGAACATTTCAATCTTTCCAAAATGTCCAAGAACTCTCCAAGATCATTTTTGAGTATGGAGAATCGAAGAAGGGAAGTTGGCATTTTATCACTTTTGTTCAAGCCATTTTTACAAAGCATCAAGTTGCAAATCAGATCTATGTTGGTTGTACCTTGCTTTACAGGTCCTAAACTCACTTTACACTCCATAATTAAATGCAATATCATAAGCTAAAGGCATTATTTTTGCTTTTGGAGCTTTGTACAAGAGATAATTCCATTATTGGCCAAAAGTTCACAATGCCATTTTCATAAAGTGCTACTTTTGCAACTTTGTCAATCTTGAGCCTTGGACCTGTCCCTTTGGTGCAAGCAATTCACACAGGTCTTAATAAATTTGTACAAGCTCTTTGCAGCCCTCAAGCTAGCCAGTACAAGCATATAGCATTGGTCACTTCACTTTGCTTAAAATACAAGAAAGGTTGCCAAAAGGTGAAAAGCTTGTACAGCTAGTAAGAAGTGGACTTGGTATCATTTCTATACAAATATACAAACATTTTTCAAGGCTTAGCACGATTTGCTTGCATCCAGAACTCACTCAAACTCAAAAACCCAAAAATTCTGCCAAAACACACAGTTGCTGCAAAACCATAGCCAACTCATTTTTGGCTCGTGCGTTTTGTGTCTCAACAGTTCAAACATCTTATTCACATTATACCAAAGCAATCTAAGCCATCACCTTGGTTATGTAAGCCCTATTTTAGCATCCACCATTTTCACTTTGGAAGCTTGCAACTTGACTTGGCCAGAGAGTTCTATCCATCCTCAAAGCAAGATAAGCATTGGAATAGCTTGGATGAAGTTTAAGGAAGCTTAATCAATCCTCAGGCCTCCATTAAAGTCCCTACATTGCTCTATCCAAATCCAACTGAAGGAGGTATTTTCTTGAACTCTATCTCTCTGAATAGGCATCCTCAAGCCATGATTTGTGAAGGAAAAATGTAGTCCATAACATAACGAAGTTGTACGTATGCATAATTTTTATTTATATTAACTATGCTGTGAGAATTTAAAGCTTGAAGTTCATGAAATTTTTAGGTCACGAATTGGGGATTCCAAAATTCTCCCTGATCTTTGAGAGTTAGGTTACAAAATTTATATTGTTGGAATTGTGAGCTCAAATGCCACAAGTTTCATGTTATTTGTTTTTGTTTTTGTGCAAGCATATGAAAGTTAGAGGTTTGAAGGAAAACACGCGCGCAAGGTTGGCCAGAGGACAGGATGAAGTACCTGGGCTTTTTGGCGCTTTTGGGCCTTTTTGTTTTTGATATTCACACCCCCTGACTTGATATTTGCACCTCCCTGACTTATTTCTTATATTTTTGCATTTTCTTTCATATTTTTATATTTATTACTTGCATTTTTTTAATGATAAAAAATACCCAAAAATAATTTATTTATTTTCACACTTTTATTTTATTTTTTATTATTTTTTACATAAAAATTAATTTATTTAATAAAATAGAACTTATTTTCTTAAAATAACTTGTAAATATATTTAAAAATACTACATATTTTTATTATATCATTTATACACATAAAATATTTATTTTCCATACATATTTAATTTTTAATATTTACATATAGTATTATTTATTATTTTCTTGTACAAAAATGGACAAAATAATAATAGAAAGCATTATTTTCTTTTAATTAGAAAATTAGGGCTTCACCCCTCCAAAAATAATATTATATGTTCCTTATATTTTAGGGTTTAATTAAATTATTTTCTCATACAAAAAACAAATACCAAAACATTTTGTACATAAATACATTGCATTGCATTTTAAATATTTGTACATTTATTTAATTCGCGCAATATTCGATTGGGTTGTAATAATATTTTTAGGTTTATATTTGTGCAAAATCCCCATTCAAAACTTGTATCCCCCCTCCCATAATCATTGTTGTAATTGCTTAGTTTATTTTACACAATTTATTGCTTTATATACTATGCTTAGAAAACTAGGGTTTGCATGACAAGAACAAAAACAAAACAAATAGAAAACCCTAAATGCAAGACAAAAGCATGAACATGACACACTTTGCACACAAGCACCGTTAGGGTTTCTCCTACTTGGTTGCCTAAAATAAAATGGCCATGTTACGCACGCGAAGTATCTTGGCAAAACAAAATAAATATCATGGTCCCTCAATGACGCTATTCAAGGTTGTCTAAACAAAGATAATCTTGGTCCCTCAAAATGCTAAGATACTTGGCAACATTGCTATCATGGTCATACGATGACCCACGCCCATCCCGTTTACATCCAAAGATAGGGTTGCATACCAAATCAATGGTAAGTCAACAATGTCAAAGGAATAAAAATGCACAAGAAAGACATTTGAGTAGGTAGATTAGCTTCTAGTTACTTGTTACATTTCAAAACAATCCTTGCTATTTTCAAAAACCAACACACACATTTCAAAAACATCTTACAAAATATTGAAAACATTTTCAAAAGACAAACATCTTTGTATACATTCTTACGAACAAGAATCATTACAAAGATTGCCTAATCAATGGCCTCTTTTACAAAATACTTTCAAAATCACATCAAACACCATTTCAAACAAAGAAAAGCAAGTGACCAAAACAAGTAACTAAGAGCCCATGGAAAACCATGGATGAAAAGGGTGCTAGCACCTTCCCTTTTCATAATCTACCCCCCGAACTCAAGAAAACATCTCAAAGGTATTTCCTGTTCTTTTTTACCTTTCCTTTTGGATAAAAGAAAAGTCGATGGCGACTCTTGCTAACCGCAACATTTGCAAACACAAACACAAAACCTCAAGTCAGTTCTCCCACCGCATCATACACGCGTACTCAACTTCAGGGTATGTCTATGGGTGCGAGCGAAGGTTTTAAGGACTACGCTCAAAAGTGGAGAGATCTTGCTGGAAGAGTACAACCCCCTCTGTCTGATAGGGAGTTGGTGGATATGTTTCTTGGGACTTTGTCTGGTCCATATTTCAATCATTTGATTGGTAGTTCATCGTCTGGGTTCACTGAATTGATTATGACGGGGGAGAGAGTTGAAGCCGGTATCAAGAGTGGCAAAATACAGAAAGATGCTTAGCCAAGTACAGAGAAGAAGCCTTTCAGAAAAGAAGCTAGTGCAGTATACATCTCGAGGAGCCAGAACCGACCTAAACGCCGCCAAGCAGTTAATGCGGTAGTAATATCAAGACCAACTGTTGCCCCACAATGCAACAATCAGCAAATAGTAGAGAGACCGCAAAGGCAGTATACTCGGCTCAGTATGACCTTATCTCAAATTTTACCGCAATTGTTGAAGACCAACTTGGTGACTCTGAGGGAAGCCCCAAAGAATCCCAATACTATATCACCGCTGTATAATCCGAACGCCCGATGTGCTTATCACTCTGATAGCCTAGGGCATGATACAAACAATTGTTGGGCTTTAAGGAATAAAGTGCAAGATTTGATTGAAGCTACGAAAATTGAGTTTGACGCGCCGAAAAAGCCCAACGTCATAACTGTTCCTATGCCTAAACATGATCAGGGAGTGAATGCAATTGAGGATGATGATGAAGAGTCAGACATTGACAGCTGGGTTTACCCTACTACTGACGGAGGATTAAGCAATTGGACGGCGAAGGACTTCGTGCTCATTTCTTTTATTACACAATAATAGACTTTTGTTTCGAGTTTTGTAACAGACAATTTTAAACTTTACGGCCCGGTGCCTTTCCTGAGACACCGTGGCTTTGTTTGTGAGGGATTGATATTTGTCATTTCCATATATCATCAATAAAGCATTGGACGTTCTCTTGCATTACAAATTTTGCGCTCCTTGTTTTTCTATTTTTCACTTTATCAAAACAGTTATTGTCTTACACACACTCAGATATCATAATACAGGTCCACATCCACTCTGGATCCCACTGATAACGACTATGCTACTGCCAGTTATAACTTTGAAAGTCCAATCAACCAAGCCAAGGACGAAGGTGAGGATGATTACAAAGTGCCCGATGAACTTGCTAGACTGTTACTTGAGGAAGAGAGGGCCATACAACCCCATGAAGAGCCATTGGAAACAATAAACCTGGGTACCGAGGAAGACAAGAAAGAGGTTAAGATTGGTGCAAATCTAGAGTCTAGCGTCAAGAAACGGTTGATACAAATGATGCGTGACTATGTTGAGATCTTCGCCTGGTCTTATGAAGATATGCCTGGGTTGGACACCGATATTATGGTTCACCGCTTGCCAACTAAAGAAGATTGTCCTCCAATGAAACAGAAAGTCTACCGAATGCGCCCAGAGATGTCTGAGAAAATTAAAGCGGAGTTTATGAAACAGTTTGATGCCGGTTTTCTAGCTGTCACTTCTTACCCGCAGTGGGTTGCCAACGTGATTCCGGTGCCGAAGAAAGATGGTAAGGTTCGAATGTGTGTTGACTATAGGGATCTGAACAGGGCAAGCCCCAAGGATGATTTCCCTCTACTTCACATTGATGTTCTGGTCGACAACACCGCACAACATAAGGTCTTTTCCTTTATGGATGGTTTCTCCGATTACAATCAGATTAAGATGGCTCTCAAGGATATGGAGAAGATAACTTTTGTTATGCAGTGGGGTACCTTTTGCTACAAAGTCATGCCTTTCAGATTGAAGAATGTTGGGGCAACGTATCAGCGCGCCATGGTCGCTTTGTTTCACGACATGATTCATCATGAGATTGAGGTATACGTTGATGACATGATTGTGAGGTCCCAGACTGAAGAGGAGCATCTTGACCATCTCCAGAAGTTATTTGACAGGTTGAAATTGTACAAGCTGAGGTTAAACCCGAACAAGTGAACTTTCGGGGTGAGGTCCGGTAAGCTACTGGGTTTCGTCGTTACTGATAAAGGTATTCAAGTGGATCCTACAAAGGTGAAGGCTATACAGGAAATGCCAGCTTCCCGAACTGGAAAAAAAGTCAGAGGCTTTTTGGGACGTCTGAACTATATTTCCCGATTCATCTCACACCTGACTGCTACTTGCGAGCCGATCTTCAAATTACTGAATAAAGATCAAGTGGTAAGGTGGAATGATGAATGTCAGGCCGCTTTCAAAAGGATCAAGGAATATCTACAAGAGCCACCTATTCTGATGCCTCCAGTTGAGGGGAGACTTTTGATCTTATACTTGACAGTACTCGACAATTCAATAGGGTGCGTGTTGGGGCAGCATCACGAGTTTGGCCGAAAAGAGCATACTATTTACTACCTTAGCAAAAGGTTTACCGACTGTGATACCCGATACTCACTGCTTGAGAAAATTTGTTATGCTTTGGAATGGACTGCTCGCCGGCTGAGACAGTAAATGCTGACTCACACTACTCTATTGATATCAAAGATGGATCCAATCAAGTATATCTTTGAAAAACCTGCCTTGTCCGGAAGAATAGCGAGATGGCAAATGATCTTGACTGAGTATGATATCCAATACACAACCCAAAAAGCAATCAAGGGGAGTGTGTTGGCGGATCATTTGGCGCATCAGGCTGTGGACGATTACCAGTCTATGAACTTCGAGTTTCCAGATGAGAACATCATGTTGGTGACCGACTGTGAAATACTCGGACTAGATGAAGGACCTGAGGAGGGATCCTGATGGTCTATGTATTTTGATGGAACTTCAAACGCTTTGGGTAATGGCATTGGCGCCGTGATCATATCTCCTGAAGGCTGTCATACTTCGTTCACCACCCGATTATGTTTTAACTGCACCAACAATATGGCGGAGTATGAAGCATGCATTATGGGCCTTCGAGCAGATATTGACCTAAGGATTAAGTTCTTGAGTATGTTCAGAGATTCTGCTCTCGTGATCAGTCAGATCAAAGGCAAGTGGGATATGAAACACCCAAATCTTATTCCTTACAAAGAGTATGTATTGACAATGCTTCCACACTTGGAGGATATAACCTTTGAGCACTTCCCCAGGGAGGAGAATCAGTTAGCGGACGCGCTAGCTACGATGTCTTCTATGTTCAAGGTCAGGTGGGATAATGAGGCTCCCCAGATTACCATTGAGAGGTTAGACGAACCTGCACATTGATGTGATATTGAGATTGAAGAGGTAGCTGATAAACCCTGGTTTCACGAGGTAAAGAGGTATCTTGAGGCTCAGGAATATCCTGAGGGCGCATTTGTTAATGATAAGAAGTTTCTGAGGAGATTCACGGTGAAGTTCTTCATCAGCAATGGTATCCTTTACAAGCGTAACCATGATTCAACCTTACTGCGTTGTGTGGATAAGAACTAAGTAGAAAGGATTATGGTAGAGTTACATGAAGGTACTTTCGGAACTCATTCCAGTGGACACGCCATGGCAAAGAAGATCCTATGGGCAGGATATTATTGGTCCACCATGGAAGCCGACTGTTATCAGCATTCTCGGACCTGTCATAAGTGCCAAGTCTATGCTGATAAGGTACACATACCTCCAGTTCCTCTAAACGTCTTGACAGCTCCTTGGCCTTTTGTAATGTGGGGCATCGATATGATTGGTGAGATCAGACCTACTGCGTCCAACGGGCATCGTTTCATTCTGGTAGCTATTGATTACTTTACAAAGTGGGTTGAAGCAGCTTCCTTTGCTACAGTAACCAAGAACGTCGTGGCACGGTTTATTCAGCACAATCTGATCTGTCGATACAGTGTACCAGAGAGGATCATTATGGACAATGGTACAAATCTCAACAATACAATGATCACGGAGCTCTGCAAGCAGTTCAAGATACAGCATCACAACTCTTCTCCTTACCGGCCGAAGATGAATGGGGCTGTAGAAGCGGCTAATAAGAACATCAAGAAGATTGTGCAGAAAATGACGGTGACATATAAAGATTGGCACGAGATGTTACCGTTTTCTCTTAATGGGTACCGAACTTTAGTACGAACTTCAACAGGGGCAACACCCTACTCTTTGGTGTATGGCATGGAAGAAGTCTTACCTATTGAAGTTCAGATACCCTCTCTTCAGATTATGAAGGATGCAGGTTTGAGCGAGGACGACTAGATCCAGACCCGACTTGATCAGCCGAACTTAATCAACGAAAAGAGACTTACTGCTATTTGTCATGGTCAAACGTATCAAAAGCGGATGATCAAGGTATTTAACAAGAAAGTTAGATGACAAGAGTATCAAGTCGGGGATCTGGTGATCAAGCGCATCATATTACTGTAAGGTGATCCCAGGGGCAAATGGACCCTTACTTACGAAGGGCCATTTGGGGTTAAGAACATTTTCTCAGGAGGAGCTATGATTCTAACCACCATGGATGATGACGACCTTCATCACCCCGTCAATGCAGACATAGTGAAAAAATACTACGCATAATCAAAGACCCGCTAGGTTGACTGGCCTAGGCAAAAATAAGGGCTTCCCGGCGAACCAAAAGGGTTCGGGCAAAAATAAGCGATGAAAATGAAAAAATTTGTACACCCGGCAAGTCAAAAACTTGAAAAGGAGGCTTGGGCAAAAAAGGGTATCCCGGTGGACTGAAAACCCAAAAGGGCGGTCCAGGAAAAAATTAGGGATTAAAGCGTAACACTGTGTCTCATTGGATCACCTTGCAACCAGACTTCGGTATCGACTATCAAGCTAGGACGGAACTAATCAATCTGATCCACCTTCAACCAAGTAGCAAAGTGATGAGATTCTCAAGGATATAAAGGCAATAGCAGAGTTGGAACCCAGTGGGATTATTCACATAGCTGTTTTTCTTTGTTTTTCACAAATTGTATAAATTCTATCGTTTGGCGGCATTCTCTTACTAGGACGCCAGCCTCTTGTACAAAAAATGCCTATTTTTCAGGCCGACTTCAAAATCAATACAATTCATTTTCACAAAGAAATTTCAAATTATTTTCCTTTTTCTGTTTTGTTTTGCAAGAATGTCCAGTGTTTCATTTTGATATATGCATTTGACAATAATTGCTGCTCATAAATATTTACATGCGAAACAAAAGATGGTTACTCGTAATATCAGAAACAGGGGCAAACAAGAAATGTCCAAACCTTACAGTTGCTCTGTCCACCAGGTATACGGATAGACCTAGTTGGAGAAAACGATTGAAAGTACATTCACTCCCAGCAGAGTAAGAGAAAGACAGTGGTGTTAATTCTCCCCAACTGAGGCTCGCAACCGCGAATGAGTTGGCGATATTCTCCCCAAGCTGAGTTTATCTATCATCAGCACTATAAAATTATCCCCAGTGGAGTTTGGAGAATTCTCCCCAGTAAAGTATGGAGGATTTTCCCCAATAGAGTCTAAAAGATTATCCCCAGTGAAGTCGCCATTGGAAAATCATCCCCAACGGAGTTCATTTCTTTCACAAATAGAAACTCAATCCCCAACAGAGTGTATCATCGCCAACAACGGTAATTCATCCCCAACCGAGTTTATTTCTCCAAATCAACAGGTCCTCTAGCAGAATATGTCCTCCCCACAGAGACATTTCCTCGTCAGTTTATTCCCCAGCGGAGTTATCCTCTCCTGCGGGATTATGCTCACAATCATCTTCATTCACTATCCCCATCGGAAATGAAGAATTCAACTCTTTTCTCCAACAGCAATCCAGGATTTATTTTCCCCAACTACCGGATATCATAAAAACATTACATGTCCATACATCATGACATACGCATACGCATCATACAACACAATCTCATTTATTTTGAGAACATCATTGCTTGATACGTATCATGCATTACATGCAATTAACCTTTACCTTTCAGGAAAGATACAATCAAATTCTCACAAAAGTTCAAGCTATGAAGCCTGGACTATGACTGGATAACAGCTCAACAAGTCTCTGTGACGCCTGGATTACAACCAGATAGCAGCCAAAGACACCGCGAAGCCTGGATTACGACCAGATAGTGGTATATCTTTAACACAAGCTATAAAGCCTGGACCATGACCAGGTGGTAGTTCATTCTCACCTCCTCGACGAAGAGATGATTCCTCAGTAGAATAACAACGACCGAAGTTCCTAAATTTCAACAGATATGGTTCCTCAGTAGAATAACGGACGACCGAAGTTCCTAAATTTCAACAGAATTGATTCCTCAGTAGAATAACGGACGATCGAAGTTCCTAAATTTCAACAGAGATGATTCCTCAGTAGAATAACAGACGACCGAAGTTCCTAAATTTCAACAGAGATGAATCTTCGGTAGAATAACGGACGACCAAAGTTCCTAAATTTCAACAGAGATGATTCCTCGGTAGAATAACGGACGACTGAAGTTCCTAAATTTCAACAGAGATGATTCCTCGATAGAATAACGGACGACCGAAGTTCCTAAATTTCAACAGAGATGATTCCTCAGTAGAATAACGGACGACCGAAGTTCCTAAATTTCAACAGAGATGATTCCTTGGTAGAATAACGGACGACCGAAGTTCCTAAATTTCAACAGAGATGATTCCTTGGTAGAATAACGGACGACCGAAGTTCCTAAATTTCAACAGAGATGATTCCTCAGTAGATTAACGGACGACCGAAGTTCCTAAATTTCAACAGAGATGATTCCTCAATAGAATAACGGACGACCGAAGTTCCTAAATTTCAACAGAGATGATTCCTCAATAGAATAACGGACGACCGAAGTTCCTAAATTTCAACAGAGATCATTCCTCAGTAGAATAACGGACGACCGAAGTTCCTAAATTTCAACAGAGATGGTTCCTCAGTAGAATAACGGATGATCAAAGTTCCTAAATTTCAACAGAGATGATTCCTCAGTAGAATAACGGATGACCGAAGTTCCTAAATTTCAACAGAATTGATTCCTCAGTAGAATAACGGACGATCGAAGTTCCTAAAATTCAACAGAGATGATACCCCAATAGAATAACGGACGACTGAAGCTCCTAAAATCCTATTTCTCTCAAGATAGAGATCAATATTCCTCAGTGGAATCTTCCTCAACAACAGGTATACAAGCTCTCGCTAAGGAATCTCTTATGTGATCGACACTCCTTCAGATGGCATCTTTAAGCCCATCCCCCATCAGCAATTTCCAAATGGCAACTGTAAGCCCATTCCCGACATCGCAAGATGGATACCACTTCATGCGAGTGCAAATTTCTAGGCACTCTAGTGTTCAATCATCTTCCACCTTCGGATCACGAAAGGCACGAAAGCCAATCTACATCCTCAGGATTAAGAAGATTGAACAAGGGCAGCTGTTGTACCCCAAAATTTTCCCTCCCATTTTTCTCAAAACATTTCAAGAAAGATCCTCAAGTTGCTCAAGAAAGTCCAAGGGTTGACCAGACAAGTTCTCTCCTAAGGCAGTCTACCTCAAATTAGGGTTTCATGTTGCTTCAAGATACTTGAGTCCAAGAGATCCCAAGTGCTCACCATTGTCCTAATATGTTCTCAAGATCATCCATGTCAATTTTCAAGCCCTACAGAGAAAATTTGCTCAGTCAATTGCTCAAAGGCCTAAAAATCAATTGTGCTTGGGCAAAAGTCAACTGTAGCCTACATACAGTCAAACTTCAAGATTTTTGGTCAACATACTCATTTTGAAGTATATTTCATCATTTTATCAAGGGTTGATCATGATTCATCAAGGATTGCTCATAATTCATCAAGAACCAAAAGTTGCTAAATTAGGGTTTTGCAGGAAAAGTCAACTCAACTTTGACCAAGCATGACTTTCCCATACTTTATGAGAAATGACCCATCCAAAGCTCATTTTGAAGAGGACGCCATGCTCTACAATCCATCTTCAGCTCCAAAATTTAAAATATGCACTCACAAGAAGTTATGAATTTGGACATTATAGGTCATTCTGAAAAGTCAACAAAAACACCTTTTTTGTCAAAGATTCATACATGAGCATGGAATATAAAATTGAGATGAGACCAAAAGGGTTTCTTAGAGGACATCTCAAGCTTTCTAAAAAGTCCAAGAAAACCTTCAAAGAGACAAAATTGAGGAAGTTATGGATTGGTGAATTTGACCTTTTTTGCAAAATTGCCAAAAGTCAACTATGCCTAAAACTTCAAATTTTGCCAAATGGGCCCAATCTTTTTCACTTGTTTTGAGTTGGAAACATAGTCCACGAGCTCTAGCCTTTTCCACTTGTCAATATCTTATTTTTCTTATTTGTTTTGATTTTTATTTGAATTAAATCATTTTAAATCAAAATAAATCATTTAAAATCTAAAACATTGAAATTCAAAGATTTTTTACATGATTCAGGTCTTAATATCCAGCTAGCATCAAATCAAATTCGTGTAAAAGCATGGTGTGCACAAAAAGATTGAATTAGGCCATTTTTGGAAAAATATTCAAGGTGTATCAAATCAAAATCAAACTCATTGATGGAGGAAGATTGAGCACATTCTTTTAACCCTAATTCACTCCACAGTACATATAGAAGATATGCAGACCAAAAGAGGCTAGAGAAAGAGGCGTGTGATCAAGAACACAAACTTGAAAAATCAAGAAAAAGTGATAACACGATTTCACAATTAAAGGCCAATTCAAGACCCTTGGACCATTCTAATTGTTTCCTGAGGTCATCAGCAAGCAAAAGCAATCAAAATCAAGCATTTCCAGGCCCTACATCGCGCTGTAAGTCCATCACGACATCTATGTATTCTTGAATTCGGTTTGCATGATTTAGGCATTGTTAGCACGAATTAACCATATATTCTTGATCCATGGAACATTTGCAAGATTCCTATATTGTTTAATTGCATTTATATGGCTTGTATAAAATTTCACCATGGCTAGGGTTTTTAGCTTCGAATTAGGAGTTTTATGTGCAGGCAAAATTGGCCCATAAAAAGGCCATCATGATATTCAGCAGGTCAAGACGAAACTAACCATGGCTTTAGTTTTTATTTATCATGCGTATGTTCAATTTTGAGAATGACAGGACTTGTAGCTACGGACAAACGTCCGTAGGTAAAAGTTTGGAACTTTTACCAACAGATCCAAGGAAGAAGATGACCAGTTGGCAATCAACCATTGGTCTGTTCAAATTTTCGCACGCTGAATTGATATATGTAGCTTTTTAATATATAATTATTGTTTTGTGTTACTATAACAACTAATCATGCTAGCTCAGCTGGTAGCCAGTCACTGGAACGTACCTCAGGACATGGGTTCGAATCCCAGGTCCCCCATTTCTTTCATATTATTTTCTTTTTAGTAATCAGGTGCGTGTACAAGACCAAGGTCCATCATGGGACCTCATGATCCAGCTTGCCAAGTGTCTTGAGATCCAGATCTGATGGTCAGCAATGGAGGAGCATCATAAGCCAAGTCAAATGCAGAGCATGTGATCTGGGAAGTCAACGTGGACTTCGATCTTTTGGGCCCAGTAGCTGCTGTTTGCACCCCCCAGAATCATTTTTTCAGGCCCAAGTTTCTATTTATTTTCTTTTTACATTTATTTTATTTAATTTAATTTATTTATTTTACTAACCAATCAATTATTTTCTTTTTATCAAAAAAATCATAAAAATAATACTTTTCACAAATTAGGTTTAGATTTCATTTTTTATACAAAAAAATTAATTAATTTAATTATGTTGTTAATATTAGATAACTTTAATTCTTTTTGCAAATAAATTAAAAATAATTAGAATAATTAGGTTTTTATTTCTAACTTAATTATATTTTCTTTTCTTAAAAATAACCAAAAACATAAAAAAAAAAATAGGCCATGTAATTATTTTTACTAATTAATTTGTATATTTAATTTTAAAACCTAAATTCTTTTCTTTAAAAAAAATAATTAAAAACAACAAAAAATAATTTTTCTTTAAATTAGGTTAGAAGGGTCAAAACCCTAATTTCTTCCCGATCTAAATTTCATCGCGCGCTTTATTATTATTTTTACCCAATTATTGTATCTGCTCACAAGTTGTAATAGTTAATTAGGGCTTTTATTTTATTTATCGCTTTATTTTCAAAGGGTTTGTTTTTATCTATGTAAATACCCGAAGCCTTGTAATAGCATAGTTTAATTTCCGCATTTTAAATTCCACAAAATATTAACTGTTAGATGTATGATAATAGGGATGCATGATAAGAATGTATGATAAACTTTAAAACAGTTAGATAACCCTAAAATATGCAAAGATAAATAATCTGAAATTGAATCACTCACACATGCGCACTCCTAGGGTACACTCCCACTTGGTTGCCTTCGGTAAAATGGTCATTGAGTATATGATGCTTTAGTGATCGTCCTTTTGTCTAAACAAAGATCAAAGTCCCGATTCGGAAAAGTTGCCTCGAAATTGTTGCCTCGAATAATTGATCTAATACATTAGGGTTACTACTAAGACGTCCTAACATTGCTTTAGTGACTGTACGTCCGTTTCGAATTGACCCTCAAAACTCCAACAATGATGCTACCTACTCACTAGTAGTGGGATAGCATTGTCTAAAGGAAACGAACATAGAACGATTCTTTTTTCGAGTAGCTAGATTAGTTCTTAAGTACTTGCTCAATCCAAAACAAATTTTTCACACTTACACTCCTTTACAAACAATGTTTTCAAAAAACACTTCATTACACTCTTGAAGACAGAATCAAGAGTTAAATCAAAGTCAAAACAAAAGCTTTTCAAATCACACAAACACAAAGAAAACAATGTTGAAAATGATGAGCAAGTACCTAATATCCCGTAGATAACTACGGATAGAAAGGGTGCTAATACCTTCCCTTTCTATAATCTACCCCCCTGTGATCGGTGGATCTGGAACTGACTATTTAAAGCTGGTTTCGCGAAATATCGCGGAAGCAAGAGTCGCCACCGTCTTTTATTTTCTCCAACATGGAAAGGACAAAAGCACAGAAAAATTCCTTATGAGATTAGCTCTCGGTTCGGGAGGTAGATTTATAGAAAGGGAAGGTGTTAGCACCCTTTCTATCCATGGTTATCCATGGGCTCTTAGGTACTTGCTCATTGGTGTTTTCAAAAGGTTTACTTTTCAATTGTGAGTGAGTTTGAAAAAGTTTCGTTTAAAAGTTTCAGATCGACTCTTTGTATCAGTCCTCAAGAGTGTTTGAAAAATTGTTTTGAAATCTTTTTGAAAGTGTCGGTGTGAAAAGAGTTTTTGATTTGTTTTGAATTAGAGCAAGTACCCATGAGTTGTCTACCTACCCTAAGGAATTAGGCTGTGTAAATGTCCTTAAGGTAGTGCCATCCCACCATTGAGAGGTAGGTAGCACCACTGTTGGAGGTATTCGAGTCAATTCGAGTTTTAGGGACAGTGTGGTCACCAGAGCAACAGTAGGACACCTTAGAAGCTACCCCTATGCCATAGATCATGGACATAAGGACTTACTAAAACGTCCTATACTCGACGACCACTTTTCGAGGAGCAAGGCAACAGTGAGGCGTACCCTAAGAGTGGTGTGTGAATTGTGTGTCATTTTCAGTTATATTTTATCTTGATCATGCCTTGGGTGAGCTACGCTTTGATTTTATTTAGGCATACATTCTTTCATGTGATTAACAGTTTAAAGGTGCGGAATTTAAAGTGCGGAAAAATAAGGGTCCTACGCTATTACAAGGCGCGGGTTTATACATCGCCAAATTAACAAAGACCCGATTTTGAATAAAAGTGCGGAAATTAAATGTCCTAATTACTATTACAAGGCTTTGGGGCAATTACATAAATTTAAAACGAAAAATAAAGACAAACGCGCGAAAGGAAATTGGAATCGAAAGTGCGAGGGCGTTGGACCCTTTAAAGATTAGATTGAAATTAAAATTAATTAATGATTAAATAAAGAAAAGAACTTGTTTTTATGTTTTTTGGTATTTTATGGAAATAAAGAAAATTAATTGGAATTAAAAGTTAAACAAAACCCTAGTTCTAAATTGTTTTTAATTATTAAAGAAAATTATTTAAGTTTAACCTAATTTAACCCTAATTAATTAATTACAAGTTTATTTACAAAATAATTAATAATTAATAATGATAATAATGAGAAGAATTTATTAGAATTTTTTTTATTAATAACCATGTATTAAAAAAATATTTCGCAAATAACCGGGTTTCGGAAAAAATTACTCAAATAACCATGTTTCAGATGGCTCCACAAAGGAGGAGCCATCTCAAATGGCGCATGCACCTAGGGTTTTGCCCTAGGCGCCATCTCACTTGGCGCCTCCCTTGTCTTTTAGCCAAGTGAGATGGTGCATGCTCCTTAAAAATGAGAGGAGGCGCCATCTCACTTGGCGCCTAGGGCAAAACTAGGGTTTTTTGCTGTTTTATAAATAATTCGTCCGTTTCTTTGAAATTTCTCACACTTTCTCGCACTGTATTTTTATTTTGTACTCCCTTATTTACGTAATGACGTCGCCTATGATTTTTAGCAGAGATGGTTACGTTATATTCTCCGCCACGAAACCTGCGATGAAAATGAAATTCTGGCACATTCACTCCATGGAGCGTCTGAAGCGGGAGTTGATGCGGTGGCTAGATGGAGACATCGCCGAGGGGGAAAAAATTCGAAGGATCCAGCGAAAACGAACAACAACCTCGCATGCGACAGGAAGACCTAATGTGTGGTTGGAGGAAGTCAAAACAGACAGTGATGTAATGCTGATGATGCATGGGTCAGATGAAATTGTGTTAACAGTTGTAATTTCCTAGATTGAATATCGTTAATCATTGTTGTACGCGAAAACCCTAATGTAATTTCCTATATTGAATTTCTTAAATTGTGTTAACAGTTTTATTAACGGAAAACCCATAATGTTTACAACACAAATATTGAAAAGATTTATTGTATTACAAAATTTATGTGGTCGAACCAGACGCCCGATTCGGACAGTTTTTGCGATTGTGTCCGACCTGACGGTATAAACCACACTTTCTTTCCAACCTGTCAAGATCGTCCATTTCTGTTGTGATGCGCCTGCTTTTGGGACGACCCTTCTTGTTCCTTCGCATTTGGTCATTGTGCCAAACTATATCACCGTTGTATTCAGGCCAATAGTCCGGTTTTGCCACCAAAGGAAAGTTGTTGTTGTAAACAGTGAGCAACGTTTCAGATTTATAAACGTTTGAGAGCAGTTGAAGTGCGTCTTGATGGGTATGAGCACAAGCGGCAATGACATGAGAGCAAGGCATACGAAAAGCTTGAAACCTGCCACAATCGCACCATTGAGAAGGTAAAATGACCCTGTATTCTTGTCTTGCCAGGCCTTCATTGTGGTCAATTGTCTCTTTCACAATGAAGTTGTGGCTATGGCGGTCAAACCGTGTAACCATGTGAGTGTTGGCTTTAGCACTTTCAGCCTTAATGTATTTCATACAGCTTTCAGTAACCCAGATATGCACGTGTCTCATCCGAGGTACTTGGTTGACCCACGCACACAGTGGGCACAACCCTCGATTCCCCATCAACAAACCCAAAATCCATCAACCTCAAACCAACCCCCAAGAAGAAACAGACCAACAAACACACAACCACATTCCCCACCACAACACAACTACAATCAAATGCCGTACTACCAACCACAATCACCGCCAAACTACCAATACCCGGATATGCCTCAAACCCAACCGCAATACCAACCCCAATACCAGCACACCCACATACCCCAGACACAATTTCAGTCTTCCACATATCCCAATATGGCGCCCTCAACATCCAGCCTTAGCCCTGATATGGGAATGTCAGAAGATTATGACCAAGCCGACCAAACCTACCATCAACCACCATATCACCAAACAACCCAACATCCACAATACCAAACACCCTAAGATCCATTTCCTTTCTACCCCCCATACTCAGACGACCAATGCTACCGACCAACCATGGAACCCCACCCACCGCCAACACGACCAAACTTTGAGGGTATGGGTAACCGACTGTACCAGAGCGGATCTTCGAGATATGGAGATCTTACTGATTTTATGGATTCGGATCGCATTGACTTCGCTGGGCCATCGACCTTGCCGCAGCAGGAAACGAGACGGCACCCAGCAAGAGAAAGGCGAGGACGGGGATGCGGAACTGGGGGTCATTACCGTGTTCCTGGGGATCACTGATGTATCTTTTTTTTTCCCAGTATTTTTTGTATCCATTTTTTTACTGTTATTTTAATGTAAAACAGTTGAATGTAATTATTTTTTTTTAAATAAAAAATCCATTTTGTTGATCTCTGTCTAATAGGCAACGCGCAGGAAAGAAAATAAAAAAAAAAAAATTTTGCCCTAATTTTGTACATAGGCGCCATCTCACTTGGCTTAGGGCTTGCCCTAAGCACTTAGGCGCCAAGTGAGATGGCGCCTCCCTTAAAAAAAGAGGTGCATGCACCATTTGAGATGGCTCCTCCTTTGTGGAGCCATCTCAAACATGGTTATTTGCGTAATTTTTTCCGAAACCCGGTTATTTGCGAAATATTATTTTAATACTTGGTTATTAATAAAAAAAATTCGAATTTATTAAGAAAAAGAATAAGAAATGCTAAAAACCTATTTTTTTTATATTTTTTGTTATTAAGAAGACATTAAAATTTAAAACCCTAAATTAAACTAAATTGATTAATAAAATTTATTTACAAAAGAAAACTATTAATGAATTAAAAATTAAATAAACATATTTTTATTTTGACTCTTCTGATTTTTTTTGTGTTTTTGTATTATGAAAATTAATTTTATGGAATTAAATAAAAGCATTAAAAGAATTCAAGAAAGAAAATAAAAAATAATAAAAATAAATGAGAAAAAATGTGCAAACCCATGGGGTATTCAGACCCAAATTTGGAGGTATATGCAAGGAATTTAGGCCCATTAGAAAGCTGGCCACGTTGACTTTTCCAGCTTGCATGCTCATTCATGGACTGAGGCACATGGTGGATGTTTTTTAGTGGCCATCAGATTGCATTCCTGGGCGCGTGGCAAACCAGGAGCTGGAGTTGTATGGTGGTCTTTAGATGAGAAGCTACATAGAAGCATATTGTGAAGAAAAAATATATGAAGGAGTGGGGGACCTGGGAATCGAACCCAGGTCCCAGTGCCTGCATGACAACACACCTTCCACCAAGCCAAACGCGTTTATCTGATGTTAATATGGAACACAATTATTATGAAAGAGAATAAGAGCTAATGATATAAAACAATAAAAAACGCGCCAGATTCAAATACTCCAGTCACATGGTGACACGCCAGCATTGTCTTCTTCTTTCTGCAAAAATATCAAACAAGTAGTGGGGGTTTTAAACCCCCACTAAATAGTACAGTGAATAATAGTGATTAGCTCCTGGGCGTATATAAAAAAGGCGCGAGGTGATGATTGTGTTCGTATGAAGGTCACGAGTCCATTGGCATAGGTTTTATGGTCTGATGTTTCTAGATACGTAAACCCCTCTTTTGGAGCTTCAAGAACCCTAGAAAATTTTAATGGCAACTTTGCATACAAGCGGTATTAATCCAATTGGGGAATATCAATAGCTTCAGAATCATCATATTAGTGTAAATCAACATGAAAAGCAAATGGAAAATGCATGTAAATTGAAATACGATTAAGAAAATTTTCATGAACAGGGAGGCTTCATTCTACCAATTCTTTGCGCGTGGAGAGTGGAAAAGGATTGAGACACGTTCAAGAAAGTCCCAGCAAGCCTTTGGAATGGATTTTAGACTTTGAATCACACTGGAACTATGTTTTCAGTTTCAAACTTTTTTGTGAGAAATGCAAGTTTTGTGTTTGATCTTGGGCGCAGCTTTCTTCTGTTTATCATTAGGGTTATGTTTGCATATGTATGTGAATGGATTAGGTCAGAAAAATCAAGCCCAAAGCCTTGTATTCAATGATTTTCAATATTTGATTTTCATGATCTTTTTCAATCTTTTCTTGCCATGGAACTTGCCTATTTTGGAAGATCTTGCCTCTTGATGTGGTACACGAAATCTCTAGGTCATGATGAGTGAATATGCTGCACAAAAAGATTTGAAAGTTGTGATTTAGTATTTTTGTCATATTTAATTTTAATTAAATGAATTAATAATAATAATAATTCAAGTAATTAATCAAAAATGATAAAATAACTCCCTTGGATGTCAATGGGTCGTGCATAGCTTTTGGGTGATGATTCTTGGAAGAAATTGAGGCCCATTAGCAATTTTGAGGCATTTGAAGCAAAGTTGACTTTTCAAAATTCCCAAAAATTTCCCAACTTCCACAAGGCATATCTTGCTCAATTTTTAAGCTTTGATCATGTTCTTGGACATTTTGAAAAGGTATTGAAGTCCTCTAACCAATTCCTTTGGTCCCGTGTCATTTTGATTTACCAATCTCAAGTTATGGTCTTTGACTTAAAGTGCCTTTTTGTTGACTTTTGAAAATGACCTATAATGTTGAGATTGATAACTTTCTGTGAGAGCATTTATTGGACTTGAAGTGTGAAGATGAGTTGTAGTAAATGTATTTCTCTTCAAGATGAGCTTTGGATGGAATTTTTCTGATAAACCATGTGGAAGTTATGCTCTGGTCAATTTGCAGTTGACTTTTTCAGCTGTCCAAATATAGAAACTTTTGCATCTTGAGACTTTTTGAGCCATGCCTTGAGAATCATGGTCAAGATTTTACCAAATGATGTTTGTGGCTTCAAAATAAGATGTTGACCAAAAATTTTGACTTTTGACTGTCAAATGACCATTTTGCCCCTGCAGTTGACTGTGGTGCAAGTAGGGTTTTTGACTGTGCAATTTGATGTTGTGAGTCTTGAAACTTGACATATGGATGCTTGACAATGTTTATAGGCATGTGGGACTTGATTGGACCCTTAGAAACTTCAATTTCTTTGCCAGAACCAAAACCCTAATTTTTGACTGTTAGGAGGCCATTGGACTGTGCAACCCTTGAGAGATTTTGAACCTTGACCTTGGCAAATCTTGAAGAAAATGGGAGGGCAAATTTTGGGGTACAACAGTTGCCCCTGTTCAATCTTCTTAGACCTGAGGATGTAGATTGGTTGACGTGCCTTTCGTAATCCGAAGGTGGAAGGTGATTGAACACTAGAGTGCCCAGAAATTTGCGCTCACATGGTAGTGTGATGGTGGGAATGGGCTTACAGATGCCATTTGGAGACTGATGGATAGGAAGATGGGCTTATAGATGCCATGTTGAGAGGTGATGGATAGGTGGATGGGCTTATAGATGCCATCTGGGTGTCGATCGCGTAAGAGTTTCCTTAGCGAGAACTTGCGTACCTGAAAAAGAAAAATGATTACCTGGCCTGTTACAGGAGTTGGTCTTCAAACTCTTTGTGTTGATGCGCCCTGACTGGTTACAGGAATTGAATCCTTAAACCTCTTCAGACGTACCCTGGCGAGATACAGGAATCGAGTCTGGAGTTTCAAAAGGTTATGAATGAGTCAGGGATGGTTACTACCTCAACGGGACGATGAGAGAACCTTGGGTGATTACTACCTCAACAGTAACGATGAGAGAACCTTGGGCGATTACTACCTCAACAGTAACGATGAGAGAACCTTGGGCGATTACTACCTCAATAGTAAGGATGAGAGAACCTTGGGCGATTACTACCTCAACAGGAACGATGAGAGAACCTTGGACGATTACTACCTCAACAGGAACGATGAGAGGACCTTGGACGATTACTACCTCAACAGGAATGATGAGAGAACCTTGGATGATTACTACCTCCACAGGAACGATGAGAGAACCTTGGACGATTACTACCTCAACAGGAACGATGAGAGAACCTTGGACGATTACTACCTCAACAGGAACGATGAGAGAACCTTGGACGATTACTACCTCAACAGTAACGATGAGAGAACCTTGGACGATTACTACCTCAACAGTAACGATGAGAGAACCTTGGACGATTACTACCTCAACAGGAACGATGAGAGAACCTTGGGCGATTACTACCTCAACAGGAACGATGAGAGAACCTTGGGCGATTACTACCTCAACAGGAACGATGAGAGAACCTTGGACGATTACTACCTCAACATGACGATGAGAGAACCTTGGGCGATTTCTACCTCAACAGGAACAATGAGAGAACCTTGGACGGTTACTACCTCAACAGGAACGATGAGAGAACCTTGGGCGATTACTACCTCAACAGGAACAATGAGAGAACCTTGGGCGATTACTACCTCAACAGGAACGATGAGAGAACCTTAGACGATTACTACCTCAACATGACGATGAGAGAACCTTGGGCGATTACTACCTCAACAGGAACGATGAGAGAACCTTGGACGATTACTACCTCAACAGGAACGATGAGAGAACCTTGGGCGATTACTACCTCAACAGGAACGATGAGAGAACCTTGGGCGATTACTACCTCAACAGGAACGATGAGAGAACCTTGGACGATTACTGCCTCAACATGACGATGAGAGAACCTTGGGCGATTACTACCTCAACAGGAACGATGAGAGAACCTTGGACGATTTCAACCTCAGCAGAATGGTGAGAGAATCTTTAGATGATTTCTACCTCAAAAGGTAATGATTTTTTATCTGTCGATCGTTCTTTCCTGAAAAAGTAATGAGTTAGTTGTATGTAATGTCATGGCGTGTGAGATGTCATGATGCTCAACATGGTATAGTGTGATGTGATGCGTATATGCATGCATTATGTATGAAGATGTAATGTTCATGAATATATTTTCGTCTAGGAAAATAAATCCTTGACGGGTGCCGGGAAGTTAACTCCTGGGCTGATGTTGAAGAGAGAGTTCTTTGCTTCCGCTAGGGATGATGATTGCAAGAATAAACCTGCTAGAAGAAGATGACTCCGTTGGGGAATAAACTTGGAGATTACTCTGCGGGAATAATTACTCTAGCGATCTTGCTGGGGGACAATACTCTGTGGGAAGAGAGGTACTTTGTTGAGATGTTGATGATAACTCCGTTGGGGATACCATTGTTGAGTCATGTTGGAAGGTTTGATGAACTTCGTTGGGGATAGGAAGACTTTGCCGGGGACGATCTTTCCGTTGTAAATTAGCTGAGGATAACCCAGTTATAAGCCCTGGTAAGGAATAACCTTCTGAATAAAGACGGGGATACATATGTACTCTATAGAGGATAAGCTTCCAGAATCTACTGGGGATAAGCTTCCTACTGGGGATACTGATTTAACTCTCTTGGGGAGACTTTGGACTGCACTGGGAAGAACTCCGCTGGATGTCGATATTCCGCCGGGGAACAATCTTAGATCAAGACTGCCGGGGATGCTTGTTAAGGGATAGCTGTACTCCGCTGAGGAAGGTTGAGATCTTACGGGGATATCCACTTCCTTGAGGCTGACCATAGGATAGCTCTGTTTGGGGAGAGTATCGCTGACTTGCTGGAGATGTTGTGCCTTTTCAGGGAAGAGTATTGCTGAACTTTGTCTCACTCTGTGGGGAATGGAGATATCTTGGTTACATTCTTCAGCTGAACATACCTTGGAACCTCGGTGGACAAAGCAACCAGATCGCTTATACAATTTGTATTGCCCCAGTTTCTGCGGGAGAAGGTACCTGCGGAGGTGTTTGACAACTGCCGATTGACAAACCTTCTTCTGGTAGGCAAGTGACGAGATGTCGGGACATAGTCGTACGCTTTGATCCCTAACTTTTTCCTGGACCGCCCTTTCGGGTTTTCAGTCCACCGGGATACCCATTTTTGCCCAAGCCGCCTTTTCAGGTTTTCGACTTGCCGGGTGTGCAAATTTTTCTTTTTCATCCCTTATTTTTGCCCGAACCCTTTTGGTTCACCGGGAAACCCTTATTTTTGCCTAGGTATGTCAACCTAGCGGGTCTTTAGTTTTGCGTAGTATTTTTTCGACTATGTCCATGCTCTCAGGATGTAGGGAGTTGCCCCTGTCAGTGGTGTTGCATTGTCATACCACCATAAGATATTTGTTTGATCGTCCAACGCCCCAAGTGATCCAGATGGAGATCTGCCCCAGGCTGTTTGGCATCTTGATAGATTCTCTGAATCTTGACTGGATTTCCCCAGATGATGGACACTGATCATGCCATGCCCCTTGATTGGAGGTGCTTTTGTTCATTAGGTATTCGTCGTGCGAATTTCTTTGCTGTTCAAACAAAAAGCCATATGCAAACAGAGTTATGTTAGAAATGCAAAGCTTATGTCTGTCTTGAAGTTTATTTTGAAAATGCATTTTTCATAGAAACAAGCAAATTTTGTAAAAAATGTGATGTCAACTCGTTATTTTACCGTAAGCCTTAAGGAGTCAGGATACCTTTCGTAACAATATGCTTTCGAATTAACCCATGCTTCAGCTAGGACTTTTAAGGGTTATAACATGGCCTGGTTCACGGTTTAAGAAATAAAGGATAAAGGCTCAAATTGTTTGTACCCACCCGCTCTTCATGATGTTCTTCAAACCTAAACTCAGCTGATCGTGCGTTGGACCTTGTTTGAGTCTTTGCTTGATATTCCGGTGATGGTTCGGACTTTGATAGTTTATTTTGAATAGGCAGTCATTCCCTTTTTTTGTTGAGGGTTTGTATGACCTCTTTCTTTTTGATTTCGTTATCCCTGTTTTTTTTGCCTGAACTGTTTCTTTCGTGTTTACAGTCAGCGGGATGCCCCAGTTTTGTAAGTCTCCTTCATAGGTTTTAACTTATTAGGCTTTTATTTTTTTAGAGATAATGACTGCCTGTCCTTATGATTATTCGGAACCATCATCGTCTTTTGTTTTGTAAGGACTCTTTTGATGCCATTCGTTGTGCACCTGTATCAACTGAGAAGACTACCCTGCCCCAAGTTATGATTAAGGGTTTTAATTTTCGAAAAGAAAAACTCCAACTTCTTTGGCTCAAAGGGGTTGACGAGGGATTATCATCCTTATAACTCCAGTGTTTAGGAATTGAAACAATGCCTGTACCTCATCAGCGGGGTCTGTTCAAAAGCATACTGTAAGGATCGTGGTATCGTTTTCGTCATCCTCCCTCAAGAGGCTTAGAATTATTAACCGAGCGTTGATCATCACAAAAATATGAAAGCAGTTTGAATATAGCGAATGCGAATATATTGATTCAAAACAGACATATGCGATGCATTAATGAAATAACAGCATTTGGTACGAATAAAATGTTTGAACAATCAAAAGAAAATTACAACTTGAAAATTCTAATGGACAAAAAGTCATCTCATTTCAGGGCTTGTTACTTCCAATGATGAATCCTGTAGGGAGGATAGCAGACCTCAGCTTGATCTACTTGGGTAAAATCCACTACTCCTTCATTAATCAGGTCCTGGACCTTGTTCTTCAGAGCCCAGCAGTCGGCCGTGTCGTGTCCAGGACTATTAGAGTGGTAGGCACATCTTCTGTCGGGATGATAGTTAGGAGCAGAGATGTTGGGATTCCGGGGAGGAGCCCTTAGTGTAATCAGATCCAACCTCAACAGGTGTTGCAAGGCTTGAAACAGTGGCATGTTAAGCTGGGTGAATTGCCTCTTGGACCTGCTTGGCTTACTCTGACCAACTTGTTGCTCTGGGCGAGGTTGATGTTGGGCTTGTGAAGTAGTAGCAATTTGGAGAGGTCCATTCTTCACCATACCAGACTCTTGTCCTCTTGGAAGCTGATCAAAGACCTGGTCCCTGACTCGGACTTGTTGCTTCATGTTGGATCTGTCTTGGTGGAGTTGACTGATCATGGTCCTCAACTCTTCTTGCTCCCGAGCTAAACCTTGGATGAGAGCCCTTTGCCCCAGCATCTGGGTTTTCATTGTATCTACCTCAGCTTGTAGGCGTTTCAACCGTTCTTCCTTGTCATCCTCGGGACTTTTCTTGGCCAGATTCCCCATGAGGAGTGTCCTTAACTCTTCCTGCCCCTTGGATAGGCTTAGAAAGATCTCCTTGAACTGAGTCTCTTGAGCATGAAGACCCTGGTTATCTTGTTGGGAAGCCATTGCTGAAATAAACAGCGAAGAAGGGTAAGAGACCTGTCAAAAGGGTACCTGTAATGCAATGATATGTATGTATATATATGCAATGTTTTCAAGGATCTCGCAGGATAAACAAGAAAAATTGTTAGGATTTGAATCCGGTAGCTTGATTGAAGGAATTTCATGTTGTTGTGAGTCCTTCTTCAAGATTCAAGGCTCACCATATCGAGTGGGTCATAGCCCCTGACTCGAGTTATCATGTTTGAATTTCTAGATCACCTTGGCTAGAGGAACCTTCTTCAGGAGTCAAAGCTCACCATATCAAGTGGGTCATAGCCTCTGACAACCTTGGCTAGAGGGAAATAAATCCTCTTTGCCCCTTGCTAGACGTTTGATTCATCATGACCTGCATCACAAGCCCTTGAGACCCTTGAAATGGATTAGTCTTTATGCAGAATGTATGCAATGGTATGATGGTATGATATGCATGGAGTAATGCAAGTAACCCTGTGATGAGTCCTAATTAAGGACTATAAACAAAACCTGCAGTGAACTCATGGGTCAGATAACAAGCATGCAAGTAGTCAAGTTTTAAGGCACACAAGTCACACAAAACAGCCCTTAGAGTTTAGGCCAGCATGGGGTCTGGGTATTACCCTCTTGAAGTTGGTGGGCTCAACCTGTCCTATCAGAAGTAACCGGGTCCTAAGGGTCCCAATATCACTGGATTGCTTTCATTGTTCATCGTTTCGATTTAGCCACTGAACTGGCGACCGAAATATTCCAAGAAAACAACCCTCAATTGAGTGTAGTATCGAGTATCAACCAACCTCGGACTGCACCAAAGTCAGTTATCTCACTACCCTAAAGAGGCCAAGATGGTTCAATTAAGGTTCCTAAGGTCAGTTGATGCTTCACGATACCACGCGGAGGCCCCGTACTCTCCTTGACTGAACTCAAGGGTTACCGGTACACACCAAAGTGCCACATCAACGTAGCAGACTTCTTCAACCATATCGGTATACCCCGCACAGTTCCCTCACAGTCTTGTTGCTACTTTCTAAGAAGGTATCCCCAGATCCGGGTTAGGATCTATAGAACTCCAATACAAGCCCACAAATATAAAAGCAAACAAGGCATACAATTGAAAACACAAATGATCTTAATCCTAAGGTACACCTCACTTTATATTGTCCCCAGCAGAGTCGCCAGTTCTGTGATCGGTGGATCTGGAACTGACTGTTTAAAGCTGGTTTCGCGAAATGTCGCGTAAGCAAGAGTCGCCACCGTCTTTTATTTTCTCCAACATGGAAAGGACAAAAGCACAGAAAAATTCCTTATGAGATTAGCTCTCGGTTCGGGAGGTAGATTTATAGAAAGGGAAGGTGTTAGCACCCTTTCTATCCATGGTTATCCATGGGCTCTTAGGTACTTGCTCATTGGTGTTTTCAAAAGGTTTGCTTTTCAATTGTGAGTGAGTTTGAAAAAGTTTCGTTTAAAAGTTTCAGATCGACTCTTTGTATCAGTCCTCAAGAGTGTTTGAAAAATTGTTTTGAAAGCTTTTTGAAAGTGTCGGTGTGAAAAGAGTTTTTGATTTGTTTTGAATTAGAGCAAGTACCCATGAGTTGTCTACCTACCCTAAGGAATTAGGCTGTGTAAATGTCCTTAAGGTAGTGCCATCCCACCATTGAGAGGTAGGTAGCACCACCGTTAGAGGTATTCGGGTCAATTCGAGTTTTAGGGACAGTGTGGTCACCAGAGCAACAGTGGGACACCTTAGAAGCTACCCCTATGCCATAGATCATGGACATAAGGACTTACTAAAACGTTCTATACTCGACGACCACTTTTCGAGGGGCAAGGCAACAGTGAGGCGTACCCTAAGAGTGGTGTGTGAATTGTGTGTCATTTTCAGTTATATTTTATCTTGATCATGCCTTGGGTGAGCTACGCTTTGATTTTATTTAGGCATACATTCTTTCATGTGATTAACAGTTTAAAGGTGCGGAATTTAAAGTGCAGAAAAATAAGGGTCCTACGCTATTACAAGGCGCGGGTCTATACATCACCAAATTAACAAAGACCCGATTTTGAATAAAAGTGCGGAAATTAAATGTCCTAATTACTATTACAAGGCTTTGGGGCAATTACATAAATTTAAAACGAAAAATAAAGACAAACGCGCGAAAGGAAATTGGAATCGAAAGTGCGAGGGCGTTGGACCCTTTAAAGATTAGATTGAAATTAAAATTAATTAATGATTAAATAAAGAAAAGAACTTGTTTTTATGTTTTTTGGTATTTTATGGAAATAAAGAAAATTAATTGGAATTAAAAGTTAAACAAAACCCTAGTTCTAAATTGTTTTTAATTATTAAAGAAAATTGTTTAAGTTTAACCTAATTTAACCCTAATTAATTAATTACAAGTTTATTTAGAAAATAATTAATAATTAATAATGATAATAATAAGAAGAATTTATTAAGAAAAAGAATAAGAAATGCTAAAAACCTATTTTTTTTATATTTTTTGTTATTAAGAAGACATTAAAATTTAAAACCCTAAATTAAACTAAATTGATTAATAAAATTTATTTACAAAAGAAAACTATTAATGAATTAAAAATTAAATAAACATATTTTTATTTTGACTCTTCTGATTTTTTTTGTGTTTTTGTATTATGAAAATTAATTTTATGGAATTAAATAAAAGCATTAAAAGAATTCAAGAAAGAAAATCAAAAATAATAAAAATAAATGAGAAAAAATGTGCAAACCCATGGGGTATTCAGACCCAAATTTGGAGGTATATGCAAGGAATTTAGGCCCATTAGAAAGCTGGCCACGTTGACTTTTCCAGCTTGCATGCTCATTCATGGACTGAGGCACATGGTGGATGTTTTTTAGTGGCCATCAGATTGCATTCCTGGGCGCGTGGCAAACCAGGAGCTGGAGTTGTATGGTGGTCTTTAGATGAGAAGCTGCATAGAAGCATATTGTGAAGAAAAAATATATGAAGGAGTGGGGGACCTGGGAATCGAACCCAGGTCCCAGTGCCTGCATGACAACACACCTTCCACCAAGCCAAACGCGTTTATCTGATGTTAATATGGAACACAATTATTATGAAAGAGAATAAGAGCTAATGATATAAAACAATAAAAAACGCGCCAGATTCAAATACTCCAGTCACATGGTGACACGCCAGCATTGTCTTCTTCTTTCTGCAAAAATATCAAACAAGTAGCGGGGGTTTTAAACCCCCACTAAATAGTACAGTGAATAATAGTGATTAGCTCCTGGGCGTATATAAAAAAGGCGCGAGGTGATGATTGTGTTCGTATGAAGGTCACGAGTCCATTGGCATAGGTTTTATGGTCTGATGTTTCCAGATACGTAAACCCCTCTTTTGGAGCTTCAAGAACCCTAGAAAATTTTAATGGCAACTTTGCATACAAGCGGTATTAATCCAATTGGGGAATATCAATAGCTTCAGAATCATCATATTAGTGTAAATCAACATGAAAAGCAAATGGAAAATGCATGTAAATTGAAATACGATTAAGAAAATTTTCATGAACAGGGAGGCTTCATTCTACCAATTCTTTGCGCGTGGAGAGTGGAAAAGGATTGAGACACGTTCAAGAAAGTCCCAGTAAGCCTTTGGAATGGATTTTAGACTTTGAATCACACTGGAACTATGTTTTCAGTTTCAAACTTTTTTGTGAGAAATGCAAGTTTTGTGTTTGATCTTGGGCGCAGCTTTCTTCTGTTTATCATTAGGGTTATGTTTGCATATGTATGTGAATGGATTAGGTCAGAAAAATCAAGCCCAAAGCCTTGTATTCAATGATTTTCAATATTTGATTTTCATGATCTTTTTCAATCTTTTCTTGCCATGGAACTTGCCTATTTTGGAAGATCTTGCCTCTTGATGTGGTACACGAAATCTCTAGGTCATGATGAGTGAATATGCTACACAAAAAGATTTGAAAGTTGTGATTTAGTATTTTTGTCATATTTAATTTTAATTAAATGAATTAATAATAATAATAATTCAAGTAATTAATCAAAAATGATAAAATAACTCCCTTGGATGTCAATGGGTCGTGCATAGCTTTTGGGTGATGATTCTTGGAAGAAATTGAGGCCCATTAGCAATTTTGAGGCATTTGAAGCAAAGTTGACTTTTCAAAATTCCCAAAAATTTCCCAACTTCCACAAGGCATATCTTGCTCAATTTTTAAGCTTTGATCATGTTCTTGGACATTTTGAAAAGGTATTGAAGTCCTCTAACCAATTCCTTTGGTCCCGTGTCATTTTGATTTACCAATCTCAAGTTATGGTCTTTGACTTAAAGTGCCTTTTTGTTGACTTTTGAAAATGACCTATAATGTTGAGATTGATAACTTTTTGTGAGAGCATTTATTGGACTTGAAGTGTGAAGATGAGTTGTAGTAAATGTCTTTCTCTTCAAGATGAGCTTTGGATGGAATTTTTCTGATAAACCATGTGGAAGTTATGCTCTGGTCAATTTGCAGTTGACTTTTTCAGCTGTCCAAATATAGAAACTTTTGCATCTTGAGACTTTTTGAGCCATGCCTTGAGAATCATGGTCAAGATTTTACCAAATGATGTTTGTGGCTTCAAAATAAGATGTTGACCAAAAATTTTGACTTTTGACTGTCAAATGACCATTTTGCCCCTGCAGTTGACTGTGGTGCAAGTAGGGTTTTTGACTGTGCAATTTGATGTTGTGAGTCTTGAAACTTGACATATGGATGCTTGACAATGTTTATAGGCATGTGGGACTTGATTGGACCCTTAGAAACTTCAATTTCTTTGCCAGAACCAAAACCCTAATTTTTGACTGTTAGGAGGCCATTGGACTGTGCAACCCTTGAGAGATTTTGAACCTTGACCTTGGCAAATCTTGAAGAAAATGGGAGGGAAAATTTTGGGGTACAACACCCCCGTACTCAGAAATATCTCGAAAAAGGAATTTTTCTGTGCTTTTTCCTTTCCTTGTTGGATAAAATAAAAGTTGGTGGTGACTCTTGCTTACCGCGACATTTTGCAAACACAAACGCAAAACGCAAACCAGCAATTCCTAAAAAAGAGGGAAACCACGTCCCAGTTCTGGACACCATATCACAGTTAGCTTCAGGGAAGATCAAGGAAGGTGAATTGATGAAAAAAAGGATTGAAAAAGGCTTGAGAATAGGATTCGAAGTAGATGAATTATGAGTTGTGAAGCAATTTTTACAGGGTGATTTTGGCTATCTAAGCTTGGAAAAATGAATGTGGGATGACCCTCTATTTATAGGGAATCAAATGGAATGTTCAAGCGTGTGGAATGATGCAAATTGGAGGGAAATCACGTGAACCTGATACACGAGCAAAGTGTGATCTGATTTGCATCAAAAGTCATCTAATCCTTGCTTTTCAAGGCTCTAATCCACTTTGGAAACTTGGTTAAACATGTTTAGATCACAAGCGTGTGCTAATTTGATGTTTAAAGGCCAAAACATGAATCTCAAATTTTGACTTATGGAGAAACTTCAGTTCTAAGTTACCAAGTTCAATCCAATGGCATTTCTACCTCAGGGGGTCTTAGGGCAAAATTCTTGATAATTTGGAAATATGAGGTAACAAGCTTTGCAATGGAAAAAGAATGGAATCAAATGGATGCTTGAGCTGAAAGTTACATGGAGTCAAAGTTGAAGAAAAAGAGTTGACTTTCCATACTTAGAAATATTTCAAATTCTTCTTTAAAAATTACCTATAATCTCTTGCATCCAAACATGGCCTTCCACTTAGAATTTGATCTTGACCAAAAAAATATGTAATGAAGTAGATCTCTTGAATGACATTTTTCAATTTGAACCCCTCAAAATCTCCAAAAATTGAGCAAGTTATGACTTGTTGAAGTTTGCCAAAAATCATGAAATGACCTATAATCTCTTGCATTCTTAAGGCAACTTCCATCCATTTTCTTACTTTGCACATAAAATAAGGCATGAAGTACACATACTTAGGATCATTATGAAAAAAAGAATGGGCTCAAGGTGATAAAAATTAACCAACTTATGACCATCTGAAGTCACATATGGAAAATTGGGGATTCATCTGGATGACTTGTAATCTTTCTTCTTCACCAAGTTCCTTCCACATGAAAACTCCTTGGAACTTTTGAAGTGATTTTTTGGTAACTCTTTGAAGAGAATAATGTTTTTGGAATCACTCAAAAATACCAAAAGATGAGCAAGATATTCCCCTTTGAAGTCCAAAACCCTAGCCTCTAGATCAAGAGAATGCTTGGTGGAACTTTTCCAAGTTTGAACAAACCTTTTATGCCAATATTCTTCCTTTGTGAATAGAAATTGTTGAGTATGATGATGAGGACTCATGGCCACCAAAACCACTTCCATACCAACTTCAAAACAACTTCAATGGTGAGGTTTGAATCTCTCAATCTTTTGACTAGGGCATGGAAATAAACTCATGAACCCATGAAGCAACTTGCTAAACCTCATTGCCTTTACCTACATTATTAACAAGTAAGACAAACCAATATTTCATTTTGTTAATTAGAGAGAAAATCAAAGCAAAATATCCATGATCACAAAAGAAAACAAGTTAAGGTGCTTGGTAATTCCCCAGAAGAGCAAGGCTAAAGATAGTGAGAAGAACCAAAAGCCCAAATGTGATTTTGTGGTGATTGAAACAATATGGTATGATGAAGGGATCTTAGGGGCAAAAATTGGGGTACAACACTAATCTCAACAACACTATGATCACCGAGCGTTACACGCAATTTAAAATCCAGCATCATTATTCTTCTCCTTATCGGCCGAAGATGAATGGCGCAATTCAAAACACCCAAGTCGGTTCTCCCACTGTTCTGTAACACGGTGGGAGAACCGACTTGGGTGTTTTGAGTTTGATCGCAATTGTTGCGGATAGAAAGAGTCGCCACCGACTTTTCTTTTATCCAATAAGGAAAGAGTTAAAATAACAAGAAAGACCTTTGAGATTATTTTCTTGAGTTGGGAGGGTGGGTTATGAAAAGGGAAGGTATTAGCACCCTTTCCATCTATAGTTTTCTACAGGCTCTTAGTTTCTTGCTAGATTACTTGCTTTTGTTTGAAAATGTGCTTATGGTATGGGTTTTGAAAGTATTTTGAAAAGTGCCTTTGTAATGGTTCTCGTCTCTATAAGAACCCATACAAAGTATTGGTTTTGCAAATAGTTTCAAATGAAAGTGTTGGTGTGAAAAAATGTTTTTATTGTGAGCAAGCGAGCAACTATGAGCATCCTACCTACTCAAAAGGTCTAATGTTCTCTTCCTCCTCCTTTATATGTTGCTATCTTACCATTAATTTGGTAAGAAGCCCCATCATTGGATGTGAAGGGACGGGCGTGGGACATTTTTATAGTCATAGAAGGCAACTTATGGGACGTTTTAGCAATTTTATTTAGGGACTAGATCATTTACCGAAGGCAACATCAAGGAACATCGAAGGACTACGATCTTTTATCGGGGGTCTTTGCTAAAACGCCCATATTCGAGGGAAATGACTATTTTTCCGAGGCAACAAGTGAGATTACCCTAGGGGTGCATGTGTGAATAGTGTGTTTGATTGCATGCATTTTTCTTTGATTTTTGGGTTGTCCACTTGTTGGTTTTATCTTGCTATTCATCCTAATTACTAACATTTGTACAAAAACAACAAAAATGCAAAAAATAAATCCTACACTATTACAACCATATTGAATAGCAAGAAAATATAAAGACAAACAAAATAAAAGAAGGAAAAATGGGTGCTTCGATTTGGGCAGTAGAACCCTTCAATTCTGCTCTTCCTGGCTTCCTTCAATTTGGCCTGGAAGTAGTAAAGACATGTCTTTCAATTTCACCCCTTTCCTGTTTCTTTCGAGTGGGACTTGGAAATCAGTGTGAGCCATCCTTCTGGCTGTCTCTTTCGTTTGAGACCTGGCAGTTAACATGAGAGACATCCTTTGATTCCTCCTTCTGGCTGCTGCTTTCGACTGGTCCAGGGAATCAGTATGAACACCTTTCATTTCTCCCTTCTGGCTCCTTCATTTAGACTGTGAAGCAGTAAGGGGGTGAAGCATGAGGCTTCGTGTTTTACCCAAAAATTCTCCCGCTCAATTCTCAAGACTTTTCTCATAAAGATTCTCAGGATTCAAGCTTGCACAAGTGCATTGGGATTTGCCAGTACCAGAATTAAAAGGAAACTGTCAAAAAGGGAGAAAACAGATAAAAATAACATTTTGACAAATTTGGATAAAAATAGGCCTCCTTCGATTCAGCACCCTTCGATTGGACTTTTCACCTCCTTCGATTCCTCAAAAATTGTTGCTAACGTGCCTCTTTCGTCTCGGCATGTGACTTCTTGTTACAGGCTTCGTTTGTGTCTTTTACTACCTACATGCTTGCTTTGAATACCAAGTTTGCAGGCCACAAGTTCCCCCTGCAAGGCAAACCTTTCGATTAGACAAGTATGCTGCTTGCATTCTTTCAATCGAAGGCCATAACCTGCTGGCCACATGTTCCCCCTGGAAGGCAAGCCTTTCGATTAGACAAGTATGCTGCCTGCATGCTTGCAATCGAAGGCCATAACCTGCTGGCCAATGTGCCCCCTGAAAGGCAAGCCTTTCGATTGAATAAAGGTACTTACATACAAAGCTTCGATTGGTTTACACAAGTTTGGGATACATTGCCTAAGGGTTCGAAGGTTTATTCACTGGATAATACCATTCTTGGATAAATTGGCAAAAGACTATGTACCCTTTCTTCATAAAAGGTACTTTAGTCACAAAATTAGCTTTCAACCTGATTTTGGTATGAGCACAACCAATGTCAAAAGGCATAAGTCACATCTTCTGTACCCCAACTTCCAAGAGGCCCCCCACTTGTACTTATCACATTTCATATTTTTATTATTTCTTTACAAAGCTGGCTACTACAACATGTCCACTTTTTCTCTATAAATAGAGGAATTTTTCGCAAAGGCTAGAGGAGGATTTTTTTTGACAAAGAAAGAATCTCCAAATTTTTCTATAACATAAACAAAGAACTCTTAAGTCCTTAAACACTTGTGATGAACAAAACCCATAATCCCATTGTCACCTCCTTCGATTCTGAAGAACTCCCCACACTCCAGTCTCCTTCAAATCAAAGAAGCATCACACTTGCTTTTTCTCCTCCTTCGAATCCAGTCTCCAAGGCCTAGCAACAGGCCCCTCCCTTCGAATCCAGGAGAACCCAGAGTCACTACTCAAAGTCTAGTTCATATTCAAAGTTGCAGCAAGGTAAGTTACTCTTACCCTTGTATCTTTCATTTCAATCATAGCATGTAGGTAATATTTTTTCTCCTTTTCGTTTACACCCTTTGAATCTGTTTTTATGGATGATCCATTTGTTTCTTGTTTCTTAAGTTTATTAAATATACTTTAATAATTAGTTTGGCCACAAGACAAATACTAGCATGTCCATAGGCCATGTTGCCATTTTATGTCCCAAATGAAAGAAACAGGAGGAAAAAGACATGAAACGAAGCCTTGGGCTCATGCTGACTTCCAAGCCCCAGAAAGGCAGAATCAAAGGCACACTTGCATTAAGTCCAGACCCAATCGAAGGCCAGGACTTACTTATTCCAGGCCCAATCGAAGAAGGAAACAAGGCAACAAGGCAACAAGGCAGAACTAGAAGGCGCGCCCTGCTGCTGCCAATGCCCAATTGAAGGCCGTGACCAACTGCTGCCAATGCCCAATCGAAGGTCATGACTTGCTGGATGCTAGCCCCCAGTCGAAGGAGGCCAACAGAAGCAGAATCGAAGGATTCTCCTCCCCTTAATCGAAGGAGCTCATTTTCTTCTTTTTATCTTATTTTTTCCTTTATATTTTTATGCACTTTAATATGGTTGTAATAATGTAGGATTTATTTTCTGCATTTTTTATTACTTTTGTACAAATACTAGTAATTAGGTTTGTATGGCAAGACTAAAACCAACAAGTAGACCACCAAAAATCCAAGACAAAAAAAAGTGCATGCAACCAATACACTTGCACACTTGCACCCTTAGGGTAATTCCACTTGTTGCCTTACAAAAATGGCCATGTTATGCATGTGGGATATCTTAGCAAAAATAATCAAAAATACAAGATCATAGTCCCTCGATGACGCTACAAATTTTTCCTTTCAAATGATCTTAGTCCCTCAAAGAGAAAATGCTAAGATATCTCACAACATTGCTATCATGACTATACGATGACCCACGCCCGTCCCTTTACATCCAAAGATAAGGCTTCTTACCAATCAATGGTGAGATAGCAATATCAAAGGAAAGGAAGAAATGAACAAAAGACTTTTGAGTAGATAGAAACGTTCTTAGTTGCTTGCTCACTTTCAAAACAAACATCCTTGCTCACTTTCAAAACAAACTCTTTCAAAACAAACAAACACTTTCCAAACATGAAATATTTTCAAAAGTCCAACACTTTGTACACGTTCTTACGAAACGAGAACCATTACAAATTTTGCCTAAACGAAGGCCCCTTTTCAAAAATACTTTCAAAAACCACCACAAAGCACATTTTCAAACAAAGCAAGTGATCTAGCAAGAAACTAAGAGCCCGTAGATAACTACGGATGAAAAGGGTGCTAATACCTTCCCTTTTCATAAGATACCCCCCGAACTCAGAAATAATCTCGAAAGGTCTTTCCTGTTCTTTTCATCCTTTCCTTTTGGATAAAAGAAAAGTCGGTGGCGACTCTTACTATCCACAACATTTGCGATAAAATGCAAAACACCCAAGTCAGTTCTCCCACCGCGTTATAGAACTGGCGACTCTGCTGGTGATTATACTTAAAAGTGGGGTTACCTTAAGGCTAGATCACCTTTACTTGCTTTCCTTGTTTGATTTGCTTGCTTTACATTTTGATTCCTTGTTTGGGCTTGTTTTGATCCTCTACCCGGATTTGGGGCACCTTTTTAGGTAAGTAGCAATAAATTTTGGAAATTGAACGGCATAGACCGACACGGTTGAAACAATGGCTACGTTAGTGTGACGCATTTGTTGGTACCGGTATCCTTTGTATTGAATCGAGGAGAATACGGGGCCGCTAAGCAGCGTCATGAAGCACTAACTAACCTTAGAACCTTAATTGAACAACTTGGCCATTAGGACATAGTGAGATAGCCGGTTTCGATGGAAATCTGAAAACTGGTTGATACTCGATACTACATTCATTGAGATCAGACTTTTGGGATATCTCGGCCGCAAGAAAATATTGATTTTGCTGAGACAATGCCTAAAAGAAAGGTTAGTGATATTGAGACCCCTTAGAACATGGTTACTATTAACTAGGACAGGTTGAGCCAACTAAACTTCAAGAGGGTACTTACCTACAAACCCCATGCAAGCCTAAACCTAAGGATTTGTCTGCTTTGTGTGTATATGATTATTTGTATATAAACTTGCTTAATTTGCATACTTGTACATAACATCATGACATCATACCATAACATTTTCAATAACCATTTCAGGATCTCAAGGGTCTGTGATGCAGGGTCACGTTGAACCAGACGTCTATCAAAGGGAAAAAGGATTTATTTTCCTCTAACCAAACACCGTCAAAGATCAAGTACGACAAACTTGAGTCAAGGGCTATGACCCACTTGACATGGTGAGCTTAATTCTCGTGGAAGGACATCCACCGATACAAAGTTCTCCAATCAAAGTTGTTGATCAAAGTTCAACTTCTAACATTTTCTTATGTTTACCCTGCGAGATCCTTGAAAACATGCCTCCACATACCATGCATCATATCATGACAGGTTTCTCCCATACAAGTCTCCTTATCTTCCTACTGTTTATTTTAGTAAGATGGATATGGAACAAATGGTGAAGGATCTCCAAGCACAAAATGCTCAGTTCCAACAAATGTTCCTGGCTATGGCTAAGGGGCAAGAGGACCCGAAGACTCTTCTTCTAAAAGACAAGAAGAAGAAGCCTAAGAAGTCAGTAGGCATCCTGAACTTGGGAATAAGACTTAGAGGACCAGTCAAAAGAGCTCTATATCTCTCAACTCTATCCAACATGGGGAATAGTCATGAAGAAGACAACAATATAGGGATTGATGAAGTCGAAGCTGACTACGCTAAGGAGCAATATCATCCCGCTGATGATAAATACAAACAGCTAGAAGATCGCCTCGATGCCATAGAGATTCAGAGGGTAACTGGCTTGGACTTAGAAGACATGGGTTTGGTTTCTGGATTGGTCATCCAACCAAAATTCAAAATCCCTACTTTTGCCCCGTACGATGGAGTCTTTTTCCCTAAGATGCACTTAAAGTCTTATGTCCGCAAGATTCAACCATACACAACTGATGAAAAGCTTTGGATCCATTTCTTCTAAGAGAGTCTGGTTGGGACTCAACTTGAATGGTTCTATCAATTGGAGAGTTCTCGCATCCACACCTGGGAGGATCTAGCTGCTGCTTTCTACAAGCAGTATCAATACAACGCTGATCTTGCACCAACTTGTGTGCAGTTGCAAAATATGACCATGGGTTCCAACGAGAGCTTCAAAGGGTACGCCCAAAAGTGGAGAGATCTGGCTGGTAGGGTGCAGCCCCCTTTAACTGACAGGGAGCTAATTGACATCTTCATGGGAACCTTGACAGGACCTTTCTTCAATCACCTAATCGGAAGCTCCTCAGTCGGGTTCTCTGAGATAATACTAACAGGCGAAAGGGTCCAAGCTGGCATCAAAAGAGGAAAGATCCAAGGATTTACACCCTCTGATGCTCAGAAAAATCCATACAATGGGAAGAAAGAGTCCAATGTTGTGTATGGTCAAAAGAGTCGTCATGACCAACACGTAGGGGCAATCTTGATCTCTAATCCTACACCTGCTCAACAAAGACAGGGGCATCAGCGTAAGGAGGTCGCGCCTAAAAGACAATTCACTAAGATCAACATGTCACTGGCTCAAGCACCACAACACATGTTGAAGGTAGAGCTGATTACGTTAAAGGCTCCTCTGCGGAACCCCAACACTTCCTCTCCTACCTATCATCCCAACGAAAGGTGTGCATGCCACTCTGATAGTCCGGGACACAACACGAACAACTTTTAGGCTCTGAAGAACAAGGTCCAAGACATGATTGATGCCAAAGAGGTTGAGTTAGACCATCTAGGGGTTCCTAATGTGATCATTGCTCCTATGCCAAATCATTGAAAAGCGTCCCATTCCTTTTGAATTTTCAATTGTAATCTCTTTTGTTGTTCAAACACTTATCTATTAATGTCAAACTTTGTTTCATTAATGCATTGCATATGTTTTTTTTGAATTCATCCATATGTTTTCACTATACCACTCTATGCGTTTACTCCCTTTATATTCAACTTTGGTTTTAAAAGTTGCAAGCCTTTAGAGGGAGGATGACGAAAACAATGCCTTCATCTCATACAGTATGCTTTTGGATAGATCTTGCTGACGATGTACAGGTGTTTCTTTCAAACCCTAAACACTGGAGTTATAAGGAGGATAATCCCTAGTCAACCCCTTCGAGCCAAAGAAGTAGAAGTTTTACTATTTACATAAATTGAAACCTTTAATCAAAACCTGGGGCAGGGTAGTCTCTCAGTTAATTCAAATGTGCGTTCAGTCGTAAACTTTCACTTCGTAATACAACGAATGACATCATAAACATTCCTCTGGAATAAAAAGAAGGTGATGGTTCCCTACTAAATAGGCAGTCATTATCTCTCAAGAGAAAATCCCACTAAGTCAAAACCTATAAAGGAGACTTAAGAAAACTGGGGCATCCCGCTGACCGTAATCTCAAAACAAGAACAGTCAGGCAAAAATCAGGGATAACAAATCAAAAAGATGTCACTACAAATCCTCAACAACATGAAAAATGTTGCAAAAATGACTTCCTTCCGATAAACTAAACTTGCCTGAACCATCACCAAAACGTCATTCTAGACTCGATTGGAGTTCAAACGTACAATTAACTGAGCTTAGGATTGAAGAACATCATGAAGAACGGGCGGGTACAAATACAATTTGGGCCTTTATCCTTTGTTTCTTAAACCGTGAACCAAGCCACTATACAACCTTTCAAAGTCCTAATTGAAGCATGGGTTAGTTCGAAAGCATACTGTTACAAAAGGTATCCTGGCTCCTGTAAGGCTTTACTCTAAATCCTGAGTTGAATTTTCTTACAAAAATTTCTTTACTTGCTAAAACGCATTTTAAAAACTTCAAAGACAAGCATAAACTTTGCATTATTTGAATATCGTTGTTTGCATTTGGCTATTTGTTTGACAGCAGAGAAATTCGCACGACGAATATCTAGTGAACAAAGACCCTCTCAATGAACGAAATCATTTTAAGTGGGATGACACTTCCAACGAAAAATCTCCTAAGCAATAGGACACGGCACGATCTTTGTCTAGCACATCTAGGGCAATCAAGTCAAGATTCCAAGAAATCTCTCAAGAAATGCTGAATAACCAGGGGCAGGTCTCCATCTAAATCACTTGGGGCATTGAACGCGAATCCCAACAAAGGATTATGTATAATCAATTAGTTTATGGCAGTGTCACAAACACTTGCTACTAGGGGCAGTGGAAAATTTCCACAAAATCCTTCTCATAGGATGACTCCCTGCCATAGTTTCAATCTCTGAAAACTTCTCCCAAACTGAGTTGATCTCAAGAATCCTCGAGGATTTCTGCTTAAGGAAAATGCCTCTCCAACAAATTATGACAGGGTTTATTTCCCCAACAAATGGCGGGATTCCCCAGCTTAAGGTTGCCTCTCCGACTATTACATATCAGAGGACCACAACTCCTCTTCCCCAGTAAACTACTCTATAATCCCCAGCAAATTACTATGAAGGCTGGACCCGACCAGATATCAGCTCAACTTCGTCCATCAAGAGATGATTCCCCAGTAGAGCAATGGACAATTGAGACTCCTGAACTCCTTTCCCCAAACAGGAATCAACACTCTCCATAGAGTTTTCTTCTCAAGCAAAGTTAACTTCCCCAGTGGAGTTCTCCTCAAACAATAAAACAGGAATCCCCCAGTGGAAATATTCTAAGAAAAGTTTGAAGACACACCTACTCTTCAACAGCAGTCCTGGATTTAATTACTCCCCAACATTTGTCAAGGATTTATTTTCCCAGATAAAAAAATACATTCAAATAAAATTTCACATTTCATGCATCATATTTACATACATGATAAGTGCATACGACACAATCTCATTTATTTTGAAAACATCATTGCACCATGCATACATCATGACATTGCATGCAGCTAACATTTTACCTTTTCAGGAAAAGGTCAATCAACAGATGGCTATCGTCAACAATCTTCAAAAGGTCAGAGATTAATACCTGAAACCAGCCAGGACAATTATCTCAACAACCAACAATTTTCAAGTTTCAGATTAATTCCTGTAAAACTATCTATGAATGAGTGATTGTAGATTAATACCTGTAACAAGCCAGGAAAACTATCTACATGAAGAGATTAAACATTAATACCTGTAACAAGCCAGGAAAACTATCTTTCTTTTTGAGGTCAGAGACTAATACCTGTAACAAACTAGGGAAATTATATACACGACTAGCTGAAACAATTCTACACAGGCTCCTTCTCATACACTCTTCTAGAAACAATTCAGATGCAATCTAGATATGGCTGATATTCTGATACTTATTCCAGATTCCTTCTAGAAACAGTTCAGATGCGATCCAGATATGGCTGACATTCTGATGCTTATTCCAGATTCCTTCTAGAAATAGTTCAGATGCGATCCAGATATGGCTGACATTCTGATACTTATTCTAGATTCCTTCTAGAAACAGTTCAGATGCAATCCAGATATGGCTGACATTCTGATACTTATTCCAGATCCTCTTCTAGAAACAGTTCAAATGCGACCCAGATATGGTTGACATTCTGATACTTACTCCAGATTTCTACTAAATACAGTCCAAATACGATCCAGATACGGATTTCATTCTGTCACTCATTTAGCTTACCTTTCAAATACAATCCAGATACGATCCACATTCGGATGTCATTTTGTCACTCATTCAACATACCTTTCAAATACAGTCCAGATACGATCCAGACTTGGATGTCATTTTGTCACTCATTCAACATACCTTTCAAATACAATCTAGATACGATCCAGATATGGATGTCATTCTGACACTCATTCAGTACATCTTTTAGGTACGAGTCAGATACAATCCATTTATGGATATTATTCTGATACTCATCCCACTACATCTGTTGGTTCAGTTTAAATCTCTCAATGGTTTATCCTAATTCTTTCTAGTAGACATTGCCTCTGGCTCAAATAAATCGCTCCAAAGATTTATTCTGATTCTTTTCCAGTTAAAAGTCAAACTTAGACTTAGTCTAATTTCTGTCAACAATCACCTTTGGATGGCATCTACAAGCCCATCTCTGACAACAATCCAGCATCTCTCCAAATGGAATCTTTAAGCCCATTCCTTACACAATCAACCACAACATCATCAAGTGCAAATTTCTGGGCACTCTAGTGTTCAATCATCTTCCACCTTCAAGTCACGAATGGCAGATTTTCCAATCTAACTCTTCAAGTGTAAGAAGATTGAATAGGGGCAGTTGTTGTATCCCAAAATTTGCCCTCTCAATTCTCAAGACTTTTCTCACAAAGATTCCCAAGATTCAAGCTTGCACAAGTGCATTGGGATTTTCCAGTACCAGAATTAAAAGGAAACTGTCAAAAAGGGAGAAAACAGATAAAAATAACATTTTGACAAATTTGGAGAAAAATAGGCCTCCTTCGATTCAGCACCCTTCGATTGGACTTTTCACCTCCTTTGATTGCTTAAAAATTGCTGCTAGCGTGCTTCTTTTGTCTGGGCATGTGACTTCTTGTTGCAGGCTTCGTTTGTGTCTTTTACTACCTACATGCTTGCTTTGAATACCAAGTTTGCAGGACACAAGTGCCCCCTGCAAGGTAAACCTTTCGATTGGACAAGTATGCTTCCTGCATGCTTGCAATCGAAGGCTATAACCTGCTGGCCACATGTGCCCCTGGAAGACAAGCCTTTCGATTGGACAAGTATACTGCCTGCATGCTTGCAATCGAAGTCCATAACCTGCTGGCCACATGTGTCCCCTGGAAGGCAAGCCTTTCGATTGAATAAAGGTACTTACATACAAAGCTTCAATTTGTTTACACAAGTTTTTGATACATTTCCTAAGGGTTCGAAGGTTTATTCACTGGATAATACCATTCTTGGATAAATTGGCAAAATACTATGTACCCTTTCTTCATAAAAGGTACTTTAGTCATAAAATCAGCTTTTAACCTGATTTTGGTCTGAGCACAAGCAATGCCAAAAGGCATAAGTCACATCTTCTGTACCCCAACTGCTAAGAGGCCCCCACTTGTACTTCTCATGTTTCATATTTTTATTATTTCTTTGCAAAGCTGGCTACTACAACATGTCCACTTTTTCTCTATAAATAGAGGAATTTTTTGGACGAAAGGAAAGAATCTCTGAATTTTTCTCAAACACAAACAAAGAACTCTCAAGTCCTTAAACACTTGTGAAGAAAAAAATCCAGAATCCCATTGTCACCTCCTTCGATTCTGAAGAACTCCCCATACTTCAGTCTCCTTCGAATCAAAGAAGCATCACACTTGCTTTTTCTCCTCCTTCAAATCTAGTCTCCAAGGCCTATCAACAGGCCCCTCCCTTATAATCCAAGAGAACCCAGGGTCACTACTCAAAGTCTAGTTCATATTCAAAGCTTCAGCAAGGTAAGTTACTCTTACCATTTCATCTTTCGTTTCAAACATAGCATGTAGATAATATTTTTCTCCTTTTTGTTTACACCCTTTGAATCTGTTTTTATGGTTGATCCTTTTGTTTCTTGTTTCTTGAGTTTATTAAATATACTTTAATAATTAGTTTGGCCACAAGATAAATACTAGCATGGCCTAAGGCCATGTTGCCATTTTATGTCCCAAACGAAATAAATAGGAGGAAAAAGACATGAAACGAAGCCTTGGGCTCATGCTGACTTCCAAGCCCCAGAAAGGCAGAATCAGAAGGCACACTTGAACTAAGTCCATCCCCAATCGAAGGTCGGGACTTACTGATTCAAGTCCCAACCAAAGAAGGTAACAAGGCAACAAGGCAGAACCAGAAGGCGCGCCCTGCTGCTGCCAATGCTCAATTGAAGGCCATGACCAACTGTTGCCAATACCCAATCGAAGGCCATGACTTGCTGGATGCTAGCCCCCAATCGAAGGAGGCCAACAGAAGCAGAATCGAAGGATTCTCCTCTCCCCAATCGAAGGAGCTCATTTTATTCTTTTTATCTTATTTTTTCCTTTATATTTTTATGCACTTCAATATGGTTGTAATAGTGTAGGATTTATTTTCTGCATTTTTATTACTTTTGTACAAATGCTAGTAATTAGGTTTGTATGGCAAGACTAAAACCAACTAGTAGACCACCAAAAATCCAAGACAAAAAAATGCATGCAACCAATACACTTGCACACTTGCACCATTAGGGTAATTCCACTTGTTGCCTTAAAAAATGTCCATGTTATGCATGTGGGATATCTTAGCAAAAACAATCAAAAACACAAGATCATAGTTGTGATCGGTGGATCTGGAACTGACTGTTTTACGCTGGTTCGCGAAAATGTCGCGGAAAGCAAGAGTCGCCACCGTCTTTTATTTTCTCCAAATGGAAAGGACAAAAGCACAGAAAAATTCCTTAAAGAGATTGCTCTCGGTTCGGGAGGTAGGTTATAGAAAGGGAAGGTGTTAGCACCCTTTCTATCCATGGTTATCCATGGGCTCTTAGATACTTGCTCATTTGTGTTTTCAAAAATGGTTCGTTTGCTTTTCAACTGTGGGTTTTAAAAAGTTTCTTTGAAAATTTTCAGATCGACTCATACGTCAGAGTGTTTGAAAAGTTTGTTTTGAAAGCTTTCGAAAATGTGTTGGTGTGAAAAGTATTTTGAATTTTGTTTTGAATTTAGAGCAAGTATCCTTGAGAACCTACCTACCCTAAGGAATTCGTCTGTGTAGATGTCCTTAGAAGTAATGCCATCCCACCATTGAGAGGTAGGTAGCACCACCGTTGGAGGTGTTCGGGTCAATTCGATTTTTAGGGATATGGTGATCACCAGAGCAATAGGAAGACACCTTAGAAGCTACCCTCATGCCAGGTTCCCGGATCATGAGGACTTACTAAGACATCCTCTACTCGACGATCACCTTTCGAAAGGCAACAGTGAGGCGTACCCTAGGGGTGGTGTGTGCGATTCGTGTGTCATGTTTCAGTTATTTGTCTTGTCATGTTAAGGTGATCTACGCTTGATTTTATTATGGCCATTCATTCTTTCATGCTTTTTGTTAACAGTTAAAAGTTTGCGGGAAAAAATAAATCTACAACTATTACAAATGGCGCGGGTCCACATCGCCAAAATTAAACCGGACCCGATTTGACGGAAAGTAAATAAAGCAAAAGAAATAAAAATGCGATAAGTTGTTTACACGGCTTTGGGAGAGATACATAATGAATTAAGCAATAAAATAAATACGCAAATTAAACAATTAAAAATATGGGCGTTGGGCCCTTTTGCAAAATTAAAATAAGGAATTAAAGTTAAAATTAAAAGAAAATGGTATTTTTGTGTTTTTTAGATTTAATGAGAAAAAGGAATTAATTGAAATTAAATTAAAAAACAAACCCTAATTCTAATATTTTTATTTATTATGAAAGAATTAAAATATAATCTACATTAAACCCTAATTTATTTATGTACAATTTTTAATCATAAAAATAAAATAATAAATAAATAATATTGTGAGAAAAAAAGGAAAAATTAAAAAGATATAAAAATTATCAACTAACCTAATTCTACATTTTTTGGATTTTTATTAAAAAGGAATTAAAATTAAAACCTAATTAAACTAAATAATTTACATTCTAATTTATTTATGAAAGTAATCAACATTAATTATATTTTGTCTTTTCTGTATTTTATATTTTTTTGCAAAAAATAATTACTGAATTAAAATAACAAAATAAATAAAAGAATAATTAAAAGGATATAAGGAAAATAATGAAATTAGCAAACCAGGGTGGGGTGTAGTCCCAAAATTGGAGGTTCAGGTCTGGAATTTTGGCCCATTAATATTCAGAATTTGTTGACTTTCTGGATCGTGTGTGACACGTTGACTAGGCGTAGGTGTTCCTTAGATTCTTGGCCGTTGATCTAACGTTGGGATGGACGTGGCATGCTTGATCTGGATGGAATATGGTGGTCCTTAGTGCCAGCGTTGCATAGGAGCCTGCATTGAAAAATATTATTGAAATTTGCCAGACCTGGGACTTGAACCCAGGTCATGAGAGTCACATGCACGCATCCCTGTCCACTGAGCCACTTGTATTTCATTTAATATATTATATCAATTAAATAACAAAAAGCAAAATTGGTCAGTGGTCCCTAAAAGCGCGCGCTGGTTTGAATGAACCACTCAGTGGTTGCCAACACATCATCTTCCTCACGCCTTTCTTTTTTTTCTGAAAACCAGGTCCTATTGCAACGGTTTTAGAAGCGTAATTTTAGGCTAGCTACCAGAAAATAGCGACTAGCGCTATGGCATATATAAATTGATCGCGACCCCATGAATCTCTTCGTCTTGAGGTACTGAATCCAACCATGGCATTCATGAGCCCTAATTTTTCCTCTACGCAAAAGCCCTAATTCCAGAAACCTGCAACCCTAGAATTCTCGCATGGCAGATTCAAATATATGGCACAAAAATGCAATCAAATGTATCAGTTAGTTTAGAAACATCATTATGAATATGAATACATAAATAAAAATGCACAAATATGCTTGAATCATGCTATACGATTTCAGAATTTTTGAGGCACAGTTTGACTTAGGGGTACCAATTCAGGGCGTTTTGGTTGATGTTAGTGATTGAGAAACGTTCAGTGATGCTTCAGGATGCTAATGGAATGAAAATTGAGGCTTGAATCGAACTAGAACCCTGATTTCAGATTTGAGCTTTTTGAGAATTTTTGCAAGTTTGTATATTGATTTTCTGCGCAGCTTAGAGTGTCCTTTGCTTAGGGTTGTGTTCCTGATCATATAGTGAGGCTTTTAGGTCAACAAAAATCAACAAAATCTCATGAATTCATTGTTTTCAATATTTGATTTCCTTAATATCTTTTTGAATCTTTTTTCATGGTTTTTGTGTCAATTAGGTTTCAATCAAGCCAAAACCTTCTATATTAGCATGTGCACGAAATATTAAGTCCAAATCATGCATAAAAAGATTTGTTTTCATTAGGTTTGTATTTTTCATGCAATTTATTTAATTAAATGAATTATAAATGATAAAAAATTCAAATAAATAAATAAAAATGGAGAAAAACTTCCTTTTGGGCCTAGTGGTCGTGCATAGGCTTGGCATGAAGAAACTTGGAAGAAAAATGGGCCCATTTGCATTTTTAGGTCATTTGAACCATTGTTGACTTTTCAAAATTCCCAAAAATTTCCCAACTTCCACAAGGCATAACTTGGTCAATTTTTAAGCTTTTCACATGTTCTTGGACATTTTGGAAAGGTCTTTGAATCCTCTAACCAATGCCTTTGGTCCCATGTCATTTTGATTTACCAATCTCAAGTTATGGCCTTTGACTTAAAGTCCCTTTTTGTTGACTTTTGAAAATGACCTATAATGTTGAAATTGATAACTTTTTGTGAGAGCATTTCTTGGACTTGGAACATGAAGATGAATTGTAGGAAATGTCTTTCTCTTCAAAATGAGCTTTGGATGGAATTTTTCTGATAATCCATGTGAAAGTTATGCCCTGGTCAATTTCAGTTGACTTTTTCAGCTGTCCAAATATAGTAACTTTTGCATCTTGATGATTTTCTGAGCCAAATTTTGAGAATCATGATCAAGAATTGATCAAATGATGTTTGTGGCTTCAAAATGATATATTGACCAAAAATTTGAACTTTTGACTGTCAAATGACCATTTTGCCCCTACAGTTGACTGTAGTGCAATTTAGGGTTTTGACTGTGCAATTTTGGGCTGAATGCCTTGAAACTTGACATGAGGATACTTGACCATCTTTATAGGCATGTGAGTCTTGATTGGGTCCTTGAAAACTTTCAATTCTTGATCAGAACACAAACCCTAGTTTTGACTGTATAGGAAGCTGTTGAGCTGCATAACCCTTGGGGAATTTTATGACTTGGCTTGACAAATCTTGGATGAATATGGGAGGGCAAATTTTGGGGTGCAACAGTTGCCCCTGTTCAATCTTCTTAGACCTGAGGATGCAGATTGGCTGACGTGCCTTTCGTAATCCGAGGGTAGAAGATGATTGGACACTAGAGTGCCCAGAAATTTGCGCTCACATAGTGGCAGTGATGGGGGAATGGGCTTATAGATGCCATTTGGAGATTGCTGGATAGGATGATGGGCTTATAGATGCCATCTGGATGTTGATTTCGTAAGAGATTCCTTCGCTAGAACCTGTATACCTGCAAAAGAACAAATGAGTACCTGACACGTTGCAGGAGTTGATTTTAGATGCTTGGTATAGATATGTCCTGACTGGTTACAGGAGCTGAGTCTGGAGCTTCAAACGCTGATGAATGAACCAGGGATGGTTACTACCTTAGCATGAATGATAAGAGAACCTTGGATGACTTTAATCTCAACAACGCTCGTTGAGAAAAATCTTGGCGAGAATTACCATCTTTGCAATATCGGGAAGAGAACCATAGGCAATTATAATCTGAAAGGAATGATCACCTCACTCAACGTCGGAGAGGGAAACATCTGAAAAGGACTTACCACCTCACACACCGTCGGAGAGGGAACCATAGGGAGAATATCACCTCACACTCATCGTCGGAGAGGGAAACATCTGAAAAAGGGATTACTACCTCACACACTGATGGAGAGGGAACCATAGGGAGAATATCACCTCACACTCATCGTCGGAGAGGGAAACATCTGAAAAAGGGATTACTACCTCACACACCGCTGGAGAGGGAACCATAGGGAGAATATCACCTCACACTCATCGTCGGAGAGGGAAACATCTGAAAAGGACTTCTGGAAGCAGTATCAGAACGTCACCATATCTGGTTTACATCGGAAACTATATCTGGAAGGAAATCTGGAAGCAGTATCAGAACGTCACCATCGCTGGGTTTACATCTGAAACTATATCTAGAAGGAAATCTGGAAGAAGTATCAGAACGTCACCATCGCTGGGTTTACATCCGAAACTATATCGAGAAGGAATTCTGGAAGCAGCATCAGAACGTCACCATCGCTGGGTTTACATCTGAGACTATATCTAGAAGGAATTCTGGAAGCAGTATCAGAACGTCACCATCGCTGGGTTTACATCCGAAACTATATCGAGAAGGAATTCTGGAAGCAGCATCAGAACGTCACCATCGCTGGGTTTACATCCGAAACTATATCTAGAAGGAATTCTGGAAGCAGTATCAGAACGTCACCATCGCTGGGTTTACATCCGAAACTATATCTAGAAGGAATTCTGGAAGCAGTATCAGAACGTCACCATCGCTGGGTTTATATCCGAAACTATATCGAGAAGGAATTCTGGAAGCAGCATCAGAACGTCACCATCGCTGGGTTTACATCCGAAACTATATCGAGAAGGAATTCTGGAAGCAGCATCAGAACGTCACCATCGCTGGGTTTACATCCGAAACTATATCTAGAAGGAATTCTGGAAGCAGTATCAGAACGTCACCATCGCTGGGTTTATATCCGAAACTATATCGAGAAGGAATTCTGGAAGCAGCATCAGAACGTCACCATCGCTGGGTTTACATCCGAAACTATATCTAGAAGGAATTCTGGAAGCAGTATCAGAACGTCACCATCGCTGGGTTTACATCCGAGACTATATCTAGAAGGAATTCTGGAAGCAGTATCAGAACGTCACCATATCTGGATCATATCTGAAACTATATCTAGAATGAATTGCGATTAGTTGGTAGTAGTCATTTTTGTATTGATCTTTTTCTGAAAAGGAAAAACATAATTGTATGCAAAATCATGATGCATGACCTGTATGTCTTCAAAATTAATGAGATTCGTGCCATATGATGCATATGCATGCTATAATGTACGAAGGTATGATGTTCATGAACATATGTTTTCGTCTCAGGAAAATAAATCCTTGACGGGTGCCGGGGAGTCACTCCTGGGCTGATGTTGAAGAATAGCTTTGCTTCCGCTGGAGAGGATAGTTGCAAGTATATCGGTAGGAGAAGATAACTCCGTTGGGGAATAAACTTGGCGAATGAATAATTCTGCAGGGAGAAAAGCTACTCTAGCGACCATGCTGGGTAGTAATACTCTGTGGGGAGATGCTTTTGCTGAATTGTTGAGGATGACTCGCTGAGGATACCTTGCTGTATTGGAAGTATGAATGGATTTCGCTGGGGATAAGAAGATTTCGTCGAGGATGCTCTTTCCGTGGCTTTTGGCTGAGGATAACCCAGTTATATCCTGTTAAGGAAATAACTCTTTAAATCCAGCCGGACGACGCGTTCGTGCCCTGCTAGGGGATAAACTTCCCGGACAGTCTGGGGATAAGCTTGCTGCTTGGGGATATGAATTCCATCTTTCCTGGGGAACTGGATTGGATTCTCTGGGGAAGTTTTGGACCGTATTGGTTATGTTCTTCCACGGAACCTACCCTGATACCTTGGAGGACAGAACAATCAGATTGCTTAGACCATTCTTTATTGCCCTTGTTTCCGATGTGGGATGCTGATAGTTGTTAAGGGTCAAACCTTCTTCTGGTAGGCAGATGATAAGATGACAGGACATAGTCGTACGCTTTAATCCCTAACTTTTTCCTGGACTGCCCTTTCGGGTTTTCAGTCCACCGGGATACCCATTTTTGCTCAAGCCGCCTTTTCAGGTTTTCGACTTGCCGGGTGTACAGGTTCTTTCATTTCATCCCTTATTTTTGCCCGAACCCTTTTGGTTCGCCGGGAAGCCCTTATTTTTGCCTAGGTATGTCAACCTAGCGGGACTTTGATTTTGCGTAGTATTTTCCGACTATGCCCACGCTCTTAGAATGCAGGGGGGTGCCCCTGGCTGTTTGTGTTTCCATATTACCAGAAGGTGTCTGATCGTGCAAGATTCGTTGCTGGAGTGCCCCAAATGACTTAGGCAGAGATTTGCCCCAGGCTTTTTGGCCTTTTGAGAGATTCTCCGAATCTTGACTTAATTGCCCCAGATGATGGACAATAGTCATGCCACGCCCCTTGATTGGAGGTACTTCTGTTCATTAGGCATTCATCGTGCGAATTTCCCTGCTGTTCAAACAGAAAGTCATATGCGAACAAAGTTATGTTAAAAATGCAAAGCTTATGTCTGTCTTGAGAATTTTGAAAGTGCATTCCTTTTTCATAAAACAAATGAATGTTTGTAAAACGTGATGCCAACTCGTTATTTTACCGTAAGCCTTCAGGAGTCAGGATACCTTTCGTAACAATATGCTTTCGAACTAACCCATGCTTCAGCTAGGACTTTTAAGGGTTATAACGTGGCCTGGTTCACGGTTTAAGAAACAAAGGATAAAGGCTCAAATTTTATTTGTACCCATCCGCTCTTCGTGATGTTCTCCAAACCTAAACTCAGTTGATCATGCGTTAGACCTTGCTTGAGTCTTTGCTTTGATGTTCCAGTAATGGTTGATAGCTTATTTTGAATAGGCAGTCTTTCTTTGTTTTTGTTGAGGGTTTGTGAGACCTCTTTCTTGATTTTGTTATCCCTTTCTTTTTTGCCTGAACTGTTTCCTTTTTTGGAATTACAGTCAGCGGGATGCCCCAGTTTCATAAGTCCCCTTTGTAGGTTTAGACTTTTTGGGCTTTTCATTTATGAATTTTGATGATGACTGCCTGTCCTTTTGATTATTCTGAACCATCACTGTCTTTATTCGTTTTGTAAAGATGCACTTGGGTCAACTGAGAGAACTACCCCGCCCCAGGTTATGATTAAGGGTTTTGATTTTCGAAAATAAAAACTCCTACTTCTTTGGCTTTGATGGGTTAACGAAGGATTATCATCCTTATAACTCCAGTGTTTAGGGGTTGAAACAATGCCTGTACCTCATCAGCTGGGTCTGTTCAAAAGCATACTGTAAAGATCGCGGTATCGTTTTCGTCATCCTCCCTCAAGAGGCTCAGAATTATTAACCGAGAGTTGACATCAGAAAAAATATGAAAAGAATATAATAAAAATAATTGTATTAATTCCCAAAACAGACATATGCGATGCATTGATAGAATAAAAGAGTTTGCTATGACATTAATTGTTTGTATAAGCAATGAAAAATACAACTCAAAATTCAAATAAACAAAAGGCTTCAATGATTGGGCAACGGAGCAGTGATTATGTTCGGAGTCTCTGGCACTTCAAACTGAACCTCCCCGGCGTCGATCATATCTTGAATCTTATTCTTGAGAGGCCAGCAATTGTCTGTAGTATGCCCCGGGCTATCTGAATGATATGCGCACCTATCGTTGGGATGATAGTTAGGTGCAGAAGTGTTCGGATTCCGAAGAGGAGCCCTTAAGGTGATCAACCCTGCCTTCAACATTTGTTGCAGTGCTTGATCCAGCGACATATTGAGTTTGGTATACTGCCGTTTCTCCTTTCGCGGCTGCCCCTGTCCTTGTTGAGCAGGTCTGGGATTGGAGATCTGGATTGCCCCTGCCTCATGACGGCCTTTTTTACCGTGCACAGCATTGGATTCTTTCTTTCCATGATGAGGCTTCTTATCAGAATGTGCAGCTTCTTGAATTTTCCCAGACCGGATGCCAGCTTCTATTCGTTCTCCAGTCAAGATGAGATCCGTGAATCCAGCAGACGAATTCCCAATCAGGTGGTTATAAAATGGACCAGACAAGGTCCCCAAGAACATGTCCACAAGTTCCCGATCAGTCAGAGGTGGTTGTACCCTTCCAGCAAGATCCCTCCACTTCTGAGCGTACTCCTTAAAACCTTCGCTTGCACCTAACGACATACCCTGGAGTTGGGTACGTGTGGGGGCAAGGTCGGCATTGTACTGGTACTGCTTATAGAAAGCAGTTGCCAACTCCTCCCAGTTACGAACTTTGGTCCCATCCAGCTGATAGAACCATTCGAGATGAGTCCCTGAAAGACTCTCCTGGAAGAAATGGATCCACAAGTTTTTGTCCACCGTGTATGGTTGGATCTTCCGAACATAGGACCTTAGATGCAGCTTGGGACAAGACGCCCCGTCATACTTAGAGAAGGGTGGTACTTTGAACTTCCGAGGAATAACCACACCAGTTGACAAACCCAGATCTCCGAAATCCAGCCCAAGTACCTGTTGAACCTCCATAGCTTTCATTCTGTCCTCCAACTGTTTGTACTTGTCCTCAGCCGGAGGGTACTGTTCGTCGTCGAAATCTGTTTCATTGTCAGAGACCACTGGACTAGGCACCCGTTCCTTTGGATGACTGCTCTTCCCCACAGATGGAGTTGTCCTCTCGGTTTCAATCTGCGGTGTATTCCCAGATCTGCGCCTAGGGCTGAACAAGACAGTCCTCTTCTTCTTCTTGTCCTTCTTCAAGAGGAGAGCCTTCAGATCTTGCTGCCCCTGGGTCAGATTCATAATCAGCTCTTGGAACTGGGCGTTCTGAGCCTGGAGATCCTTGATAGTCTGCTCGGCTGATGATTCAGGATTCATGACGATCGGCTGAAATAAACAGCGGAGAAGGGTAAGCAACCTGTCAAAGGGATACCTGCAATGCAATGAGATGTATGACATGCATGTAATGTTTTCAAGGACCTCGCAGGGTAAACAAGAAAATTTGTTAGAACTAGGTAGCTTGATTGAGGGAACTTCATGTTTGCTGAGATTCCTTCTTCAGGGGTCAAAGGCTCACCATATCCAGTGGTTCATAGCCCCTGACTTTAATCATCATGTCTGGTTTTGATTTCCAAACAACCTTGGTTAGGGGAACCTTCTTCAGGAGTCAAAGCTCACCATATCAAGTGGGTCATAGCCTCTGACAACCTTGGCTAGAGGAAAATAAATCCTCTTTGCCCCTGGCTAGACAATTGGTTCATCCTGACCTGCATCACAAGCCCTTGAGATCCTTGAAATGGGTTAGGATGTATGCAATGGTATGCAATGGTATGATGTCATGCTATGCATGGGGTGATGTAGGTAAACCCTGTTATGAGTCCCAATTAAGGACTATAAACAGACCCTGCAAGAAATTCAGTATACTTTGTTATGAGTCCCAATTAAGGACTATAACCAAAACCTGCAAGAAACTTAGTACCCTGTTATGAGTCCTTGTTAAGGACTATAAACAACACCTGCAAGAAGTTTGGTAAACCCTGTCATGAGTCCCAATTAAGGACTATAAACAAAACCTGCAAGCAGTTAGTACACCCTGTTATAAGTCCCAATTAAGGACTATGAACAAAACCTGCAAGAAATTTAGTACCATGTTATGAGTCCCAATTGAGGACTATAAACAAAACCTGCGAGAAATTTAGTACCATGTTATGAGTCCCAATTAAGGACTATAAACAAAACTTGCGAGAAACAAGTGTCAGGTAACAAGCACGCAGATAGTCAAGTACGAAGGCACACAAGTCACACAAAAGAGCCCTTAGGGTTCAGGCCAGCATGAGGTCTAGGTATTACCCTCTTGAAGTTGGTGGGTTCAACCTGTCCTAATCAAAGTAACCGGGTTCTAAGGGTCCCAATATCACGGGATTGCTTTCATTGTTCATCGTTTCGATTTAGCCACTGAACTGGCGACCGAAATATTCTAGGAAAGCAACCCTCAATTGAGTGTAGTATCGAGTATCAACCAACCTCGGACTGCACCAAAGTCAGTTATCTCACTACCCTAAAGAGGCCAAGATAGTTCAATTAAGGTTCCTAAGGTCTGTTGATGCTTCACGACACCACGCGGAGGCCCCGTACTCTCCTTGACTGAACTCAAGGGTTACCGGTACACACCAAAGTGCCACATCAACGTAGCAGACTGTTTCAACCATGTCGGTATACCCCGCACAGTTCCCTCACAGCCTTGTTGCTACTTTCTAAGAAGGTATCCCCCAGATCCGGGTTAGGATCTATAGAACTCCCCAATAACCCACAATTTAAAGCACACAAGGAAAACAATTGAAAACACAGTTATGAACTAACCCTAAGGTACACCTCACTTTAAGTTTTAATTCCCCAGCAGAGTCGCCAGTTCTGTGATCGGTGGATCTGGAACTGACTGTTTTACGCTGGTTCGCGAAAATGTCGCGGAAAGCAAGAGTCGCCACCGTCTTTTATTTTCTCCAAATGGAAAGGACAAAAGCACAGAAAAATTCCTTAAAGAGATTGCTCTCGGTTCGGGAGGTAGGTTATAGAAAGGGAAGGTGTTAGCACCCTTTCTATCCATGGTTATCCATGGGCTCTTAGATACTTGCTCATTTGTGTTTTCAAAAATGGTTCGTTTGCTTTTCAACTGTGGGTTTTAAAAAGTTTCTTTGAAAATTTTCAGATCGACTCATACGTCAGAGTGTTTGAAAAGTTTGTTTTGAAAGCTTTCGAAAATGTGTTGGTGTGAAAAGTATTTTGAATTTTGTTTTGAATTTAGAGCAAGTATCCTTGAGAACCTACCTACCCTAAGGAATTCGTCTGTGTAGATGTCCTTAGAAGTAATGCCATCCCACCATTGAGAGGTAGGTAGCACCACCGTTGGAGGTGTTCGGGTCAATTCGATTTTTAGGGATATGGTGATCACCAGAGCAATAGGAAGACACCTTAGAAGCTACCCTCATGCCAGGTTCCCGGATCATGAGGACTTACTAAGACATCCTCTACTCGACGATCACCTTTCGAAAGGCAACAGTGAGGCGTACCCTAGGGGTGGTGTGTGCGATTCGTGTGTCATGTTTCAGTTATTTGTCTTGTCATGTTAAGGTGATCTACGCTTGATTTTATTATGGCCATTCATTCTTTCATGCTTTTTGTTAACAGTTAAAAGTTTGCGGGAAAAAATAAATCTACAACTATTACAAATGGCGCGGGTCCACATCGCCAAAATTAAACCGGACCCGATTTGACGGAAAGTAAATAAAGCAAAAGAAATAAAAATGCGATAAGTTGTTTACACGGCTTTGGGAGAGATACATAATGAATTAAGCAATAAAATAAATACGCAAATTAAACAATTAAAAATATGGGCGTTGGGCCCTTTTGCAAAATTAAAATAAGGAATTAAAGTTAAAATTAAAAGAAAATGGTATTTTTGTGTTTTTTAGATTTAATGAGAAAAAGGAATTAATTGAAATTAAATTAAAAAACAAACCCTAATTCTAATATTTTTATTTATTATGAAAGAATTAAAATATAATCTACATTAAACCCTAATTTATTTATGTACAATTTTTAATCATAAAAATAAAATAATAAATAAATAATATTGTGAGAAAAAAAGGAAAAATTAAAAAGATATAAAAATTATCAACTAACCTAATTCTACATTTTTTGGATTTTTATTAAAAAGGAATTAAAATTAAAACCTAATTAAACTAAATAATTTACATTCTAATTTATTTATGAAAGTAATCAACATTAATTATATTTTCTGTCTTTTCTGTATTTTATATTTTTTTGCAAAAAATAATTACTGAATTAAAATAACAAAATAAATAAAAGAATAATTAAAAGGATATAAGGAAAATAATGAAATTAGCAAACCAGGGTGGGGTGTAGTCCCAAAATTGGAGGTTCAGGTCTGGAATTTTGGCCCATTAATATTCAGAATTTGTTGACTTTCTGGATCGTGTGTGACACGTTGACTAGGCGTAGGTGTTCCTTAGATTCTTGGCCGTTGATCTAACGTTGGGATGGACGTGGCATGCTTGATCTGGATGGAATATGGTGGTCCTTAGTGCCAGCGTTGCATAGGAGCCTGCATTGAAAAATATTATTGAAATTTGCCAGACCTGGGACTTGAACCCAGGTCATGAGAGTCACATGCACGCATCCCTGTCCACTGAGCCACTTGTATTTCATTTAATATATTATATCAATTAAATAACAAAAAGCAAAATTGGTCAGTGGTCCCTAAAAGCGCGCGCTGGTTTGAATGAACCACTCAGTGGTTGCCAACACATCATCTTCCTCACGCCTTTCTTTTTTTTCTGAAAACCAGGTCCTATTGCAACGGTTTTAGAAGCGTAGTTTTAGGCTAGCTACCAGAAAATAGCGACTAGCGCTATGGCATATATAAATTGATCGCGACCCCATGAATCTCTTCGTCTTGAGGTACTGAATCCAACCATGGCATTCATGAGCCCTAATTTTTCCTCTACGCAAAAGCCTTAATTCCAGAAACCTGCAACCCTAGAATTCTCGCATGGCAGATTCAAATATATGGCACAAAAATGCAATCAAATGTATCAGTTAGTTTAGAAACATCATTATGAATATGAATACATAAATAAAAATGCACAAATATGCTTGAATCATGCTATACGATTTCAGAATTTTTGAGGCACAGTTTGACTTAGGGGTACCAATTCAGGGCGTTTTGGTTGATGTTAGTGATTGAGAAACGTTCAGTGATGCTTCAGGATGCTAATGGAATGAAAATTGAGGCTTGAATCGAACTAGAACCCTGATTTCAGATTTGAGCTTTTTGAGAATTTTTGCAAGTTTGTATATTGATTTTCTGCGCAGCTTAGAGTGTCCTTTGCTTAGGGTTGTGTTCCTGATCATATAGTGAGGCTTTTAGGTCAACAAAAATCAACAAAATCTCATGAATTCATTGTTTTCAATATTTGATTTCCTTAATATCTTTTTGAATCTTTTTTCATGGTTTTTGTGTCAATTAGGTTTCAATCAAGCCAAAACCTTCTATATTAGCATGTGCACGAAATATTAAGTCCAAATCATGCATAAAAAGATTTGTTTTCATTAGGTTTGTATTTTTCATGCAATTTATTTAATTAAATGAATTATAAATGATAAAAAATTCAAATAAATAAATAAAAATGGAGAAAAACTTCCTTTTGGGCCTAGTGGTCGTGCATAGGCTTGGCATGAAGAAACTTGGAAGAAAAATGGGCCCATTTGCATTTTTAGGTCATTTGAACCATTGTTGACTTTTCAAAATTCCCAAAACTTTCCCAACTTCCACAAGGCATAACTTGGTCAATTTTTAAGCTTTTCACATGTTCTTGGACATTTTGGAAAGGTCTTTGAATCCTCTAACCAATGCCTTTGGTCCCATGTCATTTTGATTTACCAATCTCAAGTTATGGCCTTTGACTTAAAGTCCCTTTTTGTTGACTTTTGAAAATGACCTATAATGTTGAAATTGATAACTTTTTGTGAGAGCATTTCTTGGACTTGGAACATGAAGATGAATTGTAGGAAATGTCTTTCTCTTCAAAATGAGCTTTGGATGGAATTTTTCTGATAATCCATGTGAAAGTTATGCCCTGGTCAATTTCAGTTGACTTTTTCAGCTGTCCAAATATAGTAACTTTTGCATCTTGATGATTTTCTGAGCCAAATTTTGAGAATCATGATCAAGCATTGATCAAATGATGTTTGTGGCTTCAAAATGATATATTGACCAAAAATTTGAACTTTTGACTGTCAAATGACCATTTTGCCCCTACAGTTGACTGTAGTGCAATTTAGGGTTTTGACTGTGCAATTTTGGGCTGAATGCCTTGAAACTTGACATGAGGATACTTGACCATCTTTATAGGCATGTGAGTCTTGATTGGGTCCTTGAAAACTTTCAATTCTTGATCAGAACACAAACCCTAGTTTTGACTGTATAGGAAGCTGTTGAGCTGCATAACCCTTGGGGAATTTTATGACTTGGCTTGACAAATCTTGGATGAATATGGGAGGGCAAATTTTGGGGTGCAACAATAGTCCCTCGATGACGCTACAAATTTTTCCTTTTAAATGATCTTAGTCCCTCAAAGAGAAAATGCTAAGATATCTCACAACATTACATCCAAAGATAAGGCTTATTACCAATCAATGGTGAGATAGCAATATCAAAGGAAAGGAAGAAATGAACAAAATACTTTTGAGTAGGTAGAAACGTTCTTAGTTACTTGCTCACTTTCAAAACAAACACTTTCAAAACAAACAAACACTTTCCAAACATGAAATATTTTCAAAAGTCCAACACTTTGTACACGTTCTTACGAAATGAGAACCATTACAAAGTTTGCCTAAACGAAGGCCCCTTTTCAAAAACACTTTCAAAAACCACCACAAAGCACATTTTCAAACAAATCAAGTGATCTAGCAAGCAACTAAGAGCCCTTAGATAACTACAGATGAAAAGGGGGCTAATACCTTCCCTTTTCATAACCTAGCCCCCGAACTCATAAATAATCTCGAAATGTCTTTCCTGTTCTTTTCATCCTTTCCTTTTGGATAAAAGAAAATTCGGTGGCGACTCTTGCTATCTTCAACATTTGCGATAAAACGCAAAACACCCAAGTCAGTTCTCCCACTATGTTACACTTTGTTTCACACAAAAACTCCTTCTTTCTTTTGGGGCCTATAGGGGTTAGTTCTACCATATATTTGACAAGAAAACAAGCAAAAAGGGAAGAAATGAAAAGTAAACAAATGTCATGTACAAGCTTGAAACAAAAGGAATGACTATTCACATGTTATGCTAGAAATGAAAGGTTCAAGGTTAAGAGAAACTTACCTTGCTTGAAGCTGGAACGTGTGTGCTGAACCTTGAGTGGCTGCCTAGATGCTCCTAGATTCGAAGGAAAGAAACAAGTGAGGTGTTTCTTCTGGATTCGAAGGGCCAAGGAATTAGGTGTGGTATTTCTTCTAGATTCGAAGGTTCAAGGAAACAGGTGTGGTGTTTCTTCTGGATTCTAAGGGTTTTTGTTCAATATTTGAGAATCTTAAGAGTTTAAGAATTTTGAGAGTTTGATGATTTTTGAAGATTCTTTTTACCACCCCAAGTCTTTGGATGTGTTGTCCATCCCCTTATACATATTATGGAGCTTCTTGTTTATAGGTGAATGTTGGCTGAGGTTTATGAGGGAAAACAAAACAATTTGAACAAAATGGGTAAACTGTTTTTGTAGCTTTAGAGGGGCAATGTTCGTACGCCATTTTGGTGCAAGAATGGGGCAGTGCTTCAGGACTGCTGTGCAACAGTTTTGGAGCGTTATGGCCAGTGTATCAGGCCTGAACTTAGAAGCAAGCATCTTTTGATATCTCCACCTTTAGTTTTGACCACCTTTGACTAGATTCTCCTTCAAATAACATCATTTTATTTTCACCCAACAAGTGTCTTTCGAATGGGATCTTTTTGTGCATCCTTCGAAGGAACCAAATGTGTGCCCCTTGAGTGGGTCACCAAAAAATGCATTAAGGTATGTCTTTCAAATCCTTTGAATGGGCCATCAAACATGTCCTTCGAATGGGACACCCAGACATGTCCTTTGAATGGGTCATGTATGTATCTTTGAAATGGCCAAATATTTACCCTTCAAGTGGACTATATGTGTGTCCTTCGAAGGGATCAAAAATGCAGTTCTTCAAATGGGCTAGTAAGGTATATCCCTCGAAAGGGACTCCTATGTATTCCCTTCAAATCTACCAATACATGTCCTTTGAAGGGGGAACCAACCATGTGTGTTGAAGGTTTTCAGGGGTGGAATTGAAGCAAACTATTTCAAGGGGAAATATTGTCCAGTCGAAGCTATAGCCAATGCCCCATCAAAGCCTGCATGCAGGAGGTCACTACTTTGTGACTCTAAGCAAGCATACAAGAGGCCATTGCTCAAACAAATGTTTGCATGAAGAGTCAATGCCCTGTCAAGCCTGCATGCAGGAGGTCACTGCTTTGTGACTCAAGGCAAACATGTAAGGGGCCAATGGTGCAATCGAAACTTGCTTGTAGGAGGCATTTACTATTTGAATCGAAGGAGGCTACATGAGGCTCTTTACCTTGTGCCTGCTGTCCTGGTGGGATCCTCTTGTGTGCCAGAAGGAATCTATGGCTCGATCGAAGGTTATATGCAGCCAGCCATTACTTTGTGAATCAAAGCAAGCATGGAGAGATCAAATGTTCGAACGAAACAGGCATGCAGGCAACCATTGCATTGTGAACCATGTGATGCCAATGGTGCAGTCTAAGGTTGAATGCAAGAAGCTCCTGCTTTGTGAATCAAAGCCAGCGTGTAAGAGACCAACGTTCAATCAAAGGATGCAAGCCAAGCTTGCATCGAAAGAGGCCAAAAGGCCAATTGAAGGATGTGAATCAAAGAAGACTTGTTTTTCTCCAATTTTGTCAAAAATATTATTTTTATCTATTTTGCCCTTTTTTTAACAATTTCTTCTTTAACTTGATGCAGGAAAATCCAATTGTACTTATGCAAGCTTGAATTTTGAAAATCCTTGGGAGAAATGCCTTCAGAAATGAGAGAGAAAATTTTGGGGTACAACAACGAGCAACAAAATTTTAATTGAATTAAAGTTCCAAATCAGGATTTTGGCAGTCCCCGACAATGGAGCCAAAAACTTGATCGATAAAATAGCAAGTGTACTATTTTCATCGATGTAGTTATAATGAGTTTACCCCAAGTATCGATCTCGAGGATTGCGTAAGAAATGCCGATTTTTACTATTGATTCAATTGAACAAAAATAATGGTTGGTTTAATTGGAACAACACTTAGCAAATTATAAAAGTAGCAAAATAATAAAATTGACTTTTCTTAGATATAAGAACATGCTAGGGTGAGTGGGTGATGTGACTTACAATGATCCGAATCCAGATTTCCCAAACCAGTTTATACCAATTCAATTACCTATCTCCAGTTTGTTTTTCCTTGAGAACTTAATGAAAAACCATTAACCATCCGTTATATATCCTAAGTCCTTAGAAATATATAAAGGGGTCAAGTCTTTGTGTTATCAAGATTTACTCGGTAATTATAAGGGATCCCTAGACCTGGGTAATATCCTTATAACCCAATTGTATAAAAACCCTAACAATCACAATCCTGCCAATTGTTAGTCATAGATCAGCCTGTATTGGTCTGATACAAAGAGCATAATAACATTACATGACTGAATTGAATAAGAAAAACCATGTGTAACACGGTGGGAGAACTGACTTGGGTGTTTTGCGTTTGATCACAGTTGTTGCGGATAGCAAGAGTCGCCACCGACTTTTCTTTCATCCAATAAGGAAAGGGCGAAAAGAACAGGAAAGACCTTTGAGATTATTTTCTTGAGTTCGGGGGGTAGGTTATGAAAAGGGAAGGTATTAGCACCCTTTCCATCCGTAGTTTTCTACAGGCTCTTAGTTGCTTGCTAGATCACTTGCTTTTTGAAAATGTGCTTGTGGTGTGGGTTTGAAGATATTTTGAAAATTTCTTTGTAATAATTATCGTCTCTATAAGAATGCATACAAAGTGTTGGTTTTGAAAATAGTTCAAAGAGGTGTTTGTGGAATGTGTTTTTGAAAGTGATTTTTGAAAAGTGTCTTTGTAATGATTCTTGTTTCTATAAGAATGCGTACAAAGTGTTTTAACTTTTGAAAATGTTTCAAAGTAAAGTGTTGGTGTGAAAAATGTTTTTGTTGTGAGCAAGCGAGCAATTACGAGCGTCCTACCTACTCAAAAGGTCTAATGTTCTTTTCCTCCTCCTTTAGATGTTGCTATCTTACGATTGATTGGTAAGAAGCCCCATTTTTTGGATGTGAAGGGACGGGCGTGGGTTGTTTGTATAGTCACAGAAGGCAACCTATGGGACGCTTTAGCAATTTTCGTTTAGGGACTACATCATTTACCGAAGGCAACATCGAGGGTCATCGAGGGACTATGATATTTTATCGAGGGTCTTTGCTAAAATTCCCATATCCGAGGGACATGACTATTTTTCCGAGGCAACAAGTGGAATTATCCTAGAGATGCATGTATGCAAAGTGTGTTTGATTGCATGCATTTAGTCTTTTTATTTTAGGTTGTCTGCTTGTTGGTTTTATCTTGCCATACATCCTAATTACTAACATTTTTACAAAAGCAATAAAAATGCAGAAAGTAAATCCTACATTATTACAACCATATTGAATGTAAAGACAAAACAAAATAAAGAAAGGAAAATGGGCTTTTTCAATTCAGGCAGCAATACTCTTCGATTCTGCCTTTCTTGGCTTTCTTCGATTTAGACCTGGAATCAGTAAAGTCACCTTTTTTTATTTCATCCTTTTCCCGCTTCTTTCGATTAGGGCCTGGAGTCAACGTGAAGTGCACTCTTCGCCTCAAGCTCCTTGATGCCTTCTTTGATTGCAGGAATTCTAGGCTCTCAGGTTGAGATTCGAAAGGCTTGAATATTTAGCCAATCGAAGGATATAGAGAACCTGTTTTAAACTTTTAAAAATACAACATTCAAGTGTAACTTTTGAAATCTACAGGCCAGGGGTTAGCACAAGATTATTGGGCACCAGAATCCAAAGTCTAAACTAGTTAGGGTTGAGACTTTCAACATATAGGTAGTGAAGATCAAAAGTTAAGGCATGGTCAAACTCCATAGATGAGATATCTACATTTTATTTTTATTGGTATGTACACATGATATTTGAATGAAGGAGTTCCAAGTTTAGAGAGAACTTACCTCTTGAAGCGCTTAAATCGAAGGAACTGCAAGTGGCTTCCTTGGTGGTGAATGGGACTTCGCTGGAATCTTCCTAAAGCTAGTCCAGTTACTACTTTGTTTGAGCAGTTACTTAATCGAAGGAGGGTATGTAATAGTGGTGAGTGAAACGAAGGTTACTCTATAACAGGTAAGGGAGTGAATCAAAATATTATTATATTGCAAATGGGAAATGGGTCTAAGGTTATTTATCTGATAGTTTAAGGAGTGAATCGAAAGGTTCACTTAGTGTAGGAAGGGGTCTGAGTTTTTTTCAGAAGTGAAGTGTTAGGAATATTTGAGAATGTTTGATAGTGTTTGAGAGTTTTGAGAAATGGATGGCTTTCTTACAACCAGATATTTTGCAACTATCAAGGGCTCCTAATATGTGTGGTGGAGGCCCATATTTATAGATGATTTTGGTTGATGTTTATGAGGGAAAATAAAAGAAATTTAAACAAAAAGGGTATGTTGTTCTTGTAGTCTTCGAGGTGCAGTATTGTATACCATTTTGGTGCAAGAATGGGACAGCATTGCAGGACTGCTTTATAGCAATTTTGGAGTGTTATGACCAGTATAGCAGGCCTGTACTTGGCAGCATATAGGATTTTGGTCAGCAAGCAACTTTGGATTATTTCAACCTTTCGTTTTGACCACCTTGGTCTAACCTTCGACCAGATTCTTTTATAGACATCACTATTTGACTTTCACCCAATATGGGTCTTTCGAATGGGACCTTTTTATGCATCCTTTGAAGGGGCCAAATGTATGCCTCTTGAATGGGTCACCAAAATATGTCATTCGATTGGAGCATCCAGGTATGCCTGGCAAGTCTTTCGAATGCACCATTATGGTACGTCCTTCGAACGAGACAAAAGTTATGTGTCATATTGTAGAATTTGTATGTTGGAACAAACTGTTTCAAAGAGAGATATTGCCCAGTCGAAACTAACATGAAAGTAGCCAACACTTGGTGGGCGCCATTGCCTTATGAATTCTAGTCATGGGGGGAGCTTTTTTCCTTGTGCCTACTGACTTGAAGGGAGTCCTGTTTTTTTTTTTTTGTGAATCAAAGGAATTATGCAAAGGGAAAATGGCTTCTGAATCGAAGGAAAGCCATAGGAGGTTATTGCTTTGTGACTCCAAGCAAACATGCAAGGGGCATTTGCTCAAACAAAAGCTTGCATGAAGGACCACTGCCCACTCAAACTTTCCTGCAAGGGGTCATAAGGCCAAACGAAAGATGTAACCCAAACTTGCATTCGAAGGAAACCACAAACTCATATGAAGAAAGCAACCAAAGCTTGTATTGAAAGGGGCCACATGCCCAAATGAAGAAAGCATGCAAAGCTTGTATTTAAGGGGGCCACATGCCCAAACGAAGAAAGCATGCAAAGCTTGTATTAAAGAGGGCCAATGCCCAAACGAAGAAAGCATGCAGGAGTTAAAGAGCATAATAGAAGGAAACTAGAAAAGAGACCTTTGCCTTATGAATCGAAGGAGGCCAAACAGGAGGCCTTTGCCTTGTGCCTGCTGGCCTGAAGAAGATAGTATGAAGGTCATTTCCCTCTGAATCGAAGGAAGTTAGCAAAGAGGTCATTTCCTTCTAAATCTAAGGAGGCTAGCAAAGGGAATCCAAGCTTAATCGAAGCTGGCTTGAATCGAAGCAAACTTGTTTTTCTCCAATTTTGTCAAAAAAACTCAAATTTATCTACTTTGCTCTTTCAATGGTTTCCTCTTTGACCTGATGCTTGGAAATCCAATATGATCCATAGAAATTACAAGGGCATTTAAAAAAATCCAATTGTACTTGTGCAAATTTAAACTTTTTGAGAATCCTTGTAAGGAAATGTCTTGAGAAATGAGAGGGCAAATTTTGGGGTACAACACCATGCATTAAGGAAATCAAAGATCTGAATTCATTACAAATGTAAAATTAGGACCACCCCATAGCATTGAGGGGTTTAGCCTCTCATAATATTCAAAGAACAGATAATAAGGAATTTAAACATTACAAGAAATCAAGTTGACTTAGATCTTTAATTGCTCCCGCTCTTGAATCTCTCCGTCTCTGAAACTCTTGAAAACACTATCTCTTCTTTCTCTGTATTCTTCCGTATGATTTAAAAGTATCAATTCGCTTCTCACAATCTAGTTTTAGTAGTGTTAGGTCATCCCCCAACAGTACAAAATCTCCAAATTACCCTTAATGATCCCAAAACACTTGAAATTCCAAACAATTAAAATTACTTGCGCCTTAGCTGACACGGCCATGTCTTGTGACACGGGCACCCGTGTCAGCGTTTGTGATATATCTTTTCCATGTTTTTTGGTTCAGCTGAGATGACATGGGCCGTGTCGTGTGACACAGGCACCCGTGTCGACTTCTGCCTTTTGCTCCATTCTTTGCTTTTTCTTCTTCTCCTGACACGGCCCTTGTCAGGTGACACGTGTAACGCCCCAAATTTAATTAAATTAATTAAATATTTAATTATTGGAAATTGTCGAAGTTAGGATTTATCGGTATTATTTTAAGAGGCGTGATTGAATTAATATGTTAATTTGAGATGTTAAGTGGATAGTCGAGTGAAATAGTCGGTTTAATCCGAGAAATAATATTAGAAATAATATTATTATATTGGATTATTATTTAATTAAATTGGATTAAGTGGTTGGGTGGTAAATAGTGAAGATGGAGGTATTATCTAGTAGGCCCAATAAGACAATGTGGTAAGATATAATATTTTATTAGGTTGTTATAAGAAGTAGTGATGAAATTAGATTATGTACGTAACAGTAAGGGTTTGGTGAAAGAAGAATGGTACGTGAGAAGTGGCAAGGAGGACAAGGGTTTGGAGGAAACTGTCGTCGAGAGAGAAACCGCAGACCGGGAAGCCAAATCGGAATTCGACCGGAAATTATAGAGAGGCCGTCAATTCAAGGTAAGGGCGGGGTTCAATCTCTATAACCGGGTATATGGTAAACCGTATGTGGGTTGGATTGTATAAATTTGTGCCATGAATTGTTTTCGATTCGGTTATATTGTGATTTTGTGAAAATTATCAGTCCTGCAATTTTAGTTGTCCGTGAATGTTGATGAAATTGCTCTGCGATTTATTTAAATCGTATTTTTGTTATGATGTTGTTATGGCTATTATTTAGTTGTTGTCTTGAGATGAGACTCGAAAGAATATATAGGCATGGTAGAAAGAATATGTCATATATTGTAGTGAATCAAATTGGTAATGATGGAGGAATGTTAGAAATACTGAAGAAAATACGTTAAGAAAGAAGACGCAAAATATTGGGGGCGGGGGCCACACCTTAAGAGGTGGACGCCCCATGTGAAGAAGAAGAAAGTGGCGTGGGCCACATTGGGGTGGGGTGGACGCCCCTTAGCTTAAGGGTGGGTGCCCCAGCATGCCTTGCCTTGCCTTGTTTCATTGGTTGTATTTAGTGGTCTGTAGCATGCAGTGGCATAATTAAACAATAATAATCATAATAGTAGATAAATATATCTTAGTATAAATAAATAGTAGTAATAACAATATATAAAACGATACCGATTAGCCGAATTTGTTGATTTAGGCGGTAAAAGTAGTTATCCGGAATTAGTTGAAATTGTCGGAGTAAGTCGTATATACATATAGGCATTTTTAGTTGGTTTGCTTTGTTAGAATTATGTAGAATAAAGTTGATTTGTAGGTGAAGTCGAATTAAGTTGAATGGTTCCGGTTTATGGAATTGTGTTGTTGGTTATTGCTGTGAATAAGTCATTGTCGAATACATTGTTGTTGTTGAATATGTTGTTGTTTATATGTTGTGATTGATAAGTTAATTAAGTTGTAGGCCTATGGCCAGTGTTGAAGTGACGATGAGTACCTCTAATTATTGATATAGTGACGATATAGACTTATGCCTTTATGACGGTGATTATTGTTGTTGTATGTGATTGTTACATTCATTGAGTCACGTACATTTGCATTATTAAGTTGGCCTGGATTGGCACCGCGTTGGCCTGGATTGGAAAAATTAGCGACAAATGCTTATGCCTTGGTCTTGATGATAACCTGCGATGAAGGCTTATGCCTTGTTGACGTCTCGGATATTGACGATTGTTAAGTTGGGAGTTCTGCTTCATGGTACCATATGCATATGCATTATGTTGAGTTGCATAGTTGAGTCGCATCTTGAGTTATGTGTTAAAGTTATTGTTGGTGTTAAGTTGTGATAAATCAAAGTTGTATATCATAAGTTGTTATGTTGATATGTTAGTTGATTAAAGTTGATGTTGTTATTAAGTTGTGTTGATTTAAGTTGCTATGTTGATTGATTAAAGTGTCTTGTCGTTGTTATTAAGATGTTTGTTGGTTGTTGCATAATTGTTGTTATAAAGTGGTGATATTTGTATGATCTAACCTAATATATTATTTATCATACACTTGTTTATATTGGTTGATATCTCACCCCTTCTATTGTAATGTTGTCCTCCGTTGATAACGCGCAGATATTCAAGAATGAAGATTTGCTTAGCCTTATTAGTTCAAAGTCGGTTGGCCGCTCTGATACATAGCACTCGGGGGGAATGAACGAATAGTTGTTTACTTGTTGAAATTGTTGTAGTTGTTGAATCCTAAGTTGAATTATATGAAATAGTATGTTGTCTCTCAAGTTGTTTTAGTTGAACGAAACATATGATGCTACTTGAAGTTGTAATTATGATTCCGCTGCGTTATTAATAAAAGAAGTTGTTTTGTTTTAAAAGCTGATGCAAGTTGTTATATGATCCTCTGAAATTAAAGTGTTATGTATCTGATTATGTGTTGTAACATGTTGAAATGTGATATCCCAAATGTGTTGGAAACTTTTAAATATTCTGATTTTCGTTATAACTACCGGGTAGAATTTGGGGTGTTACAACACGGTTGGTCGTGTAAGGACCCCTGTAGCTTCATATTTCCTTCTCTTTTACACCAATTCTTTGGAGGTCTTCACTTGCATCTGAACTCACCAACAACTACCAAACAAGGGCGTCAAAAGCATCTAAATGACACGAGATTAAACATAATGCAATGCAAAACTACAAATTAAGAAACATGCAAAATATGAAATAAAACAATAAAAGACAACTCAATGTGTTATCGAATTGATGAATTTGTACCGAATATATGACGGAAACTAAGTAGAAATGGTGAACGATCAGAAGTCACGAGATCGAGTTTGAACAGGATGAACTTTGAACGACAGGTAAATCAGTTGCACTCAAAGTAGTCAGAAGATCTGAGAAGTCCAAATCTCTTCAAGCTGAAGAGATTGAGGATTCAGAAGAAGATTCTGATGAAGATGAGTTATCTTTGTTGTCCAGAAGGGTTAACTGTCTCTGGAAGAAAAATCAAGACAACATGTTCAAAGGTACTAGAAGGACTGGTGGTCGCTTCGAGTCTACTTCTTGTCAAAGAAAGTCTAGTAGCATAGAAGCCACTTGTTATGAGTGTAATGAGCCAGACACTATAGGAACGATTGTCCTAACCTTCAGAAGGACAAGTCCAAGAAGAAAGCTCTCAAGAGTAAGAAGAAATGGCTAATGACAACCTGATATGATTCTAATTCTCTAGAAGACGACTCAGAAGAATAACATGCTAATGTGGCGTTGTTGGCTCATGTTAAAGCTTCGGATGAGAAGAACCCCTAGAACAAGAAGAGGAATTTGACTCAGATTCAGAAGAGGTATTCTCTAAAGAACCCCTAGACACATGGATGAGTCACATTCTGTGTTCACCATCTTATGTAATCAAGTGCAAAATGAGATGAATCTCAAAACTTTCAAGGTTAGAAGTGATCATGGTGGAGAATTTGAGAACAAACACTTTGAAATTTTGTTTCATGAAAATGACATTTTCCATGACTTCTCCTGTCCTAGAACTCCACAGCAAAATGAATTTGTAGAGAGGAAGAATGGGATGTTGCAAGAAATGGCTAGAACCATGATCAATGAAACCAATATGGCAAAGCACTTCTTGACAGAGGTTGTAAACACGGCGTGTTACATTCAACACAGAGTCTCTATAAGACCTGTTCTGAGTAAGACTCCATATGAATTATGGAAGAACAAGACACCCAACATCTCTTATTTTCATCCCTTTAGATGCTCTTGTTTTATCCATAACGCTAAAGAGAATCTGAACAATTTTGATTCTAAAGCTCAAAGTTGTATCATGTTAGGATATTCTGAATGTTTAAAAGGCTACAGAGTATACAACAATGAAACACATATTGTTGAAGAATTAATTCATGTTAGATTTTATGATAAGCTTGACCCTGTAAAGTCAAAGCTAGTTGAAAAATTTATAGATTTGAAGATTACCTATTTAGATGATGAAGGTAATGAAGCTGTCACAGAAGGACAAGAAGTCAAAGAATTAGAAGATGCACAACCAGAAGCTGTTAAAGCACAAACACCTTTGAAGAAGTGCAAACATAGTTTGTCACTTTATGAATAACTAATTATAGGAGACAAGACTGAATCAGTTAGAACCATATCATCTTTCAAACCATCTGAAGAGATGTTTCTAAAATTTGATGTTTTAGATAAAACTTTCATCTTATGATGAGGCGCTTCTAAATAAAGATTGCATGATTCTCCAAGATACATTTTTACATTTGGCTTCTGGGATATGATGCTTTAGAATTATTCTATTTATTTCACGACCTTTTAAATTCTCATCAGGGTATATTTTATCATAAGCGATCTCCAATAAATTAGAGATTTTGTTGTAGAAATATCTTTGCACCAAACATGTTTTGCCTAAGTAGTTGTCCCAGACTTATATATTTTGAAGTCACAAGCTTCTTTGAGAGACAATGTAACACTATCAAGATTGAACCAGACCAACTGGTCCAGTTGATCTTAATTAGGGACTACAATATGCTCCACAATCTTGTCCAGGTCAAGGAAGCGATAAATAACATCTTGAGAAAAACACCACTCATTGTTTAGAAAGTCATCACTAACCTTGTCCTTAAGATGATGTTGCAGGTGCGCGGGTAGATGGATTAAGTAACTTCTTTTATTGATTTATTGGGCCAAACTTTTAGATATTCATCGATTGCGGAACAAATATGGAGTTGTGCACATAATAATAGATAATTAATTTATTATTAGTAATAAGTAGATATTTTAGACATTGCTAATGTTGGTTAGTAGAGAAAAAAATTTCCTCTCATGTAAGAGAAGTTAACCATTTGTAGAATGTGTGCTTCTTTTTATTAACCCACACATATCGTATAATTATCATTATTTAAATATTAAAAAATATATTGACATGTTTTGTGAAATCTACAACTGATAAATCATGTGGATTTTATCTTAATTAATTATAATTCATATAAAGAGTGTGTCAATAACTTTTCTCATATTTTTGTCATGATAATTTGTATATATATGTGCGTTAACACATTTAAATGATTTACATAAATTATTACGCAAAAACATTTATTCACGTATATGATAATTTACATAAATTATTATAATTTTTTTTTCATATTCTTTTTTATTTATTTAATAAATCTATCGCAACTCTTTTTTTTTTTGAAAAAATAACTTTATTATTTTGGCAAAAAAAATAACACTATACTATCCATCTTTTCTACTTTTCTGCATTATTATTTTTTCATATTTTCACTTTTTTGTTTTAAAAACATATATTTCTCAATTGCAATATAAATTATCTAAAATAGTCATTAGAAATCTATATATATATATATATATATATGATTTGATTCACATTTTAAGAAATTTAGAGGTAAAAAAAGATGTTTTAGGAATAGAGATATTTTGTTTGGACATTCATTTCTAAATGAAATAAACAAAATTATAAATAAATAAATACAAATCTCTTTCTGAATATATATATATATATATATATATATATATATATATATATATATATATATATATATATATATATATATATATATATATATATATATATATATATATATATATATATATATATATATATATATATATATATATATATATATATAAAATTTGATTCATATTTTTAGAAATTTAGAGGAAAAAAAGATATTCTAAGAATAGAGATATTTTGTTTGGACATTCATTTCTATATCAAATAAACAAAATTATAAATAAATAAATACAAAACTCTTTCTGAATGTAATAGATACTTAAAAAAAAATTTAAATCTAAAATAATATTGATTTTTAAAAAATAAATAAATAAACAAAATATATCTCTATTCCTTTTTCAATGAATATATGCAAGATATATCAATAAAAAAAATATTATTAATAATAAGTTATAAAATTAAAAATAAATGTTTTATTTTTAATTGAGTGCCACATCTGGATAATTTACCCACCTTTTTCCAAAACTAAGAAAAACCTTCCTTTCCAACGAATCTATGTAACTAAGAAAAAACCTTCCCTTACAAAGAAAAAATATTTATTATTTTTAAAGTATTAAAATATCCATAACTAAAAACTATTTATTAAAATATTTTAAATTTTAATTTATTTCATTTGTTTATTATAATTTAATTAATTAAACAAATTCGCCCAACAAAAAGCTTATAACAATGTTCTAATAATTTTATAAAATTTAATTTAATTATTTCTCCATCTCTCAACTTCTATTAAAACAAACCAATTTTAACTATTAAAATGAAAGAAAAAGAATCTCATTGGGTGTTATAATAGAAATAAAACACTCACCAGTATCTAACACCCACCACCATGTTAAGTTATCTAATAGTTGACTTAATTACATAGTTATTAATAAGGGTGTTTGTGGACTTTAAATCGATTTTAAGATAAAAAATAATTTATTTAAAAATATATTTATTTATTATTTATTTAATTTTAAATAATTGATTAAAAAAATATAATTATATTTAATTTAAATTGTATGATTTAATTTGAGTCGGTTTTTAGATATTCATATATTATTTTGTATTAAAATTATAAAGTTGCTAATAAAGTAATAGATTTGATATAATATATTAAAAATTAATAATAAAATAAATAAATTTAATTAAACTAATAAATAGTATTGGAAAATAAGTATTATTAAGTAATAAATTAACATAATATATCATATTAATAAAAAAGATAAATATAAAAATATATAAACTTTGTTCTATTCAATTTAGATCGATTTGAAAGATTAAATCTAAAATTCTATCTAAACAAAGAGTTTTTACACCATAATATTCACATCCGTTCAATAATATTTAATTTTTCATGGTTTTTAGTTTTCTTTTATTGATTTGTTATTTTTATTTAAATCGATTTGAATTTAAACACTTTAATTATTAATTAGAATTTCTTTTCAGGAAATTTTTAAAATGAGGTTAGATGCTTGGAAATATAACAATGGAAAAACAACTCTCCCACTTTAATTTAAAATTTTTAAAATTATATTCAAGTTTTTTATATTTTCAAAGAATATTATTAGACATAACTTTTTTTAATAATAAAGTTTTAATAACTACAATTTTCTACTATTATTTACATTTATATTTTTATATATATGATTTTGAAATTAAATAAATATTATAAATATTTTTAAAAATTCACTTTTTGATCGTAACTTATATAATAATATTATTCTTATAACAAATATTAATCTCGATACTAAGAAATGAAATTTTATAAACCGATCTCATAGTATAATTTCAACACTCAATTTAAAGATCATGGCAACGTCGTCACACGATAGAGCCGTCAAGTCTCTCAACAAATTATTTGTTTATCGACAGTTTTATCATAAGTTGTCACCTCAATCTCTTACCTCATAACATAAAATAATAATATGACAAATTTCTTTAGCAATTGTTTTCTATATTATGGTTGGCGGAATTGTCAAAAATCATAAACACTTTGTTGATAAACAATGTTATTTATTTTTTAAATTGAGATGTATTATGTTCTTTTAATTGTTAAATTTTGCTTGTTCTCTCAAATATTGGAGGTCAACTAAAAATTTAAAAAATAAGCTTTAAATATAACAAAAATTAAATATTTTTATAACTTAAATTATTAACAATATTAAAAACTAAATAAAAATTAATTTATAAATGTTTCAACAAAGTTTGATTAATACTAATATGAATTGTGTTTCTGCAATGTTAAATCAAAGTGTTTTAATTCATAAATAACTAAAATTTAAAATTTTAAAATATAAGAACGTTTACTGACCCTTTGTTATTTAAATATAAAAATTCAAATATTTATTTTTAATAATATGTTTAAAATAATGAAACCTACAAAACCTTGAGACATTATGCTATATAAGAGTTTGAAGATTTTACTAGAATTGATATATTATTTATTTAATCCTAGTAATTTAAAATTATTTAAATATAATAATTTAATTTATTTTGTATTTAATCATGTTAACCTAATTAAAATAATATTACATTTTTAAACCTTTTAATTTATTATTATAAAATGAATTTTAATAATATATTTTTATATAAATAAAATAAAAAATAATAGATCTAAACACAAATAATAATTTATTTTATTATATAAATTTAATAGTAAATGAAAATTGATTATATATTTATTTTTAAATATCTAAATAAAATTTATATATATTATCTAAAAAATATTAATAATATCCGTGCGATAGGTTGATAATTTTTTTTTAACTTATGTTCATAATATAAAAAAAAGAAATGTTTGACTTATTTCAATTAATTATCTAACCTAAAACACTTCAATTAATTATATAAAAATTAAAAAGAAAACATTTCTATGATGGACAATGATACATACAAGGTTGTCAAACATTGGTGGACATATTTTGATCTTTGGGTAAAATAAAAAGTTACACCTTAGGTTAGTTAGGTTAATAAAGGGATGTGCTTCTACTGCACTACTGTAATTTTTTTTTATGAAAAAAAATTTCCATTAAAGAGAAAATGAAACATGAGAATTATACAACAAATGTTCCACGTAGAGATAACTATCGCTATAAGCATTTGAATCATAAATTTTATCCAACCCAATTAAGTTGTATGCATCAATATTAAGCGACCCACTAATAAATATAAGGAAAACTCTTAATACACCCTTACCTTTTTTTTTTGTTAGAAGTCTCTCATGAAATTTCTTAAATATTTTTATGTTTTGGATATGTTTATCTGAACGAATCTCTATTATAATTTTTAGATATTGATTCGAATATATTTATCTGAATTAACATTTTAATCAAAATAGAGCGTGATTCGAATATGTTATTTCGAATCAACCCTTTTAATTTTGTAACGTAGTGGATTCGGATATGCATATCCGAATCGTATCAGTTATAAAAATAAAAAACATAAACATAAACCATTTTCTCCAACTTTTTCAACTCTCTATATTTTTCAAATATTTTGAGCATTCTTTGAGTAAAGAAATTCACAAAGTAAGTCACACTTTCCACCCTTTTTAACAACACTTCGACACTTCAATTTGTGTAAGTTTATCTGAATCTGAATCTATTGTTATATTTTGCAAAAAAATGCTACTTAAATGATTTAAATTCAATTGTTTGATGTTTAATTTGAAAAATATGGTTGTTTGGGTGTGTATTTGGAGATTTTGAAGCACTTAGGGCAAGAATTTGAAATTGTTCAAAAATGGCAATTTGCGTGTGTTTTTAGATGTGCATATTTGAAATCCTCTCTTAGGTGGATTCAGATGTGCACATCCGAATTTAGTCCTGATTTGTTTTTTCTTTAATATGTTTTCTCAAATTAATTAGTTGTTATTGTTTCAGGATAATGGCTGACTGATTGAGACTTGGTAGACCGAGCCAAACATCATCGGTTCGGTGCGAGAGTGCAACACTCTACTAGGCTCGAGGACGAGGACGTGTTGCACGGGAGGATATGGCGGAAGGATCCACATCAGCTCCAAGGAGTCGGTTATCGCACGCGTCCTCGTCTCGAGGACCAAGATGATTCACCGACGACCCGTTTACGGGCAACAATGGCAGCAATGGGTGCGACAAACTAGAGGTATCCGGGAGGCCCCGATGACCCCTTCCTTTTGGTTAATTATAATGAGGATGTTGCCCGATATGTTTGAGAGGGCCAGATATATTTTTACGCTTATTCGATTAAATGTTTTACGCATATATTTATATATATTAACGACTAAGACTAATAATCGTTTTTTACCTATAGGAACAACGTACCATTAAGTCTGTGAACCATGTCAGGAAAATATTGAACTATATCATCCTGATGAGGATTGTTTCAAAGATGCAATTAACTCTTCGGGACTAGCCGGACTTTGTTGTTCCGGTTATGTTACCCTCAGCCACAGAATGCAGGAAGAATTCGTCGAGAGATGGCACAAGGAGCCATCATCTTTCCACTTGTTGGTTGGGGAGATGGAGATTATACTCGACGATGTGGCATGTATTCTGCACCTTCCTTTTAAAGAGAGGTTACTTAACACCCATTCAAAGGTCACTCATGTTGAGGCGATTGAAATGATGGTTGATTATTTGGGGTGTTCGTTGGATAGCGTATTTGAGCAGTGGGACTCCACTAATATGGCACGTGTCAATTTATCTTTTTTGAAAGAAACATATGAATCCCACCTAGTAGTGGTTGTATCTTCCGAAGCTGAGGGAGATGATTTCTTTGTTCAGTACCATCGCGAGTGTGTGATGCAGTGTTTCTTTTTGTTCTTGATTGGCACGTCCGTTTTTGTGGACAAAAGTGCTACGTATGTTGATGTGGTGCTGCTAAAGTACTTTATGGATTTGGACACTACTCATGAGTGGAAGTGGAGGCAGGTTATTTGGTATACCTATTACCACAACCTTAATGAGCCTTGTAAATGGAAGACGAAACAACTTACGGACTCTTGCACCCTACTGACATTACATTTTCATTCCATCAGTTAAATATAATTTCATAATAATTTTTGCTTACGTATATGTTATTCGTGTTTCAGGGATGGATTGTTTCATACTTCACCGCATCCACGGATGACATTATGATATGGACTATACTGAGAACATGTCGAGGTCTGCCTAGTATATTCTCGAGAGGGGGAATAGTTATGTGCCGTCATTCTGGGTGTATCTAGATCAGACGACTCATGATGATATTAAGTGGAGACCATTTGATTATCACAGAGATACAATCCCATTTGACAACATCTTGTTATATTCATGTTGGTTGGCATGTGGGACCAAATTGATATTGAGGTATCTTCCAGAGCGATGCACCCGACGGTTTGGTTATGTGCAGTGCATTCCTAGTTCTCCCTCTAAGGCTGTTTCCGATCGCATTGTGCGTCGGGATCTCAATGACATTTTTCAAGACTGGGATAATAATATAGTGACAGAGGAGTATATGATGATGTCGGCATCCAATGCTTGGCATTGTATGGAGGGATACATGACATGGTTCTTCCAAGTGTCATATCCCATCATAACACCCGATGCTCCTGGACATCCACCGAGACCAACTCATGAAGAAATCATTGAGGACCACCAGGCTTAAGATAACAATGCCATTGATGTCCTCCCGATATGTCAGAGGATACACTTTCTTGGACAAGATGCTTTGAACTGAGGGATCATTGCGATGGGCGGTTCTGAGGCGGTGGCCATCGTAGAGAGGATAGTTAGAGAGGCATTGAGTGTAGCGAGTTACATGCGGCAGAGGAGGGGCCATGGGGTTAGGATTAGGCATACTCAGTAGCGTATGATTTATTTTATATTTATCGATGTAATCGTTTGTTATTCCTGACATTATGAACAACTTATGTATTATTAAATTTCTGGTATTTTATTATCACTTTATTATCGTCTCATTTCGGTTTTCGGTTTTTCGATTTAAATCGAATGGATTAACTATCAAATAATTGTGTTTTTTTAGTATGCTTAAAAAAACTATATCACACACCAATTCTGCCTACATTCTGCCTGGTTCAGTGGTAGTTTCAGATATGCACATCTGAAACACCTCTAAGGTGGAATCGGATGTGCCTATCCGAAACTACCACTGAATTGATCAAATATATCATTTAAAATATAATAACGTGTGTAACACCCCAATTTAGAATTTTTATTTATTTTATTAGTCATTTATTTTATTAATTATTATATTGTGTGATAATTAATTAAATATACGTTTTGGTGAATATTTATGTTAATTGTGTTTTGGGTTAGTTGGGTTAGTAATGTGAAATAGCATTTATTAATCAATTGGGCCTAATTATTAGAATAGAATGAGTGAGTGAGAGTTAAGCCCATTTAGAAAATAAGATATAGTAAGAGTTATGCAAAAACAAGGTAGAATAGAAAATTAGAAGAGAAAAACAAGAGAATAGGAGAAAAGAGAAGAAAAGAGGGAAAAAGGAACTATAAGAGAAGAGGATGAACTAGAAGAGAATCTACACTCAAGGTAAGGGTGTGATTTCATTTGATTATGGGAATAGTATAATGTATGTAATGTGGGTAGAAATCATGAACCTAAGAATTGGGATTTTAATTTCTATGTTGTTAAATGTTAGGGTTTATGTATGAGTCCATGAAATTGATATTTGTATACTTGTTTGATATTTCTAAGTGATATTATATGTTAAATACATTATATAATCCATGAATTCGGAGTTGTTTGCATGTTTGGGTGTATTTTTTGGTGAAAAGGGAGAAAATTGGTTGTTGTCATCGCAGGGCAAAATTTGCAAAACTTGCAGGGTGCGCGTCGCGCGGAGCCTTGCTAATCACGCGGTCAATTCTGTCGCGCGAGGAAGTTTGAAGTTTGTAGCGCGCGTAGCACAATATTTAAATTTAAGAACACGCGTAGCTCGGTCTGATCTGTAAAATTTTATATTTCATTTGATTTGATCATGGATATGTATGCTTATGACTTATCAATGATTCTTATGAATTTTAATGAATTATTTGGTATGTGTTTGATGAGTTTTGGATACTTTTGTGAAGAAACATGATACTTGAAATATATATATATGTTAGTTGTGTATTGGTGGAGATTGTGAATAACATGAGCTGACTTTGGTTGCTATATATTTTTATGATGTGTTGAGATGATTGATGTTATGTGATTGCATTATATGTGGTTGATATCATGTGTTGTGTATAATTGTGCAAAAATGGTGATGTGATGTGTTCTTGTATAATTAATATTGAGATTGCATGAGTTCGGTGATGTTGCACAATACACAAGCATGAGTTGTCAAGAGGCAATGTTGGGTAGTTCTCTCGTAGAGCTATTTACTTGTCTCAAACCTAACGCCGAATGGGGTTTGAAGCTTAGAGGACAGGCTTTTGGTGGTTATCTAGTCTGAGAGATGGACAATAGACTTGTCGGAAAGGATAACAATTGGTACCACACGCATATCGCATTAAGTCACACTTGAGTCGCACGTATCAATGTGAATTGTTGATTTGTGTGATTATGTGATATGAATGTATTTGTGATGTATGTGGCATAATTGTGAATGTATACATTATTGTTGATTATGAATTGGTGCGAAGGTGAATATGTGCATTGTGATCTATATGATGTGAATATGATTACGTACATTTGGTGATGTTTATAATTGAATACACGATGATTATGTATTGATGAGCTATGTCGTATATGCGTAAACATGTGAATATTAAATAAATGATATTGGATGCATGTTTACATGAAGTGTGATGAATTCGATTAATATATGTATGTTATACATCTCATACTATTATACTTTTCTATAATGATATAAATTCTCACCCTTCTGTTGGAATGATGTTTTATAACGACATCGCTGAGGTACCAAGGATAATGGTGCTACTTGCAAGGATTAGTCAGAGGCGTTAGTTTTTACTTGTCTTATTCTAGGTAGTGTGTTTTCTCTGGTCATGTAACACGGGATCATTTTGGATTTATATTTTGTGATGAGAGATGATGTATTACTCTCTTTACCTTTATTTTGACTTGAATTATGTTGGAGTTATGTTTAGTGGCTTTAGTGCCCAAATGTTTTTTTGTGGATGATGATTGTATGGGATTATCGTTATTCCACTGTGAGATGCATGTTAATTATAATTTTAAACACGTGTTATTTGAGTATGACCATTGCATGATATTGTCGTGAATTTCAAATGTGACGCCCTCTTGGGTACATGCATATTTATTTACTCTGATTATGCTATATATATTTATGTGGGATTAGAGGGTGTTACATTAGTGGTATTAAAGCACGGTTAGTCGGTTGGCCAGGTCACGGTTAGTCATTTGGCTAGGTTATTAATATGTCTAATTCCTTTTGTATTTGATTTGTGTATATGAAACAATCGATATTATTTGTCTAACAAGGATAGTTGATTGATTGGTATAGCATGACGATGGTTGCAGGAAAGAATTACGATGCGATTGTTGAGGCATTGACATTGTTGGCTGGTGCTATTGAGCAACCTCCACATGCAAATGCTGGTAACTGTGATGATGATAAATTTCGTGATTTGGGGAAGTTCCAGAGGAACAATTCGGCAACTTTTGAAGGAGCTCATAAAACTAACAAAGCACAAGTATGGCTGAAAGCGGTTGAGAAAATCGTCCTAGTCATGAATTGTTCAGATGCGCAGAAGGTGCAGCTTGGAACTCATATGCTTGAGAAAGAAGTTGAGAATTGGTGGAGCAATATTGTTCAGAGATTTGATGAAGATGGTCTTGAGGTTACTTGGGCAATTTTTCGTGATGCATTTCTGGAGAAGTATTTTCCAGGAGATGTTTGTGGAAAGAAGAAAATTGAATTTCTTGAGCTGAAGCAAGGTAATGGTATTGTAGCTGAGTATGCTGCAAAGTTTGAGGAGCTGATTAAGTTTTGTCCTTATTACAATACTGCTAAGGATGAGAGTTCTAAGTGTCTTAAGTTTGTGAATGGTTTGAGACTTGATGTCAAAAAGGCGATGGGTTACCAACAGATTACTCAATTTTCTGAGTTGGTTAACAAGAGTAGGATTTATGATGAAGATAGCCGTGATAGTGCTACTTATTATAAGTCTTTGAATGATAGGAAAGGAAAGGTCCAATTCAGTGGGAATTCGTATGCTGATAAGGGAAAACAAAAATCTGGTTATGACAAGAAGTCAAGTGGGGGAGGAGCTCACACTCCTGTTAAGTGTTATAAGTGTGGTGTTGATGAACATCGTGCTCCTGAGTGTCCTAGTGCTGAGGTGAAGTGTTTCAAATGTGGAAAGTTAGGTCACAAGTCTTTTGATTATAGAGTTGGCTCGAATGTGACTTGCTACAACTGTGGTGAGCGAGGGAATATTAGTACCAAGTGTGACAAGCCGAAAAAGGGATAATCCAAAGGGAAAGTTTTTGCGTTATCTGATACTGATACTTCTGCTGAGGAGAGATTGATCTGAGCTACGTGCTTTATTAATGGTACACCTTTGATTGCTATTATTGATACTGGTGTGACACATTCTTTCATTTCTTTAGATTGTGTTAAGAGATTGAATCTTAAGTTATCTGTTATGCATGGAAGTATAGTTATTGATACTCCAACTATGGGTTCAGTGACTACTTTATTTGTGTGTTTGAATTGTCCGTTGGATATTTGTGATAAGGATTTTGCGGTTGATTTAGTGTGTCTTTCATTGAGTCAACTTGATGTTATTATTGGGATGGAATGGTTGAGAGACAATGTTGCACCCCAAAATTTACCCTCTTCATTAACCCCAATTGGCTTATATTCCGCATCTCATCTGCATTTTTCGTCTATCATACATCCATATGCATTGCACATGTTCTCAGGGCTCTAAGATCAGGTTACAAGGGAGTACTGCTTACTATGCTTATATTCAAGTCTTAGGATCTTGGTGAAGTTTCTCAAGAACAAAGGACAGAGTTAAGCTAGGGCCATTTGGTTCAAATAATAACAATTAGCATTCAACATAAGTAAAAGGGGTATGATTCTATTTGATTTGGCTATCAAATAGAGTTTTTTCCATTTTGATGCCAATAAAGTGTGAGGCGGTTCAGTGAGATTCAAAAAAGGGATATGAATATGTGATACGTGAAATAACCGACTGGACTGTCATCTAATGTAAAATCAATGAAGTCTCCACCGAACGTCTTTTATCCCGCCGAAAGGGAAAGGTAAACATCAAGAAAACATAAAGAGGGTGAAATCACGGTCTTGCGACCGAGAGATTGGGTAAGGGAGTCTGTTACGCACGGGGAAGGTATTAGCACCCCATACACCCGTAGTACTCTATGGCATCCACTCTTGTTGTCTAATCTAATGGGTGTGTTAGGATCTATATCTAGGTTGTACAGGGAATGCATGCAAAAGAAAGCATAAAAGAATGTAGGGAAAATAAAAATTTGTGCTCGCTTGGGCCTATCCCAATGCCTACGTATCCTTTTTAAGGAATCAGAGCAGCCGTAGTTCGAATTATATTTTTTTTTTTGTGTTTTTTAGTTAAGAAGGTAAAAGCAACAAACAAGATGGCAAAACATCAGATAGAATAACAAAAATGTCAACAATGATGATAAAATAGCAAAAAGAGATGACAAGATATCGCATGGCAACATAAACTCAGATAAGGCGGTAAAATGCCAGCATGATAGCAAAACATCAGACAAGACGATGAAATATTACACCTAACAATGATATTGAGAATCATAGTAGGATAACAAACATGTGAGATGGTAAACATCGGCTAAAAGATAGGAAGATAACATGGCAAAGATGGCGAAACATCAATAAACCAGAGGATAAAACATCACATCTAACAATGATATTGAGAATCAAAGTAGGATAACAAACATGTGTGATGGTGAAACATTGGCTAAAAGAATGTGCAATGGTGAAACATCGGCAAAAGAATGTGCAATGGAGAAACATCAGCGAAAAGAATATGCAATGGCGAAACATCGGCTAAAAGATGGCAAGATAACATGGCAAAGATGGAGAAACATCAATAAACCATAGGATAAAACTTCACACTTAATAATGAAGAAGGGTTTAATTTTTATAGAGATATTTTATGATTTTCCAAGAAGAAGTTTTAGTTTTAAGATGCAAGAATGCAAAGAAAGGAAAAACAACTAAGGGAAACTAGCCTGACACTACCCCTAATGTTATCATACAATGATTGATCCTAAGGTTGAGGATGAAAGAGGGGAGTTTCTACCCTATGTTAGCATACATGGATTTTATCCTAGAGTATAGCTTGAGGACTAACCCTACACGAGCAATCCTAAGGGAGCATGGTAAATACCAAACAAGTGAACAAACAAGTGTTTAAACATGAGTAACAAGCAAGACACATATGCATAATTTACTTAAACATGTCTTTAAATAAACCAGAGAGACTCCTGATATATATCAACAACGGAGATCCCATCATGCAATAGAAAGCCATAAGGAGTGGAAACAGTGAAAGGGAAATAGTGCAATAACAAACGGATAACTATCCGTAGCAAATGAGCAAGCAAAAATAAACCAAGAGAACTACAAGAAATCTAGCACAAGTAAACAAGTTAATTCAGAAATTATGCCATCAAATATATGCACTGAGGCTTCAAGAGCAGGACTATAGCAGTCACAATCACACACACACACACACACACACATACACACACACACACACACACACACACACACACACACACACACACACACACACACACACACACACACACACACACACACACACACACACACACACACATATATATATATATATATATATATATATATATATATATATATATATATATATATGTCATGCAAAAGAATGACAAATATACCAAGAACCAGAATAGTGCAAACACAACCAATTGTGTTCCACAAATAAAGTGGAACACTACAATACCAAGTCTAAATGAAGAAAAAAAACTTTTCCTCAGATTACCTCGCACATTCAACAGACAAATTAGTTATTTCAAAGAGAAATAATGAACCAGTAAAGGATGGATGATGATATAATCATGAGAGTGTAAAATGAATATGATGGCAAACATCAAAAGTAGTAGATGTAAGAAGCATCAAGCAAACTCAAACAACAACTAGGTCAAAACTAAAGAACGGTTGCTCCTTTCCTGTCACCATGTTGAATTGATAAGTAAATATCAATCAAGGATCAAAGGAGCAAGAGAAGAATACAATCAAAGGCTTTATAATTTAGTATCAAACACTTTAAATCCATAATCATTCATTTGATCATGGTTCACAAGCATAACAAAAGAGGGGCACCACAAAATGTATCACAATGCTTGGATCACAAGTTAGCAAGGCAAGGAATTCAAACAAAGACAAAGTTAGAAGACTTAAACCATTCAAAGACTTGAAATCAAGCTTCTAAAATACTATGAGGATATGATTAAGAGTTTAAAATGTTAATTCTAAAGCATGTTTCACAAGTGCATTTAATATACCTCAAAAAAACTCAAAAGGAAAGAAGAAAGGAACATCAAATTCATATATGAATGAAATTGGTTCAAGCATAAAAGTTCAAGTGATCCCAAGTCTTTATGAGACTATACTTGATGTATCATTCCTCAACATGTTATCATTGGTCATTTTATGACCTCAAACCCAAGCCAAAAATTCAAAATTCAAAGCTAAAACACAAAAAGAACATTATTTAGGAAGCATGAATCAAAAAGGCTCATCAACCAATTATGGGAAATCTCAAGTGGATTGATTTGAATTGGTGTGAGGAAAACAAAAGCAACATGATCATTAAGTGCCAAATTATAGGCCTCACACAAGTTCATTGGCCATCAAATAAATTGCAACAAGATATGCAACATCAATTGGGCACTTTCACTTTGAAAATTCATCAAAAATAGAAATGGACTTCCATAATTAAAAAAAAAAATTCTCAGCATCTTTAAGATGTATAGAAGTCAGAAAGAAAGTCTCAAGTTCATCGATGGTTGAGGAAAGGATCAAATAAACTTCAAACATAAAAACCAGTTGATGAAACCACCAATCTAGGCAAGTTTTCAAAATAAATTAGTAGAAAATACCAAACCTCATCAATTTATTCAATAAAAATATTTTTGAGATCCTTAAACCATCCATGAACTTCAAACATGAGCTGAATTCAATTGAAACTCAAAGCAAGTTGGTTTTTGGAATCAAAACAACGAGGGAATTATCAAGAACCCTAATTATTTAGAAAATAAACTTAATTATTGATTAATTAAGTTCCAATTCTAAACGATTCAAACTAAAGTCATATAAAAATAGAGAAAACTCCAAAGATCAAAAAACTTATTTTTTTTCATATTTTTAGAATTAAAGAAAAGTCAGAAATAAAATCAAATTCAAGCAATTAATCAATTAAACAAATATTCAAATTTTTAAAATAAAATTCTAATAAAAAGTCAGAAAAATATTCAACCAAAATTATATTCTAATATTAGAATTAAAAATAAACTTCTATGATTTTTTGTGGAATTTTTGTATCAAAGGAAATATCAAAATAAAATCAAATATCAAACAAACAATTAATTAATCACATGAATTTTAAAACCAATCAAAAAAATTTTAAAAAAATCTGGAAATAATACATAAGGTCAAAAATATAGTTTTTAAGTTTCATGAATTTTTTCAGAATTTTTCATCAAGTTTTGATCAAGAAATAACATCAGGAAAAATCAAGTTATAAAACAAGATTTAAATGAATACAAAATTCAAATGGACCAATAGGAACGTGCCACTGTTGGCTCCCAAATTCGACACTTACTATATTTGGTCTTTTAGACCAAACAATTGGAAATAACCAAGCCAGGAAGCTCGACACATGAAATAACTTAAGGAAAAAGATCTAAGTTATGTTGGAATCTTCGACCAAGGGCTCATTCGACTGAAGAAGACTTATGTTTCTCGACTAAGAGAAAATGTTCCCACTTTGACACATGATACGAGGACTATTTGAATTTTGAGTTATTGGAGGGAAAGGCAGTTTTCATCAGCGTCTGAGAAGAGGCAACGTGGCCAAAAGCTATGGGTCGAGAGACATGCAGAAGACACTTGTCTTCATCCTAGCGCAGAATGTCCCCTCGACGGTTACCTACTTTTAGTATAAATTAAGAAACTTGTGTAATTTTCAAGTGTGTTGAACCTATTGTACTAAGTCACTCAAACATTATCCAAGTAACTACCGCGTGAGAAAGGATAACGCTGAGCAATGTATGTTGGAAACACCTTTTTTCCTTAATAAAAGTCTTTTACATTACTTTACTATTATTCTGCAAAGTTATCTTTTTTACTTCTTTTACTTGCATTTCTATACTTCTGCTTGCTTTTCAACAATCTCAAACATCCTTTCTCTGGGTCGAACATGCGTTCTTCCTTCTTACTCATTCTACATAAAAATTAGCATATGTTCTGGGATTAGTTTGATCGATCCCGTAAGTAAACCAAAAAAACTTACCTTTTTGGAGATCAGCGGTTGTTTACCAAAAACAACGGTAAACAAATTGGCACACCCGGTGGGACGTTGCTAATTTTCTATGTTACTGTGTTTTTCCTGTATAGTGATAACATTGCATGTTATTAAGAAGTGGTAGAGTAACCAACAAATATACTGTTAGGAAGGAAAATAGAGAGAGTAGTATGGCTAACGAGCCAAACCATGGAGAAATACCTCCACCATTCATAGGAACAGCGGTTACTACTGCTGTCGAAGGGAATATCCCAACTTCTGTTGGATCAATGCCAGCGTTAACCACAAATCAAATTGGACCCTTACTTTCGTATGTAGGTCCAAGAGGTCCTTTGGGAACGCCTCCACCAAGGATAAATCTAGGATCTCGATCAACTGTACCCCCAGGCTTTTCAATAACCTGGGTGGGTCGAGAACAGCCATATGGCATGCCAACTACTGAAATGGCTAGCCTTATGAATGCTGCGTCCACTTTTTCAGAACCTTTGGTGAATGCAACATCGCCATTACAAGGATCTGGAGCCAGTAGAAACCAATTTTTGGGAGGGCCATCTCACATGATACCAAGCCTCACAAATGCTTCGACAACAATTTTGAGGCAACAAATGGACGAAAGTAATCGTGAAATGGTACAAATGTTAGCACAAACTCTAAGTACAGTGCTAGATCCCCTCATTCAAACTGCTACACAGTCGAATCAACATATGACAGCGCAAATGACGCGCATGGCTGAATTCTTTGGGGTACCCCAAGTTATTCGACAACCCCAGAGGGTACCAATAAGGGTAAATCAAGGGGTAATTATGGAAGAAGATTTGACCGTTAATCCAAACCCCCAGATTCCTAGGGTAGAAGTAGAACAACCAAGAATAGACATACCTCGAAACCCTCGAAAAATCAATCAAGGCGTTTGTGATATGGTGGGAAAGAACTGGTTGTTTTTTGGAATGTTGGTTTGCGTTTTGCGTTTGTTTTTTCAAAATGTCGCGGTAAGCAAGAGTCGCCACCGACTTTTATTTTATCCAACAAGGAAAGGAAAAAAGCACAGAAAAATTCCTTTTTCGAGATATTTCTCGGGTTCGGGGGGTAGATTATAGAAAGGGAAGGTGTTAGCACCCTTTCTATCCGTGGTTATCCACGGGCTCTTAGGTACTTGCTCAAATGTTTTCAAAATTGCTTTTCTTTGTGTTTGTGGGTTTGAAGAAGTCTTTGTTTGAAAAGGAGTGTAAGTGTGGAAATTTTGTTTTGTTTTGAAAGAGCAAGTACTTAAGAACCATCTACCTACTCGAAAAAGGAATCGTTCTATGCTAATGTCCTTTAGACAGGGCTATCCCACTATGAATGAGTAGGTAGCCTAGTCGTTGGAGTTTAAGGGTCAATTCGATTTTAGGGGCGTGCGGTCACTAAAGCAATGTTAGGACGCCTTAGCGGTAACTCTAATGTCTTAGATCATTTTATCCGAGGCAACCGTTTCGAGGAAACTATGATCTTTGGACAAGAGGGCGACCTCTAAAACTTCCTATACTCAATGACCGCGTTACGAAGGCAACCAAGGGAGGTGTACCCTAAGTGTGCGCATGTGCGAGTGTGTTGTTTTCAGTTTATTTTTATCTTTTTACATGTCAATGGTGATCTAAGTTGATTTTAGGTTTAAACATTCAATCTTGTCATGCATTCCCTATTATCAAACATCTAACAGTTTATAAGTTGTGGAAATTAAATTGTGGAAATTAAACTAACTATTACAAGGCGTCGGGTATTTACATCGCCAAAAGCAACCCTTGAAATTAAAATGCAGAAAATAAATAAAGTGGTAAAAATAGTAAAGTCCTATTAAGCTATTACATTCCGGAAACAGATACAATATTGAATAAAATGGATCGCGTGCGGGAAATTAAACCGGGCGCAAGCTTTTAGGGTTTTGACCCTTTAATTAAAGAAAAGATTTTATTTGGTTATTTTGAATTTATGAATGAAATTAAACTAGATTAATTATTAAATTAGTAAATAAATTAATTAATAAAAATATTTTTGGGTTTTTGATATTTAAATAAATAAAAATAAATTTAATCAAAGTTAATAAAACCTAATTGTCTAAGTTAATTTTAATTATTGCAAAATATATTAAAAGTTATTCCTAATTAAAACTAAATTAATTAAATTAATATTGTAAAAGATAATAAAATACTGAAACTTAATTTAAATAAGAAAATATTTTTTGGTTTTTATTTTATAGAGAAAATTATTTAATTGGTTAGTCAATAATAAAAATAATAACAATGAATAATTAAAAGAAATAATAAAAAAATAGAAAGAGTTAGGAGGTTTGGGCCTGTTTAGGGGGTTGGAATGGCAATTCAGAGGCCCAATAGGCGCTGGCCTTGGCTGACTTTTTGGATCCAGCGTGTACACTTTGACTAGGTAGCATGGTGGACGTCCTTCTCTTAGCCCTCAGATCTCGCCTAAGGCCATCTGTCCATTAGAGATATGGAGGCGCATGATAGATCTCACGCTGGCATCAACACTGGATCACCTGAAGAAAAATAATAGCAAGGCATATGGGGGACTTGGGATTCGAACCCAGGTCCTGTTGGTCACTGAACAAACGCTACTACCACTCAGCCATCACGCTTCATTTGTTAATTATATGAGAATAAAATATAATAAGCGAAAATGCATTAATATGCCAGAATAAAAAATAAAACACGCGAATATTTGAACCAGCCATAGGGGAACTGGCGGGTCATCGTCTTCTTCCTTCAACCCTGTAATTTTTCCTGCGGATTCATATCCGCAGCTGAATTCGTAGGTCAACCCTAAAATCAATTCTAGGCCATGAAAATTAAATCTCGGACCATGGTTATGCTCGTCTTCCTCCTCCGGGCATGTCTATGTCCATCAATGGAACTAATTTCGCCTGTAAAAGAAATGCCCAAAAAACAAACTACAAAACCCTAGGTTCGGTTATGGGGTTACAGTCCATATAAATGCAATCAAACAATGCCAAAAGTTCAGAAATGTCATTAGCATCACAAATATGTCAAAGATTTGCCAGGAAAATGCAAGAATAACGAGTTAAGGTTTTGGAAACAGGGCCACGAAACGGGACACTTACAACGCGTTTTGATGGCTGTGAGAGATTGCTTTGGATGATTCTGACTCAGTGATTGTCCAACAATCGATTGGTGTTGAGTTTCGCTTCTGAAAATGCCTCCAAGGATGATTTCAGTTCCACACTTTTTGTCAATTTTGCAAGTTTGGTTCTTGGTATTCTTGCAGCCTCTAGGTCTCAATTTCGTGTGCTTTGGCTTGTATATGTAATATGCAATGTATTAGGTCAACATTTGTGGATTAAATCCTTGCACATTGATGCCATGGGATTTGATTTGATCCACCATTGAAAGCTTGCCTATTTTGTCAAAAATCCAATCTTTTTGCACATGGAATGGTTGATACGAATTTGATACACTTGATGATGATGATTCAATCTTGAAATATCCAAAAAGAGATCAAATAATCAATGTTTAGATTTTATTAGATTTAATTTGATTAAAAATGAAATAATTCATTAAAAAAATCAAATAAATTAATAAAATTGATAAATGGACACAAGGCTGAAGCTAGGACACGTGTGCAATGTGGCAAGATCAAATCAAGTGGAAAAGAATGGGCCCATTTGACAAAATTTGAAGTTTTGGGGATAGTTGACTTTTGACAATTTTGCAATAATGCCTAACTTCAACAATGCATAACTTCTTCAATTTTGAACTTTTGGAAGTGTTCTTTGACTTTTTAGAAAGGTTGAGAAGTCCTCTAACCAACCCTTTTGGTATCATCTCATTTTTATATTCCATGCTCAAGTTATAAGCTTTGGCAAAAAAAAGGTGTTTTTGTTAACTTTCAAAAATGACCTATAATGTTCAAATTTATAACTTCTTGTGAGTGCATTTTCTGATCTTGGAGTATGAAGATGGATTATAGGAAGTTGCATCCTCTTCAAAATGAGCTTTGGATGGGTCATTTATCATAAAGTATGAGAAAGTTATGCTTGGTCAAAGTTGAGTTGACTTTTTCTACAAAACCCTAATTTAGCAATTTTTGAGTCTTGATGAATTTTGAGCAATCCTTGATGAATCATGATAAACCATTGATCAAATGATGAAATATCCTTCAAAATGAGAATGTTGACAAAAAATCTTGAAGTTTGACTGTTTATAGGTCACAGTTGACTTTTGCCCTAGCACAGTCGATTTTTGGACCCTTTGAGCAATTGACTTTGCAAACTTCCTCTGTAAGGATTGAAATTTCACATGGATGATATTAAGAACATATTAGGACAATGGAGATCACTTGAGGTCATTTGGACCCAAGGATATTGATGCAACACAAAACCCTAATTTGGGGCTGACTGCCTTAGGAGATAGCTTGACTGTCCAACTCTTGAGCAATCTTGAGCCACTTGGAGATTTTTCTTGCCATGTTTTGAGAAATATGAGAGGGAAACTTTTGGTGTACAACAAATGCCCCTATTCAATCTTCTTAAACCTGAGGATGTAGATTGGCTTTCGTGGTCCGAAGGTGGAAGATGATTGAACACTAGAGTGCCCAGAAATTTGCACTCGCATGAAGTGGTATCAGCCCGGTGATGTCGGGAATGGGCTTACAGATACCATTTGGAGACTGTTGATATGAGGTATGAACTTCAACTAGAATAAGAATCAGGGAGATCTTAGCGTCGATCTGACTGAACCAGAGAAGGTCTTGGATTAACTTTGGCTGGATAAGAATCAGAAAAATCTTAGAATCGATTTAACTGAACCGGACGAAAGTCTTGTAATATCTTCAACTGGAATAAGCATCAGGGAGATCTTAGCGTTGATCTGACTGAACCAGAGAAAGTCTTGGATTAACTTTGATTGGATAAGAATCAGAAAAATCTTAGAATCAATTTAACTGAACCAGACAAAAGTCTTGGAATATCTTCAACTGGAATAAGAATCAGGGAGATCTTAGCATCGATCTGACTGAACCAGAGAAGGTCTTGGATTAACTTTGACTGGATAAGAATCAGAAAAATCTTAGAACCGATTTAACTAAACCAAACGAAAGTCTTGGAATATCTTCAACTGGAATAAGAATCAGGGAGATCTTCGCGTCGATCTGACTGAACCAGAGAAGGTGTTGGATTAACTTTGACTGGATAAGAATCAAAAAAGTCTTAGAATCGATTTAACTGAACCAGACGAAAGTCTTGGAATATCTTCAACTGGAATAAGAATCAGGGAGATCTTAGCGTCGATCTGACTGAACCAGAGAAGGTCTTGGATTAACTTTGACTGGATAAGAATCAGAAAAATCTTAGAATCGATTTAACTGAACCAGACGAAAGTTTTGGAATATCTTCAACTGGAATAAGAATCAGGGAGATCTTAGCATCGATCTGACTGAACCAGAGAAGGTCTTGGATTAACTTTGACTAGATAAGAATCAGAAAAATCTTAGAATCGATTTAACTGAACCAGACGAAAGTCTTGGAATATCTTCAACTAGAATAAGAATCAGGGAGATCTTAGCGTCGATCTGACTGAACCATAGAAGGTCTTGGATTAACTTTGACTGGATAAGAATAAGAAAAATATTAGAATCGATTTAATTGAACCAGACGAAAGTATTGGAATATCTTCAACTGGAATAAGAATCAGGGAGATCTTAGCGTTAATCTGACTGAACCAGAGAAGGTCTTGGATTAACTTTGACTGGATAAGAATAAAAAAAATCTTAGAATCGATTTAACTGAACCAGACGAAAGTCTTGTGATATCTTCAACTGGAATAAGAATCAGGGAGATCTTAGCGTCGATCTGACTGAACCAAAGAAGGTCTTGGATTAACTTTGACTGGATAAGAATTAGAAAAATCTTAGAATCAATTTAACTGAACCAGACGAAAGTCTTGTGAGAGCATCTTTCTGAGGAATCCGCTGAAACAACCCTCAATAGATGTAGTTTTTGAGGGGACTACCAGGTCATATAAGTAGTCAACGATGTTTATTGATTCATCTTTCCCTGAAAAGGTAAAGAGTTAGTCATATGCAATGTCAAGATGTATGAAATGCATGATATATATCAAGCAATGATGCTCTCAAAATAAATGAGATTGTGTGGTATGATGTGTATATGCATGTATCATGATGTATGGAAATGTAATGTTTCTAGCTGGGGAAAATAAATCTCGGATAGCTGCTGAAGAATAGAGCTGGATTCTTCGTTTCCGCTGGGGATGGTGAACGAAGAGAATAAACCTGCAGGAGAGGATGACTATGTTGGGGAAATAAACTGATGAGGAGATTACTCTGTGGGGAAGAGATGTTCTGCTGAAGATTCCACTGATAAATTCTGTCAGGATGAATTATCGTTGCAGGTGATATTGAATACTATTGGGGATTGAATTCCTGTTTGTGAAAGGAAAGAAATCCGCTGGGGATGATCTTTGGTTGCGACTTCACTGGGAATAACCTTTTAGACTCTTATGGGGATAATCCTTTGAGTTCTGCTGGGAATGATCCTTTGAACTCCACTGGGGAGATTTATTTTTGTACTCCACTGGGGATAAACTTCCAGAGTCTACTAGGGATAATTCTCCCAACTTCGTTGAGGAAGCTTTTTTAGACTGCGCTGGAAAAATTTTAACTCCACTGGGGATATCTTGTACTCTGTCGGGGAGCATTCTTATATTCCGTTAGGGAATATTATGACTGCCGGGGATATCAAGCCTTTTTAGTGTTGATGGTAGATAAACTCTGCTTGGGGAGAATATTACCGATTCGTTTATAGTTGCAAGTCTCAGTTGGGGAGAGCTATCATTACTGTCTTACTCTGCGGGGAGTGAAAGTACCTTGGTCATATTCTTCAGCTGAATCTACCTTGTACCTGGTGGACATAGCAACTGTACAGGTTGCACAATTCTCATTTTCCCCTGTTTCTGATATTACCAATAATCATCTTTTTGTTTCGCATGCAAATATTTATGAGCAGCAATTAATGTCAAATGCATATATCAAAAATGAACATTGGACGTTCTTTGCAAAACAAAACAGATAAAGGAAAAACAGTTTGAAACTTCTTTGAAAATGAATTGTATTGATTTTGAAGTTTGGCCTGTAAATAGGCGCTTTTATACAAGAGGCTGACGTCCTAGTAAGAGAACACCGCCGAACAGATATAGTTTATACAATTTGTGAAAAACAAAGAAAAACATCTATGTGAACAATCCCATTGGGTTCCAACTCTGCTATTGCCTTTATATCCTCGAGCATCTCATCACTTCGCTACTTGGTTGAAGGTAGATCAGATTGTTTGGCGCCGTTCGAGCCTGATAGTCGATACCGAAGTCTGGATGCAAGGTGATCCAATGAGACATAGTGTTACGCTTTGATCCCTAATTTTTGCCTGGACCGCCCTTTCGGGTTTTCAGTCCACCGGGATACCCTTTTTTTGCCCAAGTCGCCTTTTCAGGTTTTCGACTTTCCGGGTGTATAGATTTTTCATTTTCATCCCTTATTTTTGCCCGAACCCTTTTGGTTCGCCGGGAAGCCCTTATTTTTGCCTAGGCCAGTTAACCTAGCGGGTCTTTGATTATGCGTAGTATCTTTTCACTATGTGCATTGACGGGGTGATGAAGGTCGTCACCATCCATGGTGGTTAGAATCATAGCTCCTCATGAGAAAATGTTCTTAACCACAAATGGCCCTTCATAAGTAGGGGTCCATTTGCCCCTGGGATCACCTTGAGGTAGAATAATGCGCTTGATTACCAGATCCCCAACTTGATACTCTTGTCGTCTAACTTTCTTGTTAAATGCCCTGATCATCCGTTTTTGGTACGTCTGACCATGAAAAATAGCAGTAAGTCTCTTTTCGTCGATTAGGTTCAGCTGATCAAGCCGGGCCTGGATCCAGTCATCTTCGCTCAAACCTGCATCCTTTTATAATTCGGAGAGAGGGTATCTGAACTTCGATGGGCAAAAATGCCTCCATACCATATACCAAGGAATAGGGTGTTTCCCCTATTGACGTCCGTGCTGAGGTACGGTACCCATGGAGAGAAAATGGCAACATCTCATGCCAATCTTTGTACGTCACCGTCATCTTCTGTACAATCTTCTTAATGTTCTTATTAGCCGCTTCAACAGCCCCATTCATCTTCGGCCGATAAGGAGAAGAATTGTGGTGTTGTATCTTGAACTGCTTGCAGAGCTCAGTGATCATCTTGTTGTTGAGATTGGTACCATTGTCTGTAATGATCCTTTCTGGTACACCATACCGACAGATCAAATTGTGCCAAATGAACCATGCCATGACGTTCTTGGTTACAGTAGCAAAGGAAGTTGCTTCAACCCATTTCGTAAAGTAATCAATTGCTATCAGGATGAAACGATGCCCGTTGGATGCCGTAGGTCTGATCTCGCCGATCATATCAATGCCCCACATTACAAAAGGCCAAGGTGCTGTCAAGATGTTCAGAGGAACTAGAGGTATGTGCACCTTATCAGCATAAACTTGGCATTTGTGACATGTTTGAGAATGTTGATAACAGTCGGCTTCCATTGTAGACTAATAGTATCCTGCCCGAAGGATTTTCTTTGCCATGGTGTGTCCACTGGAATGAGTTCCGAAAGTACCTTCGTGTAATTCTGTCATGATCCTTTCTACTTCGTTCTTATCCATACATCGCAGCAGGGTTGAATCATGGTTATGCTTGTAAAGAATGCCATTGCTGATGAAGAACTTCGCCGCGAACCTCCTCCGAAACTTCTTGTCATTAACAGATGCACCCTCGGGGTACTCCTGAGCCTCAAGGTACCTCTTCACCTCATGATACCAGGGTTTATCTGCTACCTCTTCAGTCTCAAAGTCACAGCAATGTGCCGGTTCGTCCAATCTTTCAATGATAATCCGGGGAACCTCGTTGTCCCAATTGACTTTGAACATAGAAGACATCGTAGCCAGTGCGTCCGCTAACTGATTCTCCTCTCTAGGGATGTGTTCAAAGGTTATCTCCTCGAAATGGGGAAGCAATGTCAACATATACTCTTTATAAGGAATAAGATTTGGGTGTTTCATATCCCACTCGCCTTTGATCTGACTGATCATGAGAGCGGAATCTCCGAAGACACTTAGGAACTTAATCCTTAGGTCAATTGCTGCTCGAAGACCCATGATGCATGCTTCATACTCCGCCATATTGTTGGTGCAGTTGAAACATAGTCAGGCGGTAAACGGAGTATGAGAGCCTTTAGGAGATATGATTACGGCACCAATGCCATTACCCAAAGTGTTTGAAGCTCCATCAAAGTACATAGACCATCGGGATCCTTCCTCAGGTCCTTCATCTGGTCCAGGTTCTTCACAGTCGGTCACTATCATGATATTCTCGTCCGGAAATTCAAAGTTCAAAGACTGGTAATCATCCACTGCCTGATGTGCCAAATGATCTGCCAACACACTTCCCTTAATTTCCTTTTGGGTCATATATTGGATGTCATACTCGGTTAAGATCATCTGCCATCTTACTATTCTTCCGGACAAGGCAGGCTTTTCGAAGATATACTTGATTGGATCCATTTTTGAAATCAATAAAGTAGTGTGAGTCAGCATATACTGTCTCAGCCGGCGAGCATCCCATGCCAAAGCGCATCAAGTTTTCTCGAGCAACGAGTATCGGGTCTCGCAGTCGGTAAAATTTTTGCTAAGGTAATAAATAGCATGCTCTTTTTGACCAGACTTGTCATGCTGACCCAGCACACACCCCATTGAATTATCGAGTACCATCAAGTATAAGATCAAAGGTCTCCCCTCAACTGGTGGCATCAGAATAGGTGGCTCTTGGAGATACTCTTTGATCCTTTCGAACGCGGCCTGGAATTCATTGTTCCAACGTACTACTTGATCTTTCTTCAGTAACTTGAAGATTGGTTCACAAGTAGTAGTTAGGTGCGAGATGAATCGGGCAATGTAGTTCAGACGACCCAGAAAGCCTCTGACTTCTTTCTCTGTTCTGGGAGCTGGCATTTCCTGTATAGCTTTCACCTTTGTAGGATCCACTTGAATACCTTTCTCGCTTACGAAGAAACCCAGTAGCTTACCAGATCTCACCCCGAAGGTGCACTTGTTCGGGTTTAACCTCAGCTTGTACAACTTCAACCTGTCAAACAACTTCCGAAGGTGGTCCAGATGTTCTTCCTCAGTTTGAGATCTTGCAATCATGTCGTCGACGTATACCTCAATCTCATGATGGATCATGTCATGAAACAAAGCAACCATGGCACGCTGATACGTTGCCCCATAATTTTTCAACCCAAAAGGCATGACCTTGTAGTAAAAGGTACCCCACTGAGTAACAAAGGTTGTCTCCTCCATGTCTTCGGGAGCCATTTTAATTTGATTATAACCGGAGAAACCATCCATAAAGGAGAAGACTTTATGCTGAGCGGTGTTGTCAACCAGAACTTCGATATGAGGTAGAGGGAAATCATCCTTGGGACTCGCCCTGTTCAAATCCCTATAGTCAACACACATTCGAACCTTACCATCCTTCTTCGGTACAGGAACCACATTGGCCACCCACTGTGGGTAGGAAGTAACTGCTAGAAAATCAGCGTCAAACTGTTTCATAACTTCAGCCTTGATTTTCTCAGACATCTCTGGGCGCATTCAGCGGACCTTCTGTTTCACTGGAGGACAGTTTTCCTTGGTAGGCAGGCGGTGAACCACAATATCGGTATCCAAACCAGGCATATCTTCGTAAGACCAGGAAAAGATCTCAACGTAGTCACGCAGCATCTGAATCAACCGTTGCTTCATACTAAGCTCCAGATTTGCCCCGATCTTGACCTCTTTCTTGTCTACCTTTGTACCCATATTCACTGTTTCCACTGGCTCTTCATGTGGTTGTATAGCCCCCTCCACTTGGAGTAACAGTCTTGCAAGTTCACCAGGCACTTCGCAATCATCTTCACCTTTGTCTTCGGCTAAGTTGATCATATTTTCGAAGTCATAACTGGAAGTAGCAGAGTCGTTACCAGTGAGATCCAGAGTGGATGTAGACCTGTATATGTGAGTGTGTGTAAAATAGTTGTTTTGCAATATGTAATAAAAGAAAAACAAGGAGCGCAGAATTTGAAATTCAAGAAATGTCCAATGCTTTTATTAATTATATATGTAAATGACACACATAAAGCCCTCACAAATGAAGCCACGGTGCTCCGGGTAAGACACCGGACCATAAAGTTTAAAACATTGTCTGTTACAAATTCAAAACAAAAAGTTTCATTACTGGGTTAACAAAAGAAATAGGGATGAAGTCCTTTGTTGTCTAGTTGCTTAGTCCAACGTCGGTCGTAGGATAGATCCAACTGTCAAACTCAAACTCTTCAATGTCGTTTTCGATGGCATTCACTCCTGAGTTGCTGATGAACAAGGGAGGTCTTCCAATCCGTGCATTCCGAACAGCCCTTTGAGCTTCTGTAGTGAAACCCAAACCAAACTTGTTAGTCTTCTGTGCAAAATCAGGGAGTTGGCCCCAATTTGCACACCCACCTTTCTCGACAACAGCCCGAGCATCCTTTAGGGAGGCCATCTTCATAGGAGAATCTTTAACAACAGTCTCAGTTGATGCCAGCGTCTGGGGAACCTCTTCAAAGTGCTAAAACGGGGTCTCAATAAACTCCCCATCCATTTCTACGTATCGGAAAGAGTTAAGGTGGCTAACCATGTACTCCTCTTCTCCTTGTACTGTCACGATTTTCCCTTTGACCGGGTACTTCAGCTTCTGGTGGAGCGTTGAGGTTACTGCCCCAGCTTTGTGGATCCATGGACGACCCAGCAAACAAGAATAAGATGGCCGAATGTCCATCACATAGAGTGTGGAGTTAAAAACCTGAGAACCAACCTTAATTAGAATATCCACTTCTCCATGCACCATTCTCTTACACCCATCAAAGGCCCTAACAACAATGTTGCTTGGTTTCAACTCCAACCCTTCACAGTCCAACCGGTCTAGAGCTTTCTTAGGCAAAACATTCAATGAGGAACCAGTATCCACCAATACATGAACAAGAGTAGAGCCCCTGCATTCAATGGAGACATGTAGGGCATCATTGTGATTCTTCCCTTTAGCAGTCAAGTCGGCGTCAAAGAAACCCAACCCATTATCAGCAGTCAGACTAGCCACGCAATCTTTAAACTGATCAGCCGATGTTTCTTGAGGTACATGTGCAGTCTTCAGGAAAGCAATCAGAGCCTGGGCATGGGCTTCTGAGCATAGCAACAGTGACAACATAGAGATTTTGGACGGGGTTTGCCCCAGCTGCTCGACTACATTGTAGTCACTCTTTTTTATGATCTTTAAAATCTCTTCCATCTCTTATCTAGAAGCTTCAACAGTAATCGTCTTCGGTGCCTCCGTCCGGGCAGGCTCATTGGTGGTCCCTTTGCCCCGAGTGTTGGATGACTCGCCGACAGGGGTAAGAATGGGAACTTGAGCAGGAATAGCCGCAGGTACACTGGCAGGTGTAATAACAATAGGTTTCCGGGCAGTTGGTGGAGAGATATCAGGGGAGAAAAGTCTTCCGCTGCGGGTGACTTTAGCAGGTCCCACAATATTGCTGACATTAGTATCAACATCCAACTCTTGTTTAACTCCATGAAAATAAACATCAGCCCCGTAGTGCCAAGGGACAGCTTTATCAGATGTATAGGGGATAGGCCCAGGAACAGTGATGATCAATGGTGCGATTCTTGGAACAGATGTAATTCTAACAGGCTTTCTCATGGAAGCCTTAGAAGAATTGTCGAAAATGGTGATAATAGCAACTTCTTCAGTACGGACTAGAGGAACAACATTCTTCTCAAACAGAATCTCTTTACTATTCATCAGGTGTTGGACACCTGATTTCAAAAGATGGCAATCGGTTGGTAGGGTAGAACACATACGACAACCTTTGTCACAGCCCAGAAATAAACCGGCTAGCAAAAGGTTCTTCTTCACAGTCATCAAAGGGGTAATAATGTCGTTCACAGAAACCACAAACGAGTCTTCATCTATAACATTCACTCCATGCTTGGGCATAGGAGCAATCACAACATTAGGTATTTCGGGCGCCTCGAACTCAATCTCCTTAGCATCAATTAAGTCCTGTATTTTGTTCTTCAAAGCCCAACAATCATCTGTATTATGTCCCGAGCTATCAGAGTGAAAAGCACAGCGGGCATTAGGGTTGTACTTTGGTGATGTAGTGTTGGGATTCTGCGGAGCCTCCCTTGGAGTTATTAGATTGGTTTTCAATAACTGCGGCAGAATCTGAGACAAAGTCATGTTGAGATGGGTGAATTACCTTCGAGGTATCTCGGCCTTTTGCTGATCGTTGCGTTAAGGAGCACCAGCAGGTCTTGAAATGACCACCGCATTAATAGCTTGGCGGTGTTCATGTCTATTCTGGCTTTTCGAACTGTAAACAGCACTAGACTCTTTCTTAAAAGGCTTTTTCTCGGTGCTCGATGAAGCAACCTTTTGTATCTTACCAGACTTAATACCAGTCTCAATCCTTTCACTGGTCATAATTAGCTCTGTAAACCCAGATGAAGAACTTCCGATCAGATGGTTGAAAAACGGACCAGACAAGGTCCCCAGAAACATATCAACCAGCTCCCTATCAGCCAAGGGTGGTTTCACTCTTCCAGCGAGGTCCCTCCACTTCTGAGCATAATCTTTGAAACCTTTTCCCGTTCCAATAGACATACTCTGCAGTTGGGTACGCGTAGGAGCGAGGTCGGTATTGTATTGGTACTGCCTGTAGAAAGCAGCAGCCAAATCTTCCCAACTGCGGATACTGGCTCCGTCTAACTGGTAAAACCGTTCAAGCTAAGTCCCTAAGAGACTGTCTTGAAAGAAGTGGATCCATAGGTTCTTCTCAGCGGTGTACGGCTGAATCTTCCTTACATATGACCGGAGGTGCAGCTTCGGACAAGAAACTCTGTCACACTTAGCAAAGGCTGGTGCTTTGAATTTGTAGGGAATCACCACCCCAGATGATAGACCCAGATCACCAAAGTCCAGACCAGGCACTTTCTGAACTTCCATCGCACTCAAGCGGTCTTCTAGTTGCTTGTATCTATCCTTATCCGGAGGATACTGGTCTTCGTCGAAGTCTGTCTCATTGTCTGAGACCACAGGGCTAAGAGCCCTCCTTTCTTCCTGACTATCTTTCCCTCCAAATGAGGTGGTCAAATCAACTTCATCCTGTAGCCTATTTCCAAACCTGTGACTTGTGTTAAATAGGACTGTCCTTTTCTTCTTCTTCTTCTTCTTCTCTTTCAGAATAGGGTCTTCAGATCTTGCTGACCCGTAGCTAAATTCATGAATAACTCTTGGAATTGGGCGTTTTGCGCCTGTAGGGCCTTGATTGCTTGCTCTGTTGATGGTTCGGCAGATATGATGCTGAAATAAACAGCGAAGAAGATAAGAGACCTGTAATGGGTACCTGTTATGAAGTGCATGGGATGAAATGTGTATGACATGATTTCAAAGACATCGAGAGATTCAAATTCGTAAACAAGAAATGAAACACACTTTTATTAGATAAACTTTGAAATTCAAATTGTTCAACAGATTCCCTTAAGGAGTTACAAGAAAGGAAATACTGAAAAGTAAATAAAAACTGGAAAGGAAATAATCAAAGGACAATCAGTGCTCCCATGGTCGCTTCTTGTCGGTGAGGACATAGTCATTGAGGATCCGCTCGTTCTCCAGCTGCCTAGTCAACTTCTGAATCTTTTACTCTTGCTCGTTAAACTTTTCTCAGTAAGCATCCTGCTCTTCTCTCAGCTGCATCCAAGACCTTTTCAGTTCCCTAATGTCAGTGGGCATATGAGGATAGAGGATGGTCGGAAGAACCCCTTCTTCATTAGCAACTTCAACAATGATAGGCAGGACGGCTTCATACGGCATACCCAGATTTTAGGCACGGATACGAACCCATCTGAGATATGGCTCCATTGGAAGAGAAGTCTTTGGACCCAGCTCATGTGGATCAGATCTGTGAACTCTATCCCAAGCCCTTATGAATCTGCGGCGTTGCTCGTCACTACCCCCTTGAAAATCAAAGATAATACTAGGCATTAGCAGCTCATGAGGACCTTCTCTTCTAGCTCGCCCAAACTGACGTACGGCCAAGCATGGATTGCAGGTAATCCATCCATTTGTTCCTATCATTAGAACATTGGGGTATTCCCCACAGCGATCAATAATGGCCACCTCATCCATACCCTTGATAGTCCAGATGATGTCATTATGAGAGAGGGACATAACCCTATAGGCCCAGCCCATGCCTTCTTTGTTCTTCAAAACTGACTTGGGAAGGTGAGAAATAAACCACCTTTCCAACAATGGAGCACAACACATCAAGGTTCCCCGCTTTCGAGCAGTACGGGCATAAAGCTGATGAAGAATGTCACCCAAGAGAGTGGGTACAAGATTACGAGAGATGAAGATTTTCATCGCATTCACATCAACAAAGGAGTCAGAGTTTGGAAACAATATCAAGCCATATATCAGAAGAGCCATAATATCTTCGAATGCCTTGAAGTCTAGACTATCCCAGAAATAATTAGCCTTACCAACCAAGAACTTAGTCAGAAAGCCCTTTGCTCCACTTCTAGTCTCCCAATTAGCCATTACCTCATCTTTTGTCATATGAAGGGCTGAAGCAATCTCTTCTGGTCTAAGAATCTTCTCCCAACCAGTAAACGGGGTCTGCTCCAGAATAGAGATACCGAGCAGATCAGAGAACTCTTCCAAGGTGGGAACCAACTGGTAGTCCTGAAAAGTAAAGCAATGGTACAGTGGATCATAGAACTGGACTAGGACACCCATCATCTGCTCATCCAATTTGGAGGTGACCAAACTAAGAAGATGCCCATCTTTTCTGATGAAGGAGGTAGTATCAGACATCTTTGCAACCAATTCTTTAAACATAGCGGGAACCTGGACAAAGTTGATCCGGATGGTATTCCTACGCATGGGTGCCATGACCTACAAAACAGAACAAAGATGAATCCCTCCTGTCTTTGAAATAGGTTAGTCCAATGCAAGATGTATGCAATGTCATGATGTCATGATGTCATGATAGAAAGCACACCACAAGTATCCACAAATAGAAAACATGGTAAAGGCAAACAAGTCACACAGAGAGCCCTTAGATTTCAGGCTGGCAAGGAGTATATGTACTACCCTCTTTTAGTTCAGTTGGTTTAAACCTGTCCTAAAAATAGTAACCGGGTTCTAGAGGATCTCAATATCACTGACTACCCTCAATCGGTCATAATTCCAGTTTAGCAACCTTTTCTTGCAGCCATAATCATTGCGAGAGTTTAGTCTCAATGAGTGTAGCATACTGCTACTGTTCTATGGCCAAGTTGGTCAATTTAAAGGTTCTAAGGTCAGTTGGTGCTTAATGACCCCTTAGAAGACCCATATTCTCCTTGTTCCGACACAAGGGATATCGGTACAAACTAAAGTGCCACACCAACGTAGCTACTGCTTCAACCGTATCGGTCTACACTGTACAGTTCCCTCACAGTTTATTGCTACTTACCTAAAGGGTATCCCCATATCCGGGTTAGGATCTATAGTAACTCCTATACAAGCCCACAAAGATAAATCATACAAAGCAAACAATTGAAAACACATGAACTATTCCTAAGGTACACCCCACTTATAAGCGTCCCCAGAAGAGTCGCCAGTTCTGTGATACGGTGGGAAAGAACTGACTATTTTTTGGAATGCTGGTTTGCGTTTTGCGTTTTGCGTTTGTTTTTGCAAAATGTCGCGGTAAGCAAGAGTCGCCACCGACTTTTATTTTATCCAACAAGGAAAGGAAAAAAGCACAGAAAAATTCCTTTTTCGAGATATTTCTCGGGTTCGGGGGGTAGATTATAGAAAGGGAAGGTGTTAGCACCCTTTCTATCCATGGTTATCCACAGGCTCTTAGTACTTGCTCAAATGTTTTCAAAATTGCTTTTCTTTGTGTTTGTGGGTTTGAAGAAGTCTTTGTTTGAAAAGGAGTGTAAGTGTGAAAATTTTGTTTTGTTTTGAAAGAGCAAGTACTTAAGAACCATCTACCTACTCGAAAAAGGAATCATTCTATGCTAATGTCCTTTAGACAGGGCTATCCCACTATGAATGAGTAGGTAGCCTCGTCGTTGGAGTTTAAGGGTCAATTCGATTTTAGGGACGTGCGGTCACTAAAGCAATGTTAGAACGCCTTAGCGGTAACCCTAATGTCTTAGATCATTTTATCCGAGGCAACCGTTACGAGGTAACTATGATCTTTGGACAAGAGGGCGACCTATAAAACTTCCTATACTCAATGACCGCGTTACGAAGGCAACCAAGGGAGGTGTACCCTAAGAGTGCGCATGTGCGAGTGTGTTGTTTTTAGTTTATTTTTATCTTTGTACATGTCAATGGTGATCTAAGTTGATTTTAGGTTTAAACGTTCAATTTTGTCATGCATTCCCTATTATCAAACATCTAACAGTTTATAAGTTGTGGAAATTAAATTGCGGAAATTAAACTAACTATTACAAGGCGTCGGGTATTTACATCGCCAAAAGTAACCCTTGAAATTAAAATGCGGAAAATAAATAAAGTGGTAAAAATAGTAAAGTCCTATTAAGCTATTACATTTCGGAAACAGATACAATATTGAATAAAATGGATCGCGTGCGAGAAATTAAATCGGGCGCAAGCTTTTAGGGTTTTGACCCTTTAATTAAAGAAAAGATTTTATTTGGTTATTTTGAATTTATGAAAGAAATTAAACTAGATTAATTATTAATTAGTAAATAAATAAATTAATAAAAATATTTTTGGGTTTTTGATATTTAAAGAAATAAAAATAAATTTAATCAAAGTTAATAAAACCTAATTGTCTAAGTTAATTTTAATTATTGCAAAATATATTAAAAGTTATTCCTAATTAGAACTAAATTAATTAAATTAATATTGTAAAAGATAATAAAATACTGAAACTTAATTTAAATAAGAAAATATTTTTTGGTTTTTATTTTATAGAGAAAATTATTTGATTGGTTAGTCAATAATAAAAATAATAACAATGAATAATTAAATGAAATAATAAAAAAATAGAAAGAGTTAGGAGGTGTTGGCCTGTTTAGGGGGTTGGAATGGCAATTCAGAGGCCCAATAGGCGCTGGCCTTGGCTGACTTTTTGGATCCAGCGTGTACACTTTGACTAGGTAGCATGGTGGACGTCCTTCTCTTGGCCCTCAGATCTGGCCTAAGGCCATCTATCCATTGGAGATATGGAGGCGCATGATAGATCTCACGCTGACATCAACACTGGATCACCTGAAGAAAAATAATAGCAAGGCATATGGGGGACCTGGGATTCGAACCCAGGTCCTGTTGGTCACTGAACAAACGCTACTACCACTCAGCCATCATGCTTCATTTGTTAATTATATGAGAATAAAATATAATAAGGGAAAATGCATTAATATGCCAGAATAAAAAATAAAACGCGTGAATATTTGAACCAACCATAGGGGGACTGACGCGTCATCGTCTTCTTCCTTCAACCCTGTAATTTTTCCTGCGGATTCATATCCGCAGCTGAATTCGTAGGTCAACCCTAAAATCAATTCTAGGCCATGAAAATTAAATCCCGGACCATGGTTATGCTCGTCTTCCTCCTCCGGTCATGTCTATGTCCATCAATGGAACTAATTTCGCCTGTAAAAGAAATGCCCAAAAAACAAACTACAAAACCCTAGGTTCGGCTATGGGGTTACAGTCCATATAAATGGAATCAAACAATGCCAAAAGTTCATAAATTTCATAAGGATCACAAATATGTCAAAGATTTTCCAGGAAAATACAAGAATAGCGAGTTAAGGTTTTGGAAACAGGGCCACAAAACGGGACACTTACAGCGTGTTTTGATGGCTGTGAGAGCTTGCTTTGGATTGATTCTAACTCAGTGATTGTCCAGCAATCGATTGGTGTTGAGTTTGGCTTCTGAAAATGCCTCCAAGGATGATTTCAGTTTCACACTTTTTGTCCATTTTGCAAGTTTGGTTCTTGGTATCTTGCAGCCTCTAGGTCTCAATTTCGTGTGCTTTGGCTTGTATATGTAATATGCAATGTATTAGGTCAACATTTGTGGATTAAATCCTTGCACATTGATGCCATGGGATTTGATTTGATCCACCATTGAAAGCTTGCCTATTTTGTCAAAAATCCAATCTTTTTTCACATGGAATGCTTGATACGAATTTGATACACTTGATGATGATGATTCAATCCTGAAATAGCCAAAAAGAGATCAAATAATCAATGTTTGGATTTTATTATATTTAATTTGATTAAAAATGAAATAATTCATTAAAAAAATCAAATAAATTAATAAAATTGATAAATGGACACAAGGCTGAAGCTAGGACACGTGTGAAATGTGACAAGATCAAATCAAGTGGAAAAGAATGGGCCCATTTGACAAAATTTGAAGTTTTTGGGATAGTTGACTTTTGGCAATTTTGCAAAAATGCCCAACTTCAACAATGCATAACTTCTTTAATTTTGAACTTTTGGAAGTTTTCTTGGACTTTTTAGAAAGCTTGAGATGTCCTATAACCAACCCTTTTGGTCTCATCTCATTTTGATATTCCATGCTCAAGGTATAAGGTTTGGCAAAAAAGGTGTTTTTGTTGACTTTCAAAAATGACCTATAATGTTCAAATTTATAACTTCTTGTGAGTGCATTTTCTGATCTTGGGGTATGAAGATGGATTGTAGGAAATTGCATCCTCTTAAAAATGAGCTTTGGATGGGTCATTTCTCATAAGTATGAGAAAGTTATGCTTGGTCAAAGTTGAGTTGACTTTTCCTACAAAACCCTAATTTATCAATTTTTGAGTCTTGATGAATTTTGAGCAATCCTTGATGAATCATGATCAACCCTTGATAAAATGATGAAATATCCTTCAAAATGAGAATGTTGACAAAAAATCTTGAAGTTTGACTGTTTATAGGTCACAGTTGACTTTTGCCCTATCATAGTCGATTTTTGGACCCTTTGAGCAATTGACTGGGCAAACTTCCTCTGCAAGGCTTGAAATTTGACATGGATGATCTTGAGAACATATTAGGACAATGGAGAGCACTTGAGGTCATTTGGACCCAAGGATATTGATGCAACACAAAACCCTAATTTGGGGCTGACTGCCTTAAGAGATAGCTTAACTGTCCAACACTTGAGCAATCTTGAGCCACTTGGAGATTTTTCTTGCCATGTTTTGAGAAATATGAGAGGGCAAATTTTGGGGTACAACAGCGTTATTATGGCTAATAGAAACCAAAACTCTGACAAATTAATACAGCAAGTTCGTCACCAGAACTATGGGACGGACAATAATTTAACCGCCATGATCGAGAGGATCATGCTTCAAAACGGGATGAATGTTGGTTTTCACAGACCAAACTTTGCATCCCCATTATCAGAATATATTCTGCAAACAGACTTACCACCTAGAGGAAACGTCCCAAAATTCACTAAATTTTCAGGGGATACGACAGAGTCGACTGTCGAACATGTGGCTAGATATTTGATAGAGGCCAGAGAAATAGCAAACAATGAAAACCTTAGAATCAAATATTTCCCAAGTTCCCTGACAAAGAATGCTTTCACTTGGTTCACTACCCTCCCAGCCAATTTGATCCACAACTGGAACCAATTGGAAAGATTGTTCCATGAAAAATTTTACATGGGTCAAACCAAGATAAGTCTAAAAGAATTGGCTAGTGTGAAGAGAAGGTTCACAGAACCAGTTGATGAATATTTAAATAGGTTTCGAATACTCAAAGCCAGATGCTTTACCCAAGTGCCTGAGCATGAATTAGTCGAAATAGCAGCGGGGGGCCTGGATTATTCGATTAGGAAAAAGTTAGATACACAATACCTAAGAGATATGGCCTAACTTGCTAATAGAGTTCGACAAGTAGAACGCCTTAAAGCTGAAAAGGCTAAAACTGCCAAAACTCATCGACGAGAAAAGGTAGCTTATGTCGAAATGGATGATGACGATCCGGAGACATACAGCGACCCAATAAATGTCGAAGAAGGAGAAATTGATTTAGCTGAATTAAAACAAGGACCACCATATTCTTGTAAATTGCTAGTGCCATCAAATGGGAAAAATCCTGTAGAACCTGAGAAAAACAGCGATAAATTTCCTAAGAAAACTTATAGCTTCGACATATCCAAGTCTGACGAAATATTCGATCTATTAGTTAAAGATGGACAAATGATAGTGCCCCCAGGGGCTAAATTGCCTCCTTTAGAACAGAGAAAGAAAAGAGGTTTTTGTAAATACCATGATTTTTTGGGACATAAAACCTCACAATGTTTCCTTTTCAGGGAACTCGTTCAACAAGCGCTGAAGGAAGGAAGGATGAAATTTGCTGATAAACTAGCAATGAAGATCGACACAAACCCACTGAAGGCAGAGGCGCATTATGCCGAACCAGTTGGCATTCATATGGTGGAGGTGTCTGAAGATTTCATCACAAAACCCATCTTCGGAAGTTTCACTGGGAACATCTCCAGGAAAACTATTGAAGGGGTGAGAAAGGCCACTGAAGGCCTGGATCTAAAAAAGAAGTTGGCCAAGGGTCGAACAAGAAGGCTGCTGAAAGCTCGAAACTGATCAAATGGGTTACTGAAAACCCAAACAAAAAAGGAGTTGCTGAAAGGTCCAGCAAACACAACCACCACAGGTTCTTACTTGGTTGCTGCAAAGGGTTCGACAGAGGACTTGGAGGCCAAAATGAAGAAGATGAACCTGGTTGCCAAAAGCAACGTGCAGGTTAACATGGTCGAAGTATCTGGCGCCAAAGCTTCAGAGGAAGCCATTCGACAAGAAGAAGTAAACAAAACTGCATTCCCAAAGGAGGATGAAGATTTGGAAGATTTTTTGCATAGGTGCCAGAAGAAGAAATCGAAAGTAATACTATGCCCTAAATGTAGCTCTATTTTCGATAAGAAAGCCGCTGAACACATACAAGTTATGCGGGTTGTAAAAGCAAAACAGGGCACCAATGCCCTACAAAGAATGGGTCCAGAAATTCGATTTAACCCTAGAAGAAGACATCAACAAAGACCCATGAATCAGGAAAGGAGGCCATCAACTTTTAGGCATCCAACTAATGTGCCTACAGGTACTTGGCTAAATACCATGGGAAGGAAGCGGCCAAATGAAGAAAGATGGCAGGCATTCTACATACCAAGAGGTTCTTCTCTAGATTACAGAAAGGAATACCATGCTTCTGCATGGAACAAAATGACCCATGTGTCGAGCAATTATAAAGGAAAGAATCTTATGTTTCGTTCACAGTGGAGAAGGTTCCAAAGACAGCGAAAGGCCGAGAAAAAGGCAGCTGGACCTCATCCAGAAGTTAGCTCTAATGTGCAGAAAAAACAAAGGAAGCCTCTGGAGAGAAATCTTGTGCCCTGGGCGGAAGAGTGTGGGTCGAATGATGAAGACGAATCCGACTCTAGTGACAGTCTAGACATCATGGTGAATGTCATATCTGTATTGCCCAAAGAATACAACTGTGAGGTCGAAGTCAAAGAAACTAACCTAATGGTTGAACAAGAATTGGCTAGACACAAGCCAGCATGTTACTATATAATGAACAATGGATGAGTGGAAGAACAAAACGCATTTTTTGAATCACCAACAGAGGAAATGAAGAGCCATCTGAAACCCTTGTTCATTAGAGCAAAGGTTGGGGAGGTAACCATAAACAAAATTCTGGTTGATTGTGGGGCAACCATCAATATCATACCACAATTCATGCTGGAAAAGCTAGGTAAAGGGGATGCTGACATAAAGCCACATAACATGGTCTTATCCAACTATAAAGGGGGCATTGGCACCACAATGGGTGTCATGCAACTAGACCTCATAGTGGGCTCAATCCTTCGACCCACCGTGTTCATGGTTATTTCAGCAAAACCCAACTACAATTTACTCCTTGGTCGGGAGTGGATACATGGCATTGGAGCAGTGCCATCTTCGATGCACCAAAGGGTCACAATGTGGTGTCTCGACGGTGTGATCGGTGGATCTGGAACTGACTGTTTTAAAGCTGGTTCGCGAAAATGTCGCGGAAGCAAGAGTCGCCACCGTCTTTTATTTTCTCCAATTGGAAAGGACAAAAGCACAGAAAAATTCCTTTAAAGAGATTGCTCTCGGTTCGGGAGGTAGGTTATAGAAAGGGAAGGTGTTAGCACCCTTTCTATCCATGGTCATCCATGGGCTCTTAGGTACTTGCTCAATGTGTTTTCAAAATTGTTTGTTTGCTTTTCAATGTGGGTTTCAAAAATATCCTTTGAAAAGTTTCAGTTCAACTCGTACGTCAGAGTGTTTGAAAAGTTTGTTTTGAAAGTTTTTGAAAGTGTGTCGGTGTGAAAAGAGTTTTTGTTTGGTTTGAAATTAGAGCAAGTACCTTTGAGAACCTACCTACCCTTAAGGAATTTGTCTGTGTAAATGTCCTTTAAGGTAGTGCCATCCCACCATTGAGAGGTAGGTAGCACCACCGTAGGAGGTGTTCGGGTCAATTCGAGTTTTAGGGACGTGGTGGTCACCGGAGCAATAGGAAGACACCTCAGAAGCTACCCTCATGCCAGGTTCCCGGACCATGAGGACTTACTAAGACGTTTTCTACTCGACGACCACCTTTCGAAAGGCAACAGTGAGGCGTACCCTAGGGGTGGTGTGTGCGAATTGTGTGTCATTTTCAGTTCATTATTTGTCTTGTCATGCATTGGTGATCTAACGATTCAATTTTATTTTCGGGCATTCATTCTTTCATGCATATTTATTAACAGTTATATTTGCGAGAAAATAAATCTAACTATTACAACCGGCGCGGGTCCACATCGCCAAAAAAACCGAACCCGATTTGACTGAAAGTAAAATAAAGCGAATAAATAAAGTGCAAGAAATAAATCTAAACTTATTACAAGGCTTTGGGGCATATACAGAGGTATTTAATAAATGCGCGAAATAAAGACTAAACAAAATTAGGGCATTGGACCCTTTTACAAATAATTAAAAATTAATCAAGGAAATTAAAAATTAAATGAAAAATAATGTTTTTGTGTTTTTTAGGTTTAAAAGAAAAAAAGAGAGAAGTTGATTAAAATTAAAATCCTAGTTCTATCATTTTTTAAGTTTATTATAAAAAAAAAGATTTAATTTCTAACCTAATTAAATTCTAAACTAATTTATGTACAATTTTTGATTTATAGAAAATAAATAATAAATAAATAATAATATTGTGAGAAAAAAGGAAAAAATTAAAAAGGATATAAAAAATTATTAATTAACCTAATTCTACATTTTTTGGATTTTTTATTATGAAAAAAAGAATTAAAATTAACATTAAAACCTAATTAAACTAAATGAGTTACATTTTAATTTGTTTAAAAAAGAATCAAAATTAATTATATTTTTTTTTGTCTTTTCTGTCTTTTTAATGTTTTTATATTTTTTGTAAGAATTAATTAAATCAGAAAATAAAACACAAGTAAATTAAAAAAAATAATAGAACATAAAGAAAAATTAAAAAAGAAAAAAAAAGGATAGAACCAGGGGGTGTGGATTTGAATTTGGAGGTGCAGTTTTGAGAAGCCTGGCCCAGTTATTTGTGAGAATTGGTTGACTTTTTGATCCAGTGCACGCCTGTTGACTTGATGTATGGTGCACTCTTCACCTTGGCCATGGATCTGAGGCCCTGGGACACGTGGATGAGTTGATTCTGCAGTGCATGGTGAGTCCTTATGTGAGCGCTGCATGGAACCTTAACATGAAAAATAATATTGAGAAATTGCAAGACCTGGGACTTGAACCCAGGTCTTTGAGGTTAACACGCTTATCCCTTGCCACTGAGCCAGTTGTTTTCATTTAACATATAATAGCTAATAAACAATATAAAATAAAAATGGTTAGTGTTATGTAAAACGCGCGCAAATTCGAATTGTCCAGTCTCCGCGTGACAACTCATCGTCCCTTCCAATTTCCTGAAATACAAACAAAGAAGGCAACGGTTTTGAAACGTTGTTTTACACATGCTATGAGAAAATAGCGAATAGCCATATAGGCTATATAAATTGTTCGCGATGGCATCTTCTTCTTCGTCTGGGTGTACTGAGTTCAGCCATGGCAGTCAGGGACTCTAATTTTTCCCCTAAGCAAAATCCCTAATTTGAGAAAGCTGTAACCCTAGGATTCGAAAATGGCAATTTCTTATTCATGGCACAAAAATGAAATTAAATGCAAGGGTTAGCTCAGAAACTTCATTGTGAGTATGAATATGTAATTAAAAATGCAAAAGGGTGCTTAGAATCAAGAACACGAATTCAAAAATTTTGCTGTGCAGTTTGGATGGTAGCTACCAATTCAAGGAGCTTTGATTGAGGTTATGAATTGAAAATCGTTCAGAATTATCTCAGGAAGCTATTGGTGCAAAAATTTTGGCTTGAAAAGATCCCTAGCACTGATTTCAGTTTTGCCTTTTATGTCCAAAATTTCAAATGTCCAAATGCCTTTTGAACGAGTTTCTTGCTGCACTAGGGTTAGGGTTTGACTCAATGATCATTATGGAATAGACTTGGCTTGCTATTTGACCTTAATCCATGCTTGAGAAAGAATTGGCATTAGGGTTTCATTCATTAACCATTTTTCCTATTTTCTAGCCAAAACCTAGACCTAATGTGTAAATGAACCTTGGCTTGATTTTTGAGTTGGTTCATGATGTATAGAACTTGTCCAAATTCATTTGACACCATTTCATTGATTTTTAAATTTTATTTGAATTTTCAATGAATTAAAATGAATTAAATCATCAAAAATTAAATAAAATAAAAAAGTCAACATTTGGTCTTGAAATCAACCATGGGCCACGTGTGTGGCATGACAAGGATGGACAAAGTGAGAAAAATGGGGCCCTTTTGTCAAAATTGGATTTTCAAAGATAGTTGACTTTTGCCATTTCACAAAAATTTCCAAACTTCTACAAGGCATAACTTGCTCAATTTTTAAGCTTTTCACATGTTCTTGGACATTTTGGAAAGGTCTTTGAGTCCTTTAACCAATGCCTTTGGTCCCATGTCATTTTGATTTACCAATCTCAAGTTATGGTCTTTGACTTAAAGTCCCTTTTTGTTGACTTTTGAAAATGACCTATAATGTTGAAATTGATAACTTTTTGTGAGAGCATTTCTTGGACTTGAAGTATGAAGATGAGTTGTAGGAAATGTCTTTCTCTTCAAAATGAGCTTTGGATGGAATTTTTCTGATAATCCATGTGAAAGTTATGCCCTGGTCAATTTCAGTTGACTTTTTCAGCTGTCCAAATATAGCAACTTTTGCATCTTTGATGATTTCTGAGCCAAACTTTGAGAATCATGATCAAGCATTGATCAAATGATGTTTGTGGCTTCAAAATGATAGGTTGACCAAAAATTTGAACTTTTGACTGCCAAATGACCATTTTGCCCCTACAGTTGACTGTAGGGCAATTTAGGGTTTTGACTGTGCAATCTTGAGCTGAATGCCTTGAAACTTGATATGAGGATGCTTGACCATGTTTGTAAGCATATGAGACTTGATTGGGCCTTTGAAAAGTTCATTTTCTTGATCAGAACCCAAACCCTAATTTTGACTGTATGGGAAACTGTTGCACTGCACAACCCTTGGGGAACTTTGTAGCTTGGCTTGGCAATTTCTTGAAGAATATGGGAGGGCAAATTTTGGGGTATAACAGTTGCCCCTGTTCAATCTTCTTAGACCCGAGGATGCAGATTGGCTGTCGTGCCTTTCGTAATCCGAGGGTAAAAGATGATTGGACACTAGAGTGCCCGGAAATTTGCGCTCACATGTTAGCAATGAGGGTGGAATGGGCTTATAGATGCCATTTGGAGATTGCTGGATTGGATGATGGGCTTATAGATGCCATCTGGGTGTTTTGATTGCGTAAGAGATTCCTTGACGAGAACCTGCATACCTGCAAAATAGAAAAATGAGTACCTGACACGTTGCAGGAGCTGATGTTTAGATGTGTCCTGACTGGTCACAGGAGCTGAGTCTGGAGCTTCAAACAGCAATGAAAGAACCAGGGATGATTACTTCCTTAGCATGAATGGTAAGAGAGCCTTGGGCGACTTTAACTTCAACAACGCTCGTTGAGAAAAATCTGGGGTGTCTTCTACTGGGATAAGAATCAGGGAGATCTTAAGGTCGATCTGACTGAACCAGAGAGGCCTTTGACTGGGTAAGCAATCAGGAAAATCTTGGGACGATTTAACTGAACCGGTCTAGGTCTTGAAATGTCTTCAAAGGGATAAGCATCAGGAAAATCTTGGGACGATTTAACTGAACCAGAGAAGGCCTTTGACTGAACCAGTCTAGGTCTTGAAATGTCTTCAAAGGGATAAGCATCAGGAAAATCTTGGGATGATTTAACTGAACCAGAGAAGGCCTTTGACTGAACCAGTCTAGGTCTTGAAATGTCTTCAAAGGGATAAGCATCAGGAAAATCTTGGGACGATTTAACTGAACCAGAGAAGGCCTTTGACTGAACCAGTCTAGGTCTTGAAATGTCTTCAAAGGGATAAGCATCAGGAAAATCTTGGGACGATCTAACTGAACCAGAGAAGGCCTTTGACTGAACCAGTCTAGGTCTTGAAATGTCTTCAAAGGGATAAGCATCAGGAAAATCTTGGGACGATTTAACTGAACCAGAGAAGGCCTTTGACTGAACCAGTCTAGGTCTTGAAATGTCTTCAAAGGGATAAGCATCAGGAAAATCTTGGGACGATTTAACTGAACCAGAGAAGGCCTTTGACTGAACCAGTCTAGGTCTTGAAATGTCTTCAAAGGGATAAGCATCAGGAAAATCTTGGGACGATTTAACTGAACCAGAGAAGGCCTTTGACTGAACCAGTCTAGGTCTTGAAATGTCTTCAAAGGGATAAGCATCAGGAAAATCTTGGGACGATTTAACTGAACCAGAGAAGGCCTTTGACTGAATCAGGAAAATCTTGGGACGATTTAACTGAACCGGTCTAGGTCTTGAAATGTCTTCAAAGGGATAAGCATCAGGAAAATCTTGGGACGATTTAACTGAACCAGAGAAGGCCTTTGACTGAACCAGTCTAGGTCTTGAAATGTCTTCAAAGGGATAAGCATCAGGAAAATCTTGGGACGATCTAACTGAACCAGAGAAGGCCTTTGACTGAACCAGTCTAGGTCTTGAAATGTCTTCAAAGGGATAAGCATCAGGAAAATCTTGGGACGATTTAACTGAACCAGAGAAGGCCTTTGACTGAACCAGTCTAGGTCTTGAAATGTCTTCAAAGGGATAAGCATCAGGAAAATCTTGGGACGATTTAACTGAACCAGAGAAGGCCTTTGACTGAACCAGTCTAGGTCTTGAAATGTCTTCAAAGGGATAAGCATCAGGAAAATCTTGGGACGATTTAACTGAACCAGAGAAGGCCTTTGACTGAACCAGTCTAGGTCTTGAAATGTAGCTTGAGAACTTAACTGAATTTTTCCTGAAAGATAAAAGTCAGTCATATGCAATGCATGATATGAATCAAGCAATGATGTTCTCAACATAAATGAGATTTGTATGATGCAGTGCGTTATGCATGCTATAATGATGTATGTGATGTTTTATGTATGTTTTCGTCTAGGAAAGTAAATCCTTGACGGGTGCCGGGAAGTCGTATCCTGGGCTGATGTCGAAGAATAGATTTTGCTTCCGCTGGGGATGATAATTGCAAGGATACCGGTAGGAGAAGATGACTCCGTTGCGGAATAAACTTGGCAAATGGAAGATTCTGCGGGGAGAAAAGATACTTTAGCGATCATGCTGGGAAGCAATACTCTGTGGGAAGAGTGATGCTTTGCTGGATGTTGATAGTAACTCTGTTGGGGATACCATTGTTGTATTGGAAGTGTGAATAGACTTCGCTGGGGATAGGAAAGAACTACGTTGACGACGACCTTTCCTTGGCTTTTGGCTGAGGATAACCCAGTTATATCCTGTTAAGGAAATAACTCTTTAAACTAAGCCAGACGACGCGTTCGTGTTCTGCGAGGGGATAAGCTTCCAGAATTTGCTGGGGATAAGCTTACTGCTTAGGGAGGTGAATTCCACCTTTCCTGGGGAACTTGGATGGGACTCTCCTGGGGAAGTTTTGATATGCTGGGGAAGTGATTCCTATGTTGATGTATGCCGCCGGGGAACAATCTTTAGACCAAGACTGCCGGGGATGCTTGTTAAGAATATATGCTGCTAGGGGAATATTGGGATCTATCGGAGGATACCCAATTTCCTTGAGACTTGTTAACTTTGTTTGGGGAAGAATGCACTGACTTGCTGTCTCACTCTCTGGGGAATTTAAGATGCCTGGTTAGGTTCTTTAGTCGAACCTACCTTGGTACCTTGGATGATAGAACAATTAGACTGCTCAGACAACTCTTTATTGCCCCTGTTTCTAGTGTCACCTGCAATTAGTTCTTTGTTTCATATGCAAATATTTATTAATTAGCAAATTATTGTCAATGCATATATCACAAATTGAACCTTGGACGTTCTTCGCAAAACCAAAACAGAAAAAGAAAAAACAGTTGGCACGTTTAACTGAAAAGTATATTTGTATTGATTTTGAATAGCCTGTGAATAGGCGTTTTGCGTACAAGAGGCTGACGTCCTAGTAAGAGGAATGTCGCCGAACAAAAGAGTTTATACAAGTTTTGTACAAAAGAAAATAAACAGCTGTGTGAAATATGAATGATCCACTGGGTTTCAACTCTGCTATCGCCTTTATAACTCTGAGCGTCTCATCACTTGATGACTGTAGTTGAAGGTGAGGCTGACTGATCGATGCCGTCTTGATGTAGATACCGGATTCTGGATGCAAAGTGATCCAATGAGACATAGTATTACGCTTTTATCCCTAACTTTTGCCTGGACTGCCTTTTCGGGTTTTCAGTCCACCGGGATACCCATTTTTGCCCAAGCCGCCTTTTCAGGTTTTCGACTTGCCGGGTGTACAGATTTTTTCATTTTCATCCCTTCATTTTGCCCGAACCCTTTCGGTTCAACGGGAAGCCCTAATTTTTGCCTAGACATGTCAGCCTAGCGGGTCTTTTTTCATGCGTAGTATTTTTTGACTATGTCTGCATTGGCGGGGTGAGGAAGGTCGTCACCATCCATATTGGTTAATATCATTGCTCCTCCTGAGAACACATGCTTAACCACAAATGGCCCTTCGTACGTAGGGGTCCATTTGCCCCTTGGATCACTCTGAGGAAGGATGATTCGCTTGATCACCAGATCCCCGACTTGATATTCCTGTGGTCTGACCTTTTTGTTAAATGCCCTGATCATTCGTTTCTGATACGTCTGACCACGACAGATAGCAGCAAGTCTCTTTTCGTCAATAAGGTTGAGCTGATCAAGTCGTGTCTGGATCCAATCATCTTCATCCAGATTTGCATCCTTCATTATCCGGAGAGAAGGAATTTGTACTTCGATTGGCAAGACCGCCTCCATGCCATAAACCAGAGAGAAAGGAGTTGCCCCGGTTGACGTCCTAGCTGAAGTACGATACCCATGCAGAGCGAACGGTAACATCTCGTGCCAATCTTTATACGTTACTGTCATCTTCTGCACGATCTTCTTGATGTTTTTATTAGCTGCTTCTACAGCCCCATTCATCTTCGGTCTGTAAGGAGAAGAATTGTGGTGCTGTATCTTGAACTGTTCGCAAAGCTCGGTGATCATCTTATTGTTCAGATTGGTACCGTTGTCTGTAATAATCCGCTCAGGGACGCCGTACCGACAGATCAGGTTGTGCCGAATGAACCGTGCCACAACAGTCTTGGTTACCGTAGCATAGGATGCTGCCTCAACCCACTTCGTAAAATAATCAATCGCCACTAGGATGAAGCGATGTCCATTGGATGCCGTAGGTTTAATCTCGCCGATCATGTCTATGCCCCACATTGCAAATGGCCAAGGCGCAGTCAGAACATTCAGGGGAACCGGAGGAACATGCACCTTGTCTGCGTAGATCTGGCATTTATGGCATGTCCTAGAATGTTGGTAGCAATCAGCTTCCATGGTGGACCAGTAATACCCTGCCCGTAGAATCTTCTTTGCCATGGTATGCCCGCTAGAGTGTGTGCCAAAGGTCCCATCATGTAGCTCTTCCATGATTCTTTCCGCTTCAGTCTTATCTACACAACGCAGTAGAGTTGAATCCTGGTTTCGCTTGTACAAGATGCCGTTGCTAAGAAAGAACTTGGCTGCAAACCTTCTCAGGAATTTCTTATCATTGACAGATGCTCCTTCAGGGTATTCCTGAGCTTCTAGGTATCTCTTCACTTCGTGGTACCAGGGCTTCTCAGTCACCAATTCAGTTTCGAGATCACAACAGTATGCCGGTTCGTCCAGTTTCCAGATGATGATCCGGGGAGCTTCATTATCCCATTTAACCTTGAACATTGAAGACATTGTAGCCAACGCGTCCGCCAGCTGATTCTCTTCTCTTGGAAAGTGCTCAAATGTTATCTCTGTGAAGTGGGGGATCAGGGCCAACACACATTCTTTGTAAGGAATCAAGTTTGGATGTTTCGTATCCCATTCTCCTTTAATCTGATTGATCACAAGAGCGGAATCTCCGAAGACACTCAGAAATTTGATCCTCAGGTCAATCGCAGCTTGAAGACCCATAATACACGCTTCATACTCCGCCATGTTGTTGGTACAGTTGAAACACAGCCGGGCGGTGAGTGGAGTATGAGTACCTTGCGGAGATACGATTATGGCGCCGATACCATTTCCCAAAGCATTGGAGGCTCCGTCAAAGTGCATAGACCATCGGGATCCTGGTTCAGGTCCTTCATCCGGTCCAGGTATTTCACAGTCAGTTACTATCATAATGCTTTCATCTGGAAACTCGAAGTTCATTGATTGGTAGTCATCCACAGCTTGATGTGCTAGGTGGTCTGCCAATACACTTCCCTTGATGGCTTTTTGGGTCGTGTACTGAATGTCGTATTCCGTCAAGATCATCTGCCATCTTGCAATTCTCCCAGACAGAGCAGGCTTTTCGAATATGTACTTTATAGGGTCCATTTTTGAGATCAACAAGGTAGTGTGAGTCAGCATATACTGTCTCAGCCGGCGAGCAGCCCATACCAAAGCGCAGCAAGTTTTCTCAAGCAGTGAGTATCGGGTCTCACAGTCGGTAAACTTTTTGCTAAGGTAATAAATGGCATGCTCTTTTCGGCCAGACTCGTCATGCTGCCCCAGCACACACCCCATTGCATTATCAAGTACTGTCAGGTAAAGTATCAAAGGTCTCCCTTCAACTGGTGGCATAAGGATGGGTGGTTCTTGGAGATATTCTTTGATTCTGTCAAAAGCAGCCTGGCATTCATCATTCCAACGTACTACCTGATCTTTCTTCAGCAGCTTGAAGATTGGTTCACAGGTAGCAGTTAAATGTGAGATGAACCGAGCAATGTAATTCAGGCGTCCTAGAAAGCCTCTGACTTCCTTCTCTGTCTTAGGAACTGGCATCTCTTGAATGGCTTTGACCTTAACAGGGTCCACTTGAATTCCCTTGTCACTGACCACGAAGCCTAGCAACTTCCCAGATCTTACCCCGAAGGTGCACTTGTTCGGGTTCAATCTCAGCTTGTACAGTTTCAACCGGTCAAACAATTTCTGCAGATGATCTAGATGCTCTTCCTCAGTCTGGGACCTAGCGATCATGTCGTCCACATACACTTCTATCTCATGATGGATCATGTCATGAAATAAGGTAACCATAGCACGTTGGTAGGTTGCCCCAGCATTCTTTAACCCGAACGGCATGACCTTGTAACAGAAAGTGCCCCACTGAGTAACAAAGGTAGTCTTTTCCATGTCTTCAGGTGCCATCTTGATCTGATTGTAGCCTGAAAAACCATCCATGAAAGAGAACACTTTATGCTGAGCTGTATTATCAACAAGGACATCAATGTGAGGTAGAGGGAAGTCATCCTTGGGGCTGGCCCTGTTCAGATCCCTGTAATCAACACACATCCTGACCTTGCCGTCCTTCTTAGGTACCGGCACCACATTAGCAACCCACTGAGGGTAAGAAGTTACTGCAAGAAACCCGGCATCAAACTGCTTCATAACCTCGGCTTTAATCTTCTCAGACATCTCTGGACGCATACGACGGACCTTTTGCTTAACCGGAGGGAAATCTTCTTTAGTTGGTAAGTGATGGACCACAATGTCGGTATCTAATCCGGGCATATCTTCGTAGGACCAGGCAAAGATTTCTTTATAGTCATGCAGCATCTGAATCAACCGTTGCTTCACGCTGAGTTCTAGGTTGGCACCAATCTTCACCTCTTTCTTGTCTTCCTCCGTACCCAAGTTTATTATTTCCACTGGCTCTTCATGGGGTTGAATTGCCCTCTCTTCCTGTTGTAACAGTCTTGCAAGTTCACCAGGCACTTCGCAATCATCTTCACCTTCGTCGGCGGCTAAGTTGATCGGATTTTCGAAGTCATAACTGGCAGTAGCAGAGTCGTTACCAGTGAGATCCAGAGTGGATTGAAACCTGTATGAGTGAGTGTGTGTGTAAATACAGCTGTTTTGCAATATGTAAAGAAAGGAAAGAAAAGGAGCGCAAAATTTGAAATGTGAAAAACGTCCAATGCTTTTATTCATGATATATGATAGTGACAAACAAAAAGCCCTCATAAATAAAACCACGGTGCCCCGGGTAAGACACCGGGCCATATATAGTCTCAAATTATTGTTTATTACAAATAAAAAAAAACAAAGAAATTCATTACTGGGGAACAAAAGTTATGGGAGTAAAATCTTTAGCAGTCCAATTGGTCAATCCACCGTCGGCCGTCGGGTAGATCCAGCTATCGAACTCTGACTCTTCTATTCCATCTTCCTCTCCAATAGCATTCACTCCAGAGTGAGTGATGAGCAACGGAGGTCTTCCAATTCTTGCCTTGCGCACCGCTTTCTGAGCTTCCGTGGTGAAACCCAGCCCAAACTTGTTAGTCTTAGGAGTAAGATCAGGGAGCTTGCCCCAATTTGCACATTCACCTTTTTCGATCACAGCCCGGGCGTCCTTTAAGGAGGCCATCTTCATAGGAGAAACCTCTTCATCTTCTGCTGTTGCCAAGGTTGGTGGTACCTCCTCAAAATGTTGAAAGGGGGTTTCAATGAACTCCCCATCCATTTCCACGTATCTGAAAGAGTTGAGGTGGCTGACCATGTATTCCTCCTCCCCTTGCACTGTTACGATCCTCCCCCTGACCGGGTACTTGAGCTTCTGATGCAATGTAGAAGTCACAGCTCCAGCCTTGTGGATCCATGGGCGACCCAGCAAACAAGAATAGGACGGATGGATGTCCATCACATAAAATTTCGAATCAAATACCTGTGACCCAACCCTGATTGGGATGTCCACTTCACCATGCACCATTCTTTTGGACCCGTCAAAGGCCCGGACAACAATGCTACTTGGTTTGAGCTCTAGACTCTCACAATCCAGCCTATCCAGAGCCTTCTTGGGCAGCACGTTCAATGAGGAACCTGTGTCAACCAGCACATGAGCAAGAGTAGTGCCCCTGCATTCAATGGAGACATGCAGGGCATCATTATGGTTTTTCCCTTTTGCTGTCAGATCGGCATCAGAGAAACCCAGGCCATTATCAGCAGTTAGGTTGGCCACACAATCGGTGAACTGGTCAGCAGTCGTATCTTGGGGTACATGGGCAGTCTTTAAGAAAGCAATCAGAGCCTTTGCATGGGCCTCTGAACACAGCAGCAGTGACAACATGGAGATTTTAGAGGGGGTGTGCCCCAACTGTTCCACAACATTGAAATCACTTTTCTTTATTATCTTGAGAATTTCTTCCATTTCCTGCTTGGAAGCCTCAACAATGGTCTTTGGTGCCTCCGTCCTGGCAGGCACATCAGCAGCAGTTCCCTTGCCCCGAGTATCAGATGACTCAGCAGCAGGGGTGGATACTTGGTCAGAAGGAGAGACAGGCACTCTGGCAGGTGTGAAGATCAAAGGCCTATGAATTGCTGGAGGAGCAATGTCTGGCGAGAACAGTCTTCCACTACGAGTGACCTTAGCAGGCCCGGTGATGTTGGAGACACCAGTATCAATGTTGCACTCTTGTTTCACACCCAGAACATAAACATCCGCCCCATAGTGCCATGGGACAGCCTTATCAGATTTGTAGGGTATAGGCCCCGGAACAGTAATGGTGATGGGAACATTCTTGTGAACTGACAAAACTTGTATAGGCTTCTTTGAAGGAGCCTCGGAATAGTTGTTGAAGATGGTAACGATTGACACTTCTTCAACAGGAGCAGCAGGAACAACAGTCTTTTCAAACAAAATCTCTCTATTATCTATCAGGTTTTGGATGCCTGACTTCAACAGAGAACAACCAGCAGGGGAAGCAACACATAGAGGGCAACTTTCGCTACATCCCGGAAATAAACCGGCTAGCAACAGATTCCTCTTGACCATCAGCAACGGAGTAGCAACATCATCCACCGAAGCTACATACAAATTCTCCTCAACAGCGTTCACTCCATGGTGGGGCATGGGAGCATTTACAACATTTGGCTTCTCGGGCGCTTCAAACTGTATCTCTTTGGCATCAATGAGGTCTTGAACCTTGTTTCTTAGGGCCCAACAGTCATCTGTGTTATGCCCCGGGCTATCAGAGTGATAAGCACAGCGAGCATTTGGATTGAACTTGGGAGATGCAGTGTTGGGAAACTTTGGAGCCTCCTTGACAGTCACTAAATTGGTGGATAGCAACTGTGGCAGGATCTGTGATAAAGTCATGCTTAACCGGGTGAACTCCCTCCGGGGCCTTTCAAACTTTTGTGGATTAGTTGGCCGAGGAGCGGCAGCAGGTTTGGCAATCATTACCGCACTGACAGATTGGCGGTGTTCAGGTCGCTCTGTTCTTCGGGAGTTATATACAGCACTAGCCTCCTTTTTGAAGGGTTTCTTCTCAGTACTGGAGGAGGCAACTTTCTGTATCTTCCCCGATTTTATACCGGCCTCAATCCTTTCACCAGTCAGGATCAGATCAGTAAACCCAGCAGAAGAATTACCAATGAGATGATTGAAAAATGGACCAGACAGGGTCCCCAAGAACATATCTACCAGCTCCCGATCCGTCAACGGTGGCTGCACCCTGCCAGCCAGGTCTCTCCATTTCTGAGCATATTCCTTAAAACCTTCTCCCGACCCTAGCGACATACCCTGGAGTTGGGTACGCGTAGGAGCGAGGTCGGCATTATACTGATACTGCTTGTAAAAAGCAGTGGCCAGATCCTCCCAGTTACGAATGCTGATTCCATCTAGCTGATAGAACCAATCGAGGTGAGTCCCTGAAAGACTCTCCTGGAAGAAGTGGATCCAAAGGTTCTTGTCTGCTGTGTAAGGCTGGATCTTCCTTACATAAGAACGGAGGTGCATCTTGGGACAGGAAGCCCCATCATACTTCACGAAGGCAGGTGTTTTGAACTTGTGCGGGATCACCACTCCAGTAGATAACCCCAAGTCTCCGAAATCCAATCCAGGTACTCGTTGAACTTCCACAGCCTTTAATCTGTCTTCCAGCTGTTTGTACCGGTCTTCAGCAGGAGGGTACTGGTCGTCGTTGAAGTCTGTTTCAGTATCAGAGCCCACAGGAGTAGTGACCTCCCTTTCATGGTGACTACCTTCTGTCACAGATGGAGGAGTCCTTTCAGCTTCAATTTGCAAGGTGTTCCCGAGTCTGCGCCCAGTGCTAAATAGCACAGTCCTCCTCTTCTTCTTAGTCTTCTTCAACAGCATGGTCTTTAACTCTTGTTGACCCTGAGACAAGCCCTTGATCAGTTCCTGAAATTGGGCGTTTTGCGCCTGAAACTGGGCGTTCTGCGCCTGAAGAGCCTTGATAGCCGCATCGGTTGATGATTCAGGAGGGTTCATGATGCTGAAATAAACAGCGAAGAACGGTAAACATCCTGAAAAGAAGAGTATTTATGATGCACATGATGAATGATATGTGTTTATGCAATGCATTCAAGAGTTCGAAAATTCAAATTTGTTATAGACCAAAAGGAACACACGTTATTATTAAGAAAATCATTGTTTGATACATCAAAGCCTCATGGGCAAAAGTACGAAAAGATCAAATCACATCCAAAATATGTTGCGCATCTTCTTTGGAGCTATGTAAGTGTTGAGATTCCTTTCCTCGTGCAACAGGCGAGTGAGCTCCAAAACCTTCTTTTCACTGGCATGCAAACTAGTCTCAAGAGAATTCCTCTCTTCTTTAAGCTGGATCCAACTCTTCTGCATCTCTTCCCAGGATGTGGGCATATCAGGGTGCTGAATAACATGAGACACCTCTCCTTCCAAGGCAGGCTCTTTGATTACTGGAAGCATGTGAGGATAAGGCATCACTAATTTCTGAGAGCGGGCTCGTACCCATTTGAGGTAAGGCTCCAAAGGGATGGAGTTCCTGTGCCCCAGTGTCTTGCTGTCTATCCTACTAGGCATCCTCCAAGCTCTGATAAATCTCTGGCGAAGTCCTTGAGTATCGTTGTCGAAGTCAAAAACTATGTCAGGAATCAACATGTCATGAGGACCATCCCTCCGAGCATAACCAAACTGTCTCCAAGCCAGGCATGGACTATAAGTAATACCCCCTCTGATTCCAAGTAAAGGAACATTAGGATACTCTCCGCAACGATCAATGATAGTGACATCTTCTCTGGACCTAGGGCACCAATGTATATCTGCATGTGTAAGAGTCATCAACCGTTGTGACCATCTCAAACCCCGCTCGTTCTTCAGGACTGATTGTGGAAGGTGCGAAATAAACCACTTTCCCAGGAGAGGAGTGCAACACATTAGGACACCTCTTTTTCTCATGGTTCGAGTGTAACATGAGTGAAGGAGGTCCCCTAGCAACGTAGGTATAGGATTCCTGGACATAAAGATCTGGACAGCACTGATATCAATGAGCTGATCTGGGTTAGGGAACAACACCAAACCATAAACAAGGAGGGCCACAACCTCTTCAAAAGCTTGTAAGTCAAGGGAATTCCAACAATCATAGGCCTTTTCAAACAGAAACCTGGCTAAGAACCCTTTGATACCACTTCTGACTTCCCAATGTCCCTTGAGGGCAGATGACTGTAGGTGCAAGGCTTTAGCAATCTCTTCAAGCTTAGGTTCCTTTTCCGTACCGTTGAAGGGTAGCTGATCAAGAATAGGGATCTTCAGGAGTCGGGAGAACTCCTCCAATGTAGGTACCAACTGATAGTCCAAGAAGGTGAAACAGTGATGCAGAGGGTCAAAGAATTGGAACAGGACTTTTATCATATCTTCCTCAATGTTGGTGTTGACCAAGCTGATGAGGCTTCCATGCCTTTCACTGAATGAAGAGTTCTCAGGAATCCTGGATATAAGCTCCTTAAGCTGAGGAGGGATCCTTACAAGACTGATTGGAATTGTCTTTCTACGAACAGTTTCCATGTCCTACAAAATAAGAACAAAGATGAAAATTCGAACCCCTGAAATGGTTAGTCGATGCATATGATGCTGGATGATGTCATGATGCTATGATTAAACACAGATATTTACAAAGACAAACATGTAAGGCACACAAGGCACACAAGACAGGCCCTTAAGGTTTAAGGCCAGCATGGGGTCTGGGTAGTACCCTCTTGAAGTTGGTGGGTTCAACCTGTCCTAATCAAAGTAACCGGGTTCTAAGGTTCCCAATATCACGGGATTGCTTTCATTGTTCATCGTTTCGATTTAGCCACTGAACTGGCGACCGAAATATTCCAGGAAAGCAACCCTCAATTGAGTGTAGTATCGAGTATCAACCAACCTCGGACTGCACCAAAGTCAGTTATCTCACTACCCTAAAGAGGCCAAGATTGTTCAATTAAGGTTCCTAAGGTCTGTTGATGCTTCGTGACACCACATGGAGGCCCCGTACTCTCCTTGACTGACTCAAGGGTTACCGGTACACACCAAAATGCCACATCAACGTAGCAGACTGTTTCAACCATGTCGGTATACCCCGCACAGTTCCCTCACAGCCTTGTTGCTACTTTCTAAAAAGGTATCCCCAGATCCGGGTTAGGATCTATAGAACTCCCAAGACAGTCCCACAATTTTAAAGCATACAAGGAAAGCAATTGAAAACACAATGATCTTAGTCCTAAGGTACACCTCACTTTAAGTTTATCCCCAGCAGAGTCGCCAGTTCTGTGATCGGTGGATCTGGAACTGACTGTTTTAAAGCTGGTTCGCGAAAATGTCGCGGAAGCAAGAGTCGCCACCGTCTTTTATTTTCTCCAATTGGAAAGGACAAAAGCACAGAAAAATTCCTTTAAAGAGATTGCTCTCGGTTCGGGAGGTAGGTTATAGAAAGGGAAGGTGTTAGCACCCTTTCTATCCATGGTCATCCATGGGCTCTTAGGTACTTGCTCAATGTGTTTTCAAAATTGTTTGTTTGCTTTTCAATGTGGGTTTCAAAAATATCCTTTGAAAAGTTTCAGTTCAACTCGTACGTCAGAGTGTTTGAAAAGTTTGTTTTGAAAGTTTTTGAAAGTGTGTCGGTGTGAAAAGAGTTTTTGTTTGGTTTGAAATTAGAGCAAGTACCTTTGAGAACCTACCTACCCTTAAGGAATTTGTCTGTGTAAATGTCCTTTAAGGTAGTGCCATCCCACCATTGAGAGGTAGGTAGCACCACCGTAGGAGGTGTTCGGGTCAATTCGAGTTTTAGGGACGTGGTGGTCACCGGAGCAATAGGAAGACACCTCAGAAGCTACCCTCATGCCAGGTTCCCGGACCATGAGGACTTACTAAGACGTTTTCTACTCGACGACCACCTTTCGAAAGGCAACAGTGAGGCGTACCCTAGGGGTGGTGTGTGCGAATTGTGTGTCATTTTCAGTTCATTATTTGTCTTGTCATGCATTGGTGATCTAACGATTCAATTTTATTTTCGGGCATTCATTCTTTCATGCATATTTATTAACAGTTATATTTGCGAGAAAATAAATCTAACTATTACAACCGGCGCGGGTCCACATCGCCAAAAAAACCGAACCCGATTTGACTGAAAGTAAAATAAAGCGAATAAATAAAGTGCAAGAAATAAATCTAAACTTATTACAAGGCTTTGGGGCATATACAGAGGTATTTAATAAATGCGCGAAATAAAGACTAAACAAAATTAGGGCATTGGACCCTTTTACAAATAATTAAAAATTAATCAAGGAAATTAAAAATTAAATGAAAAATAATGTTTTTGTGTTTTTTAGGTTTAAAAGAAAAAAAGAGAGAAGTTGATTAAAATTAAAATCCTAGTTCTATCATTTTTTAAGTTTATTATAAAAAAAAAGATTTAATTTCTAACCTAATTAAATTCTAAACTAATTTATGTACAATTTTTGATTTATAGAAAATAAATAATAAATAAATAATAATATTGTGAGAAAAAAGGAAAAAATTAAAAAGGATATAAAAAATTATTAATTAACCTAATTCTACATTTTTTGGATTTTTTATTATGAAAAAAAGAATTAAAATTAACATTAAAACCTAATTAAACTAAATGAGTTACATTTTAATTTGTTTAAAAAAGAATCAAAATTAATTATATTTTTTTTTGTCTTTTCTGTCTTTTTAATGTTTTTATATTTTTTGTAAGAATTAATTAAATCAGAAAATAAAACACAAGTAAATTAAAAAAAATAATAGAACATAAAGAAAAATTAAAAAAGAAAAAAAAAGGATAGAACCAGGGGGTGTGGATTTGAATTTGGAGGTGCAGTTTTGAGAAGCCTGGCCCAGTTATTTGTGAGAATTGGTTGACTTTTTGATCCAGTGCACGCCTGTTGACTTGATGTATGGTGCACTCTTCACCTTGGCCATGGATCTGAGGCCCTGGGACACGTGGATGAGTTGATTCTGCAGTGCATGGTGAGTCCTTATGTGAGCGCTGCATGGAACCTTAACATGAAAAATAATATTGAGAAATTGCAAGACCTGGGACTTGAACCCAGGTCTTTGAGGTTAACACGCTTATCCCTTGCCACTGAGCCAGTTGTTTTCATTTAACATATAATAGCTAATAAACAATATAAAATAAAAATGGTTAGTGTTATGTAAAACGCGCGCAAATTCGAATTGTCCAGTCTCCGCGTGACAACTCATCGTCCCTTCCAATTTCCTGAAATACAAACAAAGAAGGCAACGGTTTTGAAACGTTGTTTTACACATGCTATGAGAAAATAGCGAATAGCCATATAGGCTATATAAATTGTTCGCGATGGCATCTTCTTCTTCGTCTGGGTGTACTGAGTTCAGCCATGGCAGTCAGGGACTCTAATTTTTCCCCTAAGCAAAATCCCTAATTTGAGAAAGCTGTAACCCTAGGATTCGAAAATGGCAATTTCTTATTCATGGCACAAAAATGAAATTAAATGCAAGGGTTAGCTCAGAAACTTCATTGTGAGTATGAATATGTAATTAAAAATGCAAAAGGGTGCTTAGAATCAAGAACACGAATTCAAAAATTTTGCTGTGCAGTTTGGATGGTAGCTACCAATTCAAGGAGCTTTGATTGAGGTTATGAATTGAAAATCGTTCAGAATTATCTCAGGAAGCTATTGGTGCAAAAATTTTGGCTTGAAAAGATCCCTAGCACTGATTTCAGTTTTGCCTTTTATGTCCAAAATTTCAAATGTCCAAATGCCTTTTGAACGAGTTTCTTGCTGCACTAGGGTTAGGGTTTGACTCAATGATCATTATGGAATAGACTTGGCTTGCTATTTGACCTTAATCCATGCTTGAGAAAGAATTGGCATTAGGGTTTCATTCATTAACCATTTTTCCTATTTTCTAGCCAAAACCTAGACCTAATGTGTAAATGAACCTTGGCTTGATTTTTGAGTTGGTTCATGATGTATAGAACTTGTCCAAATTCATTTGACACCATTTCATTGATTTTTAAATTTTATTTGAATTTTCAATGAATTAAAATGAATTAAATCATCAAAAATTAAATAAAATAAAAAAGTCAACATTTGGTCTTGAAATCAACCATGGGCCACGTGTGTGGCATGACAAGGATGGACAAAGTGAGAAAAATGGGGCCCTTTTGTCAAAATTGGATTTTCAAAGATAGTTGACTTTTGCCATTTCACAAAAATTTCCCAACTTCTACAAGGCATAACTTGCTCAATTTTTAAGCTTTTCACATGTTCTTGGACATTTTGGAAAGGCCTTTGAGTCCTTTAACCAATGCCTTTGGTCCCATGTCATTTTGATTTACCAATCTCAAGTTATGGTCTTTGACTTAAAGTCCCTTTTTGTTGACTTTTGAAAATGACCTATAATGTTGAAATTGATAACTTTTTGTGAGAGCATTTCTTGGACTTGAAGTATGAAGATGAGTTGTAGGAAATGTCTTTCTCTTCAAAATGAGCTTTGGATGGAATTTTTCTGATAATCCATGTGAAAGTTATGCCCTGGTCAATTTCAGTTGACTTTTTCAGCTGTCCAAATATAGCAACTTTTGCATCTTTGATGATTTCTGAGCCAAACTTTGAGAATCATGATCAAGCATTGATCAAATGATGTTTGTGGCTTCAAAATGATAGGTTGACCAAAAATTTGAACTTTTGACTGCCAAATGACCATTTTGCCCCTACAGTTGACTGTAGGGCAATTTAGGGTTTTGACTGTGCAATCTTGAGCTGAATGCCTTGAAACTTGATATGAGGATGCTTGACCATGTTTGTAAGCATATGAGACTTGATTGGGCCTTTGAAAAGTTCATTTTCTTGATCAGAACCCAAACCCTAATTTTGACTGTATGGGAAACTGTTGCACTGCACAACCCTTGGGGAACTTTGTAGCTTGGCTTGGCAATTTCTTGAAGAATATGGGAGGGCAAATTTTGGGGTATAACAGACGGCATTGTGGAGAACATTGAAGCATATCAGAGTTATTACTTGGGTGAAATAAACAGTGTCGGAAAGAACGATTTCGACATAAATTTGGCTCACATAGGGCCATGTAACCCACCAGAGTTTGATTTAACCCCAACTCCTAATGCATTCTGCTCCCTATACCTACACTCCGATTATGGCTTTCAGTGGGATAGAGAAGACTTATCCAACATCGACTTTGGGGGAGTTAGTGATATACGACCAACAGGCTGGGGAAACGAGTTTGATGATGATGACTGAGTCATCAACTCTCCAAAAGATTTCGGCATATGTGGCCGAAAACAGAATGATAGCGGCCTTAGAGGCTGAAGTTAAATGTGTGGCTTCCAAAGCCAATGAACAAGTCCTTTCGAAGACAGGGCCTGGGAAAGATTTCGACCCAGAGCCTCTTGACTTGGGAACGAAAGACTTTCTAGACCATAGGTTAGACGCCATCTATGACGACGAACCTCTAGGTTTCGAAAAGGACCCGCTGGCGAACAATGTCAGAATGTTGGCCCAAGATCCTCTAGAAAAGGTAAATCTAGGCGAAGGTCCTGTGAATAAGCCCACATACATAAGCATAAAAATGGATCCAGGACTCAGGGTCGAAATGATCAAATTACTAAAAGAGTTCAAGGATTTCTTTGTGTGGGACTATGACGAGATGCCTGGTCTCGACAGAGGACTGGTAGAACTGCAGTTACCAATAAAGCCTGGAAAGAAACCCGTTAAGCAGACTCTAAGACGGTTTGCACCAGAGATTTTATCAAAAATCAAAACGGAGGTCGAAAGGCTGCTGAGATGCAAGTTCATCAGAACGACCAGGTACGTCGAATGGATTGCAAATATTGTACCTGTTATAAAGAAAAACGGTACCTTGAGGGTGTGTATCGATTTCAGAGATCTGAATGCTGCAACACCCAAAGATGAGTATCCAATGCCAGTGGCAGAAATGCTTGTGGATTCTGCTGCTAGTTTCGAGTACATGAGTATGCTGGATGGCTACTCTGGATACAATCAAATCTTCATTGCTGAAGAAGATGTGTCGAAAATGGCATTTCGTTGCCCTGGGGCTTTAGGCACCTATGAATGGGTAGTAATGCCTTTTGTCCTAAAGAATGCAGGGGCAACGTATCAAAGAGCCATGAATTCAATCTTCCATGACTTTATTGACACTTTCATGCAAATTTATATAGATGATATTGTTGTCAAATCTGTTTCAGGGAAGGCTCACATGGATCATCTTCGACAGTCCTTCGAGAGGATGAGACACTACGGCCTGAAGATAAATCCTCTGAAGTGTGCTTTTGGGGTAAAAGCAGGAGATTTCTTAGGTTTTGTGGTCCACAAAAAGGGAATTAAGATAAACCAAAACAAGACCAAGGCTATCTTGCAAGCCAAAGCACCAACTAACAAAAAGGAATTGCAATCCTTACTTGGGAAGATAAATTTCCTACGGAGATTTATATCCAACCTTAGTGGGAAAACGCAAGCCTTCTCGCCATTACTTCGACTCAAAAAAAGAGGATTTGAATGGAGGGAGGAATATCAATAAGCCTTCGACAAAATAAAAGAGTGCCTCATTAAACCACCTATTTTGGTGCCTCCTTGTCGAAGTAGAAGTATGAGACTGTACATAGCTACGTCTGATAAGACTTTAGGGAGCATGCTGGCTCAGGAGGATGAACATGGCGTCGAAAGGCCCATATACTACCTCATTAGAGTTTTAAACGATGCAGAAACTAGATATAACGAAGTTGAAAAATAGTGTTTATGTCTATATTTTTCATGTACAAAACTTAAGCAATATATAAAACCAGTTAATGTTTATGTTTCGTCTCATTTTGACGTTTTCAAATATATGTTGTCGAAACCCATTTTGCATAGTAGAATTGGAAAATGGGAACTTGCATTAACTGAGTATTCATTAACTTTTATGCCTCTCAAGGCTATAAAAGGCCAAGTGGTCGCAGACTTTATAGTCGACCACTCTATACAAGAAAGATCACTAAATTACTTGGAGATCGAACCATGGAAACTTTACTTTGATGGTTCTAGTTATAAAGATGGAGTTGGAGTCGGAGTCCTTATTATTTCTCCAAATAAAATTCCAACAACATTTAAGTACAAAATAGACGGGGATTGCTCCAATAATGAGGCTGAATACGAAGCGTTAATCGTAGGCCTTGAAATCCTGTTGGAATTGGGGGCAACTCAATTCGAAATAATGTGAGACTCAGAGTTAGTCCTAAAGTAAATTACGAAAGAATACAAATGTATAAAAGAAAACCTTATCATGTATTTCGTGATAGCCAGACGGTTGTTGAAAAACTTCGAGGCAGTTAGCATTCGACACATACCCCAGATTGGAAAATCAAGCAGCCAACGACTTGGCGCAAATTGCTTCTGGGTATAAAGTTTCGAAAGATATGTTGCAACAAGCAATCAAAGTTAGAGGGAGAATAACTACCACTAAGTTATCTCCATCATATTTAAGGACCACAACGTTAGGATACACTGATCATGAAAATTTTGAAATTTCATTCATAGACAATCTAACAGAGCAAGATTGGAGAAAGCCTGTAGTGGACTATTTACAAAATCCAGCGGCTTCAACAGAACGAAAGATAAAATACAGAGCGCTGAGTTATGTGTTAATGGGAAATGAACTATTTAAGAAAACACCGGAAGGTGTGCTTCTGAAATGTTTAAGTGAAACAGAAGCATATATAGCTCTTTCCACTACACACGCTGGGGCATGTGGAGCACACCAAGTAGGCCAGAAGATGAAATGGTTATTGTTTCGACAAGGACTATATTGGCCCATTATGTTAAAGGATTGTGTTGAGTTTGCAAAAAGATGTCAAGAATGCCAAAAACATACAGGCATTCAACATGTGCCGGCAAATGAACTTCACTCGATTGTGAAACCTTGGCCTTTTAGAGGATGGGCTTTGGATCTCATTGGAGAAATTCGACTAGCATCTTCTAAAGGTCAGAAATATATATTGGTGGGCATTGATTATTTTGCTAAGTGGATTGAAGCGATTCCTTTAGTCAATGTAGACAAGGAGAATGTCATTGAATTCATTCAAAAGTACATCATATACAGATTTGGAATCCCTGAGACAATAACTACAGACCAAGGATCAGTCTTCACTGGTCGAAAGATGCAAGACTTTGCTGCAGAAATGGGGTTTAAACTGTTAACGTCCACACCCTATTATGCGCAGGCTAATGGCCAGGTCGAAGCAGCAAATAAAGTAGTGATCAGTTTAATAAAGAAACATGTGGGAAAGAAACCCAAAAACTGGCACAAGACACTAGATCAAGTTCTGTGGGCGTGTCGAACTTGTCCGAAAGAAGCCACAGGGACAACACCATTTCGCCTAACCTATGGTTATGATGCAGTGTTACCAGTGGAAATCCACTTGCAGGCGACACAGAATCAGATACATCATGAAATCCATTCTGAAGTCTATTGGAGTATGATGTCAGATGAACTAATGGACTTAGACAAAGAAAGGTTGAAAGCCCTGGATCTTTTGAGACTGCAGAAGAAGCGAGTTGAGAAATCCTACAATCGCAGGGTGAAGTCCAAGACATTTCAGCTTGAAGATCTAGTTTGGAAAGTAATACTCCCAATGGATCAAAGAGACAGAAACTTAGGAAAATGGTCCCCTAAGTGGGAAGGACCTTTTAGGATTGTGCAAGCATTCTCGGGTGGAGCATATGAGATCGAAGAATTAAGCGAAGATCAAATACTCTTGAAGGTAAATGGTAAATACTTGAAAACGTATAGACCTATGCTTCAAGAGGTAAAAATAAATAATATATAGTCACTGTTAATAGAGAATGCCGAAATGGAAACTTAAAAATTTCATTAAAAGTGCCAAAATGGCTCTGAAATCATTACAGAAAGTGATTACATAAATGAGAGAAACAAGATTCAAAAGGGAAGATTAGCTTTAATTTGGAGATACTTGATTCTTTTCAATTCTAGCCGTCGATGACATAGAGCTTTCGATTGGTGAAGAGTCTCGAGCTTAGCATCCAGAGATTGAGCTCGATCGGCATGTCTTAACCCTTCAACCAATTCTTCTTGGCTCTCTGATTCAGTGTTCACAGCAAGAAGTTCCTCTTTATTTTTGTCGTTGGCAGCAATTTTGGCTTCCAACTCTGCAATTTGCACCCTCAGTTGAACATTGTCTCGATCAATCTCCTCGACCGCCTTTTGTCTAGCCTTCTGGGCCTTCGACAAATCCTTTACCCTAGAAGCTGACTCAGTAGCAGCGTGCCAGGAAGCAGCCACTTGACCATTGGCTTCTTCAATCTCACGATTGAGAATTCTATGACGGTCGTAATTCGCTGATACCTGGTCGACAATGGAGAGTAAATCCAAGATTAAACTGGCCACATCCGGAGGAGCAACAAGAAGATCGACAACTTTCAAGATAGTCTTCATAAAAGAAGGAGCTGTTGGTTCCCCCTCTAAAGTTAACATTAAATCTCTTTTAAAGATTTGTGCTTTAACTTTCTTAAGAGCCTCGTCGAGAGGAGAAGTCGAAGTATATCTTCCAGATGCAATCGAGGCGCTGTGATCAGAGGAACTCTCTCGACCTTCTAGAATTGCAGTCAGATAACCTAACGGGTTCTGTTGTTTCAGTAAGGCCAAATCCTCCTTGGTTCTGGATCTCGTTGAAGGGATACTTTCGTTGGCTGTGACAACCACGTTGGCCACTTGACTTAGAATTGTTTCAGTACCTGGTGGATTTTGGTTTCCTTCAGAAAAACCTTCTTCACCGTCAGCCTCTAGGATCTCCACATTCTCCCTTTCTGTTTCAGTTTCAACGCCAGGGATACCTTCCTTCTCAGTCTCTCTCACTTCAACCAACGGAACCCTAGTCTCCTCTTGGTTTGCTGCAGCTTCTTCTTCATCAGATTCTTCTATGGTTTCGTGCTGAGGTTTAGAAGTCTGATTTACTTCGTCAGCTGAACTCATAAAAGAGACTTTTGCTGAAGAGGGCCTATAAGTAGGATCCCCTTCACTATTCAAGAGAGTGACAGAATCCTCGACATGAGTAGGAATTCGTGTGGAAGTTCCAGCAGTGTCCTGGAAAATAGAAAGAATTTGTTTCTTTCAGAATCCTTATAAAGCAAAAGGGAATGGAGGAATAAATAATAAGCGATCGAAGTAAATACCTGGACTTGGATTTCAACACCAGGACTAGAATTGTCACTTTCGCTGGGATTGTTTAACCTAGCGATTACCTCTTGTTCAGTGGGCTCGTTGATGACTACAGGAGGAGGTCTCGAAGTTGTAGTATTAACCCTGATTTTTGGGCGGGGTTCGATGACAGGGATTGGTTTCTTCAATCTTCGTCTCTGCAGAGGAACAGGAGGAGACTCCTCTTCTTCATCGCTAGAGATTTGGATCTCCTGAACCTTCTGCTTTTTGGGGGTTGGTTTCTGAACATCCAGAAGACCAAGTAGAAGGGATCAGTACCTATGTCAGATAAAAAATAAATAAGGGTATAAAAGAAAGTAAATACCTTATGAGAGGGGTTGACAGCCGAATCTCCCCCTTTTGTGCTCTTAGCTGTTTTCTTCGAGCTGGTTCTCTTGACAGCTAAACAAAAGACAAGACAGCTATAGTTAATTGAGTGTCGAAATACAAATCTAAGGCGAAGAGATGGAAAAGAGTAGTACCTTTCTTAACCTTGTCGAGAACAAGCTTAAAAGCCTCACGTAGATGGTGGGCGAAGTCCTTCTCATTGAAGATCTCTTCGTTATAATATTGTTTCCACCACTCCTCAAAGGGAACGGAACTCAGAAAGTTGAGGCTAAAGTCGAATAGGGTCAGTATAGTTCGACCAGAGTACATACCAATATGCTTGGTAGCGGCATCCTCTGGGTAGTCTGCATTGTAAAAAAGTAGCAGCTTCTATCGAGGATAAATAGGCGAAGGAAGTGATTGAGCAATACCAAATTGTCGAGAGACAAGATTTGGTTGATAAGCAATTAAACTCAATTGATTTTTTGAGCTCTTAAACCTAAAAGGTATGATCCTGGGGCGAAGGAATGACTCCCACATGCTCACGAACTCATCAGTCACGTCATCCTCCTCATTCGAAGGATATGGTCTGGTGAACCATTCCGGACCATCTTTTCGACTGGAAAAGGGAGCCATGGTCAAAACAAAGCGCTTTCGCTCCGCAAACATCATTACGAAGCTTGTGAAAGCCTTCTGAAACTGTTGTCCTTCATCAGTGGGAGTTAGCAATGCAAGCCTGTTGCCTTCGACTCTCCTGTTCAGGATTTCAGGAGCCTCTTCGTTGATCTTGTTCTTCTGGGGAAGGAAAGATTCAAAGGTGGCATTGAGCCACAGCTGGAGAAGCCAAAAAGGACCAGCTAGCAGTAGGCTCCCCCTGTCCCCTATAACCTTAAGTTGAGTCACACCATTACTGATGGACTCATATAAGTTGGCGAGAATCAATTCGGCCAAGCAAAGGGGGTATTTGTGGTGAAGCTGCGTCGCGAGCGTCAACATCTTTTTTGTCACCTGCAGTGACTTAGTAACAAATCGAGACAACCACATAGCCAAGAAGGCTATATGCTCCACCTCCGACACAGTGCTAGAGGCTTTGTCGTGGAAGTGGTTTATAAAGGTGGTGTAAGTGGGTTTTGTAGCAGCAAACCCAATGGTGTCCTCAGACAAGTCTCCAGGGTCGAAATAGTCACCAGTTGGTCGAAGCCCAGTGATGGCAGCTATGTCGAATAAAGTGGGGGTCATCATCCCACAAGGAAGATGAAAAGTGAAATGTGCGCTATCCCAAAAGTACAAAGAAGATACCAGCATAAGGGGGCAGTAAGATAATCCTGTCTTCAACAGCATCACTAGGTCATAAATGCCCATCTCCTTCCAGACAGGAGCTTGAACCCTCACCATCTTATTCAACCAGTCTGAATATTCAGCAGAGAAGTTAGGGCTTGAGCGAAAGATTCGATTCCCTTTGTTCATGAACTGGAGGTTGATATCCTCTGTAGTCTGAGGATGTTGTTGGTTAGACGGAGTAGCGTCTTCAGGGTCCTCCCTGGGTTTCTTCGCCTATGGGTCTAAGCCTTGGGTGAGTAGGAAAGAAGGCGCGGTTTTTCAAGGGATTTTCGACGCATGAAGATAACGGACCGGACATAGCATACATGTTTCCACCATATCTGATAGGAATGAGGAGTTGAGAATCATATTCTTCTCGCCATTCTTTCGTCATAGGTTCAGCAACATACCTATCAATCGAAGAAGAAGGAGGGTTGGTGGAAAAGACCTCTGGTGGTTTCTGGACATCATCGGCGTTCTTGGGTTTAGAATTATTTGGTGCATTAGAGAGAAAATCCATTGTTGAGGTTTTGAGAGAAAAAACGAAGTTGACCGTACAATGTTATGAGAAAGCAAGGGATTTGGAAATGCTGGAAATGGTAAAAGTTCCAAATAGAAAGGCTTGGAAGTATTTATAGCCTTCAGAAGAGGGAGATGTATCGTCAAGGCCATTTAATGTTTCATAGATAGTGGGACACGTGGCGAAGCGTGAAACGGTTACCGTGCAGGCATTGGGAAACGTTTAGACATGCTTGCCTAGGTTATAGGGATATGGTCATCATGGCAAGCATGGTAACGGCAGTTTGAAGAGACATCTTGGAGAAAGAGTCATGATGGTTTTCTCAAGTGCAGCAGCTGTTGGAAGGCGAAAAGCACACGTCAAGACGTGGTGGACAACTGGGAAGACAGGTGTCGAATGGGAAGTTCAAAGAATGGCTATTTCTTTGAGCGCCGAAATAGACATTCTTGGGGGGGCAATTTGTTGGCTCCCAAATTCGACACTTACTATATTTGGTCTTTTAGACCAAACAATTGGAAAGAACCAAGCCAGGAAGCTCGACACATGAAATAACTTAAGGAAAAAGATCTAAGTTATGTTGGAATCTTCGACCAAGGGCTCATTCGACTGAAGAAGACTTATGTTTCTCGACTAAGAGAAAATGTTCCCTCTTTGACACATGATACGAGCACTATTTGAATTTTGAATTATTGGAGGGAAAGGCAGTTTTCATCAGCGTCTGAGAAGAGGCAACGTGGCCAAAAGTTATGGGTCGAGAGACATACAGGAGACACTTGTCTTCATCCTAGCGTAAAATGTCCCCTCGACCATTACCTACTTTTAGTATAAATTAAGAAACTTGTGTAATTTTCAAGTGTGTTGAACCTATTGTACTAAGTAACTCAAACATTATCCAAGTAACTACCACGTGAGAAAGGATAAAGCTGAGCAATGTACGTTGGAAACACCTTTTTTCCTTAATAAAAGTCTTTTACATTACTTTACTATTATTCTGCAAAGTTATCTTTTTTACTTCTTTTACTTGCATTTCTATACTTCTGCTTGCTTTTCAACAATCTCAAACTTCCTTTCTCTGGGTCGAACGTGCGTTCTTCCTTCTTACTCATTCTACATAAAAATTAGCATATGTTATGGGATTAGTTTGATCGTTTCCGTAAGTAAACCAAAAAAACTTACCTTTTTGGAGATCAGCGGTTGTTTACCAAAAACAACGGTAAACAGCCACCACATCATCTTCAACCTCTAGACAAGTTCAAAAACGCGCGCAAGAAACAGTTATAGGGCACATGTTCAGATCCAGCGTTCATACTCATTTCCACACCATTTTCATGAAATTTCGTGCAAATTAAATCCATAAATAAGATCTACATCATGCTATTCGAATCACATCGAATGATTAACCATAGATCAAGAATGGATCTCATGAAAATTTCAAAAACACACTGAGCAAAATATTTCAGAATCATTATACATGCATATATCATCAAATCAAAGGCTCTAAAGTTGCAGAAACACTCAATGAACATCAAACAACATGACTCCAAACTCAAATCATACAATGCATGACTAAAAATCAAGATCTAAAGTTAAGGATTCTAACCTTTGAGGCAAAAATGTATCTACTGTCTCCTTCACTCCAACTGCAAACCAAGCCTCGATATACAATCCTTAGCACTTGGAGAAGAGAATGCAAGAAGAATCACTCAAAATGCACGAGCAAACTGGGAGAATCGGAGAAATGGATTTCTTTGAGAGAAAAGGTGATTTCAGATCTGAGCAGCCTTTCGTTCTTCTCTTTTCTTGCCTTCTTATCCTTTTTCAAATGAGAAATGCAGTGTTTATATAGAGTGTTTAGAGTGAGGGCAATAATATCATAACTCATAGAAATCTGTTGGAGGGAAATTTGGCCAAAACAGGCAAATGAAAATGTGAGAGCATGTGCTTGCATTTTTTTTGTTACTTGGCCTTTTTATGCTGCCTTTTGATGAGCTCAGAGGTTAATGAAACGAGGTGAGTGAAGCGTGAGGGGTGAGGTGGCAAGGATTGTACATGGTGTGATTTTGCTTGAGGTGAAAGTTACCAATTCTGGCAAAAAATGTAGAAATCGTGGGAAGGCAAGGAAAGTGTGATTGTTTGGCCAAAAGAAATAAGAAATGAAGTTTGTGATTCGTGCCAAGCATGTGCAATATGAACCTGAAAACAAACAGAATTGAAGGATGCATAAAATCTGCAACCCACGCGTGCACCAAAGGTCAGTTGATTTCTAATTGAGGCCATGGAAAATTGGTTCGTGCATTCTCAAATTTTCCTTGAGCCAATTAAAGAACACACTCTAAGCTTCGAAACAAGCTGAGATTCAAAAGAAATGATGGAGGGATGGGCCAGATATGAGGCTTAGGATTCCTGGGCAATTCAAGCTAACTTGCCCAAAACTGCGCGCACTGGCCTGCCCAAGATAATACTTCGATTGGTCCAAATTTAGAGGAAATGAAGAGAGCAGAAATGAGACTTCGACCAACCATTAAGTTTACTCCGAATTGTCCAAATGAAGAGAAACAAAGTAAGAAGAAAGACGCTTCGACCAGCCTTCAAGGTGACACTTAAATTGTCCAAACGAAGAGAGAAGAATGAGGCTTCGACCAACCCTCAAGATGACACTTTGAATATCCAAATGAAGAGACAAGAATGAGGCTTCGACCAGCCCTCAAGATGAAATTTTGAATGTCCAAATGAAGAGAGAAGAATGAGGCTTCGACCAGCCTTCAAGGTGACACTTCAAATTGTCCAAACGAAGAGAGAAGAATGAGGCTTCGACCAGCCCTCAAGATGACACTTTGAATGTCTAAACAAAGAGAGAAGAATGAGGCTTCCACTAGCCCTTAAGATGACACTTTGAATGTCCAAACGAAGAAAAATCAAAGAGAGAAAAAGGAGGCTTCGACCAGCCTACAAAGCTACTTCGAATGGTCCAAACTGTAGGAAATCAAAGAGAGCCATTTGAATCCTTGGTTTCAATATCCAACTTCCTCAAATCACAACCTCTTCGATTTTAAACCAAATTGATAGATTCCAAGTTTAATGAGAAGCTTTTATAGCCCTCTTTAAAGTGCACGAGGCACATTTTTGAATTATGCCTTGAATCAACAATTACAGGCATGTCACCAACCGTTAATGAATTGCCTAGGCTAAATGCCTTGCCTTTCCTGGCCAGTTGCCCAAGATTGCCCCAAAAAATGCTCAGCTTGCCTTGAACTTCAAAGGCTCATAACTTTTGATTTTGAGTAAGAAGTTTGTTTTTTGTCCCCTGTGGGGCCTTGTAGATCTTTTTCCCCTCTTCAATTGGCAAGAAGAACCACCAAAATCTCCTGAAAAATGAGAAAGTTATGCCCATGCAAAGTCAGGCCAAAATCAAGAATACTTGGTGAAATTTTCAATCACCAAGATAACTTCAAATCCAAGTAACCTCTCAAACTTGCAATTCTCATCAAAATTAATCATCAATGATCATCCCACATGAAAAATACATGTAAAATGCTTCATGTTGACCAAAAGTCCACTTGCTCAACTTTGACTTTGTTGACCTTGAGTAAAATGATTGTTTTGCCCCTTTGATTCAATTGAACCAATTCTCTTCAAAATTGGTGATCAAAACCTCAAACATATGATATTCCAAACACATAGGGACAGTGGAAAGAGTTTTCACTCAAAAATTCCAAATAATCCCTGATTAAGACTCAAACCCTAGTTTTACACTTTGCACTAGGAGATAGTTGATCAAGCTTCAAAACACTAGTTCCATTGGGCATCATGAGAGACTCTTTAAACAAAATTGATTCCAATGATGATAAAAGAATGATGCTTCAATAACTGGCTCATATAGACCCCAATAACTCCAACTTGGGCAAAACCCTAATTTTGACTGATGAATCCAAAGGATGTGATTTTCCTTATAAACAACACAATACTCAATCTTCTAATGATCTAATGAGGTGGGTAAGATATCTTGATATATGTGATACCTTTGGGCTTGAAAGCCCCAGAGGTTTAGATAATAAGGCCCTCCTTGAGCAAATTGTCAATACAATCAATCTTCCAAAGCTTGAGGGAGACTTGATAACCAAAATACTTTGATCCCTACACAATGCATGAATGCAATGCAATATGATATTTCTGATGAAACATAAGCCTAAATCAAGAGGGTAAATTTTGGGGTGCAACAATACAAATTGGTACAGTGGTAAATGGGAATCAACTTCCATTGGAAGTTGTTATTGTTCGATGCGACCTGAATTTGACACAAGTGATACCTTGTTTGAATAAAAATTTAGTATAATTCTAATTGTGGTAATGTGGATTTGATCCAAGTTAAATTCGGTATGGAAGCTTCTATGTGATATGAAATATGTTTGGTATAAGACCTTCCATAGAAGAGAAGCTTGTTTGTTGATTTGATTCCTTTTAACAAAAGAAGGTGTTGTACCCCAAAATTTTCCCTCTCACTTATCAAGAATTTTCTCACAAGATCTCATTAGGTTCAAGGCTGCACTAGGGTTTGATCAGCTCAAGACACCTCCTTATGCACTAATGACCAAAATTAGGGTTTGAGTTTGCACAAGTATTTTTGAACTATCGATGTTTCATATGACTTTCATGGATCATTATGGACCCCCACAATTACTCATGTCAAGTTTCAAGCCTTGTATCACACTTTTGATCAGTCAATTGAACAGTTGACCTAAAAATCAACTATATTAGGGAAAAAGTCAACCATGGCCAATTTGCAGTCAAACTTCATAATTTTTTATCCACGTCAACATCTTAGACTCATATGTATCATTTGATCAAGTTTGGACCATAATTCCTCAAGAAATTTGATCAAATCTTCAAAAGGGCAAAATGGTCAAAATTAGGGTTTTAACTAGGAAAGGGCAATTTCTAATTTTTGACCTAGAAAATGGTCAATTGGTTTAAGTCATGATATCAAGAGTCTAGTTTCACCATTTTGACCTAATCACATGGCTAAAAACATTGCAAGTCCATTGGATTGACAGATGAATTTTGCAGTCAACTGATCAAAAGTCAACTGTATACTGAAAAGTCAAACTTTGACTTTTTGGTCAAATTCAAGTACCAAAGATAACAATTCATCAAAACATGTCAAAATAAGAAACTTATTCATCAAGAAATCAAGAAATCAAGATTTCATTTTGAAAAGTCAAAATTTCTAAACTTAGAAATTTTTCTAAGTGTCAAAAATTTCTTATTGTTTCATAACTTCAAACCAAATTTTCACCATGATACAAGCTGATTCAAGAGAAACTTCCAACATGAAATTTGTAGATCTCCATGAAATATATAACTTTGCTTCACACCGCTTCTTCCAAAAGTGCTTAGATCTCAAGTTATAATTTCAAGAACATAGGGTCATGAGACTAAACACTTAGTGAAATTTTGCCCTAATTTGGTCAGGATTTTGACCTAACTTCATGGAACTTTTTCACATAGTTTAAATGGGAATCTTCAAAATAAATTCAAATATGGGTTGTAGAGAATATTTCAAGCTTTCCAAAATATCCAAGAACTCCTTGAGATCATTCTTGAGTAGGGAGAATCGAAGAGATGAAGTTGGTGTTTTGTCACTTGGATTACAAGGCATTCTGTGAAGAACACTTGATCCAATCTTCAAGCATGTTGTACAAATCTTGCTTTGCAGGCTTCAAAATATCTAATCACTTAATAATTTAATGTTTACACAACTGATAAAGCCATTGTCAAAGCATTTGAGTCATTATCCAAGTTGCATTTCCATTTTGGGAAGAAAGTCACCACTTCCATTTTAGAAAAGTGACTTTAATCACAATGTCAACTCGTATTGAGCCCATACATTGTTGTCTCTAACTCCAAAACATTTAAAAGCAAGAAGCAACATATCTACAGCCTGCTAACTACACTACAAATCCTTGTACTTCACATTGAAACCATGTTTGTCAACTTTGCTTCAAAATCAAGTAACCAAGCCATAACATGTGATTTCAATTTTTGAGTTGTTTCAAGCCTCAAAACCTCTTTCCTATAAGTACATACACTATTTTCAAGATAACACACGAGCTTGAAGCCCCTGAAACTCACTCAAACTCCTTATAGCCAAAAATTGTCTCAAAACACCATTGTTGTGCAAGTTCTAATTTTACATACCAAACTCACATTTCCCTCGTGCGTTTCTTGGCCTTTTAGTTTCTAAAGCTTCTCTGCATCAAGAATAACTCATCCTTGTACCTGTTTCATTTCTGTAACACCATTTTCCCTGTCTTCCATAACCAAAAATAGAGCATCACAGTTGGACTTCTCCATACCATTCCAACCATCCTCAGCTCAAGCCAACCATTGCATTAGCTTCCTAGAGGTCCAAGGAAGCTAACCTGATCATCAGCACTGCCTGAAACGAGCTCATTTGCATTTCACGATTTCCAGTTTTGAGGTATTTTTCTTGAACTTCTATCTCATTACTTAGGCATTGTTAGGCTTGCATTTGTGAAGATAAAATGTAGACCTCATTGCCACGAAGCTGTACATATCCATAGTTTGCATTTATATGGCCTGAGTTTAGAGAATTTTAGAGTTGAAGTTTCTGAAATTTTTAGGGTTCAAATTAGGGCCAGAGAAATACTCATTTATCTTTGACTTCTAGCTCTATTTATTTGCATGGTTAGATTCGTGAGGAAGAATGCCACAACTTTCATTTTGTCATCTTCCATTTTTGTTGAGAAATGAAGAAGTTACAGGTACACCGACTGAATGTTGAAGATGAAGTCATCAGGACTTGATTTGCCTTACATATTTATGGGTTTGTTTATATAAACAAATTTATAGCCACCCCAGTGGTAAAGCGTGCGCCTCTTTACCCCATGGTCCTGGGTTCAAGCCCCAGCGTGACCATTTTGACATTTTTACATATTTTTTTGACTTTCTAACATGTTTTTTTGCAGGCGTTGGGCCCTTTGGGCCTGTCATTATTTTTTTATTTGCTAGCTCACCTCCCTGCCTACTTTTGGCACCCTTTGGCCCATTTATTTTTATTTACTTATTTATTTCATTTTTCCTTTTAAATATATTTTCTAAAATACTAAAAAATCTTTAAAAAATATAAAAAATAGTAGATTTATGTTGACATAATTTAAATATTTTTCCCACAAAAAAAATTATTTTTATTCATTATACTTTATTTATCTTTACTAATTACCTTGTAAATTAAATTGAAACTAGGTTATTATTTATTTTCTTTTATACTTATTTAAATATATTTATTTTAATATAAAAAAGGCCAAAAATACTTTACAATACCATATATTATTTTCAAGACAAAAATACAAAAATATTTTTTCTTTAAACTTATTTTCTTTTAATCAACTAAATAGAATTAGGGTTTTATTCAAAAATCTTTTCTTAATTAATTTCTTTTCTTAATTAATTTAAGTTAATTTAATTTTGATTTAATTATTTTTCTCTAATTAGGTTTAGGTTGAAACCTCTTTCATATAAAAATCTAAACCAAGAAAAATCATTTCTTTCCATTTGCATTTGTACTTTATATATTTCTTCAATTATTTGTACATATTCAATTTGGTTGTAATAGAATAATTAGGTTTATATTATTACAATCCCCATTCACAAATTGTATACCCCCCTCCCACAAGTATTGTAATAGCATAGTAATTTTAAATTTTCGCAATTTATCGCTTTCACATATACAATGCTAGTAATTAGGTTTTGTATGAAAAGATTAAAACCAACCAAATAGAAAACCCTAATTCAAGACAAAATTAAGCATGAAAATAATACACTCGCACACAAGCACCCCTAGGGTTATCCCACTAGGTTGACTTATACAAAATGTCCATATTACGCATGTAAGGTATCTTAACAAAAAACAAACAAATACAAGATCATAGTCCCTCGATGACGCTATCTAAGTTGCCTTACAAATGATCTTAGTCCCTCAAAAAGAATGCTAAGATACCTTGCAACATTGCTAATCATAGTTATATGATGACCCACGCCCGTCCCGTTAACATCCAAAGATAGGATCGCTTACCAAATCAATGGTAAGACAACAATATCAAAGGAAAAGAAAATGAACAAGAAAGACATTTGAGTAGGTATATTGCTCCTAATTACTTGCTCCATTTCAAACAAAACATCCTTGCTATTTTCAAAAACAAACACTTACACTTTCAAAACATCTTACAAAACTTGAAAACATTTTCAAAAGATCAAACATCTTTGTATAAATTCTTACGAACAAGAATCATTACAAAGATTACCTAAACAATGGCCCCTTTACAAAATACTTTCAAAAAACCACACAAAGCACAATTTCAAACAAAAGCAAGTGATCTAGAAAGTAACTAAGAGCCCATGGAAAACCATGGATAAAAAGGGTGCTATTACCTTCCCTTTTTATAATCTACCCCCCAAACCCAAGAAACAATCTCAAAGGTCTTTCCTGTGCTTTTTCACCTTTCTTTTTGGATAAAAGAAAATTCGGTGGAGACTCTTGCTAACCGCAACATTTGCGATAAAACGCAAAACCTTCAAGTCAGTTCTCCCACCGTATCACCAGAAGGTCCTTAAGTGTAATTCGAGATTGTGATACGGTGGCAGAACTGACTGTTTTGAAATGCTGGTTTGCATTTTGCGTTTTTTATTCGCAAAATGTCGCGGTAAGCAAGAGTCGCCACCTACTTTTATTTCATCCAATCGGAAAGGAAAAAAGTACAGAAAAAATCATTTTTCGAGATTTTGAGTACGGGGGTAGATTATAGAAAGGGAAGGTGTTAGCACCCTTTCTATCCATGGTTTTCCATGGGCTCTTAGGTACTTGCTCATCTTTTAAAATTGCTTGTGTATGTGTTTTGTTTTTGAAAAGTTTGACTTCGTGATAACCCTTGTATCAGTCCTCAAAGGTGTGACGAAGTTGTTTTGAAAATTTGTTTGAAAAGTGTAAGTGTGAAAGGTTTCAATTTGAGCAAGTACCTACTAGCATCTACCTACTCGAAAAAGATTGTTTCTATTCTTGTTTCCTTTTAGACAGCGCTATCCTATTATTGAGAAATAGGTAGCACCGTCGTTGGAATTGTAAGGGTTAATTCGAAAGGGGCGTACAATCACTAAAGCAATGTTAGGATGACTTAGTAATAACCCTAGAGTCTTAAGATCATATTAGAGGCAACATTTCCGAGACAACATTTCGAGGCAACATTCGAACGGGACATTTAATCTTTTTAGACAAAAGGTAACCACTAAGACACCTTATACTTAATGATCGTTTACCGAAGGCAACCGAAGTGAGAGTATACCCTAAGAGTGATAGGTGCGAGTGATTTGTTTCAGTTATTTGTCTTTGCACATTAGGGTTTTCTAATTGTATTAAATTATCATGCAATCTTGTCATACAATCCTATTAACATACATCTAGACAGTTAAATATTTGCGAGAATAAAAATGCGAGAAAGTAAATCTACGCTATTACAAGGCTTCGGGGAGGGGGATTAATTACATAGCCAAAAACCCGGGAAAAAGCGATAAATAAAACCCTAGATTAAACTATTACAAACCATGCACAATTACAAAAAGTATTGACAAAATAAAATATTATGCGCGCGATGAATCGAATACGAGATAATTAGGGTTTTGACCCTTGCCTAAACCTAATTGCGATTAATTAAAAAAAAGTTTTTTTTTATGTTTTAAGAAAATAATAGAATTGTTAAAATTAAAGGAAAATCATCTAATTAAGAAAAATTAAGAAAAATAAATTAATTTATTCTAAAACCTATTTTTTGTATTTTTATTTAAGAAAAAGAGAAAAACTGAATTTAATCAAAAGTTAACCTATTTTCTATTTTTTATTTTATTTATGAAAGCAAATTATAATTTCCCTAAATTAGACTAAATTAAATTAAAATGATAAAATTCATTAAAAAGAGTCTAATTCTAATTTTTGTGAATTATTGATTTTTTTATGATTTTTATGAAAAAAAGATTAATTAGTGAATTAAAAAATAGTTAAAGAAAGTAATAAAAGAATTAAATAAGCAAGCAAAGAAAGATTGAGATGGGCCTGCATCAGCAAATGGTGGGGGTGTGGTTTGAGATTCTGAGCCTAACTAAACCAGGCCCGTTTGACTTTGTTGGATTCGCTGCACACGTTGACTTAGGATGCAGGATGGTCCTTCAGTGAATGGCGTTAGATCCTGGCTAGCTGATGAATCTGACGGTTGGATCTTGATGTCTCATGATGGACTCCAAAGGGCGTGACGTACTGGAACCTATAGAGAAAATCAGAAAAATGCAAAAGTACCACGCCTGGGGTTGAACCCAGGACATGTACCTTATAGCCTCTCCCTCTTGCCAACTGCGCTGGAATCTTAAGTCATAATATTAGTGAAATAAATAAAACAAAAGGCAAACAAGGTGCTAGTGCTGAATCCAAATGACACGCGTGCGCTGTGGGGCCCTGGGAGCTTGAGTGGACCAATCAGTTTTGGAGAGAGGAAGAACTCGTTTGATCCCAGCCAATGAGGTCATGGGAAATAGCCGCACGGGCTTTGACTGCCCCTGCAAAAATCAAACCACCGGCCCTGGTGTCTCCGGTCACCTTCTTCGGCGACCCTCCAAGACCGGTCCTGCAAAACATGCGTCATCAAGGTATAAAAAGGACCCTACCCCCCTTAAAATTTCCCCAGGAATCCAATAGTGATATCTATTCATCCTAAAAATGCTTGTATCATAAAATCCAAAGCTTGCTTCTTCCCAAACTCTAACAATGGTGTCTTGCGATTCTGGGCTTATTCCTCACATGAAATACGTCCAAAATTTTATGAATAATGCCATTAGTATGAATATACAAGCATAACGTATTTATATTAAGGATGGAACGAGTTTTAGAAATCGAAAAGTTACCAATATGAGAGGGCTGGGTTGGCATGATTTGGTAGGCTTTGGCCCTTGCAATTGGTCTGGTTCCACTCCTAGAAATCTCAGAATGATGATGGAGTGCTTGGAATCGAGGGAAAGGGGCTGGCTTGAACGTTTGAAGATGACACCACTTCTTTAAATGTTGAGAAACTTCTCCCTTGAGACAGGCTGCGTATTCTCTCCCTTTTAGGGTTGGAATGTCTTGCTTAAATAGTGAATCAACATTAGGTTAACATATATGAACTAAATCAAATTATTTGAATAAGTTTTCAAAATAAATCCAATATTTCATATTTTGAAGATTCTCCTCCTTTATCAATCTTACACGATTTCTTTTGGTTATTGCCAGCATGTATGGATTATGGTTCAATGCAAAATCAAATCAAAACAAATCTTTACTATTTTTTGCTATTTATTTGAATTAATTTGACTTTTTAATGATAAAATCAAAATAAAATAAATAAATAAAGAAAAAGGTGAATGGGTGATGATTTGGATCGTGTACTCTGTCATAATCAAGATTCAATTGTGAAAAACTAGGCCCACTTGACAAAAAATGCTAATTTGAGCACATTTGTCTTTTGGCAATTTTGCAAAAAAGGTCAACTTGGCCAATGCATAACTCTCTCAATTTTAACCCTAGAGAGGTGTTCTTGGACTTTTTAGAAAGGTTAGCATGTCCTCTAAGCAACTCTTTTCGTCTTATCTCAATTGATTCTTCCATGTTCATGTATGAAGCCTTGACCCAAAAGGTGTGTTTGTTGACTTTTCAAAATGACCTATAATGTCCAAATTCATATCTTCTTGTGAGTGCATACTTTGAACTTTGGAGATGAGTTGTATGTAATTTCATCCTCTTCAAAATGAGCTTTGGATGGGTCATTTTTGATAAACTATGAGAAAGTTATGCTTGGTCAAAGTTTGAGTTGACTTTTCCTGCAAAACCCTAATTTAGCAACTTTTGGGTTTTGATGAATTATGGGAAATCCTTGATGAATCATGATCAACCCTTGATCAAATGATGAATGATACTTAAAAATGAGGATGTTGACCAAAAATCTTGAAGTTTGACTGTATGTGGGTCATAGTTGACTTTTGACCTAGCACAGTCGATTTCTAGGTATTTGAGTAATTGACTGAGCAAACTTCCTCTGAAAGACTTGAACCTTGACATGGATGATCTTGAGAACATATTAGGACATTGGTGAGCATTTGGGGTCCTTTGGACTCAAGCATCTTGATGCAAAATGAAACCCTAATTTAAGGTAGACTGCCTTAGGAGAGAGTTTGTCTGGTCAATTCTTGGACTTCCTTGAGCAATTTGAGGACCTCACTTGACATTTATTGAGAAATATGGGAGGGCAAATTTTGGGGTAAAACAGCTGCCCCTGTTCAATCTTCTTAGACCTGAGGATGTAGATTGATGTGTCTGCCTTTCGTGATCTGAAGGTGGAATATGATTTAACACTAGAGTGCCCAGAAATTTGCATTCGCATGAAGTGATACTTGATTTGTGATATCGGGAATGGGCTTACAGATTCCATTTAGAAGTTGCTTAGATAATTGTCGGAGATGGGCTTACAAATGCCATCCAAAGAAGTGTCGATCGCATAAGAGATTCCTTTGTGAGAACCCGTATACCTTTTGTTGAGGAGGACTTCGCTGGGGAATGCTGGTCTCTGTCTTGAGAGAAATAGAGTTTTAGGAGCTTCGGTTGTCCGTTACTCTACTGGGGAATAATTTCGGTTTGGGAAGCGGAAGTGATCTTGTGTTTGGTCGGGGTATATGTTGCACCGCGACTTATTGGGGAAATGTGAAATTAATTGTGTTTGATAGGGTCCAGGCCTTAAAGTGTTGTGGACTGCTGTCTGGAGATAATAGAGGAAAAAACCTGGATGGTAAGGTTATGAGAAGGAACCTGGATAGTAGGGTTACTTCGATATGAAAGCCTGGATAGTAGGGTCGTGAGAAGGAACCTGGATAGTAGGGTTACTTCGATATGAAATCCTGGGTAGTAGGGCTGTGAGAAGGAACCTGAATTGTAGGGTTACTTCGATATGAAAGCCTGGATAATAGGGTTGTGAGAAGGAACCTGGATAGTAGGGTTACTTCGATATGAAAGCCTGGATAGTAGGGTTGTGAGAAGGAACCTGGATAGTAGGGTTACTTCGATATGAAAGCCTGGATAGTATGGCTGTGAGAAGGTACCTGGATAGTAGGGTTACTTCGATATGAAAGTCTGGGTAGTAGGGCTGTGACGGATAGTAGGTTACTTCGATATGAAAGCCTGGGTAGTAGGGTTGTGAGAAGGAACCTGGATAGTAGGGTTACTTCGATATCAAAGCCTGGGTAGTAGGGCTGTAAGAAGGAACCTAGATAGTAGGGTATGAAAGCCTGGATAGTAGGGCTGTAAGAAAGAACCTGGATAGTAGGGTTAAGTCGATATGAAAGCCTGGATAATAGGGATGTGAGAAGGAACCTGGATAGTAGGGTTACTTCGATATGAAAGCCTGGATAGTAGGGCTATGAGAAGGAACCTGGATAGTAGGGTTACTTCGATATGAAAGCCTGGGTAGTAGGGATGTGAGAAGGAACCTAGATAGTAGGGTTACTTCGATATGAAAGCCTGGATAGTAGGGTTGTGAGAAGGAACCTGGATGAGGTTGCATTTGTTGCCGATGATTACTCTGTTTAGCGTTGAGTGTTGATCATGGACTTGCTGGAAATTATTGATAATAATGTCTTTCCTGAAAGAAATACAGGGTTAGTTATATGTGATGCATGAGATGCATTGTATGCTGACGTTCTCAAAATAAATGAGACTATGTTATATGTGATGCATGAGATGCATTGTATGCTGACGTTCTCAAAATAAATGAGACTATGTTATATGTGATGTATGCATATGTCATGATGTATGAACATGAAATGCTGACGTGATAATCTGAATCTGGGAAAATAAATCCCTGATTGCTATGAAAACCATAGTTCCTCCACCTCTGTTTGGGATGGTGAACAAAGATGACCGTGTTGGGGATTTGTCCCTTGGCTGGTAAATATTCTGTCGGACGAGATTATGTATGCGGATAACTCTGCGGGGAGTAACTCTATTTGAGAGGAGATACTCTGTTGATAGATCTGCCGACTTGGAGAAAGAAATCAGCTGGGGATGAACTTCTGTTGCTGGTGATAAACAAACTCTGCTTGGGGAAAATTTTTCCGAATCACTCGCGATTGGGAACCTCGGCTGGGGAGAGTTGTGTCCTATTCGGAAAAGCTAACACCACTGTCTTTGGATACTTCTTACTCCGTGGGGAGTGTACGTACCACTTCTCATGTTCTCCAGCTGGCTCCATCCCTGTACCTGATGGGCAGAGTAACTGTAGGATTTGGGGCACTTCTTCCCTGTTCTTGGAATTACGAGTAATTGTCTTTTGTTTCTTATGTAAATATTTATGAGCAACAATTATTTTCAAATGCATATATAAAAAATGAATCATTGGACGATCTAGCAAAACAAAACCTGAAGAAGAAAATAAATCAAGGCTTTGTGAAAATGACTTGTATTGATTTCGAAGTTGGCCGGTAATAGGCGTTTTGTATAAAGAGGCTGGCGTCCTAGTAAGAGAACACCGCCGAAAGATAGAAATTACAATTTGTGTAAAAGAAAGAAAAACAGCTATGTAATACAATTCCATCGAGTTTCAACTTTTCTATTGCCTTTATATCTTTGAGCGTCTCATCACTTTGCTGCTTGGTTGAAGGTGGATCAGATTGATTGGCGCCATCTGAGCTTGATAGTCGATACTGAAGTCTGGTTGCGAGGTGATCCAATGAGACACAACGTTACGCTTTGATCCCTAATTTTTGCCTGGACCGCACTTTCGGGTTTCCAGTCCACTGGGATACCCTTTTTTGCCCAAGTCGCCTTTTCAGGTTTTTGACTTGCCGGGTGTATAGTTTTTTTCATTTTTATCCATAATTTTTGCCCGAACCCTTTTGGTTCTCCAGGAAGCCCTTATTTTTTCCTAGGTCAGTCAACCTAACGGGTCTTTGATTAGGCATAGTATATTTTCACTATGTCTGCATTGACGGGGTGAGGAAGGTCGTCACCATCCATGGTGGTTAGAATCATAGCTCCTCCCGAGAAGATGTTCTTAACCACAAATGGCCCTTCGTAAGTAGGTGTCCATTTTCCCCTGGGATCACCTTTCGGTAGTATGATGCGTTTGATCACTAGATCCCCGACTTGACATTCCTGGCGTCTGACTTTCTTGTTAAAGGCCTTGATCATACGCTTTTGATACGTCTGACCATGACAGATAGCAGTAAGTCTCTTTTCATCAATTAGATTCAGCTGATCAAGTCGGGTTTGGATCCAGTCGTCTTTGTTCAAACTCACATCCTTCATTATCTTGAGAGAGGGTATCTGGACTTCGATAGGTAGGACTGCCTCCATGCCATACACCAAAGAGTAGGGTGTTTTCCCTGTCGATGTCCTTGCCGAGGTATGGTACCCATGAAGAGCAAATGGTAACATCTCATGCCAACCTTTGCATGTCACCGTCATCTTCTGCACAATCTTCTTGATGTTCTTGTTAGCGCTTCAACAGCCCCATTCATCTTCGGCCGGTAGGGAGAAGAGTTGTGATGCTGAATCTTGAACTATTTGCAGAGCTCAATAACCATTGTGTTATTGAGATTTGTACCATTTTCAGTAATAATCCTCTCTGGGACACCATATCGATAGATCAGATTGTGTCGGATAAATTATGCCACGACGTTCTTGGTTACTGTAGCAAAGGAAGCTACCTTCACCCACTTTGTAAAGTAATCAATGGCTACCAGAATGAAACGATGCTCGTTAGATGCAGTAGGTCTGATCTCGCCAATCATGTCGATGCCCCACATTGCAAAAGGCCAAGGAGCTGTCAAAAACATTTAGGGGAACCGGAGGTACATGTACCTTATCAGCATAGACTTGGCACTTATGACAGGTTCGAGAGTGCTGGAAACAATCGGCTTCCATAGTGGACCAGTAATATCCTTCCCGTAGGATTTTCTTCGCCATGGTATGTCCACTTGAATGAGTTTCGAAGGTACCTTCATGTAATTCTTCCATGATCCTTTCTGCCTCGCTCTTTTCTACACACCGCAGTAAGGTCGAATCATGGTTACTGTTGTACCCCAAAATTTTCCCTCCCATTTCCTCAACATTTTTCTCACCACAAGACCCTTGGGGCTCAAGATCAAGCTAGGGTTTGCTCTGCTCAAGACTTCTCCTTGCACTGTTGACCCAAATTAGGGTTTGAGTTTGCACAAAGATGTTTTGACCTAAAATGCCCAAAATTACTTTCATGCTTCATGTTGGACTCACAAGTTTATCCATACCAAATTTCAAGCCTTGATTCCAATCTTTGCCCAGTCAATTGGACAGTTGACCTAGAAATCAGCTGTATTGGGGAAAAAGTAAACTGTGGCCAATTGACAGTCAAACCTCATGATTTTTGACCCACATCAACATTATGAACTCATATGAACCATTTGGTCAAGTTTGGATCACAATTCCACAAGAAATTTGATCAGATCACCAAAAGGGCAAAATGGTCATTGTTAGGGTTTTGACTGCACAAAGGCAACTTTTGACTGTTTGACCTAACCAATGGCAATTCAAGCTCACATATGGACTCAAGGACTCAATGACATGGTCTTGACATGTTCAACAAGTTCAAAAGATCCCAAATGCACAAGATTGACAGATGAATTTTCCAGTCAACTGAGCCAAATTTGACTGTATACTGAAAAGTCAAACTTTGACTTTTTGGTCAAAATTAAGTGTCAAGATTAATTTTTCATCAAGACATGTCAAATTATGAAGTTTGGTCATCAAGAAATCAAAAATTGCAAATTAGGGTTTGAAATGAAGAAATTTCATAACTTAGAATTTTTCTAAGTTATGAAAATTCCTAATTTTTTCCTAAATTTGTCCCATTTTTTCATCAAGATACATTTGGATTCAAACAAAACTCAAAACATGAAAGTTGTAGTCCATTTCAAAATCTACAACTTTTATTCACAAAGTTTCCTCAAAAGAAGCTTGTAGCTCAAGTTATGATTTTTGGAACAAGGGTGCAAAACATTCTTAACTTAGAAAAATTTTGACCTATTCTAGGCAGGATTTTTGCCTAACTTCATGGCCATTTTTCACATGCTTCCACTTGGAATTTCAACTTGCATTACAAAGATGGATTGTAGTACACATTCCAAGCTTTCCAAATTGTCCAAGAACTTCTCAAACACCCTTGTGGTTAGGGAGAATCGAATTTGTCAATATGGGTAAAAGTCATTTTGTTCATGAGCCATGTACATGTTCATAACTTGTGCATTTTTGAAATCAGCATGTGCAAGCTAGTTACAGGCCTCTAATATCATTTACACTCAATAATTAAATGCCAATCCATTGTGCCAAGATGTTATTTTGTGCATTTGGACATTACACAAAGAATCAAGCCATATTTGGAAAAAGTGACTTATCTATTCTTGTAAAGTATGGCTTTATGTCAAAATATGAATCAAAGAAGTACAATGCAAATCTCTGAGGCACAAGTTATTGAACAAATCCCATTGATCAAGACTAATTTTGCAGCATGTTTAGGGGGCCTGCATAAGCTTGTAAACCAACTTGACAACTTTTGCTTACATTAGAAGAAACTTGCATTTTGAAACAAGACATTGAGTTCCTGTCAACACAAGCCTAAGAAAACTTGTTGAACACATTCCAAACAACATAACTGAGGTGAAACACGACCTAACCACCTTCCAAACCTCACCATTCATCAAAACACCTCCTTGCTGCAAAAACATAGTCCCTTCTGCAACTTGACTTCCCCAAACACTTCCACTCGTGCGTTTTGGCTGAAACCTTTGCAAACACATTCCATAACATCCATACAAACTATTCCAAGCATTCAACTGGAACTGTAACAGCCATAGCCAAGTGTGCCATTTTCATTTTTCATCTGTGCAGGTTAACTTCTGTAGCTCGATTCAGCAAGATTCAAAGCAAGCTAAGCATAGAGGAAGCATCCCTGGACCTCAAGCAAGCTGTACAAGTCCTCACATTGCATTGAAAGTGCCTCAATTGCTGCACACGATTCAAGCTGAACAGGTAAAAGTTTGAACTTCTATCTCTCTATCCAAGCATAGTTAGGTTTAAGTTTGTGAAGAAAACATGTTCTAATCATAGCCCTGAAGCCATCCATATAGTTACTTTTCATTTATATTATGTGTGCTAAGAGTATTTTGAATCTGAACATCTGGAAAAAAAACTAGGTCAGGAATTGGGGGAGAAGAAATTCTCTCTCATTTCTGAGAGTTAGATTAATTTTTTATATGTTTAGAATCGTGGCTTCAAGCTCTACAAGTTTCATGTTTTAAGATTTGTCAAAGGATCAAAGAATCAGGAGTTAGGAAGATGAACAAGAAGGCGCGCGTTTTTTGTTTGAATTTGGCCAGAGGTTGAAGACAAAGTTCTTCTGGGCTGGGCCTATTTCATCTTTCTATTTGCACCACTTTTCCACACTTGCACCCCCTTGGCCCATTGTGTTTATTTTTATCATTTTTTGACTTTTTCTTTTTGTTTCTGACTTATTATTTTTTGCCAAAATATAAAAAATATTAAAAACATTTTTTCAACCATTTTTGCATTTTATTTGGATTTTTGTTTGTTTTATTTGAATTTATACATGTAAATAAACATATTGCCTTTTATTCAAAAATACAAAAATAATGCAAAATACATTCTTATTTTCTGATTTTTATTTTATTTTATCCTTTGAAAATATTTTCTAAAAATATACTTTTTTTTTGTAAATATTAAATATTTTATTTTTATATATATTTAATATATTTAGTAAATAATATATATACTTATATATTTATTAGAATATTTAGGATAAAAGACATAAAAATAATACATTTTTATTTTTATTAATATTTGACCTCAAAATCACTTTTTTTACAATATACTTCCCTTTTATTTATTTTTTATATATAATTAATAAATATTGCATATAATAAATAATAAATACTTCTTACTTAGAAAATTAGGGTTTTGCCCTAAAACATGGAAAAATATCAAAAATTGTCCTTTTTATTTTTGTTTATTTGTCACATGAAAAACACTTTCACATACATATAAAAATCATTTTTTTTGCATCTTGCATGTTTATTTTATTTTATTTAATTATTGCACAATTAAATACCTTGTAAATTCCATTTGGATTGTAATAGTTTAGATTTAAATTTCTTGCTAAAATATCCTCATTTGAACATTTGTACCCCCCATCCCATAATTGTGTTGTAATAATTTAGGATTTTAAATTTTGCATTTTAAAGCTTTCTAAATATGCCATGATAGACTTAGGGTTTTGTATGCAAATCAAAAACAACAAATAGCTTGACCTAATTCAAAGATAACAAAGCATGAAAATGGACAACACCAATCATACTTGCACCCCTAGGGTTACTCCACTTGTTGCCTTCAATAATGGGCCATGTTGCATGTTAGGTATCTTTGGCAAGACAAAACAATATCAAATGATCATAGTCCCTCGATGACGCTTTCGAAAGTTGCCTAAAAATGATCAAGTCCCTTAAAGGAAAAATTGCCCAAAGATACTTGGCACCATTGCAATCATGGTCTAAACGATGACCCGCGCCCGTCCCGTTCACATCCTAACACAAGATTGTCCACCAAATACAATGGTGGAACAAAATTGTTAAAAGGGTTAAAACATAGGAAAAATCTTTGAGAAATTTAGGGTAGATAGCTCTTGGTTACTTGCCAACTTGCAAAACAAAAACACTTGCCTATTTTTTTAAAACCGCACATCACAACACACTTTCAAAACAACTTTCAAAAACATTGAAAACTTTTCAAAAGATAAGTACACCTTTGTATACATCCCAACATGGATCATTACAAAGGTTGCCACAACAAATGACTTTCTTTTCAAAACATTTTCAAACCCACACACAAAGCACCATTTCAAACAATTGAAAGTACCATTTCAAACAATTGAAAGCACCATTTCAAACAATTGAAAATGCAAGGCAAGTGATCTAAGCAAGTAACAAAGAGCCCATGGATAACCATGGATAGAAAGGGTGCTAATACTTTCCCTTCCTATAATCTACTCCCCGAACCCAAGAAAACATCTCAAAGGTTTTTGCGGTGCTTTTTAACCTTTCCTTAGGATAAAATAAAAAGTCGGTGGCGACTCTTGCTCAACCGAAACATTTGCGAAAACAAACGCAAAACCTCAAGTCAGTTCTCCCACCGTATCACAGTTACGCTTATAGAGGACACCATTACTGATGAAGAACTTCGCAGCGAACCTTCTCAGGAATTTCTTATCATTAACAGATGCACCCTCGGGGTATTCTTGAGCCTCAAGATACCTCTGTATCTCGTGAAACCAAGGTTTATCTGCTACCTCTTAAGTTTCAATGTCACAGCAGTGTGCGGGTTTGTCCAACCTCTCGATGGTAATCTGGGGAGCTTCATTGTCCCACCTAACTTTGAACATAGAAGACATAGTAGCTAGCGCGCCCGCTAACTGGTTCTCTTCTATGGGGAAATGTTCAAAGGTTATCTCCTCAAAGTGTGGGAGCAATGTCAGTACATATTCTTTGTAAGGAATAAGATTCGGGTGCTTCGTATCCAACTCGCCTTTGATCTGACTGATCACCAGAGAAGAATCTCTGAATACACTCAAGAACTTAATCCTCAGGTAAATAGCAGCTCGAAGACCCATGATACATGCTTCATATTCCGCCATGTTGTTGGTGCAGTTGAAACATAGTTGGGCGATGAACGGAGTATGGAAGCCTTCAGGAGATATAATTACAGCGCCAATGCCATTATCCAAAGCATTTGATGCTCCATCAAAATACATAGACCATCGGGATCCCTCTTCGGGTCCTTCATCTGGTCCAGGTTCTTTGCAGCCGGTTACCGACATGATGTTCACATCCGGGAACTCAAAATTCATGGACTGGTAGTCATCCATGGTCTGATGCCCCAAATGATCCGCCAACACACTCCCCTTAATTGCTTTTTAGGTTGTGTATTGGATGTCATATTCGGTCAAGATCATCTGCCATCTTGCTATCCTTCCAGAGAGAGCGGGCTTCTCGAAAATATACTTGATTGGATCCATCTTTGATATCAACAAGGTAGTGTGAGTCATCATATACTGTCTCAGCCGGCGAGCAGCCCATGCCAAAGCGCAACAATTTTTCTCGAGCAATGAGTATCAGGTCTCACAGTCGGTAAACTTTTTGCTAAGGTAGTAAATGGCGTGCTCTTTTCGGCCAGACTCGTCATGCTGCCCCATCACACACCCCATTGAACTGTCTAGCACCGTCAAGTATAAAATCAAAGGTCTTCCTTCAACTGGAGGCATCAGAATTGGTGGTTCTTGAAGGTATTCCTTGATTCTTTCGAAAGCGGTATGGCATTCATCATTCCACTTTACCACTTGATCTTTCTTCAGCAGCTTGAAAATTGGCTCGCAAGTAGCAGTCAGATGTGAAATGAACCTGGTAATGTAATTCAGACGTCCCAAGAAACCTCTGACTTATTTTTCTGTGCGGGGAGCTGGTATCTCTTGTATGGCTTTTACCTTTGCAGGGTCCACCTGAATACCTTTATCACTGACAATAAATCCCAGAAGCTTACCAGACCTTACCCCGAAGGTACACTTGTTCGGATTCAACCTCAGCTTGTACGTCTTCAACCTGTCAAACATTTTCTGGAGATGATCAAGGTGCTCTTCCTCAGTTTGAGACCTGACTATCATGTCATCAACATAAACTTCGATCTCGTGGTGAATCATATCATGGAACAGAGCGACCATGGCGCGCTGATAAGTTGTCCCAGCATTCTTCAATCTGAAAGGCATTACCTTATAACAGAAGGTGCCCCACTGTGTAACGAAGGTTGTCTTCTCCATGTCCTCAGGAGCCATCTTGATCTGGTTGTAGCCAGAAAAACCATTCATGAAGGAGAAGATTTTATGTTGTACCGTGTTGTCGACCAAAACATCAATGTGAGGAAGTGGGAAATCATCCTTGGGGCTTGCCCTGTTCAAATCTCTGTAGTCCACACACATCTGTACCTTACCGTCCTTCTTTGGTACCGGAACGACATTGGCAACCCACTACGGATAAGAAGTGACAACTAAGAACCCTGCGGTGAACTGTTTCATAACCTCTGCCTTGATTTTCTCTGACATTTCAGGGCGCATACGGCAGACCTTCTATTTTACCAGAGGGCAGTCTTCTTTAGTCGGCAAGCGATGAACCACAATATCAGTGTCCAAACCAGGCATATCTTCATAGGACCAGGTGAAGATCTCAACATAGTCGCATAGCATTTGTATCAACCGTTGCTTGACACTAGGCTCCAGATTCACACCTCTTTTGACCTCTTTCCTGTCTTCCTCTGTACCCAAATTCACTGACTCAACCGACTCTTCATGAGGCTGTATGGCCCTCTCTTCCTACTGTAACAGTCTAGCAAGTTCTCCAGGCACCTCATAATAATCCTCACCTTCGTCCTCGTCTTGGTTGATCGGATTTTAGAAGTCATAACTGGTAGTAGCAGAGCTGTTATCAATGGGATCCATAGTGGATATGAATCTGCATTATGATACGTGATTGTGTGTAAGAGAATAGTTGTTTTGATAAAGTGAGAGACAGAAAAGAAAAACAAGGAGCGCAAAATTTGTAATGCAAGAAACGTCCAATGTTTTATTAATGATATATGAAATGACAAATAATAAGCGCTCACAAGCAAAGCCAAGGTGCCTCGGGCAAGGCACTGGGCCGTAAAGTTTCAAACTGTTTATTACAAATCTTAAAACAAAAAGTCAATTACTGCAGAATAAAAGAAATAGGAATGAAGTCCTTCGCCGTCCAGTTGTTCAGTCCACCATTGGTTGTTGGGTAGATCCAGCTGTCGATGTCTGAATCTTCTTCATTATCCTTGATTGCATTAACTCCCTGATTGCTGATGTGTAGAGGAGGTCTTCCGATCCGTGCGAGCCTAACAGCCCTTTGAGCCCCTGTAGTAAAGCCCAAACCAAATTTTCCAGTGTTGTGAGTGAAGTCAGGAAGCTGACCCCAATTGGTACACCCACCTTCTTCAATTACAGCCCTGGCGTCTTTGAGAGAAGCCATCTTTAGCGAAGGTTTGTTGGTAGCAACTTTAGTTGATGTCGAGAACTGAGGGACCTCTTCGAAATTTTGACAAGGCGTTTCTATGAATTCCTCGTCCATCTCCACATAGCGGAAGGAATTGAGATGGGTCACCATATACTCCTCTTCACCTCGTACCGTGACAATTTTCCCTTTCACCGGATATTTCAGCATTTGATGGAGTGCGGAAGTCACTGCCCCAACCTTATGAATCCAAGGACGACCCAGCAAGCAAGAATATGATGGCTTGATATCCATTACATAGAAGGTGGATGTGATCGGTGGAAATAGAACTGACTGTTTTAGAATGCTGGTTCGCAAAATGTCGTGGTAAGCAAGAGTCACCACCGTCTTTTATTTTCTCCAACAAGGAAAGGACAAAAGCACAGCAAAATTCCTTTTCAAGATGTTTCTCGGTTCGGGAGGTAGATTATAGAAAGGGAAGGTGTTAGCACCCTTTCTATCCGTGATTAAACACGGGCTCTTAGGTACTTGCTCTTATGTTTTCAAGATTTGTTTGCTTTTCAAGTGTGTGTGGGTTTTGAAAAAAACTTTCGTTTGAAAAATTTCTAAGTGACTCTTGTATCTGTCCTCAAGAGTGTATGAAAAATTTGTTTGAAAACTTTTTGAAAGTGTCAGTGTGAAAAGATGTTTTGTTTGTTTTGAGAGAGCAAGTACTTAAGAGAAATCTACCTACTCTAAGGAATTAGGTTATGTAAGAGTCCTTTAGACAGTACTATCCCACTATTGAGAAGTAGGTAGCACCGTCGTTGGAGTTATTCGGGTCAATTCGATTATAAGGGATAGTGTGGTCACCGAAGCAATAGTAGGACACCTTAGAAGTAACTCTAATGTCCTATATCCTTTTTATCCGAGGCAACCGTTTCGAGGCAACTGGATCTTAGACAGAAGGGCGACCTCTAAAACACCTTATACTTGACGACCACGTTCGAGGCAACCAGTGAGGCGTACCCTAGGAGTGGCATGTGCATGTGTGTTGTTTTCATGTTATATTATCTTGTACATGTATCTTGGTGATCTACGAATTGTTTTTAATTTTCATCCAAATCTTGCATGCATATTAACAGTTAAGAGTGCGGAAAATAAAGTGCGGAAATATGAATCTACGCTATTACAAGGCGCGGGTCTATACATCGCTAAAAAACAAAAACCCGTTTTGGAAAATAAATGCGGAAAGTAAAGGAAGCGGTAAATCCTAATTACTATTACATCCTTTGAGCAGATACATAATAATCAAAATAAGAATAATGTGCGAAAAGAAATTTAATCAGGACGTCCTTAGGGTTTTGACCCTTTTGAGAAATAAAGAAAGTAGTTTGGCTTTTTTGCAATTAAATTAAATATTAAACCTAGTACTAATTAACTATTTAATTAAAAAGAAAAAAAATGTTTTTTGTGTTTTTTAAGTCTTTAATGAAAATAAAATAAAAGGAATTAAAAAGTTAGTAAACAAAACCCTAATTCTAAACTAATTTTATTTATTGAGAAAAAGGTTAAAATTAACTAATTAAACTAATTAATTTGTTAATATTTTATTTACAAAATAAATTAATAATGAAATCAATACATAATAAAAATATTATAAATATTTAATTCTGAGTTTATTATGAAAATTAATATTAATTATGTTAGTTAAATAAATAATATTAATAATAAAAAGAAATAGTTAGTTTAAAAGAAAATAAAAAGGAAACAATTAACCAGGGGGGGTGTTGACCCAAGAATGGAGGTTTTGTTAGAATTTCTGAGGCCCATTAAGAAGCAAGCCTGTTTGACTTTTGGAATCATCTGCACGTTGCATTGACTAGGAACATCATGATCCACGCCTTATGGCCATCAGATTGGCGTCAGTGGCCACTTGACAGGCTGATCGCTTGAGATGCATGATGGACGCTGTTTGGAAGCCTGCATAGGAACACCTTAGAAAAAATAATATTGAGTTTTGGGGGGACCTGGGAATCGAACCCAGGTCCTAGTAGTTACCAAGCACGTCACCTTCCACTAAGCCACTGCATTGTCTTTGTTAATATAATGGATGATGAGAATAATATATAAAAAACAACTATTCTGGAAACCAAGAAAAAGCGCGCCACATTTTTGAACGGACCAACCACGCGTGAACACGTCCTTCATCTTCTTCGTGAAACCTGCATAAAACATATCAAATAGCGGGGGGTTTTAACCCCCACAAAGTGCAAATGCCAAAAATAGCGATTAGGTCTGTGCATTATATAAATAGGGCGCGAGGGTTGGGTTGAATTCGTCTGGCCTTGACGAATTCAACTATATGCGTCTCAAGGTCCAATTTTGCTTATGCTGTAATGCCCTAATTCAAGACCTTAAAAAAACCTAGAATTCTCCAATGGCAGTTTTCGTTTCAGGGCTCCATAATCAGATTAACCTGTACCATTAGCTTCAGGGAGGTCCTAGCAATGCAAAGCACACAACAAATCACATTAATAATGCATGAATTATGATTTACGATTATGAAAAAAGAACCAAACCGTGCGACTTATTCTGGCATGTTCTTGGAGTGTTAAGGCTTGTTTGTGATTGCTATGCGTTCCTGAATGTCCCAGCAAGGTAGTGGAATCAAGAAAGGGCTTTGAATTGGCCTGGAAGGTTGAATTCAGTTTCAAGCTTTCTTTGAATTTTTTCAATATGGTAAGGGTTCTTTGCAGCAGCTTTGCACGTCCAAGGCTTTAGGGTTTACTTCAGTATATGTAGTAGAATGATTTTAGGTTACAATCTTGGCCAAGAATCCATTGTATTCATGTTTTCAATATTTGATTTCAATCAAATCTTTTTCAACTGTTTTGATTGATAAAACTTGCCAAAATTGGATGATTTTGTCTCTTTGATGGATGCACGAAATTTCCAGCTTGCCCTGAGCCTATTTGCTTCATAAAAAGATTTGAAAAACATATCTTTTGAATTTTCCTACAATTAAATGAATTAAATGAATTAATATTAATAAAAATTCAATTAATTCATTAAAAATAAGAAAATAAATCAATTTGAGCTCAATGGGTCGTGCATAGGCCTTGGAAAATGTTTCAATAAAGAATTTGAGGCCCATTAGCAAAAATGAAGTGTTTTAGGCAAAGTTGACTTTTGCAAATTCCCAAAAATTTCCCAACTTCTCCAAGGCATATCTTGATCAATTTTAATCCTATGAACATGTTCTTGGACATTTTGGAAAGGTCTTGAAGTCCTATAACCAATGCCTTTGGTCCCATGTCATTTTTATTTACCAATCTCAAGTTATGGTCTTTGACTTAAAGTGCATTTTTGTTGACTTTTGAAAATGACCTATAATGTAGAAATTGATAACTTTTTGTGAGAGAATTTCTTGGACTTGGAATGTGAAGATTAGTTGTAGGAAATGTCATCCCCTTCAAAATGAGCATTGGATGGGATTTTTCTGATGAACCATGAAAAAGTTATGCCTTGGTCAAGTTACAGTTGACTTTTCAGCTGTCCAAAAATGGAAACTTTTGCATCTTGATGATTTTTGAGCCATCCTTGTGGAATCATGATCAAGACTTGATAAAATGATGATTGTGGCTTCAAAATAAGATGTTGACCAAAAATTTTGACTTTTGACTGCCAAATGACCATTTTGCCCCTGCAGTTGATTGTGGAGCAACTAGGGCTTTTGACTGTGCAATTGGATGCTGTGAGCCTTGAAACTTGACATGTAGATGCTTGACCATGTATATAGGCATATGGGACTTGATTGAGCCATTGGAAACCTCAAATTCACTGAAGGAACCAAAACCCTAATTTGACTGGCTTAAGAGGATGTTTAGACTAGGCAATCCCTTGAGTAGATTTGAGCAAATTGAGATGATGCTTGTCAAAACTTTGAAGAATATGGGAGGGAAAATTTTGGGGTACAACAGTTGCCCCTGTTCAATCTTCTTAGTCCTGAGGATGTATATTGGCTTGCGTGCCTTTCGTGATCCGAAGGTGGAAGATGATTGAACACTAAAGTGCCCAGAAATTTGCACTCGCATAGTAGAGTATCAGTAATGTGATGTAGGGAATGGGCTTACAGATGCCATTTGGAAATGATGGTGGATAGGAGGATGGGATTATAGATGTCATCGGGAAGTGTGACAGGATCTTGTCGGGAATGGGCTTATAGATGCCATTTGGAGGTGTCGATCGCGTAAGAGATTCCTTAGCGAGAACTTGCGTACCTGAGAAAGAAAGATAATTACTTGGCCTGTTATAGGGGTTGATCTTTAAACTCTTCATGCGGATATGCCCTGGCTAGATACAAGTATCAAATCTACAATCAATTGCTCACAGATATGCCCTGGCTAGATACAGGTATCGAATCTACAATCAATTGCTTACAGATATGCCCTGGCTAGATACAGGTATCGAATCCAGAACTGGTCGTCTACAGATATGCCCTGGCTGAATACAGGTATCGAATCTACAATCAATTACTCACAGATATGCCCTGGCTAGATACAGGTATCGAATCTGGAATTGGTTGTCTACAAATATGCCCTGGCTGGATACAGGTATCGAATCTACAATCAGTTACTCACAGATATGCCCTGGCTAGATACAAGAATCGAATCTGGAATCAATTACTCACAGATATGCCCTGGCTAGATACAGGAATCGAATCTGGAATCAATTACTCACAGATATGCCCTGGCTAGATAGGAATTGAATCTGGAATTGGTCGTCTACAGATATGCCCTGGCTGGATACAGGAATCGAATCTCTAAACTCTTCATGCAGATATGCCCTGGCTAGATACAGGTATCGAATCTACTCACAGATATGCCCTGGCTAGATACAGGAATCGAATCTGGAATTAGTCGTCTACAGATATGCCCTGGCTGGATACAGGTGTCGAATCTGCAACTGCAACAGTTGATAGTAATCATCTTTGGATTGACCTTTTTCCTGAAAAGGCAAAACATCAGTTGTATGCAATGTCATGATGTATGAAATGCATGATGTCATGATGTTCTCAAGAATAAATGAGATTGTGTGTTATGATGTGTATATGCATGCGTCATGGTGTATGATAATGTGATGTTTATGAATGTATTTTCGTCTAGGAAAGTAAATCCTTGACGAATGCCGGGAAATTGTGGAATCCTGGGCTGATGTTTGAAGAGTAGAGTTCTTCATTTCCGCTGAGGATGATGGTTGCAAGAATAAACCGGTAGGAGAAGATGACTCCGTTGGGGAATAAACTTGTTGGAGAGATTACTATGCGGGGAATTACTCTGTGGGAAGAGATACTTCGCTGAGGTTTTGTTGATAACTCCGTTGGGGATTCCGTTGATATGTTTTGTTGGGGAATCTGATGAACTCCGTTGGGGGATAGGAAGAACTTCTCCGAGGACGATCTTTCCGTGGCAATTAGCTGAGGATAACCCAGTTATAAGCTCTGGTGGGGAATAATCTTCTGAATAAAGTCGGGGAAAGATATGTACTCTGCAGGGGACAAGCTTCAAGAATCTACTATGGATAAGCTTCCAGAATCTAATGGGGAGATGGTTCAACTCCACTGGGGAAACTTTTGGACTGTACTGGGGAACGACTCCACCGGGGGTATCTGATATTCCGCCGGGGAACAATCTTATATTAAGACTGCCAGGGATGCTTGTTTAGGAACATCTGTATACTCCGCTGGGGAATGTTGAGATCTTCCGGGGATATCCACCTTCCTTAAGGCTAACAGTTGATTAACTCTGCTTGGGGAGAGTGTCACTGACTTGCTAGGGATATTGTGCCTTTCGGGACTGATGGGAGGCTAACTCTGCTTGGAGAGAGTATTGCTGAATCTGGTCTTACTCTGCGGGGAGCGGAGGTATCTTGGTTACGTTCTTTAGTCGAACCTACCTTAGTACCTTGGTGGGAAGAACAACTAGATTGCTTAGACAACTCGTTATTGCCCCTGTTTCTGGTGTCACCTTTAATTAGTCATTTGTTTCGTATGCAAGTATTTATGAGTTAGCAATTAATGTCAAATGCATATATAAAAAATGAACATTGGACGTTCTTCGCAAGACAAAACAGAAAAAGGAAAAACAATTGGCAATTTGTCTGGACAAGTGAATTTGTATTGATTTTTTTTTTGAATTTTCCTATAAATAGGTGTTGCGTACAAGAGGCTGACGTCCTAGTAAGAGAACGCCGCCGAACAACATAGAGTTTATACAATTTTGAAAAGGAGAACAAAAAATCTATGTGAAAAATCCCACTGGGTTCCAACTCTGCTATCGCCTTTATGTCTTCAAGCTTCTCATCAATTTGCTGCTTAGTTGAAGATGAAGTTGATTGATTGATGCCGTCTGAACTTGATAGTTGATACCAAATTCTGGATGCAAGGTGATCCAATGAGGCATAGTATTACGCTTTAATCCCTAACTTTTGCCTGGACTGCCCTTTCGGGTTTTCAGTCCACCGGGATACCCATTTTTGCCTAAGCCGCCTTTTCAGGTTTTCGACTTGCCGGGTGTATAGATTTTTTTTTCATTTCATCCCTTACTTTTGCCCGAACCCTTTTGGTTCGCCGGGAAGCCCTTATTTTTGCCTAGGTGTGTCAACCTAGCGGGTCTTTTATCATGCGTAGTATCTTTTTACTATGTCTGCATTGGCAGGGTGAGGAAGGTCGTCACCATCCATGGTGGTTAGAATCATAGATCCTCCTGAGAAGATATGTTTAACCACAAATGGCCCTTCGTACGTGGGGGTCCATTTACCCCTGGGATCACTTTGAGGAAGAATGATGCGCTTGATTACCAGGTCTCCGACTTGATACTCTTGTCGTCTGACTTTCTTGTTAAATGCCCTGATCATCCGTTTTTGGTACGTCTGACCATGACAAATAGCAGTGAGTCTCTTTTCGTCAATTAGGTTCAATTGATCAAGTCGAGTCTGGATCCAGTCATCTTCGTTCAAACCTGCATCCTTCATTATTCGGAGAGAGGGTATCTGGACTTCAATAGGCAAGACTGCCTCCATGCCATAGACCAAGGAAAAGGGAGTTTCCCCTGTTGACATCCTTGCTGAGGTACGGTACCCATGAAGAGCAAACGGTAACATCTCGTGCCAATCTTTGTAGGTCACTGTCATCTTCTGCACAATCTTTTTGATATTCTTATTAACTTATTCGACAGCCCTATTCATCTTCGGCTGGTAGGGAGAAGAGTTGTGGTGCTGTATCTTGAATTGCTCGCAGAGCTCAGTGATCATCTTGTTGTTAAGATTGGTACCATTGTCCGTAATGATCCTTTTCTGGATGCCGTATCGACAGATCAGGTTATGCCGAATGAACCGTGCCACGACGTTCTTGGTTACGGTAGCATAGGAGGCTGCTTCAACCCACTTCGTGAAGTAATCAATCGCCACCAGGATGAAGCGATGCCCGTTAGATGCCGTAGGTATGATCTCGTCGATCATATCAATGCCCCACATTGCAAAAGGACAAGGAGCTGTCAAGACGTTCAGAGGAATTGGAGGAATGTGCATCTTATCTGCATAGATCTGGCATTTATGACACGTCCGAGAATGTTGGTAACAGTCGGCTTCCATTGTGGACCAGAAATATCCTGCCCGAAGTATTTTCTTTGCCATAGTATGCCCACTGGAATATGTTCCGAAGGTACCTTCATGTAGCTCTGCCATGATCTTTTCTGCTTCAGTCTTATCCACACAACGCAGTAAAGTTGAATCATGGTTTCGTTTGTATAGAATGCCATTGCTGAGGAAGAACTTTGCCGCAAACCTTCTCAGAAATTTCTTGTCGTTGACAGATGCACCCTCGGGGTATTCTTGAGCTTCCAAGTACCTCTTCACTTCATGATACCAAGTTTTTTCAGTTACCTCTTCAGTCTCAAGATCACAGCAATGTGCAGGTTCATCCAACTTCCAGATAATGATCCGGGGAGCCTCGTTGTCCAATTTGACTTTGAACATAGAAGACATCGTAGCCAGCGCGTCCGCCAACTGATTCTCCTCTCTTGGGAAGTGTTCAAAAGTTATCTCTTTGAAATGGGGGATCAATGTCAGCACATACTCTTTATAAGGAATAAGATTTGGGTGTTTCGTATCCCACTCGCCTTTGATCTGATTGATCACAAGAGCGGAATCTCCAAAGACACTCAGAAACTTGATCCTTAAGTCAATTGCAGCTTGAAGACCCATAATACACGCTTCATACTCCGCCATGTTGTTGGTGCAGTTGAAACATAGCCGGGCAGTAAGTGGAGTATGAGTGCCTTTTAGGGATATGATCACAGCGCCAATACCGTTACCCAAAGCGTTTGAGGCTCCGTCAAAGTGCATAGACCATCGGGATCCTTCCTCAGGTCCTTCATCCGGTCCGGGTACTTCACAATCAGTCTCTACCATGATATTCTCGTCTGGAAATTCAAAGTTCATCGACTAGTAATCGTCCACTGCTTGGTGTGCCAAATGGTCTGCCAATACACTTCCTTTGATTGCTTTCTGAGTCGTGTACTGGATGTCGTATTCTGTCAAGATCATTTTCCATCTTGCTATTCTTCCGGACAAGGCAGGCTTTTCGAATATGTACTTGATTGGATGCATTTTTGAAATCAACAGAGTAGTGTGAGTCAACATATACTGTCTCAGCCGGCGAGCAGCCCATACCAAAGCGTAGCTTCTCGAGCAGTGAGTATCGGGTCTCACAGTCGGTAAACTTTTTGCTAAGGTAATAAATGGCGTGCTCTTTTCGGCCAGACTCGTCATGCTGCCCCAGCACACACCCTATTGAGTTGTCCAATACTGTCAAGTATAAGATTAGAGGTCTCTCTTCAACCGGTGGCATAAGAATGGGTGGTTCTTGGAGATACTCTTTGATTCTGTCGAAAGCAGCCTGACATTCATCGTTCCAACGTACTATTTGATCTTTCTTCAGTAGCTTGAAGATTGGTTCACAGGTAGCAGTTAGATGTGAGATGAATCGGGCAATATAGTTCAGCCGTCCTAAAAAGCCTCTGACTTCTTTCTCTGTCTTGGGAGCTGGCATCTCTTGTATGGCTTTCACTTTGGCAGGGTCCACTTGAATACCTTTGTCGCTCACGATGAAGCCTAGTAGTTTTCCAGATCTTACCCCAAAGGTGCACTTGTTCAGGTTCAACCTCAGCTTGTACAACTTCAGACGGTCAAACAGCTTCTGTAGATGGTCAAGGTGTTCCTCCTCAGTTTGGGACCTTGCAATCATATCATCGACGTATACTTCGATCTCATGGTGGATCATATCATGAAATAAAGCAACCATGGCACGTTGGTAGGTTGCCCCAACATTTTTCAACCCAAAAGGCATGACCTTGTAGCAAAAGGTGCCCCACTGGGTAACAAAAGTGGTCTTCTCCATGTCTTCAAGAGCCATCTTGATCTGATTATAACCTGAGAACCCATCCATGAAGGAGAATACCTTATGCTGAGCAGTATTGTCAACCAGCACGTCGATGTGAGGTAGAGGGAAATCATCCTTGGGGCTTGCCCTGTTCAAATCCCTGTAATCAACACACATTCTGACCTTACCATCCTTCTTTGGTACTGGAACCACGTTGGCAACCCACTGAGGGTAAGAAGTCACTGCTAGAAAACCGGCGTCAAATTGTTTCATAACCTCAGCTTTGATTTTCTCGGACATTTCTGGACGCATACGGCGGACCTTCTGTTTTACCGGAGGGCAATCTTCCTTGGTAGGCAAGTGATGAACCACAATGTCGGTATCCAACCCAGGCATGTCTTCATAAGACCAGGAAAAGATTTCCACATAGTCATGCAACATCTAAATCAACCGTTGTTTCACACTGAGCTCTAGATTGGCACCAATCTTGACTTCCTTTCTGTCTGTCTCAGTACCCAGATTTACCGTTTCCACTGGCTCTTCATGTGGCTGAATGGCCCTCTCTTCCTGGAGTAACAGTCTTGCAAGCTCACCAGGCACTTCACAATCATCTTCACCTTCGTCTTCGGCTAAGTTGATCGGATTTTCGAAGTCATAACTGGCAGTAGCAGAGTCGTTACCAGTGAGATCCATAGTGGATTGGAACCTGTATAGGTGAGTGTGTGTAAATATAGCTGTTTTGCAATATATATAATAAAGAAAGAAAGGGAGCGCAAGATTTGAAATGCGAAAAATGTCCAATGCTTTTATTCATGATATATGAAAATGACAATTAATAGGCCCTCACAAATGACACCACGGTGCCCCGGGTAAGACACCGGGCCATAAAGTTTCAAATTATTGTTCGTTACAAATTTAAAACAAAGGAGTTCATTACTGAGTGACAAGAGTAATAGGTATGTAGTCTTTCGCAGTCCAGTTGCTTGGTCCACCGTTGGTCGTTGGGTAGATCCAGCTGTCAAATTCAGATTCTTCCACGTCGTCATCATCCCTGATAGCATTTACTCCATGGTTGGGCATGGGAGCAGTCACCACATTAGGCCTCTCGGGCGCCTCAAACTCAACCTCTTTAGCATCAATAAGGTCTTGAACCTTATTCCTCAGAGCCCAACAATCATCAGTAGAATGCCCCGGGCTGTCAGAGTGATAAGCACAACGGGAGTTGGGGTTGTACTTCGGAGATGTGGTGTTTACTACCTTCAGAGCTTCCTTGACAGTTACCAGATTGGTTGATAGTAGTTGCGGCAATATCTGAGAGAGGGTCATACTGAGCCGAGTGTACTACCTTTTGGGCCTCTCACCCCTTGGTTGGTTGTATTGCTGAGGAGCAGCAGCAGGCTTAGAAATAACCACCGCGTTGACAGCTTGGCGGCGTTCCGGTTTGTTTTGTCTCCTTGACCCATAAACAACACTAGCTTCCTTCTTGAAAGGCTTCTTTTCAGTATTCGAGGAGGCACCTTTCTGTATCTTCCCCGATTTGATACCAGCTTCGATCCTCTCACCAGTCAGGATCAGGTCTGTAAACCCAGCAGAGGAATTACCAATCAGATGATTAAAGAATGGACTGGACAGGGTCCCCAAGAACATGTCCACGAGCTCACGGTCAGTCAACGGTGGCTGCACCCTGCCAGCCAGGTCTCTCCATTTTTGTGCGTACTCCTTAAAACCTTCTCCCGTCCCTAGAGACATACCCTGGAGTTGGGTACGTGTAGGAGCGAGGTTGGCATTATACTGATACTGCTTATAAAATGCAGTAGCCAAGTCTTCCCAGTTTCGAATACTGGTTCCATCCAGCTGATAGAACCACTCGAGTTGAGCCCCTGAAAGGCTATCTTGGAAGAAATGGATCCATAAGTTCTTGTCTGCAGTATATGGTTGGATCTTTCTCACATAAGAACGGAGGTGCAGCTTAGGGCAGGAAGCTCCATCATACTTCGTAAAAGAAGGTGCCTTGAATTTGTGTGGGATCACCACCCCAGAAGATAAACCTAGATCGCCAAAATCCAACCCGGGTACATGCTGAATCTCCATAGCACTCAATCGGTCCTCTAGTTGCTTGTACCTGTCCTCAGCAGGAGGGTACTGTTCATCATTGAAATCCGTCTCGTTGTCGGAGACCACAGGACTAGGAACCCTTCCCCCTTGGGGACTGTCTTTCCCTACAGAGGAAGTAGCTTGATCAGCCTCATTTTGCAGTGTATTCCCAAACCTCCGTCCAGTGTTGAACATCACAGTCCTCTTCTTCTTCTTCTTCTTCAAAAGCAGAGTCTTCAATTCCTCTTGACCCTGGGCTAAGCTCATGACCAGCTCTTGAAACTGGGCATTCTGGGCCTGGAGGGCCTTGATAGCTTGTTCGTTGGTAAGTTCAGGATTCATGATGACTGCTGAAATAAACAGCGAAGAAGATTAAGCAACCTGTAGAAAAGAGTACCTGTTATGAACATGATGCATGATATGCTATTTATGCAATGCATTCAAGGGTTCGAAAGTTCAAATTCGTTGTAGACAAAAAAGGAACACACATTGTTATTAAGAAATAATTTTTTCAGTACATCAATGCCTCATGGGCGAAAAATTACAAAATAATCAATCCCAAAAAACACTGCGCATCCTCTTTGGAGAAATGTAAGTGTTGAGGGTCTTTTCCTCGTGCAGTAGACGGGTGAGCTCCAAGACCTTCTTCTCACTGGCATGTAGACTGGTTTCAAGAGAATTCTGTTCTTCCTTGAGTTGGATCCAGCTTTTTTGCATTTCTTCCCAAGATGTTGGCATGTCAGGATGTTGAATGGTGTATGGCACCTCTCCTTCCAAAACTGGCTCTTTGATCACAGGGAGAACATGAGGATATGGCATTACCAACTTCTGGGAGCGGGCTCGTACCCACTTGAGATAAGGCTCAAGGGGAATGGAGTTCTTGTGCCCCAGTGTCTTGCTATCCACCTTGTTAGGCATCCTCCAAGCTCTGATAAATCTCTAGTGAAGTCCTTGTGCATCATTGTCGAAGTCAAAAACTATGTCAGGAATCAACATGTCATGAGGGTCATCCCTCCGAGCATATCCAAACTATCTCAAAGCCAGACACGGGTTGTAAGTAATCCCTCCTCTAATTCCAAGTAAAGGAACATTAGGAAACTCTCCGCAACGATCAATGATAGTGACATTCTCTCTGGACCGAGAACACCAATGTATATCAGCATGTGTAAGAGTCATTAATCGTTGTGACCATCTCAAACCCCGCTCGTTCTTCAAAACTGATTGTGGAAGGTGCAAAATAAACAACCTTGCCAGGAGAGGAGTGCAGCACATTAGAACACCTCTTTTTCTCATGGTTCGAGTGTAACATGAGTGGAGGATGTCCCCAAGCAACATAGGTATAGGATTCCTGGACATGAAGATCTTGACAGCATTGATATCTATAAGCTGATCTGGATTCGGGAACAACACCAACCCATAGACAAGGAGTGCCACAACTTCTTCAAAGGCTTGTAGGTCAAGGGAGTTCCAACATTCTTGTGCATTCTCAAACAGGAACTTTGCCAAGAATCCTTTGATACCACTTCTAACTTCCCAATGTCCCTTGATGTCAGATGGTTGTAGGCATAATGCTTTAGCAACCTCTTCAAGTTTTGGTTCCTTTTCCGTATCGTTGTAGGGTAGTTGACTGAGAATGGGAACCTTCAGAAGCTGAGAAAACTCTTCCAAAGTAGGTACTAACTGATAATCCGGGAAAGTAAAACAGTGGTGCAAAGGGTCAAAGAATTGGAACAACACTTTCACCATATCCTCTTCAATGTTGGTGTTGACCAAGCTGATGAGTCTACCATGCCTTTCACTGAAGGAAGAGTTCTCGGGAATCCTGGATGTAAGCTCCTTAAGCTGAGGAGGGATCCTTACAAGGTTGACCTGAATTGTCTTTCTGCGGATAGTTTCCATGTCCTACAAAACAAGAACAAAGATGAAGATTCGAACCCTTGAAGTGGTTAGTAAATGCATATGATGCTGTATGATGTTATGATGTTATGATAAAAACACACCACAAGTATTCACAAAAGGCAAACATGATAAGGCACACAAGTCACACCAGACAGCCCTTAGAGTTTAGGCCAGCATGAGGTCTAGGTACTACCCTCTTGAAGTTGGTGGGCTCAAAACCTGTCCTATCAAAAGTAACCGGGTTCTAAGGAGCTCAATATTATTGGGTTGTTTTCTATGTTCATTGTTTTGATTTGGCCACTGAACTGGCGATCAAAATATTCCAAGAAAACAACCCTCAATGAGTGTAGTATCGAGTATCTACCAACTTCGGACTGCACCAAAGTCGGTCATCTCACTACCCCTAAAGAGGCCAGGATGGTCAAGTAAGGTTCCTAAGGTCAGTTGATGCTTCACGACACCACGCGGCGGCCCCGTACTCTCCTTGACTTGACTCAAGGGTTACCGGTACTCACCAAAGTGCCACACCAACGTAGCAAACTACTTCAACCGTGTCGGTATACCCCGCACAATTCCCTCATAGTTTGTTGCTACTTTCTAAAAGGTATCCCCCAGATCCGGGTTAGGATCTATGAAACTCCCAAAACAGGCCCACAATTTTAAAGCAATCAAAGCAAGCAATTGAAAACATAAGAGTGGTCTAATCCTAAGGTACACCTCACTTATAATTGTCCCCACCAGAGTCGCCAGTTTTGTGATCGGTGGAAATAGAACTGACTGTTTTGGAATGCTGCTTCGCGAAATATCGCGGTAAGCAAGAGTTGCCACCATCTTTTATTTTCTCCAACAAGGAAAGGACAAAAGCACAGCAAAATTCCTTTTCGAGATGTTTCTCGGTTCGGGAGGTAGATTATAGAAAGGGAAGGTGTTAGCACCCTTTCTATCCGTGGTTATCCACGGGCTCTTAGGTACTTGCTCTTATGTTTTCAAGATTTTTTTGCTTTTCAAGTGTGTGTGGGTTTTGAAAAAAAGTTCCGTTTGAAAATTTTCTAAGTGACTCTTGTATCTCTCCTCAAGAGTGTATGAAAAATTTGTTTGAAAACTTTTTGAAAGTGTCAGTGTGAAAAGATGTTTTGTTTGTTTTGAGAGAGCAAGTACTTAAGAGAAATCTACCTACTCTAAGGAATTAGGTTGTGTAAGAGTCCTTTAGATAGTACTATCCCACTATTGAGAAGTAGGTAGCACCGTCGTTGGAGTTATTCGGGTCAATTCGATTATAAGGGACAGTGTGGTCACCGAAGCAATAGTAGGACACCTTAGAAGTAACCCTAATGTCCTAGATCCTTTTTATCCGAGGCAACCGTTTCGAGGCAACTGGATCTTAGACAGAAGGGCGACCTCTAAAACACCCTATACTTGACGACCACGTTCGAGGCAACCAGTGAGGCGTACCTTAGGAGTGGCATGTGCATGTGTGTTGTTTTCATGTTATATTATCTTGTACATGTATCTTGGTGATCTACGAATTGTTTTTAATTTTCATCCAAATCTTGCATGCATATTAACAGTTAAGAGTGCGGAAAATAAAGTGCGGAAATATGAATCTACGCTATTACAAGGCGCGGGTCTATACATCGCCAAAAAACAAAAACCCATTTTGGAAAATAAATGCGGAAAGTAAAGGAAGCGGTAAATCCTAATTACTATTACATCCTTTGAGCAGATACATAATAATCAAAATAAAAATAATGTGCGAAAAGAAATTTAATCAGGACGTCCTTAGGGTTTTGACCCTTTTGAGAAATAAAGAAAGTAGTTTGGCTTTTTTGCAATTAAATTAAATATTAAACCTAGTACTAATTAACTATTTAATTAAAAAGAAAAAAAATGTTTTTTGTGTTTTTTAAGTCTTTAATGAAAATAAAATAAAAGGAATTAAAAAGTTAGTAAACAAAACCCTAATTCTAAACTAATTTTATTTATTGAGAAAAAGGTTAAAATTAACTAATTAAACTAATTAATTTGTTAATATTTTATTTACAAAATAAATTAATAATGAAATTAATACATAATAAAAATATTATAAATATTTAATTCTAAGTTTATTATGAAAATTAATATTAATTATGTTAGTTAAATAAATAATATTAATAATAAAAAGAAATAGTTAGTTTAAAAGAAAATAAAAAGGAAACAATTAACCAGGGGGGGGTGTTGACCCAAGAATGGAGGTTTTGTTAGAATTTCTGAGGCCCATTAAGAAGTAAGCCTGTTTGACTTTTGGAATCATCTGCACGTTGCATTGACTGGGAACATCATGGTCCACGCCTTATGGCCATCAGATTGGCGTCAGTGGCCATTTGGCAGGCTGATCGCTTGAGATGCATGATGGACGCTGTTTGGAAGCCTGCATAGGAACACCTTAGAAAAAATAATATTGAGTTTTGGGGGGACCTGGGAATCGAACCCAGGTCCTAGTAGTTACCAAGCACGTCACCTTCCACTAAGCCACTGCATTGTCTTTGTTAATATAATGGATGATGAGAATAATATATAAAAAATCAACTATTCTGGAAACCAAGAAAAAGCGCGCCACATTTTTGAACAGACCAACCACGCGTGAACACGTCCTTCATCTTCTTCGTGAAACCTACATAAAACATATCAAATAGCGGGGGTTTTTAACCCCCACAAAGTGCAAATGCCAAAAATAGCGATTAGGTCTGTGCATTATATAAATAGGGCGCGAGGGTTGGGTTGAATTCGTCTGGCCTTGACGAATTCAACTATATGCGTCTCAAGGTCCAATTTTGCTTATGATGTAAAGCCCTAATTCAAGACCTTAAAAAAACCTAGAATTCTCCAATGGCAGTTTTCGTTTCAGGGCTCCATAATCAAATTAACCTGTACCATTAGCTTCAGGGAGGTCCTAGCAATGCAAAGCACACAACAAATCACATTAATAATGCATGAATTATGATTTACGATTATGAAAAAAGAACCAAACCGTGCGACTTATTCTGGCGTGTTCTTGGAGTGTTAAGGCTTGTTTGTGATTGTTATGCGTTCCTGAATGTCCCGGCAAGGTAGTGGAATCAAGAAAGGGCTTTGAATTGGCCTGGAAGGTTGAATTTAGTTTCAAGCTTTCTTTGAATTTTTTCAATATGGTAAGGGTTCTTTGCAGCAGTTTTGCACGTCCAAGGCTTTAGGGTTTACTTCAGTATATGTAGTAGAATGATTTTAGGTTACAATCTTGGCCAAGAATCCATTGTATTCATGTTTTCAATATTTGATTTCAATCAAATCTTTTTCAACTTTTTTGATTGATAAAACTTGCCAAAATTGGATGATTTTGTCTCTTTGATGGATGCACGAAACTGCCAGCTTGCCCTGAGCCTATTTGCTTCATAAAAAGATTTGAAAAACATATCTTTTGAATTTTCCTACAATTAAATGAATTAATATTAATAAAAATTCAATTAATTAATTAAAAATAAGAAAATAAATCAATTTGAGCTCAATGGGTCGTGCATAGGCCTTGGAAAATGTTTCAAGAAAGAATTTGAGGCCCATTAGGAAAAATGAAGTGTTTTAGGCAAAGTTGACTTTTGCAAATTCCCAAAAATTTCCCAACTTCTCCAAGGCATATCTTGCTCAATTTTAATCCTATGAACCTGTTCTTGGACATTTTGGAAAGGTCTTGAAGTCCTCTAACCAATGACTTTGGTACTATTTCATTTTGATTTACCAATCTAAAGTTATGGTCTTTGACTTAAAGTTCATTTTTGTTGACTTTTGAAAATGACCTATAATGTAGAAATTGATAACTTTTTGTGATAGCATTTTTTGGACTTGGAATGTGAAGATTAGTTGTAGGAAATGTCATCCCCTTCAAAATGAGCATTGGATGGGATTTTTCTGATGAACCATGAAAAAGTTATGCCTTGGTCAAGTTACAGTTGACTTTTCAACTGTCCAAAAATGGAAACTTTTGCATCTTGATGATTTTTGAGCCATGCTTGTGGAATCATGATCAAGACTTGATCAAATGATGATTGTGGCTTCAAAATAAGATGTTGACCAAAATTTTTGACTTTTGACTGCCAAATGACCATTTTGCCACTGTAGTTGATTGTGGAGCAACTAGGGCTTTGACTGTGCAATTGGATGCCGTGAGCCTTGAAACTTGACATGTAGATGCTTGACCATGTATATAGGCATATGGGACTTGATTGAGCCATTGGAAACCTCAAATTCACTGAAGGAACTAAAACCCTAATTTGACTGGCTTAAGAGGATGTTTAGACTGGGCAATCCCTTGAGTAGACTTGAGCAAATTGAGATGATGCTTGTCAAAACTATGAAGAATATGGGAGGGCAAATTTTGGGGGTACAACAGTGGACCCAAAGGTCTGAGAACCCACCTTGACAGGGATGTCCACCTCCCCGTGCACCATTCTTTTTGACCCATCAAAAGCCCTTACCACAATATTACTCGACTTTAGAATCAAACCTTCATAATCCAGACGGTCTAGCGCTTTGTTTGACAGAAAATTCAGTGAGGACCCGGTATCTACTAGAACATGGGCCATGGTAGTTCCCTTTCACTCAATCGAGACATGCAGAGTATCATTATGGTTTCTCGCCTTAGTAGTTAGATCCGCATCTGAAAATCCTAACCCATTGTCAGCAGTTAGGCTAGCCACACAATCTTTGAACTGATCTGCAGAAGTTTCCTGCGGCACATGCACAGTCTTGAGAAACGCAATCAGATCCTTCGCATGGGCTTCAGAACATAACAACAAGGACAACATGGAGATATTTGACGAGGTCTGCCCTAGTTGCTCGACCATATTGTAGTCGCTTTTCTTGATTATTTTCAAAATTTCCTCTATCTCTTGTTTCGAGGTTTCTACAATGATCTTCTTAGGTGCCTCCATCTGGGCAGACTCACCTATGATTTCCTTGCCCTGAGTCCTAGATGGTTCGGCGACAGGGGTGATAACTGGAGTAGAAACTAGAATAGTAGTTGATGTACTAGCAGACAGAATGACAACAGGTTTGTGGACAGTCGGAGGGGAAATCTCGGGAGAAAAGAGTCTTCCACTTCTGGTGACCTTGCTTTCCCCAACAATATTACCGATGTCCGTATCGGCTTCTTCAGCCCTCAGATCTTGTTTAATAACATGGTAATATACATCATCACCATAGTGCCATGGGATAGCCTTTTCTGAGGTATAAGGGACTGGACCCGGAGCGGTGATTATTAACGGAGCGATTCTTGGAACAGGTGTAACCCTAACAGGTTTTCTCGATGAAACCTTAGAAGGATTGGCGGAAATGGTTAGGATGGCAACATCTTCAAACGGAATCATAGTTTTCTCAAACAATTTTTTTTTATTATCCATCAAGTGTTGAACCCCTGACTTCAATAAACAGCAACCGTAAGGCAGAATTAAACACATGTGGCAACCATCACCACAACCCAGAAATAAACCGGCCAACAACAAATTCTTCTTAACCGTCATCAAAGGAGTAGAAATTTCTTCCACAGAGGTCACAAATGAATCGGTGTCCACAGCATCGACTCCACGACCATGTTTGGGCATAGGAGTAGTTATAACATTTGGCTTTTCCGGAGCATCAAACTCAATCTCTTTAGCTTCCACCAAATCACGCATTGGGATTGTATCTGGGAGAAGCGGTGTTTGGATTCTTCGGATCCTCTTTCAAGGTTGCCAAGTTGGATTTTAACAGATTAGGCAGAACTTCAGCCAAAGTCATGTTGATGCGGGTAAACTGTCATTGTGGTCTTTCCACCCTTTGCTGATTGCTGCGTTGTGGAGCAACTGTGGGTCTCGGTATCACTACAGCATTTACTTCTTGACGGTGTTCAGGTCTGCTTTGGCCCCTTGGGCCATAGACTGCGCTAGCTTCCTTCTTACTGGCGAAAGGCTTCTTTGATGCACTTGACGAAACATCCTTTTGTATCTTACCACTTCGAATGCCAGCTTCTACTCTCTCTCCGGTCAATATTAATTCAGTAAACCCAAATCACGAACTGCTAATTAAGTGATTGAAAAACGGACCAGATAGCGTCCCTAGAAACATGTCAACCAACTCCCTATCATACAAAGGGGGTTGGACTCTTCTAGCCAAGTCTCTCCACTTTTGAGCATAGTCCTTAAAACCTTCACTTACACTCATGGACATACCTTGGAGCTAGATACGAGTGGGTGCAAGGTCGGCGTTGTACTGATACTGCTTATAGAAAGCAACAGCAAGGTCTTCCCAGTTTTGGACACTGGCTCCTTCCAACTGATAAAACCATTCAAGCTGAGTCCCTGACAGACTATCTTGAAAGAAATGCACCCACAAATTTCTATCAGCAGTGTGGGGTTTAATCTTTCGGACATAAGAGTGGAGATGGAGTTTTGGCCAAGACACTCCATCGTATTTGGCAAAAATCGGAGCTTTGAACTTGTGATACGGTGGGAGAGAACTGACTGTTTTTTGGAATGCTGATTCGCGTTTTGTGTTTGTTTTCGCAAAATGTCACGGTAAGCAAGAGTCGCCACCGACTTTTATTTTATCCAACAAGGAAAGGAAAAAAAGCACAGAAAAATTCCTTTTTCGAGATGTTTCTCGGGTCCGGGGGGTAGATTATAGAAAGGGAAGGTGTTAGCACCCTTTCTATCAGTGGTTATCCACGGGCTCTTAGGTACTTGCTCAAAGTGTTTTCAAAATTGTTTTTCTTTGTGTTTGTGGGTTTGAAGAAGTTTTTGTTTGAAAGGTGTAAGTGTGAAAAGTTTTTTTTTTGTTTTTTGAAAGAGCAAGTATCTAAGAACCATCTGCCTACTCGAAAAAAGAATCAATTTGTGCTAATGTCCTTTAGACAATGCTATCCCACTATTGATGAGTGGGTAGCACCGTTGTTGGAGTTTAAGGGTCAATTGGATTTTAGGGACGTACGGTCACTAAAGCAATGTTAGGACGCCTTAGCGGTAACCCTAATGTCTTAGATCATTTTTCCGAGGTAACCGTTTCGAGGCAACTATGATCTTTGGACAAGAGGGCGACCTCTAAAACTTCCTATACTCAATGACCGTGTTCGAAGGCAACCAAGTGAGGTGTACCCTAAGAGTGCGCATGTGCGAGTGTGTTGTTTTCAGTTTATTTTATCTTTGTACATGTTAGTGGTTATCTATGTTTATTTTAGGTTTACGCGTTCAATCTTGTCATGTATTCCCTATCATCAAACATCTAACAGTTTATAAGTTGCGGAAATTAAACTAACTATTACAAGGCGTCGGGTATTTACATCACCAAAAGCAACCCATGAAATTAAAATGCGGAAAATAAATAAAGCGATAAAAATGTCCAAATTATCTATTACATTACGGAAACAAATACAATATTGAAATAAAATGGATCGCGTGCGGGAAATTAAATCGGGTGCAAGTTTTTAGGGTTTTGACCCTTTAATTAAAGAAAAGATTTTTTGGTTATTTTTTTTAATTAAGAAAGAAATTAATCTAGGTTAATTATTAAATTAATGAATAAATTAAAAAATATTTTTGGGTTTTTGGTATTTAAAGAAATAAAAATAAATTTTATCAATGTTAATAAAACCTAATTGTCTAAGTTAATTTTAATTATTGCAAAAAGGATATTAAAGTTATTCCTAATTAAAACTAAATTAATTAATTGATTTGTTAATAAAAAGAAAATACTAAAATTTAATTTAAATAAGAAAATATTTTTTGGTTTTTAATTTTATGAAGAAAAAGATTTGATTGGTTGGTTAATAATTAAATAAAAATAAAACAAAAAATTAAAATAAATAAAAAGAAATAAAAAGAGTTAGGGGTGTGGGCCTGATTTGGGGGTTGGAATGGCAATTCAGAGGCCCAATAGGCGCTGGCCTTGGCTGACTTTTCTGATTCCCTATGGCACTTTGACTTGGTAACATGGTGGACGTTCCATCTGGGCCATCAGATTTGGCCTAGGGCCATCTGTCCATTGATTGAATGAGGGAGTATGATGCATCACGTGCTTGGACTTGCATTGGATCCCCTGAATGAAAAACATAACAAATAACATGGGGACCTGGGATTTGAACCCAGGTCCTGTTGGATATTTGATACACGCCTTTGCCACTCAACCATTGTGCTTCATATGTTAACATATTGGATAATAATAATAATAATAAAATATGGGATAACAAGATAATATGCCAGAATAAAAAATAAAAACGCGCCAAGTATTTGAAACATCCAACCAGAGGGAGACACGTTTGTCATCCCTGACCTTCAACCCTGTAAATTTACCTGCGGATTTAGATCCGCAGCTAAATGCGTAGATGCATCCTAAAATCCATTCCAGTCCATGAAAATTGATTCCAAGCACATGGTTGAGTTCGTCTAGGCTTCCTGAACAAACCTATGCCCTTCTTGAGTCTTGATTTCCCTGAAAAAGAAAAACCCTAAAACACGAACGAAGAACCCTAGATATGGGGGTTCTTCATCTAGGCCAGAAAAATGAAATTGGCTAATGCAGAATGCTTGTAAATTAGACGAGGATCACGAATATGCAAATGGTTTGTGAAAAAAGTGCAAGAATAAGGATCCACGAATTCAAACGATAAGCGGTTTTTTGAGACATTTACAAAGCTTTTGAACGTGTATGGAGACTGGCTTTGGGTTGGTTCTGCTTCAGGGATTGTCCAACAATTGATTAGTGTTGAGTTTTGCTTTTGAATTTGCCTCCAAGGACGATTTCAGTTTTTCACTTTTTCACCTTTTTTCAAGTTTGGTTCTTGATGTTCTTGCAGTCTCTAGGTCTCAAATTCGTGTGCCTTGGATTGTATATGTATGATGGAGTGTATTAGGTCAACTTTTATGGACTGAATCCTTGCACATTGATGCCTTGAGATTGGATTTGATTCACCATTGATAACTTGCCTAATTTGCCAAACTCAATCTTTTTGCACATGGAATGCTTGATACGAATTTGATACACTTGATGATGATGATTAAGTCCTGAAAATAGAAAAAGATCTCATGTAATCAAGTTTTGTGATTTTATTGGATTTTATTTGATTAAAAGTGAAATAATTCATTAAAAAATCAAATAAAATAATAAAATTGATAAATGGACACAAGGCTGAAGCTAGGACACGTGTGCAATGTGGAAAGTCCAAATCAAGTGGAAAAGAATGGGACCATTTGACAAAATTTGAAGTTTTGGGGATAGTTGACTTTTGGCAATTTTGCAAAAATGCCCAACTTCAACAATGCATAACTTCTTCAATTTTGAACCATTGGAGGTTTTCTTGGACTTTTTAGAAATATTGATATGTCCCATAACCAACCCTTTTGGTATCATCGCATTTTGATATTCCATGCTCAAGTTATAAGCTTTGGCAAAAAAGGTGTTTTTGTTGACTTTCAAAAATGACCTATAATGTCCAAATTTGTAACTTTTTGTGAGTGCATTTTATGATCTTGGGGTATGAAGATGGATTGTAGGAAATTACATCCTCTTCAAAATGAGCTTTTGATGGGTCATTTCTCATAAAGTATGAGAAAGTTATGCTTGGTCAAAGTTGAGTTGACTTTTCCTGCAAAACCCTAATTTAGCAACTTTTGAGTCTTGATGAATTTTGAGCAATCCTTGATGAATCATGATCAACCCTTTATCAAATGATGAAACATCCTTCAAAATGATAATGTTGACAAAAAATCTTGAAGTTTGACTGTATTTGGGTCACAGTTGACTTTTGCCCTAGCATAGTCGATTTTTGGACCCTTTGAGCAATTGACTGAGCAAACTTCCTCTGAAAGGCTTGAAATTTGACATGGATGACCTTGAGAACATATTAGGACATTGGGAAGAACTTGAGGTCATTTGGATGCAAGGACCTTGATGCAACATAAAACCCTAATTTTAGGTTGACTGCCTTAGGAGATAGCTTGATTGTCCAATTCTTGAGCAATCTTGAGCCACTTGGAGATTTTTCTTGCAATGTTTTGAGGAATATGAGAGGGAAAATTTTGGGGTGCAACAACTTCCCCTATTCAATCTTCTTAAACCAGAGGATTTAGATTGGCTTCCGTGCCTTTCGTGATCCAAAGGTGGAAGATGATTGAACACTAGAGTGCCCAGAAATTTGCACTCGCATGAAGTGGTGTCAGCCTTGTGATGTCGGGAATGGGCTTACAGATTCCATTTGGAGATTGTTGATAGGTGGTCTGAACTTCGACTGGAATAGGAATCAGGGAGATCTTAGCGTCGATCTGACTGAACCAGAGAAGGTCTTGGATTAACTTTTGCTGGATAAGAATCAGAAAAATCTTAGGATCGATTTAACTGAACCAGACGAAAGTATTGGAATATCTTAAACTGGAATACGAATCAGGGAGATCTTAGCATCGATCTGACTGAACCAGAGAAGGTTTTGGATTAACTTTGACTGGATAAGAATCAGAAACATCTTAGGATCGATTTAACTGAACCAGACGAAAGTCTTGGAATATCTTCAACTGGAATACGAATCAGGGAGATCTTAGCGTCGATCTGACTAGGCCATAGAAGGTCTTGGATTAACTTTGACTGGATAAGAATCAGAAAAATCTTAGGATCGATTTAACTGAACCAGACGAAAGTCTTAGAATATCTTCAACTGGAATACGAATCAGGGAGATCTTAGCGTCGATCTGACTGAACGAGAGAAGGTCTTGGATTAACTTTGACTGGATAAGAATCAGAAAAATCTTAGGATCGATTTAACTGAACCAGACGAAAGTCTTGGAATATATTCAACTGGAATACGAATCAGGGAGATCTTAGCGTCGATCTGACTGAACCAAAGAAGGTCTTGGATTAACTTTGACTGGATAAGAATCAGAAAAATCTTAGGATCGATTTAACTGAACCAGACGAAAGTATTGGAATATCTTCAACTGGAAAACGAATCAGGGAGATCATAGCATCGATCTGACTGAACCAGAGAAGGTCTTGGATTAACTTTTACTGGATAAGAATCAGAAAAATCTTAGGATCAATTTAACTGAACCAGATGAAAGTCTTGGAATATCTTCAACTGGAAAACGAATCAGGGAGATCTTAGCGTCGATCTGACTGAACCAGAGAAGGTCTTGGATTAACATTGATTGGATAACAATCAGAAAAATCTTAGGATTGATTTAACTGAACCAGACGAAAGTCTTGGAATATCTTCAACTAGAATACGAATCAGGGAGATCTTAGTGTCGATCTGACTGAACCAGAGAAGGTCTTGGATTAACTTTGGCTGGATAAGAATCAGAAAAATCTTCGAATCTATTTAGCTGAACCAGACAAAAGTCTTCCATAGATGTAGTTTTCCTTTTGAGGGGACTACTAGGTCATATGAGTAGTCAGCGGTGTTTACTGATTCGTCTTTCCCTGAAATGGTAAAGGGTCAGTCATATGCAATGTCATGATGTATGAAATGCATGATATATATCAAGCAATGATGCTCTCAAAATAAATGAGATTGTATGGTATGATGCGTATATGCCTGTATCATGATGTATGGAAATGTAATGTTTCTAGCTGGGGAAAATAAATCCCGGATAGCTACTGGAGAATAGAGTTGGATTCTTCATTTTCGCTGGGGATGGTGAACGAAGATGATTGCAAGAATAAACCTGCAGGAGAAGATAACTCCGTTGTAAAGAAGTGAAAAACACAAAAAGGGGGGTTGAATTGTAAAACTTGAAATCAAATGCAGACAACACGTTATTTTTATCCTGGTTCGTTTGATCTCAAACTACTCCAGTCCACCCGTCAAGGTGATTTCGCCTCTCTCCAACGAGGTCTTAATCCACTATATTCAACAGAATATTACAACTGCTTTAACAACTGCTAAAGCCTTCTTGAGTCAAAACCACAAACCGGTTTCTCAAGGAAATACTTTCTTACAGATAAATGAAATCTAAGTGTGTTGGGCTTTCTGTTCTTCCACAATTCATATGGAGTCTTTTCCAGAATAAGTCTTATGGAGATTCTATTCTGAATGTAGCACGGTGTGTTTATTGCCTCTGCCCAGAAGATCTTAGCAACGTTTGTCTCATTGATCATGGTTCTGGCCATTTCTTGCAATGTTCTGTTCTTTCGTTTTACAACTCCATTTTGCTGGGGAGTTCTAGGACAAGAGAAATCATGCAGAATGCCTTTGTCATTAAAGAATGACTCAAAATCTTTGTTTTCAAACTCTCCACCATGATCACTTCTGACTTTAACGATTCTAAGATCCTTTTCATTCTGAACTTGGTTACAGAAGGTGACAAACACAGAGTGTGACTCGTCTTTGTGTCTTAAGAACTTTACCCATGTCCATCTGCTATAGTCATCTACGATTACTAACCCATACTTCTTGCCACTGACTGAGGCAGTTTTAACTGGTCCAAATAAGTCAATATGCAGAAGTTCTAATGGCTTAGAGGTAGAAACAACATTTTTAGATTTGAAAGAAGGTTTTGCAAACTTGCCTTTCTGACATGCTTCACACAGAGCATCTGAATTGAACTTCAGATTAGGAAGTCCTCTGACCATATTGAGTTTGTTAATCTGAGATATTCTTCTCATACTAACATGCCCCAATCTTCTGTGCCAGATCCATTGCTCGTTGTTAACAGACAGAAGACACTTTACATTCTGACTTTTTAGTTCAGAAAGTTTGATTTTATAAATGTTGTTTTTCCTCTTTCCATTAAATAGGATAGTCCCATCTTTCTGACTAACAGCTTTACATGATTTTTGATTAAAGATTATATCATAACCGTTATCACTTAATTGACTTATGGATAACAGATTATGCATTAATCCATCTACTAACAGAACATTGTTTATAGAGGGAAGATTTCCATTACCTACAGTTCCAGAGCCAATGATCTTTCCCCTCTAATTGCCTCCAAAGCCTATTTGGCCTCCAAGCTTAAGTTCCAGGCTTTGGAACATATGCCTTCTTCCCGTCATGTGTCGCGAGCAGCCAGAGTCCAGGTACCATGACTGGTGTTTCTGATTTGCTGCTAAAGATATCTGCAACATGTATTATTTTATCCTTAGGTACCCATATTTTCTTGGGTCCTGATTTGTTAGCTTTACCAAAACTCTGGTTGAATTTTGGTTTCACATAATAATTGCTACTAGTATATTTAATATCATGTGTGTGACCATACACAAAGTGTGAATTTAGAGGAGTGCGTTTAATAATTAAATCCATGGCATTCTTTGGTGTAGGTACCTTACCTTGGTATCCTATTCCCTTTCTGCCGTTTCCGCTAACTCCATAGATCATTGAAGCCATTTTGCTTCTATCTATGCTTTTAGCAAGGAACTTCTGAAAGCTATGATCATACTCCTTGATGATCTCATCAGCGCTGCTGGGAGTTTCAGAAATTGTTTCCTTCTGAGAGTTTTGTAAAAGATTTTCTAATTTTGAAATTTTATTTTTCAACTCAGAATTTTCCAATTTGAGACTCTCAGTTTTTTCAGAGTCAGAATCAAGATTCCTTTTCAGGTTTCTGAATTTAACTCTGATCTACTGATATCTTTCCAAAATTTCGTTAAGGCTTTCAGCAAGTTCAGCCTTAGTAAAATTAATTGCAAAGTCAGGAAATACCTCTTTGGTGTCTGATTCCGAGTCTGATTCAGAAGCTTCACTGTCTTCTGATATGTTGGCCATGAGAGCTATGTTTGCTCTCTCATCATCTGATTCTGAGTCAGCTTCAGACGAGTCAGAGTCATCCCAAGTAGCCATGAGACTTTTCTTCTTTTCTCTTCCAAACTTCTTTTTGGGCTTTTCCCTCTGAAGCTTTGGACAGTCACTCTTATAGTGTCCTTGCTCGTTGCATTCATAGCAAGTGATGTCCTTGGTGTTTGGCTTTCTGCTTCTTGAAGAGCCTTCAGATCTTCTGTATCTAGAGGAAGAGTCTGACCTTCTGTATCTGGAAGAGGACTCATTCTGATCAGATCTTCTGGGATTCCTGAACTTCCTTTGCCTCTGCTTCCATAGTTGGTTCACTCTTCTGGAGAGGAGGGAAAGTTCGTCTTCTTCTGATGAGGACCCATCAGATGTTTCTTCAACAGCCTGCAAAACTTTAGAGTCAGATTTTCTGTTAGATTTTAATGCCAAATGCTTACCTTGATTTTGAGGTTCATCAGCTTCTAGCTCTATCTCGTGACTTCTGAGGGAGCTGATAAGTTCCTCCAGAGAAATTTTGTTGAGATCTTTAGCTAGCTTCAGCACTGTAACCATTGGCCTCCACTGTTTTGGCAAGCTTCTGATGATCTTCTTGACATGATCAGCAGTAGAGTATCCTTTGTCCAGAACCTTGAGACCAGCCACCAGAATTTGGAATCTTGAGAACATTGTTTCAATGGATTCACTTTCTTCCATTTTGAATGCCTCATACTTCTGAATGAGCGCAAGAGTTTTAGTTTCTTTGACCTGAGTGTTGCCTTCATGCGTCATTCTGAGTGAGTCAAACATGTTCTTTGCTGTGTCTCTGTTAGATATCTTTTCATATTCAGCGTAAGAGATGGCGCTGAGAAGAATGGTTCTGGCCTTGTGGTGATTTTTGAAGTCACGCTTTTGTTGATCATACATTGCTTTCCTGTCAATCTTCTGACCGCTTGCATTCACTGGGTGCGTGTATCCATCTGTCACCATGTCCCACAGATTAGCATCATGTGCCAAAAAGAAGCTTTCGATTCTGTCTTTCCAGTAATCAAAATTCTCTCCATCAAAGACTGGAGGTTTGCCGCTGAATCTGTCTCTATCTTCATTGTTGTCATTGCTGCTGTGTTGATATGTTCCTGCCATTGTGTTTTTCTGATGCTGGATCTTGTACCGACACGGTTAAGTGTTTTAGCTCAGAACCAGGCGCTCTGATGCCAATTTAAGAAGTGAAAAACACAAGAAGGGGGTTGAATTGTAAAACTTGAAATCAAATGCAGACAACACGTTATTTTTATCTTGGTTCATTTGATCTCAAACTACTCCAGTCCACCCGTCAAGGTGATTTCGCCTCTCTCCAACGAGGTCTTAATCCACTATATTTCAACAGAATATTACAACTGCTTTAACAATTGCTAAAGCCTTCTTGAGTCAAAACCACAAACCGGTTTCTCAAGGAAATACTTTCTTACAGATAAATGAAATCTAAGTGTGTTGAATGTTTTCTACAAAACTGTTTATCACAACTGTGATACTACACAATTTAAACTTATGAGAACTAGAATGCTAAAACAATAGAGTAAGAATTTGAGAGCTTTAGAAAACTGTGAATGAGGATGAATATGAATTGCTTTAGGCGTGTAGAGAGTTGTAGAGCATTAGCCAATTCGTTCCTCACTTGCTTGTTTATATAGCATTGGAAATGATACGTTGGACTCAGTTATTCTGTTTCAATGCCAATTGCATTCTTTCCATATTGAGAAGATCTTTGTATGGAATAATGCCGTTGATAATAAATTATCTTGAATGCACAATATCGTTGCCAATTAAGCGTGTTATGGCTTTGGCTTATTATGACGCTGCTAGGTGCTGATGAATTGTTGTTGTCTTGATCAGAGTTTAGATTGTTACGCGCAGATCTATTTATCAAGCTTCAGTGTAAGCACATGCTTTGATCTTCTGATTTTGGCATCTGATATAACATCCTCTGATGCTGATGTTGATATTTCATCTTCTGATGTTGATGATGATATTCTTATGCTGATACTCATCAGAGTTTCTGTAAAACACAATATAATTTTTAGGTAGCATATATGTTTTACATGAATCATACAATTTATATATTCTTGCATTTTGTTATCATCAAAACTTTAACTTAGGGTAGTAGATTCAAACTTTGTTCTAACAATCTCCCCCTTTTTGATGATGACAAAAACTAGATTTTTTCAATTGAAAATTAACGAGAAAGGTATCAGAGATAACCAAATAATAAATTGTATCAGAATTAAATAGGAAGTTATCAAAGATAAGAAGAAATAAAAGGTATCAGAGTTTAAGAAGATGAGAAAAAATTTATCAGAGTTATGATCAGAAAAACTCCCCCTGATTTTATTACTTCCCTTTTTAATTCCTTGAATCCTTTAGCATCAGATCTTTCTTGAACTTTCTTTGAGCATCAGATCTTTCCTTTACTCGAGCAGAGCTTCAGTGTATCGGAGATAATTAACTTCTTGTACCTGTAAGCTTATGCAAAACAAGGAAACATTCAAGTATATCAGAGTGTTAGAATGTTTGAGACTTTTGTCTCAGTAAGCCGTTATTGAAAAATATCATTCTTTTTCTCCCCCTTTTTGTCAGCAATCAAAAAGTGCAAGTAATTGAAGTTAAAACGATCAATGCAGAAAAACCATTGTATTTAGTTCAAAGCTTAGAAGATAGTACATAAGATATGTAAAGAAAACAATGAGAAACATTGAAAAACAAAATCTAAGGTTGGGGTGGAAGGCGTGTGAACAGAACTTCTAGCATGTTCTTAATCTGATCAGCGGTTTCCTTCTGCTGATGCACCATGCTGACTATTGTATCAATCTTGCTATCTTGCACATCCATCCTTTCCTTCATCCGTTGATCATTCTCATCCATTCTTTTCTGTAGACGAATATCATTTTGCTTCAGCTCTTCAAGAGTCTGCCTGTCCAGAGCAGCTTGAGAGACGTCAGAATCATGATGTCTCTGAGAGCTTTCTGCAACATCTTTGTCTTGACTAACATCTTCAGCTTGAATAGTCTGATCTTCTGCTGGTTGAACTTTTGAAGCTGGACACTTTTCAGACCATGGCTCACTGTCCAGAAGAAGCACTTCCTTCAGCAGTTGACTCATGACTGGACCTTAAACTTCCTTCAGCAGATTGCTGAAGTTCTGTTGAGCCTGTTCATAGTTTATGTCTTGCAGCTTGAAGGTTTCAGCGCGTACCCACTTTCTGAATTATGTCCAGAGTTGGTCTGAAGCAGCAGGATCAATCATTCCAGGACACACCTTCTTTAGAGAAGCAATCCAATTCTGCATTCCTGTTTCAAAATTCAAGATGCTAGAACCAACATCTGGTTGTTTGGGTTTGGGAATTGCGATTTTATTTTTAAGGGAAGCAAGGCGGTCAAGGACTGTTAGATCAATGAAGGTCTTGCTGTTGTCATTTGGATTTTTCTTGGGTGAGGGAGTAGGAGAGTCAGAAATGATTATTGGACTGTGTGGAGTGTGTGGTGGAGTGGTTTCTGGTGAGGATGGTAGTTGAGGTATGTTTACAGTTGTACCACAAGGCAGTTGAATTGCCAAGGGTTGTGGTTCAGAGGATTGAGGTGATTGAGGTTCAGGGGTTTGAGGTTCAGGTGATGGAGTCTCAGAGTGTTGAGGTGAGGGTGGATTAAGTTCTGGTTGTGGAGATGGAGGTTGTGGAATTTCTGGTTCTGGTGATTGTGGATTTTCTGGTATTGGTGAGAGTGTATATTCTGGTTGAGGTGAATGGGCAGTTTCTGGTTGAGTGTTTGGATTTTCTGAGAGGGGAGCGGAAGAACGTTGATCAATTTCAGAAAGAACTTTATCAAGTTCTGATTCTGTTGATGTTGTGGGTTTTGGATTTTGAGGTTTGGTGCGGGATCTCCTGAGAGTTAGTGACTCAGAAGGGTCAAACTCTGGTTCGGTATCATCGATGGTTGGTATGGGAATTGGGAGTTCATATGAAGCTGGGGTTGGAATCAATGTTGGAACAGCAGATGAATTTAAAACATTAACAATAGATAGATTACCTCTCTTCTTTGGGGTCTGCTGGGATGGTCCTTCTGAAGCGGCCTTTCTCTTCTTAGTCTTCTTCAAGGTAACCTCTGGTGCTTGCTGGTGCAGATCTTTGATGTTCAGATCAGGATCTGTGCCACCAGCTTTACACGCATCCAAGTATCTGAGAACGATGACTGGTTTAGAGTCAATCTCAGAGAATATGGGAAAGTCGCTCAGAGGGACTCTTCTGCTGGTGATGTCAGCAAGAGGAGTGACGCTGGGCTCCTTTCTGATATTCTCTATCAATTTCATCTTTTTCAGATTCTTGGCGTTCAGCTGCTTGCCAACAGCTGGTTCCAGAGAGCTTATTTCCTGTGCTTCTGTAAGGTGTTCTATCAGCCTATTCTCAGTTAGAATATCTGATATTAATCTTCCGAAGGGTATCCAATCCCTTTTAGTCTTTTCTTCTTCTCTCGTCTCCTTGACGCTGGTCTTCAGATGATTGAACAGAAGATGAGCAAGGTTGATCTTGGTCTTCTTTGCAATAAAATAGAGCAGAAATTGCTGATCTATGTTGATGTAGTCAGGAGAGCTTGTGGGCTTCCTGTGGTTGAAGCAGCCCAAGATGATCTTTGCCCAGATTCTGTGCTGATCCTTCAAATCTCTTATTTTGCTGCTGGGAACCCCATGAGTGAAAATCTGTCTAGCAACTATGCCAGTGTTTCCAGCTCTTTCTGCCATGTCAATACAGCGGATGCCACCACCGTTGTATCCAATCAGCCTAGCAATGTGATCCTCAGTAATCATTATCTTCTTTCCCATGATGTACGATGTAACCTGATGAGTTGAAGCAGACGCATGAATCCAGAACTCTTTAACCAAAATGGGGAATGTTGGACCCACCAACCTATCAAAATACCTCTCCCATCCTTGTGCCCTAATTTCTTCAGTCAAATCGAAGCCATTATCTTTCAAACTGTTGAAATCAACGATCAGTTCAGACAGAACTTCCAAGTTCTTCACCGGTGTGAGTAGAGTTCTGAAGGGAATCTGATATTGTTCAGATGAAGCCTCTTGCTGGGAACCTGCAGAAACAGTGCTAGAAGTTTCCATGTTCACACTAGGGTTTCTTTGAGAAAAAGCTTGAAAAAGGGTTTCTTTGGAAAAAGATGAACACACAAGTAAGAATGCAGAAAATATTTAGATGATTGCAAGAGACGGTAAAAAGTGAATGAATGGAGTGATGGTGTTTAAATAAGTTTCAAAAAGTGTTTTGAAAACATAAACGTTTTTAAGAGAGAGAATTAACTCATGATTAAGCGCATTTAATGTTGGCTGATTTTGGGGGATTTGAGAAAGATATTTGGAACGGTTACCAGACATGTGTCTCAATGCATCCAATCAGCGTTTTGCCTTCTCAGAAGCGTGCACGCGTGTTCTGCTTCAGAGATTAGCTGATGACTGGATGACACTTGTTTGATTTGGTGAACAGCACATCTATCCTTGAAATGAGACGCTCAGATCTTTATGGATAGACTCTGATACAATCTGCATGTCTAACTTTCTGAAAGAAGATTGATCAGAAGTTCACAGTAAAATAAAACACATTCTGAAGGTTAATATATAAAATTAAAACATTTTCACTCTGGGCAGAGCTTCATGCTGAGATGTTTCAGAATGAAGTTGAACCTATCTTCAGAAAGTGGTTTAGTGAAGATATCAGCCCATTGATGGTCTGTATCAATAAATTTTAAGTTCAAAATTCCATTCTGAATATAGTCCCTAATGAAATGGTGTTTTATTTCTATATGCTTAGCCCTAGAATGCAAAATTGGATTTTTACTTAAGAAAATGGCATAAGTGTTGTCACAGAGTATAGGGATGTTACTCTAAAAAATCTAGAAGTCTTCAAGCTGACTTTTCATCCAGAGCATTTGTGTGCTGCATCCTGCTGCTGCTATGTACTCAGCTTCTGCTGTTGATAGCGCAATTGTGGATTGCCTTTTGCTGGACCAAGAGATCAGATTTTCTCCCAGAAACTGGCAGCTTCCAGAAGTACTTTTACGCTCTACTCTATCTCTAGCAAAGTCAACATCACAGTAACCTACTAAGCTGTAATCACTAGATTTTCTATAAAATAAACCCAGATTAGTAGTACCTTTCAGATACTTGAAAATTCGCTTAACAACTGTTAAGTGAGATTCTCTAGGATTTGATTGGAATCTTGCACAAATACATACGCTGAATAAAATATCAGGCCTTGAAGCCGTCAGATAAAGAAGAGAACCAATCATACCTCTGTAGACCTTCTGTTCTACCTTTTTGCTTACCTCTTCTCTTTCCAGAATGCACGTGGGATGCATTGGAATATTTGATGACTTACATTCTGAGAGATCAAATTTCTTCAGAAGTTCTCTGACATATTTGCTCTGATGAATGTAAGTTCCCTCTGGATTTTGATTGATCTGAATTCCCAGAAAGAATTTCAGTTCTCCCATGAGCTCATCTCAAATTCTGCCTGCATACACTTAGCAAATTTTCTTCCAAGAGAAGGATTAGTAGATCCAAAAATAATATCGTCAACATAAATTTGACAAACTAAGATGTCATTCTTAACTGACTTACAGAATAAGGTAGTGTCCACCTTCCCTCTGGTGAAATCTTTTTCTAACAGAAAGTTACTTAGTCTTTCATACCAAGCTCTGGGAGCTTGTTTCAGGCCATATAGTGACTTCTTTAGTTTGAAAACATATTCTGGATTTTTTGTACTTTCAAAACCAGGGGGTTGGTGCACATAAACCTCTTCTTCTATATATCCATTTAAGAATGCACTCTTGACATCCATCTGATACAGAGTGATGCCTTTATTAACAGCAAACGAAATTAAAAGTCTGATAGATTCTAACCTGGAGACTCGGGCAAAGGTTTCTGTATAGTCTATCCCCTCTTGCTGACTATAACCTTGTGCTACCAGTCGTGCTTTGTTTCTGATAACTTCACCTTGTTCGTTTAGCTTGTTTCTGAACACCCATCTTGTTCCAATGACGTTGAATCCTTTTGGTCTGGGAACAAGATCCCATACGTCATTTCTGGTGAATTGATTCAGCTCTTCTTGCATTGCTAGAATCCAGTCGTTGTCCAGAAGTGCTTCATCAATTGAGGAAGGTTCAATCAGAGAAACAAGTCCCATGAGGGATTCTTCAGAGTTTCTGAAGCTGGCTCTTGTTCTGATTGGATCTTCCTTTCTTCCTAAGATAGTTTCTTTTGGGTGATCCAGGCTGCTTCTGGGTAGTCTTTTCTGAGGTTGGTCAACAGATGTTGCTGGATTGCTAGCTGTGCCTCTTTCTGATGTTGAAGGAGTGTCTTTATTTAGAGCTTCTGATGACTTGTCTTCAGAACCTGTAAATTATACTTCCATACCTGCAAAAACTTCATTCTGCTTTGACTTTTCAGAGTCAAGCTTATCATCAAAACGAACACTGATTGATTCTTCCACATCTGTGTTTCTGTATTGTATACTCTGTACCCTCTTGAGCGTTTAGAGTATCCTAACATAATACACTTCTGTTCTTTAGAGTCAAACTTGTTCAAATAATTTTTTGTATTTAACATAAAGCAAGTACATCCAAATGGGTGAAAATATGAAATGTTAGGCTTTCTGTTCTTCCACAATTCATATGGAGTCTTTTCCAGAATAGGTCTTATGGAGATTCTATTCTGAATGTAGCACGTTGTGTTTATTGCCTCTGCCCATAAGATCTTAGCAACGTTTGTCTCGTTGATCATGGTTCTTGCCATTTCTTGCAATGTTCTGTTCTTTCGTTTTACAACTCCATTTTGCTGGGGAGTTCTAGGACAAGAGAAATCATGCAGAATGCCTTTGTCATTAAAGAATGACTCAAAATCTTTGTTTTCAAACTCTCCACCATGATCACTTCTGACTTTAACGATTCTAAGATCCTTTTCATTCTGAACTTGGTTACAGAAGGTGACAAACACAGAGTGTGACTCGTCCTTGTGTCTTAAGAACTTTACCCATGTTCATCTGCTATAGTCATCTACGATTACTAACCCATACTTCTTGCCACTGACTGAGGCAGTTTTAACTGGTCCAAATAAGTCAATGTGCAAAAGTTCTAATGACTTAGAGGTAGAAACAACATTTTTAGATTTGAAAGAAGGTTTTGCAAACTTGCCTTTCTGACATGCTTCACACAGAGCATCTGAATTGAACTTCAGATTAGGAAGTCCTCTGACCAGATTGAGTTTGTTAATCTGAGATATTCTTCTCATACTAACATGCCCCAATCTTCTGTGCCAGATCCATTGCTCGTTGTTAACAGACAGAAGACACTTTACATTCTGACTTTTTAGTTCAGAAAGTTTGATTTTATAAATGTTGTTTTTCCTCTTTCCATTAAATAGGATAGTCCCATCTTTCTGACTAACAGCTTTACATGATTTTTGATTAAAGATTATATCATAACCGTTATCACTTAATTGACTTATGGATAACAGATTATGCATTAATCCATCTACTAACAGAACATTGTTTATAGAGGGACGATTTCCATTACCTACAGTACCAGAGCCAATGATCTTTCCCCTTTGATTGCCTCCAAAGCCTATGTGGCCTCCAGGCTTAAGTTCCAGGCTTTGGAACATATGCCTTCTTCTCGTCATGTGTCGCGAGCAGCCAGAGTCCAGGTACAATGACTGGTGTTTCTGATTTGCTGCTAAATATATATGCAACATGTATTATTTTATCCTTAGGTACCCATATTTTCTTGGGTCCTGATTTGTTAGCTTTACCAAAACTCTGGTTGAATTTTGGTTTCACATAATAATTGCTACTAGTATATTTAATATCATGTGTGTGACCATACACAAAGTGTGAATTCAGAGGAGTGCGTTTAATAATTAAATCCATGGCATTCTTTGGTGTAGGTACCTTACCTTGGTATCCTATTCCCTTTCTGCCGTTTTTGCTAACTCCATAGATCATTGAAGCCATTTTGCTTCTATCTATGCTTTTAGCAAGGAACTTCTGAAAGCTATGATCATACTCCTTGATGATCTCATCAGCGCTGCTGGGAGTTTCAGAAATTGTTTCCTTCTGAGAGTTTTGTAAAAGATTTTCTAATTTTGAAATTTTATTTTTCAACTCAGAATTTTCCAATTTGAGACTCTCAGTTTTGTCAGAGTCAGAATCAAGATTCCTTTTCAGGTTTCTGAATTTAACTCTGATCTGCTGATATCTTTCCAGAATTTCGTTAAGGCTTTCAGCAAGTTCAGCCTTAGTAAAATTAATTGCAAAGTCAGGAAATACCTCTTTGGTGTCTGATTCTGAGTCTGATTCAGAAGCTTCACTTTCTTCTGATATGTTGGCCATGAGAGCTATGTTTGCTCTCTCATCATCTGATTCTGAGTCAGCTTCGGACGAGTCAGAGTCATCCCATGTAGCCATGAGACTTTTCTTCTTTTCTCTTCCAAACTTCTTTTGGGGCTTTTCCCTCTGAAGCTTTGGACAGTCACTCTTATAGTGTCCTTGCTCGTTGCATTCATTGCAAGTGATGTCCTTGGTGTTTGGCTTTCTGCTTCCTGAAGAGCCTTCAGATCTTTTGTATCCAGAGGAAGAGTCTGACCTTCTGTATATGGAAGAGGACTCATTCTGATCAGATCTTCTGGGATTCCTGTACTTCCTTTGCCTCTGCTTCCATAGTTGGTTCACTCTTCTGGAGAGGAGATTACTCTGTGGGTAAGAGATGCTCTGCTGAGGATTCCACTTATAAATTCCGTCTGGAGGAATTATCGTTGCTGGTGATATTGAATCCTATTGGGGATTGAATTCTTGTTTATGAAAGGAAAAAAATCCACTGGGGATGATCTTCGGTCGCGACTTCTCTGGGAATAACCTTTTAGACTCTTATGGGGATAATCCTTTGAGTTCTGCTGGGAATGATCCTTTGAACTCGGCTGGGGAGATTTATTTTTGTACTCCGCTGGGGATAAACTTCGAGAGTCTACTGGGGATGATGCTTCAACTCTGTTGGGGAAGCTTTTTCAGACTGCGCTGGGAAAATTTTAACTCCACTGGGAGTATCTTGTATTCTGCTGGGGAACATTCTTATACTCCGCTAGGGAATATTAAGACTGTCGGGGATATCCAACCTTTTTAGTATTGATGGTAGATCAACTCTGCTTGGGGAGAGCATTTCTGATTCGTTCATAGTTGCAAGTACCAGCTGGGGGAGAGCTACCATTACCGCCTTACTCTGCGGGGAGTGAAGGTATCTTAGCCATATTCTTCAACTGAATCTACCTTTTTACCTGGTGGACAGAGCAACTATACAGCTTGGACAATCCTCATTTGCCCTTGTTTCTGATATTACCAGTAATCATCTTTTGTTTCGCGTGTAAATATTCATGAGCAGCAATTAATGTCAAATGCACATATCAAAAATGAACATTGGACGTTCTTTGCAAAACAAAACAGATAAAGAAGAACAGTTTGAAATTTCTTTGAAAATGAATTGTATTGATTTTGAAGTTTGGCCTGTAAAATAGGCGTTTTTGTACAAGAGGCTGAAGTCCTAGTAAGAGAACACCGCCGAGCAGATAGAATTTACATAAATTTTGAAAAACAAAACAGCTATGTGAACAATCCCACTGGGTTCTAACTCTGCTATTGCCTTTATGTCCTCGAGCATCTCATCACTTTGCTACTTGGTTGAAGGTAGATCAGATTGATTAGTGTCGTCCGAGCTTAATAGTTGATACTGAAGTCTGAATGCGAGATGATCCAATGAGACATAGTGTTATGTTGATCCCTAATTTTTGCCTGGACCGCCCTTTCGGGTTTTCAGTCCACCGGGATACCCTTTTTTTCCTAAGCCGCCTTTTCAGGTTTTCGACTTGTCGGGTGTACAGATTTTTTCAATTTCATCCCTTATTTTTGCCTAGACCAGTCAACCTAGCGGGTCTTTGATTATGCGTAGTATCTTTTCACTATGTCTGCATTGACGGGGTGAGGAAGGTCGTCACCATCCATGTTGGTTAGAATCATAGCTCCTCCTGAGAAAATGTTCTTAACCACAAATGGCCCTTCGTAAGTAGGGGTCCATTTGCCCCTGGGATCACCTTGAGGTAGGATAATATGCTTGATTACCAGGTCCCCAACTTGATACTCTTGTCGTCTGACTTCCTTGTTAAATGCCTTGATCATACGCTTTTGGTACGTCTGACCATGACAAATAGCAGTAAGTCTCTTTTCGTATATTAGGTTCAGCTGATCAAGCCGGGTCTGAATCCAGTCATCTTCGCTCAAACCTGCATCCTTCATGATCCGAAGAGAGGGTATCTGAACTTCAATCGGCAAGACTGCCTCCATGCCATATACCAAGGAGTAGAGTGTTGCCCCCGTTGACGTTTGTGCTGAGGTACGATACCCATGAAGAGCAAATGGTAACATCTCGTGCCAGTCTTTGTATGTCACTGTCATCTTCTGTACAATATTCTTAATGTTCTTATTAGCCGCTTCAACAACCCCATTCATCTTCGGCCGGTAGGGAGAATAGTTATGATGTTGTATCTTGAACTGCTTGCAGAGCTCAGTGATCATCTTATTGTTGTGATTCGTACCATTGTCCATAATGATCCTATCTGGTACACCGTATCGACAAATCAGATTATGCCGAATGAATCGTGCCACGACGTTATTGGTTAATGTAGCAAATGAAGCGGCTTCAACCTACTTCGTAAAGTAATCAATAGCTACCAGGATGAAATGATGCTTGTTGGACGCCGTAGGTCTGATTCGCTGATCATATCAATGCCCCACATTGCAAAAGGCCAAGGAGCTGTCAAGACATTCAGAGGTATTGGAGGTATGTGTACTTTATCAGCATAGACTTGACACTTGTGACACGTCCGAGAATGCTGATAACAGTCGGCTTCCATTGTGGACCAATAATATCCCGCCCGAAGGATTTTCTTTGCCATGGTGTGTCCACTGGAATGAGTTCTGAAAGTACCTTCATGTAACTCCGCCATGATCCTTTATGCTTCATTCTTATCCACACAACGCAATAAGGTTGAATCATGGTTGCGCTTGTAAAGGATGCCATTGCTCATGAAGAACTTTGCTGCGAACCTCCTCAGAAACTTCTTGTTATTAAAATATGCACCCTTGGGGTATTCCTGAGCTTCAAGATACCTCTTTACCTCATGAAACCAGGGTTTATCCTCTACCTCTTCAGTCTCAATATCACAGCAATGTGCAGATTCGTTCAGTTTTTCAATGATGATCCGGGGAGCTTCGTTGTCCCAATTGACCTTGAACATAGAAGACATCGTAGCTAGCGCGTCCGCCAACTGATTCTCCTCTCTAGGGAAGTGTTCAAAGGTTATCTCTTCGAAGTGGGGAAGCAACGTCAACACGTACTCTTTGTAAGGAATCATATTTGGGTGTTTCGTATCCCACTCGCCTTTGATCTAACTGATCACGAGAGCGGAATCTCCGAAGACACTTAGAAACTTAATCCTTAGGTCAATTGCTGCTCGAAGACCCATGATGCATGCCTCATACTCCGCCATATTGTTGGTGCAGTTGAAACATAGTCGAGCGGTGAATAGAGTATGAGAGCCTTCAGGAGATATGATCACGGCGCCAATGCCATTACCCAAAGCGTTTGAAGCTCCATTAAAGTACACATACAATCGGGATCCCTCCTCAGGTCCTTTATCCGGTCCAGGTGTCTCGCAATCAGTTACCAACATGATATTATCGTCCGAAAATTCAAAGTTCATAGACTGGTAATCATCCACTTCCTGATGTGCCAAATGGTCTGCCAACACACTTCCCTTAATTGCTTTTTGGGTCGTATATTGGATGTCATACTCAGTCAAGATCATCTGCCATCTCGCTATTCTTCCGGACAAGGCAGGCTTTTCGAAGATATACTTGATTGGATCCATCTTCGATATCAATAGAGTAGTGTGAGTCAGCATATACTGTCTCAGTCAGCGAGCAGCCCATGCCAAAGCGCAGCAAGTTTTCTTGAGCAACGAGTATCGGGTCTCGCAGTCGGTAAACTTTTTGCTAAGGTAATAAATAACATGCTCTTTTCGGCCAGACTCGTCATGCTTCCCCAGCACACACCCCATTGAGTTATCGAGTACTGTCAAGTATAAGATCAAAGGTCTCCCTTCAACTGGTGGCATCAGAATAGGTGGCTCTTGGAGATACTCTTTGATCCTTTCGAAAGAGGCCTAACATTTATCCTTCCAACGTACCACTTGATCTTTCTTTAGTAGCTTGAAGATTGGCTCACAAGTAGTAGTCAGGTGTGACATGAATCGGGCAATGTAGTTCAGACGTCCCAGAAAGCCTCTGACTTCTTACTCTGTTTTGGGGGCTGGCATTTCCTGTATGGCCTTCACCTTTGCAGGGTCCACTTGAATACCTTTATCGCTTAGGACGAAACCCAGCAACTTACCAGACCTCACCCCGAAAGTGCACTTGCTCGGGTTTAACCTCAGCTTGAACAACTTTAACCTGTCAAACAACTTCTGAAGGTGGTCAAGATGTTCTTCCTCAGTTTGAGATCTTGCAATCATGTCGTCGACGTATACCTCAATCTCATGATGGATCATTTCATGAAACAAAGAAACCATGGCGCGCTGATATGTTGCCCCAACATTCTTCAATCCAAAAGGCATGACCTTGTAGCAAAAGGTACCCCACTGAGTAACAAAAGTTGTCTTCTCCATGTCTTCGGGAGCCATCTTAATCTGATTATAACCGGAGAAACCATCCATAAAGGAAAAGACGTTATGCTGAGCAGTGTTGTCAACCAGGACGTTGATATGAGGCAGGGGGAGTCATCCTTGGGGCTTGCCCTGTTCAGATCCCTATAGTCAACACACATTCGAACTTTACCATCCTTCTTCGGCACAGGAACCATGTTGGCCACCCACTGAGGGTAAGAAGTAACTGCCAGAAAACCGGCATCAAACTGTTTCATAACTTCAGCCTTGATTTTCTCAGACATCTCTGGGCGCATTCGGCGGACCTTCTGTTTCACTGGAGGACAGTTTTCCTTGGTAGGCAGGCGGTGAACCATAATATCGGTATCCAACCCAGGCATATCTTCGTAAGACCAGGCAAAGATCTCAACGTAGTCACGCAGCATCTGAATCAACCATTGTTTCACACTAAGCTCCAGGTTTGCATCGATATTGACCTCTTTCTTGTCTACCTCTGTACCCAGATTCACTGTTTCCACTGGCTCTTCATGTGGCTGTATAGCCCTCTCCTCTTGGAGTAACAGTCTTGCAAGTTCACCATGCACTTCGCAATCATCTTCACCTTCCTCTTTGGCTAAGTTGATCGGACTTTCGAAGTCATAACTGGCAGTAGCAAAGTCGTTACCGGTGAGATCCAGAGTGGATGTAGACCTGTATATGTGAGTGTGTGTAAAATAGCTGTTTTGCAATATGTAATAAAAGAAAAACAAGGAGCACAAAATTTGAAATGCAAGTAAACGTCCAATGCTTTTATTAATGATATATGAAAATGACACACATAAAGCCCTCACAAATGAAGCCACGGTGCGCCGGGTAAGACACCGGGCCATAGAGTTTAAAACATTGTCTGTTACAAATTCAAAACAAAAAGTTTCATTACTGGGTAACAAAAGAAATAGGGATGAAGTCCTTTGCTGTCCAGTTGTATTGTCCACCGTCGGTCGTAGGATAGATCCAACTGTCAAATTCAGACTCTTCAACATCGTCTTCAATGGCATTCACTCCTGAATTGCTGATGAACAGGGGGGGTCTTCCGATCCATGCATTCCGAACAGCCTTTTGAGCCTCTGCAGTGAAACCCAAACCAAACTTGTTAGTCTTCTATGAAAAATTAGGGAGTTGTCCCCAATTTGCACACCCACCTTTCTCGACAACAGCCCGGGCATCCCTGAAGGAAGCCATCTTCATAGGAGGATCTTCAACAACAGTCTCAGCTGATGCCAGTGTCTGGGGAACCTCTTCAAAATGCGGAAATAGGGTCTCAATGAATTCCCCATCCATCTCTACATATCGAAAAGAGTTGAGGTGGCTCACCATGTACTCCTCCTCTCCTTGTACTGTCACAATCTTCCCTTTCACCGGGTACTTTAACTTCTGGTGGAGCGTAGACGTCACTACCCCAGCTTTGTGGATCCATGGACGACCCAACAAACAAGAATAAGATGGCCGAATGTCCATCACATAGAATGTAGATGCAAAAACCTGAGAACCAAGCTTAATCGGAATATCCACTTCTCCATGCACCATCCTCTTAGACCCATCAAAGGCCCTGACGATAATGTTGCTTGGTTTAAACTCCAACCCTTCACAGTCCAACCGGTCTAGAGCTTTCTTAGGCAAAACATTCAACGAGGAACCAGTATCCACCAATACATGAGCAAGAGTGGTGCCCCTGCATTCACTGGAGACATGAAGGGAATCATTGTGATTCTTCCCTTTAGCAGTCAAATCAGCGTCAGAGAAACACAATCCATTATCAGCAGTCAGCCTAGCCACGCAATCTTTAAACTGATCAGCTGGCATTTCTTACGGTACATGTGCAGTCTTCAGGAATGCAATCAGAGCCTTGGCATAGGCCTCTGAGCATAGCAATAATGACAACATAGAGATCTTGGACGGGGTTTGCCCCAGTTGTTCAACTACATTGTAGTCACTCTTTTTGATGATCTTTAAAATCTCTTCCATCTCTTGTCTAGAAGCTTCAACAGTAATTATCTTTGGTGCCTCCGTCTGGGCAGGCTCACTGGTGGTCCCCTTGCCCCGAGTGTCAGATGACTCGGCGACAGGGGTAAGAATGGGAACTTGAACAGGAATAGCGGCAGGTACACTTGCAGGTGTAATAACAACAGGTTTTCGGGCAGTTGGTGGATAGATATCAGGTGAGAAAAGTCTTCTGTTGCGGGTGACTTTAGCAGGTCCCACAATATTGCTGACTTCAGCATCAACATCTAACTCTTGTTTAACTCCATGAAAATAAACATCGGCCTCGTAATGCCAAGGGACAGCTTTATCAGAGGTGTAGGGGATAGGCCCAGGAACAGTGATGATCAATGGTGCGATTCTTGGAATAGATGTAATTCTAACAAGTTTTCTCGAGGAAACCTTGGAAGAATTATCGAGAATGGTGATAATAGCAACTTCTTCAGTATGAACTAAGGGAACAACAATCTTCTCAAACAGAATCTCTTTACTATCCATCAGGCGTTGGACACTTGATTTCAAAAGATGGCAACCGGTTGGTAGGGCAGAACACATACGACAACCTTCGTCACAGCCCGGAAATAAACCGTCTAGCAAAAGGTTCTTCTTCATAGTCATCAAAGGGGTAACAATGTCGTTCACAGAAACCACAAACGAGTCTTCATCTATAGCATTCACTCCATGCTTGGGCATCAGAGCAGTCACAACATTAGGTCTTTCGGGCGCCTCGAACTCAATCTCCTTAGCATCAATTAAGTCCTGTATTTTGTTCTTCAAAGCCCAATAATCATCTGTATTATGTCCCGGGCTAGCAGAGTGAAAAGCACAACGGGCATTAAGGTTGTACTTAGGTGATGCAATGTTGGGATTATGTGGAGCCTCCCTTGGAGTTACTAGATTGGTATTTAATAACTGCGGAAGAATCTGAGACAAAGTCATGTTGAGATGGGTGAATTGCCTTCGAGGTCTCTCGGCCTTTTGTTGATTTTTGTTCTGAGTAGCACCAGCAGGTCTTGAAATAACAACCGCATTAACAGCTTGGCGGCGTTCAGGTCTATTCTGGCTTTTCGAACTATAGATAACACTGGACTCTTTCTTAAAAGGCTTTTTCTAGGTGCTCGATGAAGCACCCTTTTGTATCTTACCAGCCTTAATACCAGCCTCAATCCTTTCACCGATCATAATTAGCTTTGTAAACCCAGACGAAGAGCTTCCAATCAGATGGTTGAAAAACGGACCAGACAAGGTCCCCAGAAACATATCCACAAGCTCCCGATCAGCCAAGAGTGGTTGCACTCTTCCGGCGAGGTCCCTCCACTTCTGAGCATAATCTTTGAAACCTTCGCCCGTTCCCATAGACATACGCTGGAGTTGGGTACGCCTGGGAGCAAGGTCGGAGTTGTATTGGTACTGCCTGTAGAAGGCAGTAGCCAAATCTTCCCAACTGTAGATACTGGCTCTGTCCAACTGGTAAAACCATTCAAGCTGAGTCCCTGAGAGACTGTCTTGAATGAAGTGGATCCATAGGTTCTTATCAGCAGTGTACGGCTGAATCTTCCTTACATATGACCGGAGGTACAGCTTTGGACAAGAAACTCGGTCATACTTAGTAAAGGCTGGTGCTTTGAATTTGTGGGGAATCACTACCCCAAATGATAGACCCGGATCACCAAAGTCCAGACCAGGCACTTTCTGAACTTCCATCGCACTCAACCCGTCTTCCAGTTGTTTGTATCTATCCTCAGCAGGAGGATACTAGTCTTCATTGAAGTCTGTCTCGCTGTCTGAGACCACAGGGCTAGGAGCCCTTCTTTCCTCTTGACTATCTTTCCCTCCAGATGAGGTGGTCAAATCAACTTTATCCCGTAGCCTGTTTCCAAACCTGTGACCCGTGTTAAACAGGAATGTCCTCTTCTTCTTCTTCTTCTTCTCTTTCAGAATCAGGGTCTTCAGATCTTGCTGACCCTTAGCTAGATTCATGAACAACTCTTGGAATTGGGCATTCTGGGCCTGTAGGGCCTTGATTGCTTGCTCAGTTGATGGTTCAGCAAACATGATGAGTGCTGGAATAAACAGCGAAGAAGATAAGAGACCTGTAACGGGTACCTGTTATGAAATGCATGGGATGAAGTGCGTATGCTATGATTTCAAAGACATTGAGAGATTCAAATTCGTAAACCAAAAAGGAAACACACTTTTATTAGATAAACTTGAAATTCAAATTGTTCAACAAATTTCCCTTAAGGTGTTACAAGAAAGGAAATACTGAAAAGTAAATAAAAACTGGAAAGGAAATAATCAAAGGACAATCAGTGCTCCCATGGTCGCTTCTTGTCGGTGCAGACATAGTCATTGAGGATCCGCTCATTCTCCAGCTGTCTTGTCAACTTCTGAATCTTCTGCTCTTGCTCATTAAACTTTTCTCGGTAAGCATCCCGCTCTTCTCTGAGCTGCGTCCAAGACCTTTTCAGTGCCCCAATGTCAGTGGGCATATGAGGATGGAGGATGGTCGGAAGAAACCCTTCTTCATTAGCAATTTCAACAATGATAGGCAGGACGGTTTCATACGGCATACCCAGCTTTTGGGCACGGATACGAACCCATCTGAGATACGGCTCCATCAGAAGTTAAGTCTTTGGACCCAGCTCATGTGGATCAGATCTGTAAACTCTATCCCAAGCCCTTATGAATCTGTGGCGTTGCTCGTCGCTATCCCCTTGAAAATCAAAGATGATACTAGGCATTAGCAGCTCATGAGTTCCTTCTCTTCTGGCTCGCCCAAACTGACGTAAGGCCAAGCACGGATTGTAAGAAATTCCTCCATTGGTTCCTATCAGTGGCACATTGGGGTACTCCCCACATCGATCAATAATAGCCACCTCATCCATACCCTTGATAGTCCAGATGATGTCATTATGAGAGAGAGACATAACCCTATAGGCCCAGCCCATGCCTTCTTTGTTCTTCAGCACTGATTTGGGGAGGTGCAAAATAAACCACCTCGCCAATAATGGAGCACAACACATCAAGGTTCCCCATTTTTGAGCAGTACGGGCATAAAGATGATGGATAATGTCACCTAGGAGAGTGGGTACAGGATTACGAGAGATGAAGATTTTCACCGCATTTACATCGACAAAGGAGTCAGGGTTCGGAAACAATACCAAGCCATATATCAGAAGTGCCAGAATATCTTCGAATGCCTTGAAGTCTAGACTATCCCAGAAATAATTAGCCTTACCAACCAAGAACTTAGTCAAAAAGCCCTTTGCTCCACTTCTAGTCTCCCAATTAGCCATTACCTCATCCTTTGTCATATGAAGGGCTGAAGCAATCTCTTTTGGCCTAAGGATCTTCTCCCAACCAGTAAACAGGGTCTGCTCCAGAATAGAGATACCGAGCAGATCAGAGAAATCTTCTAAGGTGGGAACCAACTGGTAGTCCTGAAAAGTAAAGCAATGGTACAGCGGATCATAGAACTGGACCAGGACACTCATCATCTGCTCGTCCAATTTGGAGGTAACCAAACTGAGAAGATACCCATGTCTTCTGATGAAGGAGGTAGTATCACGCATCTTTGCAACCAATTCTTTAAGCATAGTGGGAACCTGGAAAAGTTGATACGGATGGTATTCCTACGCATGGGCATCATGACCTACAAAACAGAACAAAGATGAATCCCTCCTGTCTTTGAAATAGGTTAGTCCAATGCAAGATGTATGCAATGTTATGATGTCATGATGTCATGATAGAAAGCACATCACAAGTATCCACAAATAGCAAACATGGTAAAGGCACACAAGTCACACAGAGCCCTTAGATTTTAGGCTGGCAAGGAGCTTAGGTACTACCCTCTTTCAGTTCAGTTGGTTCAAACTTGTCCTAAAAATAGTAACCGGGTTCTAGAGGATCTCAATATCACTAACTACCCTCGATCGGTCATAATTCCAGTTTAGCAACCTTTTCTTGCAGCCGGAATCATCGCGAGAGTTTAGTCTCAATGAGTGTAGCATACTGCTACTGTTCTATGGCCAAGTTGGTCAATTTAAAGGTTCTAAGGTCAGTTGGTGCTTAATGACCCCTTAGATGACCCATATTCTCGTTGTTCCAACATAAGGGATATCGGTACAATCTAAAGTGCCACACTAACGTAGCTACTGCTTCAACCGTATCGGTCTACGCCGTACAGTTCCCTCACAGTTTATTGCTACTTACCTAAAGGGTATACCCCAGATCCAGGTTAGGATCTATAGTAACTCCGATACAAGCCCACAAATATAAAGCATACAAAACAAACAATTGAAAACACAATGATCTAATCCTAAGGTACACCCCACTTATTAATATGTCCCCAGCAGAGTCGCCAGTTCTGTGATACGGTGGGAGAGAACTGACTGTTTTTTGGAATGTTGGTTCGCGTTTTACGTTTGTTTTTGCAAAATGTCGCTGTAAGCAAGAGTCACCATCGACTTTTATTTTATTCAACAAGGAAAGGAAAAAAAGCACAGAAAAATTCCTTTTTCGAGATGTTTCTCGGGTCCGGGGGTAGATTATAGAAAGGGAAGGTGTTAGCACCCTTTCTATCCATGGTTATCCACGGGCTCTTAGGTACTTGCTCAAAGTGTTTTCAAATTTGTTTTTCTTTGTGTTTGTGGGTTTGAAGAAGTTTTTGTTTGAAAGGTGTAAGTGTGAAAAGTTTTTTTTTTGTTTTTTGAAAGAGCAAGTATCTAAGAACCATATGCCTACTCGAAAAAAGAATCAATTTATGCTAATATCCTTTAGACAATGCTATCCCACTATTGATGAGTGGGTAGCACCGTCGTTGGATTTTAAGGGTCAATTCGACTTTAGGGACGTGCGGTCACTAAAGCAATGTTAGGACGCCTTAGCGGTAACCCTAATGTCTTAGATCATTTTTCTGAGGTAACCGTTTCGAGGAAACTATGATCTTTGGACAAGAGAGCAACCTCTAAAACTTCCTATACTCAATGACCGCGTTCGAAGGCAACCAAGTGAGGTGTACCCTAAGAGTGCGCATGTGCGAGTGTATTGTTTTCAGTTTATTTTATCTTTGTACATGTTAGTGGTTATCTATGTTGATTTTAGGTTTACGCGTTCAATCTTGTCATGCATTCCCTATCATCAAACATCTAACAGTTTATAAGTTGCGGAAATTAAATTGCGGAAATTAAACTAACTATTACAAGGCGTCGGATATTTACATCGCCAAAAGCAACCCTTGAAATTAAAATGCGGAAAATAAATAAAGCGATAAAAATGTCCTAATTATCTATTACATTCCGGAAATAGATACAATATTGAAATAAAATGGATCGCGTGCGGGAAATTAAATCGGGTGCAAGTTTATAGGGTTTTGACCCTTTAATTAAAGAAAATATTTTTTGGTCATTTTTTTAATTAAGAAAGAAATTAATCTAGGTTAATTATTAAATTAATGAATAAATTAAAAAATATTTTTGGGTTTTTGGTATTTAAAGAAATAAAAATAAATTTGATCAATGTTAATAAAACCTAATTGTCTAAGTTAATTTTAATTATTGCAAAAAGGATATTAAAGTTATTCCTAATTAAAACTAAATTAATTAATTGATTTGTTAATAAAAATAAAATACTAAAATTTAATTTAAATAAGAAAATATTTTTTGGTTTTTAATTTTATGAATAAAAATATTTGATTGGTTGGTTAATAATTATATAAAAATAAAACAAACAATTAAAATAAATAAAAAGAAATAAAAAGAGTTAGGGGTGTGGGCCTGATTTGGGGGTTGGAATGGCAATTCAGAGGCCCAATAGGCGCTGGCCTTGGCTGAATTTTCTGATTCCCTATGGCACTTTGACTTGGTAACATGGTGGACGTTCCATCTGGGCCATCAGATTTGGCCTAGGGCCATCTGTCCATTGATTGAATGAGGGAGTATTATGCATCACGCGCTTGGACTTGCATTGGATCCCCTGAATGAAAAACATAACAAATAACATGGGGACCTGGGATTCGAACCTAGGTCCTGTTGGATATTGGATACACGCCTTTGCCACTCAACCATTGTGCTTCATCTGTTAACATATTGGATAATAATAATAATATGGGATAACAAGATAATATGCCAGAATAAAAAATAAAAACACGCCAAGTATTTGAAACATCCAACCAGAGGGAGACACGTTTGTCATCCCTGACCTTTAACCCTGTAAATTTACCTGTGGATTTAGATCTGCAGCTAAATGCGTAGATGCATCCTAAAATCCATTTCAGTCCATGAAAATTGATTCCAAGCACATGGTTGAGTTCGTCTAGGCTTCCTGAACAAACCTATGTCCTTCTTGAGTCTTGATTTCCCTGAAAAAGAAAAACCCTAAAACACGAACGAAGAACCCTAGATATGGGGGTTCTTCATCTAGGCCAGAAAAATGCAACTGGCTAATGCAGAATGCTTGTAAATTGGACGAGGATCACGAATATGCAAATGGTTTGTGAAAAAAGTGCAAGAATAAGGATCCACGAATTCAAACGAAAAGCGGTTTTTTGATACATTTACAAAGCTTTTGAACGTGTATGGAGACTGGCTTTGGGTTGGTTCTGCTTCAGGGATTGTCCAACAATTGATTAGTGTTGAGTTTTGCTTCTGAATTTGCCTCCAAGGACGATTTCAGTTTTGCATTTTTTCACCTTTTTTCAAGTTTGGTTCTTGATGTTCTTGCAGTCTCTAGGTCTCAAATTTGTGTGCCTTGGATTGTATATGTATGATGGAGTGTATTAGGTCAACTTCTATGGACTGAATCCATGCACATTGATGCCTTGAGATTGGATTTGATTCACCATTGATAACTTGCCTAATTTGCCAAAAACTCAATCTTTTTGCACATGGAATGCTTGATACGAATTTGATACACTTGATGATGATGATTAAGTCCTGAAAATAGAAAAAGATCTCATGTAATCAAGTTTTGTGATTTTATTGGATTTAATTTGATTAAAAATGAAATAATTCATTAAAAAATCAAATAAAATAATAAAATTGATAAATGGACACAAGGCTGAAGCTAGGACACGTGTGCAATGTGGAAAGTCCAAATCAAGTGGAAAAGAATGGGCCTATTTGACAAAATTTGAAGTTTTGGGGATAGTTGACTTTTGGCAATTTTGCAAAAATGCCCAACTTCAACAATGCATAACTTCTTCAATTTTGAACCTTTGGAGGTGTTCTTGGACTTTTTATAAAGCTTTAGATGTACCTTAACCAACCCTTTTGGTCTCATCTCATTTCGATATTCCATGCTCAAGTTATAAGCTTTGGAAAAAAAGGTGTTTTTGTTGACTTTCAAAAATGACCTATAATGTCCAAATTTGTAACTTTTTGTGAGTGCATTTTCTGATCTTGGGGTATGAATATGGATTGTAGGAAATTTCATGCTATTCAAAATGAGCTTTGTATGGGTCATTTATCATAAAGTATGAGAAATTTATGCTTGGTCAAAGTTGAGTTAACTTTTCCTACAAAACCCTAATTTAGAAACTTTTGAGTCTTGATGAATTTTGAGCAATACTTGATGAATCATGATCAACCCTTGATAAAAGGATGAAATATCCTTCAAAATGAGAATGTTGACAAAAAATATTGAAGTTTGACTATTTATAGGTCACAGTTGACTTTTGCCCTAGCACAGTCAATTTTTGAACCCTTTGAGCAATTGACTGAGCAAACTTCCTCTGCAAGGCTTGAAATTTGACATGGATGACCTTGAGAACATAATAGGACATTGGGAAGAACTTGAGTTCATTTGTATTCAAGGACCTTGATGCAACATAAAACCCTAATTTGAGGTTGACTGCCTTAGGAGATAGCTTGACTGTCCAACTCTTGAGCAATCTTGAGCCACTTGGAGATTTTTGTTATAATGTTTTGAGGAATATGAGAGGGAAAATTTTGGGGTGCAACAGAACTTATGAGGGATCACCACTCCCGATACCAGTCCCAGTTCTTCAAAATCCAAACCAGGGATCTTCTGAATCTCTATAGCACTCAGACGATTTTCTAGTTGCTTGTACCTATCCTGGGCAAGAGGATATTGCTCATCATCGTAATCAGTATCGTTATCAGAAACTGCTGGACTAGGGTCCTTTACCCTCTCTTGGTTCTCCCCGTCCTTGGATGAGGAGGTCAGATCAGCTGGTTGTCTCAACCTTTCTCCGAATCTTCTACCCATGTTCAGAATACCAACCTTCTTCTTCTTCTTCTCTTTCAGAATAAGGGTCTTCAGATCCTCTCTCCCTTTAGCCATACTTAAGAACATCTGTTGGAATTGAGCGTTCTGTGCCTGAAGATCTTTGATGGCTTGATCGGAAGACATTTTTGCTGAAATAAACAGCGAAGAAGATGAGAAACCTGTAATGGTACATGTAATGACGTTCATGATAATGGGATGCGCATGTAATGATTTCAAAGACTTTGGGAGATTTAAATTTGCAAACCAAAAATAAACAAACTTTATTAGATTAACTTTGAAAGGTTCAACAATGCCTGTAAGGCGTTACAAAGAAGTAAATAAAATAAACTCTAAAAACTAGTAAAAGCAAAAGCAAAAGTCCCATGGACGCTTCCTCTTTGTGCCGATGTAGTCATTGATCACTCTTTCTTCCTCGAGCTGCCTGGTGAGCTTCAAAATCTTCATTTCTTACTCATGGTACTTTTCCCGGTAAGTATCCCTCTCATTCTTCAGTTGAATCCAAGACCTCTGAAACTCCCCAGGATCAGTGGGCATGTAAGGATAGAGAACCGTGTAAGGAATGACCTCTTCATTAGTGGGCTCCACAATCACTGGTAATACGGAATCATAGGGCATCCCCAACTTCTGGGCACGAGCTCGGACCCATTGGAGGTATGGCTGCATAGGAACGGAAGTCTTTGGTCCCAACTCTTGGGGGTCAGATCTGTTCACCATGCCCCAAGCTCGTATAAACCTCCGGCGGTGCTCCTTAACGTCCTCCTTGTAGTCAAATACAATGTCCTCAAGAAGTAACTCATGGGGACCATCTCTCCGAGCACGACCAAATTATCGTAAAGCTAGGCAAGGATTATAAGTTATACCCCTCTGATTCCAAGCAATGGGACATTAGGGTATCCCCCACAATGATCAATAACAGCAGTGTCTTCCATAGCCCGGGAACTCCAAAGAATATCTGTATGAGCAAGTGACATTATTCTGTAGGACCAACCCAAACCTTCTTCGTTCTTCAGCACAGACTTAGAGAGGTGCGAAATAAACCACCTCGACAGCAATGGCATGCAACACATAAGAGTCCCTCTTCTTCGCGCGGTACGAGTATAGAGGGCATGCAAGATATCACCCAACAGGGTAGGCACAGGATTGCGAGAAAGGAAAATATTGACAGCATTCACATCTATAAAAGAATCCAGATTTGGGAAGAGAAGCAACCCATTGATAAGGAGAGGCAAGATATCTTTGAAAGCCTGAAAATCCAAATTATCCCAGAATAGCTGAGCCTGGTCTATCAGAAATTTGGCTAGAAAACCTTCGACGCCGCTTGGTATTTCCCAATTGGATACTATATAAGCCTGTTTCAAATGCAGAGCTGAGGCAATGTCTTCTGGTCTAGGAACTTCTTCCATACCTGTGAAGGGTACCTGTTCAAGAATGGATATGCCCAATAGGTGAGAGAACTCTTCCAAGGTGGGAATCAGCTGGTAATCTGGAAAGGTGAAGCAATGATGCACGGGATCAAAGAACTAGAAAAGTATATTCATCATCTGCTCATCAAGATTTGAAGTGACCAGGCTGAGAAGTTGACTGTGTCTCTTAATGAACATAGAAGTCTCAGAAACTCTTGAGGCTAGCTCTTTAAGTTGGGCAGGTATTTGCACGAAGTTAACTCGGATGGTATTTCTGTGCACGGAAGCCATAATCTGCAAAACAGAACAAAGATAAATTCCCTTGGTCTTTGAAATGGTTAGTGTAATGAAGCATGAATGCCATGTTATGATGCATGATGTCATGATAAACCACAGGTATACCAAACAACAGGTACTGCGAACACAGTCAAATCACACAAAACCCTTAGGTTCAAGGCTTGCATGAGGTCAAAGGTAGTACCATCTTGAAGTTAAGTTGGTTTCAACCTATCCTAGAAAAAGTAACCGGGTTCTAGAGGATCTCAATATCACTGACCATCCTCCATCGGTCATGGTTTCAGCTCACACAATCTTTTCTTGCGACCGGAACTATCTCGAGAGTATGGTCTCAATGAGTGTAGCATCGAGTATCAACCAGTTCTCAGCTTTACACCAAGGCCGGCTATCTCACTACTTTCTAATGGCCAAGTTGGTCGATTAGAGGTTCTAAGGTCAGTTGATGCTTAATGACACCACGCAGCGGCCCTATATTCTCCTCGTTTCTCCACAAGGGATACCGGTACCAACCAATGTGCCACATCAACGTAGCTACTGCTTCAACCGTATCGGTCTACACTGTACAATTCCCTCACAGTTTATTGCTACTTACCTAAAAGGTGTCCTCAGATTCGGGTTAGGATCTATAGTAACTCCCAAACAAAACCCTTAAAAGTAAAACAATCAAAGCAATCAAGAGAAGCAATTATGATGAACTAGATCCTAAGGTATACCCCACTTATCTTATCCCCAGCAGAGTGGCCAGTTTTGTGATACGGTGGCAGAACCGACTGTTTTGAAATGCTGGTTTGCATTTTGCGTTTTTTATTCGCAAAATGTTGCGGTAAGCAAGAGTCGCCACTGAATTTTATTTCATCTAATAAGAAAGGAAAAAAGTGCAGAAAAAATCCTTTTTCGAGATTTTGAGTACGGGGGGTAGATTATAGAAAGGGAAGGTGTTAGCACCCTTTCTATCCATGGTTTTCCATGGGCTCTTAGGTACTTGCTCATCTTTTAAAATTGCTTGTGTATGTGCTTTGTTTTTGAAAAGTTTGACTTCGTGATAACCCTTGTATCAATCCTCAAATGTGTGATGAAGTTGTTTTAAAAATTTGTTTGAAAACTTTAAGTGTGAAAGGTTTCGATTTGAGCAAGTACCTACTAGCATCTACCTACTCGAAAAAGATTATTTCTATTCTTGTTTCCTTTTAGACAACGCTATCCTATTTTTGAGAAATAGGTAGCACCGTAGTTGGAGTTGTAAGGGTCAATTTGAAAGGGACGTACAATCACTAAAGCAATGTTAGGATGACTTAGTAATAACCCTAGAGTCTTAAGATCATATTTGAGGCAACATTTCCGAGGCAACATTTCGAGGAAACATCCGAACGGGACATTTGATCTTTTTAGACAGAAGGGTAACCACTAAGACACCCTATACTTAATGATCATTTACTGAAGGCAACCGAAGTGAGAGCATACCCTAAGAGTGATAGGTGCGAGTGATTTGTTCCAGTTATTTGTCTTTCCACATTAGGGTTTTCTAACTGTATTAAATTATCATGCAATCTTTCCATACAATCCTATTAACATACATCTAGACAGTTAAATATTTGCGAGAATAAAAATGCGAGAAAGTAAATCTACGCTATTATAAGGCTTCGGGGAGGGGGATTAATTACATAGCCAAAAACCCGGAAAAAAGCGATAAATAAAACCCTAGATTAAACTATTACAAACCATGCACAGTGTTGCACCCCAAAATTTTCCCTCTCATTTCACAAGGGATCACCCTGGATCCCAGGTTTGCTTCCATCAAGTTTCCAAGCCTTGAACTGCAATTTTCCAAGAAAATCACTCATAAGGGCAAAATGGTCATTTGCACACTGAAAAGTCAAACTTTGACTTTTTGACCAAAGTTGAGTCCCAAAAATCCTATTTCATCAAGACATCCAAAATATGAAATTTGATCATCAAAAATTAAGAGAATCAAAAGTCCAACTTTGCAAGACTTTGAAATTTTTCTAAGTATTTTCTATACTTGGTTAATTTCATTTACTTCATGACATTTTTTACTACAATTCCAAATAATTTAAAATGATGCAAGTAATTCAAGTTATTACAAAATGGCATTTTTGCAAGTTTACAAATCTTAAACTTTGTATTGCTTGGACTTTTTTCCTTTGATTCAAAACCTTGCTACAATGCTTTGTCCTTGATACAATATGCATAAATTGCTCCACAAGCCAAACTTGTTTCATACTACAAACTATGTTGCCCAAGTTATTGCTGAACAAAAATGATATGTTACTTCTATACTTTGCCACAACACTCCAAACCCTTGCCCATTTACTGTCTTACAAAACCTTGTGCCATGCTGCACCATAAACTTGTCACAAAACCTGCATTGTTGTCCTATACAATCCAAAATATGTCCACAAAACCAGTCAAAAACTGCTCTATGCAGTCTGCCCCAAGCCTGCATCATAACAGTCCCAAAATTGCACCAAAATGGCAAAGGAAATTTGTGTGCAGAAAGTATCAAAACAGTAGGCAAAAATAATTCAAAAAAACTTATTTGATTTCCCCCCTAAATCACAGTAAAAGGTATACAAAGGGGACTGTCTCATAAGACATAGAGGTTGGATTTTGGAGAGGAAAAGAGATAAGAGAAAAACAGAATTTTTGTTAAACTCTGCTCATTCATAAAACCCAGCTCATTTCATAAAAAAATGAGTTCATCCATAAAAACTTGGCTCATCTTTAACTCTGTTTTCACTCACAAAACAGAAAAATCCTCGATCCATTGTTGTATAACCTTACAAACTTTCCCCTAAACCAACTACCCAAACACCTCATATACATCACATGGAGATTGTTCTAACATAAGAACAGTTTCTGTAACACCTTTATCATCACCTTCCAAGCATAAACAAAAATAGTACTTTACACCTTTGACTGGGTTGGAGCAATTCTGGAACTTGGTCACACAGAGAAAGGATTGGAGTAGCTCTAAAGAGGAGTTCGGTCATTCATCACTTTGCATCCGGAGATATACATACGTATTCCAAAGTTTCGCTTCAAGAGGTATATCTTTTCTTCAAACTATAATATCTTTTTCCATACATCATTTATTGTTTGTGTCCAAAAGATATGTAAAAGATAAGTCAAAAAAAGGGAAAACTCAGTAAAAAAAGAGCATGACAGGGGCTGACACGGGTTCTTGTATCACCTGACACGGCCGTGTCAGCTCCTCTGTTGAAAAAAATCTCACAAAAATGCAGGTCAGAGGCTGACACGGGTGCCCATGTCACAGGACACGGCCGTGTCAGCTCCTCTGTTGAAAAAAATCTCACAAAAATGCAGGTCCGGGGCTGACACGGGTGCCCATGTCACAGGACACGGTCGTGTCAGCCATATTGGATTTTTACGCTAACCAAAATGCAGGTCAGGAGCCGACACGGGTACCCGTGTCATTGGGCACAGCCCGTGTCATTTTAGCTTGTATAGAAAAGGAAAAGAGGCACATGGACCATTACAGAAGCTGACACGGGTGCCCGTGTCATAGGACACGGCCCGTGTCATAGGACACGGCCCGTGTCATAGGACACGGCCCGTGTCAGACCATACAACATAAATTTTGATTTTCTTTTGATTTTTTGCTTTTATTTTCATTCAATTTGGTTGTAATAATTAGGAATTTTATTTTTTGCAACCCCCACTTGTACACTTGTATACCCTATCCCTCAAAAAGCATGTAATAGCGTAGGACCTTTATATTCCGCATTTTTTTCTTTCATAAATGTTAGTAATTAGAGTGTATGGAAAGATAAAACCAACAAGTAGACCACCCTAAGACTAAACACATGTAATCAAACATACTTTGCACACGTGCACCCTTAGGGTAATCTCACTTTGTTGCCTATTGTAAAAATAGTCATGTCCCTCGAACATGGGCGTTTTAGCAAAAGACCCTCGATAAAAGATCGTAGTCCCTCGATGACCCTCGATGTTGCCTTCGTTAAATGATCTAGTCCCTAAAACGATATTGCTAAAACGTCCCATAAGTTGCCTTCTATGAGTATTCAAATGTCCCGTGTCTGTCCCTTCACATCCAACGATGGGGCTTCTTACCAAGTCAATGGTAAGGTAGCAACATCTAAAGGAGGAGGAAAAGCATATCTAAGACCTTTTGAGTAGGTAGATTCACTCCTAGTTACTCGTTTGCTCACAACAAAAACATTTTATGCACCAACACTCTCACTTTGAAACATTTTCAAAAGATAAACACTTTGTATGCGTTCTTATAGAGACGAGAGCCATTACAAAGGAAACCCTTTTCAAAATCACTTTCAAAAACACATTTCATAAACACCTCTTTGAACTATTTTCGAAACAAACACTTTGTACGCGTTCTTATAGAAACGAAAATCATTACAAAGTTACATTTTCAAAATACTTTCAAAAACCACACCACATGCACATTTCAAACAAAAGCAAGTGATCTAGCAAGTAACTAAGAGCCCATGGAAAACCATGGATGAAAAGGGTGCTAATACCTTCCCTTTTCATAATCTACCCCCCGAACTCAAGAAACAATCTCAAAGGTCTTTCTTGTGCTTTTTCACCTTTCCTTTTGGATAAAAAAAAGTCGGTGGCGACTCTTGCTCAATCGCAACATTTGCGAACACAAACACAAAACCTCAAGTCAGTTCTCCCACCGTATCACACACAATTACAAAAAATATTGACAAAATAAAATATTATGCGTGCGATGAATCGAATACGAGATAAGATAATTAGGGTTTTGACCCTTGCCTAAACCTAATTGCGATTAATTAAAAAAAAGTTTTTGTTATGTTTTAAGAAAATAATAGAATTGTTAAAATTAAAGAAAAATCCTAAATCTAATTAATTCTAAATTAAGAAAAATAAATTAATTTATTCTAAAACCTATTTTTTGTATTTTTATTTAAAAAAAAGAGCAAAATTGAATTTAATCAAAAGTTAACCTAATTTCTATTTTTTATTTTATTTATGAAAGCAAATTATAATTTCCCTAAATTAGACTAAATTAAATTAAAATGATAAAATTCATTAAAAAGAGTCTAATTCTAATTTTTGTGAATTATTGATTTTTTATGATTTTTATGAAAAAAAGATTAATTAGTGAACTAAAAAATAGTTAAAGAAAGTAATAAAAGAATTAAATAAGCAAGCAAAGAAAGATTGAGATGGGCCTGCATCAGCAAATGGTGGGGGTGTGGTTTGAGATTCCGAGCCCAACTAAACCAGGCTCGTTTGACTTTGTTGGATTCGCTGCACATGTTGACTTAGGATGCAGGATAGTCCTTCAGTAAAAGGCGTTAGATCCTGGCTAGCTGATGAATCTGACGGTTGGATCTTGATGTCTCATGATGGACTCCAAAGGGCGTGACGTACTGGAACCTATAGAGAAAATCAGAAAAATGCAAAAGTACCACGCCTGGGGTCGAACCCAGGACATGTACCTTATAGCCTCTCCCTCTTGCCAACTGCGTTGGAATCTTTAGTCATAATATTAGTGAAATAAATAAAATAAAAGGGAAACAAGGTGCTAGTGCTGAATCCAAATGACACGTGTGTGTTGTGGGGCCCTGGGAGTTTGAGTGGACCAATCGGTTTTGGAGAGAGGAAGAACTTGTTTGATCCCAACCAATGAGGTCATGGGAAATAGCCACGCAGGCTTTGACCGCCCCCTGCAAAAATCAAAACCACCGGCCCTGGTGTCTCCGATCACCTTCTTCGGCGACCCTCAAAGACCGATCTTGCAAAACACGCATCATCGAGGTATAAAAAGGACCCTACCCCCTTTAAATTTTCCCCAGGAATCCAATGGTGATATCCATTCATCCTAAAAATGCATGTATCATAAAATCCGAAGCTTACTTCTTCCCAAACCCTAACAATGGTGCTTGCGATTCTGGGCTTATTCCTCACATGAAATACGTCCAAAATTTTATGAATAATGCCAATAGTATGAATATGCAAGCATAATGTATTTATATTAAGGATGGAACGAGTTTTAGAAATGGAAAAGTTACCAATATGAGAGGGTTGGGTTGGCACGATTTGGTAGGCTTTGGCCCTTGCAATTGGTATGGTTCCACTCCTAGAAATCTCAGAATGATAATGGAGTGCTTGGAATCGAGGGAAAGGGGATGGCTTGAATGTTTGAAGATTACACCACTTATTTAAATTTTGAGAAACTTCTCCCTTTAGGTAGGCTGCGTATTCTCTCCTTTTTAGGGTTGGAATGTCTTGCTTAAATAGTGAATCAACATTAGGTTAACATAAATGAACTAAATCAAATGATTTGAATAAGTTTTCAAAATAAATCCAATATTTCCTATTTTCAAGATTCTCCTCCTTTATCAATCTTACACGATTTCTTTTGGTTATTTCCAGCATGTATGGATTGTGGTTCAATGCAAAATCAAATCAAAACAAATCTTTACTATTTTTTGCTATTTATTTGAATTAATTTGACTTTTTAATGATAAAATCAAAATAAAATAAATAAAGCAAAAGGTGGATGGGTGATGATTTGGATCGTGGACTCTGTCATAAGCAAGATTCAATTATGAAAAACTAGGCCCACTTGACAAAAAATGTTAATCTGAGCACATTTGTCTTTTGGCAATTTTGTAAAAAAGGTCAACTTGGCCAATGCATAACTCTCTCAATTTTGACCCTAGAGAGGTGTTCTTGGACTTTTTAGAAAGCTTAGGGTGTCCTCTAAGCAACCCTTTTGGTCTTATCTAAATTGAGTATTCCATGTTCATGTATGAAGCCTTGACCCAAAAGGTGTGTTTGTTGACTTTTCAAAATGACCTATAATGTCCAAATTCATATCTTCTTGTGAGTGCATACTTTGAACTTGGGAGCTGAAGATGAGTTGTAGGTAATTTCATCCTCTTCAAAATGAGCTTGGGATGGGTAATTTTTGATAAAGTATGAGAAAGTTATGCTTGGTCAAAGTTTGAGTTGACTTTTCCTACAAAACCCTAATTTAGCAACTTTTGGATTTTGATGAATTATGGGCAATCCTTGATGAATCATGATCAACCCTTGATCAAATGATGAATGATACTTCCAAATGAGGATGTTGACCAAAAATCTTGAAGTTTGACTGTATGTAGTTCATAGTTGACTTTTGACCTAGCACAGTCGATTTCCAGGTATTTGAGCAATTGACTGAGCAAACTTCCTCTGCAAGGCTTGAAATTTGACATGGATGATCTTGAGAACATATTATGACAATGGTGAGAATTTGGGGTCCTTTGGACTCAAGCATATTGATGCAAAATGAAACCCTAATTTGAGGTAGACTGTCTTAGGAGAGAGTTTGTCTGGTCAATTCTTGGACTTCCTTGAGCAATTTGAGGATCTCACTTGACATGTATTGAGAAATATGGGAGGGAAAATTTTGGAGTACAACATAGATTTATTCACATGTCGATGCAAGTGAGATTCAAATAGAATTTACAATAAAGAAAACAGAAGAATTAATTGGAAATGTTGTAAGTTCATACATTAATTTCTTTCGATTTGGTGTAGAAGCTAGTAAGTTCAAATTCTACAAGCCTCATGCCAATACCGCAAAACCTCACAAGCTTCGAATGCTTTATCACATTATTTTGAGGACTTTATTTCCTAATTTCTAGGTTCTTACGAAACATCAAATTTGTGGCACAAGTTTACAAGATTCAAAAATCCTATTACAAGCTCGTTCTATAAACTTTCAAAGTACTACAAATTTCTTTGTTACGAATAATTCCTAAATATATGGTGATACGTTTCCAAGCTCTCCAAAGAACCATTCATCTTCAAACTTTTAAGTTTTCTTCAATCTCAAAGCCTTCTTTTATTCTACCGTTTTTGCCATTTACCCGACATTCGCTCATCCATGAAAAAGAAAAAAAAAAGAGTTAGCAATTAAACATGTATCATAAGAAAAAAGCAGGATTCAAAATAGACGCAAGAATATGTTAGAATTAATTTAGATTTAATTAGATATTAATTTATATTTAAGAATATCTTTTAGATTGTTTATATCTTTGTTAGAAGATATATATCTTAGATTTTCTTATACCTTTGTATAAGATATATTTTAGATTTAATTTTTGTGTATAAATAGCTTAGTGGAGTAGGTTATTGTAATTCATTGTAAATCCTTTTTTTGAAGCCATCGGTAAATATTCTTTTTGTATTTCTTGTGCTCCAACAATTGGTATCTAGACATCCGGTTCGAAATCCACGAGAAAAGAAGTATTGTGATTAAGAGTTACAATATTCTGATTCTGGGAGTTTTGAGAAAACATTGATTTGGGAAACTTTGCATAAATTGCACAAGGTAGAAGATGAACGGAAACGACGGTAATATTCATTCCAAGCTTCCAGTATTTGATGGCAAAAACTGGACTCGTTGGAAGATCCAGATGCGCGTGTTATTTGGCTCTCAAGATGTGTTAGATCTTGTCACTGATGGCTATAATATGTTAGAAGCATACGCAACAGAGGCTCAGAAGATAGCACAGAAGGCGCTGAGGAAGAAAGATCAGAAAGCGTTGTTCTATATCCATCAATGTGTGGATGTGAATGTGTTTGAGAACATTGCTGATTCTGAAACAGAAAAGGATGTGTAGGACACACTGGTCAGATATCACGATGGTGACGCATCAGTGAAGAAGGTAAAGCTTCAGTCTCTCAGAAAGCAATATGAGAATCTCAACATGAAAGACAACGAGAAGGTTTCTGAATACATCTCTAGAGTGATTCTGATCACTAATGAGATGAAAGCTTGTGGAAAAACTCTGTCTGAACAAGTAATTATTGAGAAGATCTTGAGATCTTTAACTTCTCAGTTTTATTACATTGTTGTAGCAATTGAACATTCCAAAGATCTGAACACCATGAGAGTTGAAGAGCTGCAAAGTAGTCTAGAGGCGCATGAGTTGCGTATGACTGCAAGAACTTATGAGAGGGAAGTAGAGAAGCAGGCTCTGAAAGTAACTTCTGGTAAGAAGCGTCAGAAGCAGACTTGGTCAGAAGCCAGGAAGAGAACTAATGGTGGTCAAAAGTCAGAAGCTTCAAACTCTGATAGGCAGAAGAATGTCTAGAGGGGAAAGGAGAAGTCTGACAAGAAGAATGTTCAGTGTTACTGTTGCAAGAACTTTGGTCACTATGCCAGAGATTGCTGGTCCAACAAAGAAAGGAAGTCAGAAGAAGCAAATATAGCAAGAGGAGAGTCTGATGATGAACCTGTGCTATTGTTGGCTTCTGAACCTAATGATCTGAATTCATCAGAATGGTGGTATATGGACACAGGGTGTTCAAACCATCTTACTGAAAACAAAAAGTGGTTGGTTGATTTTGACTCTGGAAAGAGTACAAAGATCAGATGTGCTGATGATAAATACCTCAACGCAAAAGGTATGGGAAATGTCAGAATCATTCTAAATAATGGGAAAGCAGTAGTGATCCATAATGTTTGGTATGTACCTGGCATGAAAAGCAATATGATGAGTATGAGACAACTGGTTGAGAAAGGTTTTTCAGTTACCATGAAGGACAATCTTCTGAAGTTGTATGACTAATCAGAAGCTGATTATGGAGTCAGAATAGGGAAGGAACAGAACATTCAAGGTGAATGTTAGAACTGCAGACTCTAAATGTCTTAGTGCAACAAGTGTTGTCAAGGAGAGTGAGCTATGGCACAGAAGATTTGGTCATCTGAATTTCAGAAGTTTAGGGCATATGAAATCAAAGAATCTGTTATATGGAATTCCTACAATCAAGAAGCCTAAAAAGTCATGCAGGGTGTGCATGGAAGGGAAGCAACCAAGATTACCCTTTGCATCAGAAGTAGCTCCAAGAGAAAAACATGCCTTGGGAGTAGTACATTCTGATGTGTGCGATCCGTTTCCAGTAGCATCGACTAGAGGGAATAAATATTTTGTGTCATTTGTTGATGAGTTCACAAGAATGACATGGGTATCTCTCATAAAGTTCAAACACGAGGTGTTTGCTGAATTCAAAAAGTTCAGACTGAAGGCTGAGAATCAGAGTGGCCAGACTCTGAAGATTCTTAGAACTGATGGTGGTGGTGAGTATAACTCTACAGAATTCAGAAGTTTCTGTGAGGAGAATGGAATTGAGCATGAGGTTACTGCTCTCTATACTCCTCAACACAATGGTCATGCTGAAAGAAGAAATTGTACTTTTCTACATATGGTGAGAAGCATGCTGAAAGAGAATAAGCTTCCTCATACTCTGTGGGGAGAAGCTGTTGCAACTGCATGTTATGTGATCAACAGATGTCCAACTAATAAATTAAAGGAAATAGTTCCTATTCAGAAGTGGAATGGAGATAAGCAAAGTGTTAGTCATCTGAAGGTGTTTGGTTCTGTATGTTACGAACATCTCCCAGAAGTCAGAAGACAAAAGTTGGATGATAGAAGTAAAGTGATGTTGCAGGTAGGGTATCACAGTACAGGTTCGTACAAACTTTATTGTCCAGAAACTAACAAAGTTGAGTTCAGCAGAGACGTCATTGTAGAGGAATCATAAGTTTGGAATTGGGAAAAGTCTCGTCCTGACTCTGATGACAGAACTTATGAAGAAAGGTCATAAATACATGTTTCTGAAGCTGGTAAAGACTCTGACTCTGAAGAAGATACAGAAGGAGAAGCTGATTCTGACTCTGGCTCCGATGGTGATCCAGACTCTGAAGACAGTCAAGGTTCTGGAGAAAGTCAAATTTCTGAAGCAAGTGCTTCTGAAGGGGGGAGTTCTGGTGTCCAAGGTTCTGAAGGTTCAGTTCAGAGGCAACAAAGAGTTAGAAGCATCCCAATAAGATTTGCAGAGTTTGACATGTTGCAAGACACTGAAGTAGACTCTGTAGGAGAAGTTATTCAGTATGCATTGTTAGTAGACTCTGAACCCGTGAGTACAGAAGAGGCTCTTAAGCAGCAAGTTTGGTTGCAGGCCATGAAAGAAGAACTTAATGCTATAAAGAGAAACAAGACATGGAAGCTGACAGAACTTCCAAAAGGCAAGAAAGCCATCAGCGTCAGATGGGTTTTCAAGCAGAAGCTAAAGCCAGATGGATCAATTGGAAAACACAAAGCGAGATTAGTAGCAAGAGGCTTTCTACAGAATCCTGGGCTGGATTACTTTGAAGTGTTTGACCTATAGCGAGACATGAAACAATCAGACTAGTAATTGCAATAGCTGCTAACAGGAATTGGCCTTTGATGCATTTAGATGTAAAATCTGCATTTCTGAATGGTCCATTATAAGAAGAGGTATACGTATCACAACCTTCTGGATTTGAGAAAAAGAATCAGGAAGGGATGATGTTCAAATTACACAAAGCCATGTATGGATTGAAGCAAGCACCCAGAGCTTGGAATTTGAAGATTGATTATTTTTTCAAGGAACAAGGGTTTCAGAAATGTGAGATGGAGTATGGTGTTTATGTTCAGCACACTTCAGAATGTAATATGATTATGGTCTATTTGTACGTTGATGACATATTACTCACAGGAGTTCTGAACAAGAGATAGTTGAGTTTAAGAAAGTTCTGATGAATGCATTTGAGATGACAGATCTTGGAAAATGAGTTTCTTTCTAGGGATGTAATTTATGTACTCTGAGAAAGGAATCATTTTACATCAGATGAAGTATGAACTAGAGCTTCTGAAGAGATTTGAGCTAGAAAATTGAAAGGTTGCTATCACACCTGCCGATACGAATCAGAAGTTGGACTCTGATTCTGATGGAGAGGATGTGGATGCTACAACCTTCAAACATATGGTTGGTTCTCTAAGGTATTTGTGTAATACCAGACCTGATATTTGCTATGCAGTTCGAATGGTCAAAAAATTTATGAGCAAACCAAAGTGGTCCCATTACCAAGTTGCAGTCAGGATTCTGAGGTATGTGAAGGGAACTCTGAAATATGGAGTATTATTTCCGTCTGGAAGAAAGATCGAATCAGAACTTCTGAGTTATTCTGATTCTGATTGGTGCGGAGATAGAGTTGACAGAAGAAGTACTTCTGGGTACTTATTCAAATTTCTAGGAGGTACTATTTCTTGGTGTTCCAAGAAGCAACCTGTTGTTGCTCTGTCAACCTGTGAAGCTGAATATATTGCAGGTGCTTTGACTGCATATCAAGTTGTGTGGATTCTGAACTTGCTGAAAGATCTAGAGATTGAGGTAAATAAACCTCTGAAGCTGATGATTGATAACAAGCATGCAATCAATCTTGCCAAGAATTCAGTGTTGCAAGGGAGAAGCAAGCATATTGAGACCAAGTATCATTTTCTGAGGAATCAAGTTCAGAATGGAATAATAGAGGTTGTGCACTGTAGCACCTAGAAGCAGCTGGCAGATGTTCTGACAAAGGCTATCAAAACTGATCAATTTCTTGGTTTAAGTGATGGAATTGGTGTTGTCAGTTTTGGGTAAATATAAATTAAGAGATGATGTTAGAATTAATTTAGATTTAATTAGATATTAATTTATATTTAGGAATATATTTTAGATTGTTTACATCTTTGTTATAAGATATATATCTTAGATCTTCTTATATCTTTGTAGAAGATATATTTTAGATTTAATTTTTGTGTATAAATAGCTTAGTGGGGTAGGTTATTGTAATTCATTGTAAATCCTTTTTTTGAAGTCATCAATAAATATTTCTTTTGTCTTTTATCTTTCTTGTGCTCCAACAAAATACAATCCAGAATTAAATAAGAGATTCTTATGGGTGTCAGATTCCACTCCAGTTCGTCAGCAAATCGTACTATCGTAGGTTGGACAAAGAGGAGTTCATGCGCGTCTTTTAATGGTTGTCCCTTGCTATTACTGCAACCTCACACCCCTATAAATACAGAGGCCAGCATACATTACCAAGACATAAAATATACACACGAAAATATACAACACACACAAAAACTCTGTAGGAGAATACACAACGAAAATCACACAACAGGAGAACAAAAGACATTGGAGTTACGCTGCCCAAAAGTCATCAGCATTTTCATAAGTAGCCAAGCCCAGAAGCCCAGATCGAAGGTGCCTACATCCAGGAAGCGCCCAAATCGAAAGTCCAATCTGTTGGTAAGGGGTAAATTATCCAACCTTGTTTTTCGCATAACATATCATTACTCGTTGTTACTTTCGATTTGCCATCCTAGACAGGATCAAAAGGCATGGGTTTGGCACCCAAGTCATGTTTTTCGTTTGCTAATACTTGCTGCAGACATAGCCTGAAGAGACCCAGTAAGCGCAGGATCGAAGGGCCTGGGGTTCAATACCCAGGCCCTGCGTTTTATTTTGCTAACATGCTTTTGCAGGTATAACACCCCAGATCGAAGGAGAGCACCTTCTCTGGATCGAACCCATGAGCATGCTGGATCGAAGGAGGCATCTCATTCCTGGATCGAAAACCATGACCTCCATGATCAAAAGACAATCCTCTTCCCTGGATCAAAGGCTACTCACGCCTTGCTGTTTGGCCCAATCGAAAGGACCATGACCCCCTCTGGATCGAAGCTTCCATGCCACTCCCTGGGTCGAAACTCCTTTTTACCTGGATCGAAGGATTCCCCTTATTTTATTTTTTGCTTTCATTGACTTCTTTTTTTTTAATTAACATTAAAATAAAAAAACCACAAAAACATTAGGATAGTTCTTTTTCTATTAAATTAACTTTGTTAATTAATCTTTTAATTATTTTAACATTTTTCCAAAAAAACTAAAATTAAGTAGATTTAGATCATTTTCCCAAAATAAAATAAAACAACAAAAAGATTTTATTCTTAGAATTTTTAGAGTTTATTTTCAGATTCACGCGCGTTTATTGTAACTGCTTACTGGGATGTAATAGCTTAACTAAGACCCTTTACTGCTTTTATTTCCCCAATTTTTGGACATGTAAATAATCTCCCTCCCCGAAAGCCTTGTAATAGCGTAGGATTTACAATTCCCGCACTTTAAATTCCTGTGCATATATTAATTGTTTAGATGTATGCTAACTAGGATTGCATGACAAGATTAACTCTTAACTTAAAATCAACAATAGCTCACCATGACATGCAAGAGTAAAATAACTGAAAATTGACACACTTGCACATACCACTCTTAGGGTACACCTCACTTGGTTGCCTCGAACATGGTCATTAAGTATATGATGTTTTAGAGGTCGTCCTTTGTCCCAAGATCATAAGTTGCCTCGAAATGGTTGCCTCGATAAAAATGATCTAAGACATTAGGATTACCACTAAAGCGTCCTAACGTTGCTTTAGTGACCATACGTCCCTAAAATCGAATTGACCCGAAAACTCCAACGACGATGCTACCTACTCCTCAATAGTAGGATAGTACTGTCTAAAGGACATTTGCACAATTAAATTCATTTTTGAGTAGGTAGAGGTTCTTAAGTACTTGCTCTCTTTTAAAAACAAAACAAAAACTTTTCGCACTTACACTTTCTTCAAAAACAAAATTCTTTTCAAAACCCACAATCACAAAGAAAAGCAAACCTTTTGAAAACATAGTGAGCAAGTACCTAAGAGCCCGTGGATAACCACGGATAGAAAGGGTGCTAACACCTTCCCTTTCTATAATCTACCTCCCGAACCCGAGAAACATCTCGAAAAGGAATTTTTCTGTGCTTTTGTCCTTTCCCTTGTTGGATAAAATAAAAGACGGTGGCGACTCTTGCTTACCGCGACACTTTGCAAAAACAAACGCAAACGCGAACCAACATTCCAAAAACAGTCAGTTCTCGTTCCCACCGATCACAGAACTGGTGACTCTGCTGGGGATTGATTATAAGTGAGGTGTACCTTAGGATCAGATCACTTGTGTTTTTAATTGTATGCTTTGTATGCTTTAAATTTTGTGGGTTTGTATAGGAGTTCTATAGATTCTAACCCGGATCTGGGGATACCCTTTAGGTAAGTAGCAACAAATTATGAGGGAACTGTGCGGGGTAAACCGACATGGTTGAAACAGTAGCTACGTTGATGTGGCACTTTGGTGAGTACCGGTAACCCTTGAGTTAAGTCAAGGAGAGTACGGGGCCGCCGCGTGGTGTCGTGAAGCATCAATTGACCTTAGAACCTTACTTGACCATCTTGGCTTTTTTTAGGGGTAGTGAGATGACCGACTTTGGTGCAGTCCGAAGTTGGTAGATACTCGATACTACACTCATTGAGGGTTGTTTTCTTGGAATATTTTGGTCGCCAGTTAAGTGGCTAAACCAAAACAATGAACATAGAAAACAACCCAATGATATTGAGCTCATTAGAACCCGGTTACTATTTATAGGACAGGTTTTGAGCCAACTAAACTCAAGAGGGTACTTACTTATGGAACCTCATGCAAGCCTGAAATCTAAGGGCTCTTATGTGTGACTTGTGTGCCTTCAAACTTGAACTACTTGCACATTCTTGTTATCTGACAACAGGGTTTCCTTGCAGGTTTTGTTTATAGTCCTTATCCAATAATCTAGATTTATTGCTGGGCTTACTTACATCACCTCACACTTTTGTTTAAACGCATAGCATACACATCATAACGTCATGCCTTAACATTTCTTTAACCATTTCAAGGATCTCAAGGGTCTGTGATGCAGGTTATGGTAAATCAAATGTCCAGCAAGGGGCAAAGGGGATTTATTTTCCTCTAGCCAAGTTTGTCTAGAAATCCAAGCATGATAACTTGAGTCAGGGGCTATGACCCACTCGATATGGTGAGCTTAACTCTTGAAGAAGGACTCTCAGCAACATGAAGTTCCTTCAATCAAGCTACCAGATTCAGATTCTAACAGTTTCTTGTTTACCCCGCGAGATCCTTGAAAACATTGCATACATATATCATACATATCACTGCATAACAGATCTCCCAATACAGGTCTCTCATGTTCTCGCTGTTTATTTCAGCAATGGATTTCACACAAGACAACCAGGATCTTCATACTTAAGAGACTCAGTTCAGGGAAATCTTCCTAAACCTATCCAAGGGGCAGGAAGAGTTGAGAACACTCCTCATGGGGAACTTGGTCAAGAAAAGTCCTGAAGAAAATAAGGAAGAACGGCTGAAACATCTGCAAGATGAGGTAGATGCATTGAGAACCCAGATGCTGGGGCAGATGGCTCTTATCCAAGGCTTAGCTCGGGAATAAGAAGAGCTGAGAACCATGATCAACCAGCTTCATTAAGACAGATACAACAACATGAAGCAAACGGTCAAGGCTGGTGGTCAAGTCATTGATCAGCCTCCAAGAAGACAAGGGTTTGGCTTGGTAAAGAATGGACCTCTCCAAGTTGCTACTACCTCAAGGGTCCAACAACAACCTCACCAAAAGCAACGGGTTGACCGGAGGCAATTTACCAAGCTCAACATGCCGCTGTCTCAAGCTTTATAACACCTGTTAAGATTGAATCTGGTGACGTTAAGGGACCCTCCTAAGAATCCCAGCACAGCCTCCCCAAGGTACAATCCTGATGCAAGGTGTGCTTACCATTCTGACAGTCCTGGACATGACACCGACGACTGTTGGACTTTGAAGAACAAAATTCAAGACCTGATTGATGAGGGAGCATTGGAATTCACACAAGATGGTCAGGCTGAGTTCTTCTACCATCCCTCCAAGGTTCACCATTTGAAGTGACAAGTACTGAGACGAGTAGACTTTTGTTCATTTGAATTTTCAAGTTGTAATCTCTTTGTTATTCAAACAATTATCCATTAATGCCAAACTTTGTTTCATTAATGCATTGCATATGTTTGTCTTGATTTGATCCAATCATTTTCATTACATTTAAACTATGTTTTTTACTCACTTTATGACATTCAACTCTTGCTAAAAGTTACAAGGCTTTAGAGGGAGGATGACGAAACAATGCCATAATCTCATACAATATGCTTTTGGACAGACCTTGCTAACGATGTACAAGAATTTCTTTCAAATCCTAAACACTGGAGTTATAAGGAAGATAATCCCTAGTCAACCCCTTCGAGCCAAAGAAGTAGGAGTTTTCTGTTTTTAAACAAATTGAAACCTTTGATTTAAACCTGGGGCAGGGTAGTTTCTCAGTTAATTCAAAAGATATGCATTGAAGTCGCAAAACTCTCAGTTCATAATACAACGAACGACATCAAAAGCATTCCTATGGAATCAAAAGACAGTGGTGGTTCCTTATCTCATAGGCAGTCAGTCTCTAAAAAAAAAAAGCCCACTGAGCCAAAACCTATAAAGGAGGGTTAAGAAAGTCGGGGCATCCCGCTGACTGTAATCTCGAAAACAAGAACAGTCAGGCAAAAATTAGGGATAACAAATCAAAAGAACAAGGTCATTACAAATCCTCGACAACATGAAAAATGTTGCAAAAAATGATGACTGCCTTCAAAAATCCAACTTGTGTGAACCAACACCAAAAACGTCGTTCCAGACTCATTTGGAGTTCAAATGCACAATTAACTGAGTTTAGGATTGAAGAACATCACGAAGAGTGGGTGGGTACAAATATACTTTGAGCCTTTATCCTTTGTTTCTTAAACCGTGAACCAAGCCACGTTACAACCCTTCAAAAGTCCTAACTGAAGCATGTGTTAGTTCGAAAGCATACTGTTACAAAAGGTATCCTGACTCCTGTAAGGCTTTGCCCTAAATCTTGTGTTGAATTTGTCTTATAAAGAGTTTTCTGCTAAAAAACGCATTTTTCAAAAACTTCGAGATAAGCATAAACTTTGCATTATCTGAATATCACTGTTTGCATTTGGCTATTTGTTTGACAGCGGAGAAATTCACACAACGAATATCCGATGAACGAAAGCCCTCTCAGTGAACAAAATCACTTCAAAAAGGATGATGCTTCCATTGGAAAATCTCCTATAAACAAGGGGGCATGACATGTCACTATCTAGCACACCTGGGGTAGTCCAGTCAAGATTCCAGGAAATCTCTGAAGAAGTACAGAGTAACCAGGGGCAAGTCTCCATCTCCGTCACCTGGGGTATGGGACATGAATTCCAGCAACGAATCTTGCATGATCAAACATCTTCTGGTAGTATGGCAACACGACACTACTGGCAGTGACACCTCCCTACACTCTGAGAGCGTGGACATAGTCAAAAAAGTACTACGCATAATCAAAGACCCGCTAGGTTGACCGGCCTATGCAAAAATAAGGGCTTCCCGGCGAACCAAAAGGGTTCGGGCAAAAATAAGGGATGAAAATGAAAATTTGTACAGCCGGCAAGTCGAAAACCTGAAAAGGTGGCTTGGGCAAAAAAGGGTATCCCCGATGGACTGAAAACCCGAAAGGGCGGTCCAAAAAAAAATTAGGGATCAAAGCGTACGACTATGTCCCGTCATCTCGTCACTTGCCTACCAGAAGAAGATTTGTCACTTCAATTGGCAATTACCAAGCACCTCATAGGTGGGGATAATACCAGATCCACAGGGCCGCCACAGGCACCTTGTCCCGCAAAAACAGGGGCAAATAAGAATTGTCCGAACTGTACAAATTGCTCTGTCCACCAGGTACCAAGGTATATTCAGCTGAAGAATATGGCTAAGATACTATCACTCCCCATAGAGTAAAACAATAATGATAGCTCTCTCAGCTGAGACTTGCAGCTATGTACAAATCAGCAATACTCTCCCCAAGTAGAGTTAGTCTACCGTCAGCCCCGAAAAGGTTTGGTATCCCCAAAAGATCTTAATATTCCCCAGCGGAGTATAAGGATATTCTCTAGCAAGCGTAAGAGTATCCCCGACAGTCTTAATATTCCTCAACAGAGTATAAGAATGTTTCCCGGAGGAATACAAGATACCCCCAGTGGAGCCATTTCCCTAGCGCAGTCTAAAAAAAAAGTTTCCCCAATGGAGTTGAATCATCTTCCCCAGTAGATTATGGAAGCTTATCCCCTGCGAAGCACAAATAAGTCTCCCCAGCCAATTTCAGAAGGTTATCCTCTCCAAGTTGCAACTGAAAGATCATCCCTAGCGAAGTTCTTTCTTTCCCCAAGCAGGACTTCTATCCTCAACAGATTCAATATCACCAGCAACGGTAATCCATCCCCAGTGGAGTTTATCATCAAAATCCCCAACAGAGCTTATCAACGGAATCCCTAGCGGAGTTTATCGTTAAAATCCTCAGCAAAGTATATCTTCCCCAGCGGAGTTCATCGTTAAAATCTCCGCAAAGTATCTCTTCCTCACAGAGTATTTCCCCTCGGAGTAATCTCTTTATCCTGTTTATCCCCCACCGGAGTTCTTTACTCCTAACAGGTTTATCCTTGCAATCATCTTCGTTCGTCATCCCCAGCAGAAACGAAGAATTCAACTCTATTCTCCAGCAAGCTATCCGGGATTAATTTTCCCCAGCTAAAACATCACACTTCCATACATCATGATACATGCATATACACATCATACCATCTCATTTATGTTGAGAACATCATTGATTGATCCATATCATGCATTGCCTATGACTGACCTTTACCTTCAGGAAAGATCCAGTTGAAGATTCCAAGACCTTGCCTGGTCCAGTTAAATCGATTCCTAAAGATTTTTCTGATGCCGATCCAGTCAAAGGCCTTCTTTGGTCCAGTTATATCGATTCCTAAAGATTTTCCTGATGCAGATCCAGTTGAAGATTCCAAGACCTTGCCTGGTCCAGTTAAATCGATTCCTAAAGATTTTTCTGATGCCGATCCAGTCAAAGGCCTTCTCTGGTCCAGTTAAATCGATTCCTAAAGATTTTCCTGATGCAGATCCAGTTGAAGATTCCAAGACCTTGCCTGGTCCAGTTAAATCGATTCCTAAAGATTTTTCTGATGCCGATCCAGTCAAAGGCCTTCTCTGGTCCAGTTAAATCGATTCCTAAAGATTTCCCTGATGCATATCCAGTTGAAGATTCCAAGACCTTGCCTGGTCCAGTTAAATCGATTCCTAAAGATTTTTCTGATGCTGATCCAGTCAAAGGCCTTCTCTGGTCCAGTTAAATCGATTCCTAAAGATTTTCCTGATGCAGATCCAGTTGAAGATTCCAAGACCTTGCCTGGTCCAGTTAAATCGATTCCTAAAGATTTTTCTGATGCCGATCCAGTCAAAGGCCTTCTCTGGTCCAGTTAAATCGATTCCTAAAGATTTTTTTGATGCAGATCCAGTTGAAGATTCCAAGACCTTGCCTGGTCCAGTTAAATCGATTCCTAAAGATTTTTCTGATGCCGATCCAGTCAAAGGCCTTCTCTGGTTCAATTAAATCGATTCCTAAAGATTTTTCTGACGCCGATCCAGTCAAAGGCCTTCTCTGGTCCAGTTAAATCGATTCCTAAAGATTTTTCTGATGCCGATCCAGTTGAAGATGTTCCAAAACCTTTTCAAGTCCCAGTTTAATACCTGTAGCAAGCCAGGAAAACTATCTGTGGACGACTGATTGTAGATTAATACCTGAAACCAGCCAAGAAAACTATCTACATGATGAGATTGAAGATTAATACCTGTAACAAGCCAGGAAGACCTTTCTTTCTCAGGTCAGAGATTAATACCTGTAACAAGCCAGGAAAACTATCTACACAAAGAGATTGAAGATTAATACTTGGAACCAGACAGGACGAGTACTATAACCTCAACGGTATACTCCCGGTGAGCACGAGTCAATTCCTAAATCTCAAACAAAGTTAGACTTCCCCAGTGGAATCTTCTACAACAACAGGTATGCAAGTTCTCGCTAAGAAATCTCATATGTGATCGACACTCCTGCAGATGGCATCTATAAGCCCATCCTCCTACCAACAACCTCCAGATGGAATCCATAAGCCCATCCTCCTACCAACGACCTCCAGATGGAATCCATAAGCCCATCCTCCTACCAACAATCTCCAAATGGCATTTGTAAGCCCATTCCCGATGTCACAATGCTGATACTACACCATGCGAGTGCAAATTTCTGGGCACTCTAGTGTTCAATTATCTTCCACCTTCGGATCGCGAAAGGCTAGAAAGCCAGTCTATATCCTCAGGTTTAAGAAAATTGAACAGGGGCAACTGTTGCACCCCAAAATTTGCCCTCTCATGTTTTCCAAAGTCTTCCCCCTTCCTGGTTGATCACAAACTCTTGCCTAAGGAAAAAGAATATTTTTGAGTGGTACTTTAAGTACCTTTCGATTGGCATCCTGAAAGACACTTCGATTGACATTATGGACAAGTACCTTCCGATTGGCATCCTGAAAGACACTTCGATTGACATTCTGGACAAGTATTTCGATTGGCATCCTGAAAGACACTTCGATTGAGATTCTGGACAAGCATTTCGATTGGCATCCTGAAAGACCCTTCGATTGGCATTCTGAAGGAGCCTTTTGATTGGCATTATGGATAAGCATTCGATTGGAATTATGTCAAGGCAATTTCGACAGGCATGTCAACCATGTCCTTCGATTGGCATGAACAACACCTTTTGATTGGCCTGTTAGCAGAGCCTTTCGATTGGAATCCTTCGATTGATATTTGGGCCAAGCCCATTCGAAGGGTACACAGGGAGTCCATTCGAAAGAGGCAAATCAGGACTAATCGAAGAGCATGGCTTGAAAGCATTCGAAATCCAAGCGTCCAGGTTCATTCAAGGGACACGAATGTTTCAAAAGAGGAAATAACTTAATGTGTTTGATTTTTATCCAGAGCGTTAAAGGCCTGTTTTAATGGTTGTCCCTTACCATTACTGCACCCTCACACCCCTATAAATACAGAGGCCAGCATACATTACCAAGACAGAAAATATACACACGAAAATATACAACACAGACAAAAACTCTGCAGGAGAATACACAACGAAAATCACACAACAGGAGAACAAAAGACATTGGAGTTACGCTGCCCAAAAGTCATCAGCATTTTGATAAGTAGCCAAGCCCAGAAGCCCAGATCGAAGGTGCCTACATCCAGGAAGCACCCAAATCGAAAGTCCAATCTATTGGTAAGAAGGGGTAAATTATCCAACCTTGTTTTTCGCATAACATATCATTACTCATTGTTACTTTCGATTTTCCATCCTAGACAGAATCAAAAGGCCTGGGTTTGGCACCCAGTTCATGTTTTTCGTTTGCTAATACTTGCTGCAGACATAGCCTGAAGAGACCCAGCAAGCGCAGGATCGAAGGGCCTGGGGTTCAATACCCAGGCCCTGCGTTTTATTTCACTAACATGCTTTTACAGGTATAACACCCCAGATCGAAGGAGAGCACCTTCTCTGGATCGAACCCATGAGCATGCTGGATTGAAGGAGGCATCTCATTCCTGGATCGAAAACCATGACCTCCATGATCAAAAGACAATCCTCTTCCCTGGATCAAAGGCTACTCACGCCTTGCTGTTTGCCCCAATCGAAAGGACCACGACCCCCTCTGGATCGAAGCTTCCATGCCACTCCCTAGGTCGAAACTCCTTTTTACCTGGATCGAAGGATTCCTCTTATTTTATTTTTTGCTTTCATTGACTTCTTTTTTTTTTTCTTTTTAATTAACATTAAAATAAGAAAACCACAAAAACATTAGGATAGTTCTTTTTCTATTAAATTAACTTTGTTAATTAATCTTTTAATTATTATAACATTTTTCCAAAAAAACTAAAATTAAGTAGATTTAGATCATTTTCCCAAAATAAAATAAAACAACAAAAAGATTTTATTCTTAGAATTTTTAGAGTTTATTTTCAGATTCACGCGCGTTTATTGTAACTGCTTACTGTAATAGCTTAACTAAGACCCTTTACTGCTTTTATTTCCCTAATTTTTGGACATGTAAATAATCTCCCTCCCCGAAAGCCTTGTAATAGCGTAGGATTTACAATTCCCGCACTTTAAATTCCTATGCATATATTAATTGTTTAGATGTATGCTAACTAGGATTGCATGACAAGATTAACTCTTAACTTAAAATCAACAATAGCTCACCATGACATGCAAGAGTAAAATAACTGAAAATTGACACACTTGCACATACCACTCTTAGGGTACACCTCATTTGGTTGCCTCGAACGTGGTCATTAAGTATATGATGTTTTAGAGGTCATCCTTTGTCCCAAGATCATAAGTTGCCTCGAAATGGTTGCCTCGATAAAAATGATCTAAGACATTAGGATTACCATTAAAGCGTCCTAACGTTGCTTTAGTGACCATACGTCCCTAAAATCGAATTGACCCGAAAACTCCAACGACGGTGCTACCTACTCCTCAATAGTAGGATAGTACTTTCTAAAGGACATTTGCACAGTTAAATTCCTTTTTGAGTAGGTAGAGGTTCTTAAGTACTTTCTCTCTTTTAAAAACAAAACAAAAACTTTTCGGACTTACACTTTCTTCAAAAACAAAATTCTTTTCAAAACCCACAATCACAAAGAAAAGCAAACCTTTTGAAAACATAGTGAGCAAGTACCTAAGAGTTCGTGGATAACCACGGATATAAAGGGTGCTAACACCTTCCCTTTCTATAATCTACCTCCCGAACCCGAGAAACATCTCGGAAAGGAATTTTTCTGTGCTTTTGTCCTTTCCCTTGTTGGATAATATAAAATACGGTGGCGACTCTTGCTTACCGCGACACTTTGCGAAAACAAACGCAAGCGCGAACCAACATTCCAAAAACAGTCAGTTCTCGTTCCCACCGATCACAACGAGGGATTAATTTCCTTATAACTCCGGTGTTTTGGGATTGAAGCAATGCATGTACATCCTCGGCAGAGTTTTATTTGAAAGACTACTCGTCAGTAATTATGGGTATTAGCTTTCATCATCCTCCCTCCAATCTTTGCTAAAACAAACAGTTTTATATAGAAAAGGAAATAAAATAAGCAATGATATATATTTCATTTTTCATAAAAAACAAGTGACCATAAAATAGATTGATTCAAAATGAATGCATGATCATTCGATTAATATTACCATTCAAAATCAACAAACTTAGAAGCAACCAGTACATTTAGCAAACAAGAAACATCTAAAAATGCAAATGATAAAGATCTGATGATCTTCCTTGAGGAGGAGGTGTTCTGAATGATTTAATGGCTTTGAAGAGATTCTTCTCGGAGTCTTCACATTGATCCAATCGAGAAATCCTCTTCCATCTCGGTCGCATTTGGAAATGATAACATCTTTTGATCAATCAACTCTTGTACTTTGTACTTGAAGGCTTTGCAGTTTTCAGTAGTATGCCCTAGCGTCTGTAGCGGTGAAAATCGGAGATCAAGCTATTAATTAACTTGACTCACAAAAGCAAGAGTCGCCACCGCGCTTTATTATTTCCAAGGGAAAAGGGAAAAGAGCGAAATAAAACCCTAAAATATGCAATGTAAAGTAATATTTAAAAGTAATGAAAATACAATGCGTTTTTAAAAGAGATTGAGAGTTCGGGGGTTGGTTATACAATGGGAAGGTATTAGCACCCAATGCATCTGCGGTACTCCGCAGGAACCTTTTGAAATATTTGTTTTTGGTTAAAATTGTTTGTTTAGTTAAATGGGTATGGATGAGATTTTGAAGATACGACGACCTAGTGTTGAAGTTTTGACTTAAAAGGGGTGTAAGTTTAAAAATTGATTTGTAGGAGATTTGTCTTAAGATTAACAAAACTAAAAAAAAAAGTATGAAGGGATTTCACATAATCGTATTAGATACTCGATGACATGAAGTCAACAAATTAATTCTTTCCCTTGGATTTAAAACCATAGACAGATAAATAAGCTAAGAGTATATCAAACCTCAGGTGAAAATAAATCACAAGCCGACAGCATAAAAAAAACCAGATGTAAGATAATACTCCCAACAGCGAATAAAGCGCAATAAATCGCAGCACGTGAAAATAAATCACGGATGAAGAAAGTGTGGATAAAGCACATGGTATCGGATAAGGCTCAAGATATTGAATAAAGCTCACGGTATAAGATTCCCTGCATCACATGAATATATAGACAAAACTAACAGCACGGGAAAATTTATATGTGTTTGTGCGATTTTTCAGAAGTTAGTTGGAATTAAAAAAAATCGCAATGCGATGAAGATAATATTCACATAACCTGAAATTATTTACAAATGAAGTGAATAAAATATACAGTCAAAATATTATGTACAAGTATATATTTACAGTACCAAATATTAAATCAAAATAGTAAGGTAAAAAGGGAATAAAGAAAAAGTATAAATGCACTATGCGAGAACGAACGCTTGAAACAATTCTCGGAAATCTTCACAATAAACAAACTCGTTAGTAGCATAAGCGGTATAGAAATGAAAATGAATGAAATTGCAACAATTAAAGCATGTGTTAGTAAGTATACAGTATAAAATCAAGAATGAAATTGTATGAATGCACATGAATATTTACACAAGTAAAAATCAAGAATTCATGATATTATTCAATGTAAACACAAAAATCAGCATTGCTTACATGATTTCAAGTGTATTCCATCAAGTAAACTCAAGAGCAATCGCTATTCCAAACCACAGCGGGAACAAGAATCAAAAGTTCACATTGAAACATGAGAGATCGAATTCGAGGTAGACTTAAAACCTTCAAATCAAATCCGGGCAGAAACTATGCACCTTAAATAAAGCTTTTTTAAAAAAATCAATCTCAAACATGTTTAGCACAAAAGGAAATAGCACAGAAATGCCACCCGGATTAACTCTCGAATTCAAACTCGAATTGTTACCAAAATACTGTTCGAATCCTCTTTAAAAGAGAAACACACAAGTATGCCTTAAGCTAATATTCAACTCAAGAATAATACCAAGAAATTCATACCACCATCACAAACAATTGAAATCGCAATGCAATAACACTACTTTAATTATTTACAATATCAGAAAACTAAAGTACAAAGATAAATAAAAAGAGGTGCAAACATTAAATAAGGGGTGTCAACATGAGTGGACTTAAGAATAAACCCAATACTAAAAGCCCATGTGATAAACTATAGTTTTCTAGTTATTAATTGATAACTAAATTTTTTTAATTAAATACTAAAAGCTGAAGGAGGTGTAGAAACAATAGGGAGGTTAAGAGTTAGTAAACAATACAATTTGAAATAAAACAAAAGCCAAGCCTAACTATCATCTTGAAAAAATCCAAAGAATCAAATGAAATTAAATGGGGGGTGTTTATATGAATGAAACACAAAGTTGATGATAAATTGAAAGGGACACGCCTGATTTCATGACTATTGTTATCATCACTCTATATTTTTTTTATCAAGTAAATAATCTTAAAATTAGTCAAATGGTCACTTTAGTAAAAGTTAAAGAGAAATAGGCATATGTTCATGACAGTAAATTAGAAACCCAACCTAACTAAGATTCACAAACAACCAATATTATAAATCTAAACCAATCTATATTATTAATTAAAATAAACTACCTATAGAAAAATATAAGAATGAAAAAAATGTTGTTCACAGTGGAGAAAGAGGGAGGTAGAATACCGGTTGAAGCTAGGTGATGGAGATGATTAGGTTTTGTCGAAGCGGTGAAGATGATATGTGGAGAGATATTGTAATTGAAGGGGATGTTGTTTGTGTGTTGATACAGTTTGATGGATGATGAAAGGGGTGGAGTTGCTGGGTTAGAACGAAAGGGGGAGGAGAGGATATGGAGTATGCTACTGTGAATTGAAGAGGAAACGGAAGAGAGTTTGAGAGTTGTTAGCAGAAGGTGAGGAAAGGGATAGTTGTGGGGTGTGGGAAGAGAGAAGAGAAATACGCTATTGTGTTGTTTTTTTGTTTTGTTGCGTGTGTCCTTTTACAAAGAATAAAAGTATGTTTAAATAGGAAATGAAAAGGAAAATTGTGATTTCCAATTCAATCATGATCGTTCATTATTTCTTCAATCTGTATTAATCCGTAAATTTTGTCAACAACCAATAGAAATCAAGCATAGTGTAATAAACATTATTTTGTGACTAAAAAGCCCTTTTAATAATAAAAATAAAATAAAAACCTGAAAGTATTAAAATTAATTCAATTTAAAATAATTTTTTTTGAATTTTTCTGAATTAAAAATAAAGACCTAAAATGATAATTTATCTGATAAAAAACGAACGAAAATTTATCCGAAAAAATAAAATGAACACATTAAAATAAACTACATGTCACAAAGATTAAATAAAAAAATATTCAAAAAGTCAAAATCAAAATAAAATGATAATAAAAATATCAGGCTAAACAAACGCTTACGGTTAAAAACGAGACTTCAAACTATACCGAAAAAATAAAGCGAGCATACCGTCATAATCTACGCGAAACGCAGATTCATAAAATGATCGGTAAAAGGTGAAAACTTGAAATATTTTCTCGCTAATTTTCCGCACAGTGTCGAACCGCTTTTAACAGTTTGTCTATAAAACCGAAATATTTTTATTATCAACATATAAACAACTTGGAGCAATGCAAGAAAATAGTAAACAGGTAAAAATGAAAGATGTGAAACGTCGGGTATTTTACAACTGAAAGACGATGCAAACTTTAATTTAAACTGACTTTTTCTGATCAACTTAAATACGACTAATGATGCAAAATGTGATGAATGAAGATATTTACTAATGATTGTGACCAAATAACAAAATATGATATGAAAGTGCGACTAAAACATATTAGGGGCGAAATTTAGGGTGCAACAGTTGTGCCTTGATGAATCAGTCTTCGAGAATCCACAATCAACCATACTTCTGGCTTGGGAGACTCAAAACCTTAATTGAGGCGCAACACTTGATGCTCTTGATTCAAACCTGTCTATGCACGTGAAACAAAAGAAAACATGAACATACACCTTTGTATGCGATTAGAAATTAGTGATACATAGGCTAAAAATGTTCAAAACACTTGACAATCTTCGCATAGTCAAAGCTCGAAGGTGAGAGGTTAAAACCGAACGTATTTCGTGACCTTGACTTATGTTTAAAAATGCAAAAATAAAAATGGGATCTTAGGTCAAAAATTGGGGTATGACAGTTGCCCCTATTTAAGTTTCTTCTATCTAGAGATATGAAGATTAGAATCTTCATTTCGACGAGATTGAAGGGACTTAAATATAGAATACATAATTTTTGGCCTTAAGATATCACCAATAGTTTATGATATGATATGAATGTGATATTTTGAATTTAATGAGGGATGATGTCGCATGAGATAAACTACTGTTGGAGAAACCAATCACAGTAATCACACAGGGGAAGAGATTATAACTCAACTGGGGAAACAAGAGTCATAGGCTTCAAATGAGAGACTCTTGAATGATTTACATCAGTATTGAGACTGGAAAAGAAAGGATTGACATTAACATTGTGAATGGAAAAGGAAATGATTGACATCAGTACTGAGACTGGAAAATGATTGACATCAGCACTGTGGCTGGAAAACAAAATGATTGACATCAGCAATGTGGCTGGAAAACAAAATGATTGACATCAGCACTGTGGCTGGAAAACAAAATGATTGACATCAGCACTGTGGCTGGAAAACAAAATGATTGACATCAGCACTGTGGCTGGAGATAAACATCTCTGATTTCTGAATTTTACCAAGAACGGTAACACATTTCTTCTTTAACCAAGATATCGCTTGAAAAGGATAAAATAACAAACTTCCCCACGGGACTTTTCCGAAGGGATGCCATTTGCTGAGTAGACATTATTGTTGGGGATACACAAGCTGCTCAAATAAAGAGGCCACCACTTGCTTCCTTTCAAAGGTGTCAATAACATACAAGCTGCTCATGAAGAGACCGCCACTTGCTGTCTTCAAAGAATATTAAAGCACACAAGCTGCTCATGAAGAGTCCGCCACTTGTTTCCAAAAACCCACAAGCTGCTCATAAAGAAGCTTCCACTTGCTGTCTTTAAAGAATATCAAAGCACACAAGCTGCTCATGAAGAGTCTGCCACTTGTTGCCAATAACCCACAAGCTGCGCATGAAGAAGCTGCCACTTGTTGTCTTCAAGGGAACAATAACACACAAGTTGCTCAAATAGATAAGCTGCCACTTGCTGTCTTCCAAAAATACTAACGTACAAGCTGCTCATGAAGAAGCTGCCACTTGCCGTTTTCAAAAAGTGTTGATAACATACAAGTTGTCCATGAAGAGACTGCCGCTTGCTGTTTTCTCAAAGATACCCATAAAATATCATGAAGATATTGCTGGAGGTGAGAACCAATAATTTCATCGAGGATGGACAAACTGCTCATGAAGAGACTGCCATTTGTCGTAGAGAAATCGGAAATAATCAAACTGCTCAAATAAAGAGTCAGTCGCTTGTTGTCATGTCGATATTCCAGAAGAAGGTTGTGATAACACTGCTGGGGAATAAAGTTCATCTTCAATGGGGAACCATGAATAAATCCTTCTTGAGGAGACCAAGTATTTACGTTGCAAAATAAATGCAGTCTCCATCTAGGTTTCACAACCTAGAGAGATCCACAGGGTATCGTTCACAAGAGACAAAGTTCAATCCAGGAATAAACTGGAGAGAAAATAGTCAAACAAGACTCCACCCAATGAGGAAACAACTCAAATGGGGATTTATCCTATCCAGAGATGGAAAAGGAAAGCTAAAGCAAGATTCTTCCACGAGAGTTAACTCAGTGGGGAATTAGAAAAGAGGCGCACTTTCTGCTTAAGTTGACACTCTATTTGGAAAGATCAAATATGCTATTTGAATAGACATAACCAAGGTATACGAACTCAAAGATATCAACAAATACAAATGTGCGTGCACGATGCAAGTATGAACGAATGAATGAATGTCATGTATATGTTGACAAAACAGACAGGGGAGATAGACAGAAGATGATAAGACGTCCCAGTACAACCCGACGCTCGGCTAATCTCAACAGGATGGTAACATTACTGGAGATAGAAAACAAAAGCCATCATTGGAGCAAAGTCCTTTTACAAGGCTTAAATCTCTTTGGAGAGGAAGATATTTTCAGGTAGAAAACCCAAAGTCCAGTCTTCTATTGTCGACAATCCATTGAAAGGATAACAACACGAACAATGCTTCAGCTGGAAAAAGTCATGCTTAGCTGGAGATACTGGGAACACCACCCTCTGATAATGTGTGCAATACATATCACATATCTTGACAAATCTATATTGCCCCTGGGACCAATTTTGGATGCCCCAAGTTTACTGCTGATGAGCTGCATGTTGCACGACAATTCTTGCGAATAGCTTCACTTTTAACATGCCCCAAGCTATCTGGTTGATAAGGAGAAATCGTCTCAAGAGGATTTTACAAAAGACCTGGCATCCACCGTGCTCTGGTGTCTTCAAACTCTTAGAGAGATTCATCGAATCTCGACGTGATTGCCCCAGATTGACTGTAGTTGGCACAACAAAGTCTTTAAATTTTGCCCCAAAAGAGTAAACAAGTTGGGAAAAGCATTAACTGGGAGAAGCAACATGTCTGTGCTTAAGGTTTTCATATGACATGCCCCCTGATATGATTTTTTCTTAAAATGATACTCCAATTACTCAATCATAGTTTCAGGCCTTAAAAGAATAAACTCATCACTAGTGCTTATATGTGAGTTTCCTTGATATCAAACAAATGTTTTGCAGTTAGAAAAAGTTTATTATGAGAATTAAAATTCTAATGCAACAGTTATGTAAGTCTTGAAGATTTTGAAAAGATATCGCATAAATTTTGCGAGTTAGAGCACCATTTATTTTTGTGTAGGAAAAACATGTGATACCAACATAACTATTTAGAACATTCATGGTAGTCAGGAACACTATCTCATTGAAGTATGCTTTCAAAATAACCTTGCTTCAATTAGGACTTTTGAAGGTTGTAACATGGCCTGGTTCATGGTTTTTAGAAAAAATATTTTTAAGGCTCAAAATTTATAGGTGCCCACCCATTCTTCGTGATGTTCTCCAACCCTATGTTCAGTTAATTCAACATGAGCGTTCATCTCTCAAAAGGATTTTGTGACGGTTAAGGAAACGACGAGGCTTTCGGAGTAGAAACCACCCTTATGTCTTCGTGTTTGTAGTCACCAATTTGTTCTTTGCTGGGGAATTTTGTTTGTATTCCTTTCTTTGCAATTTTTATTTTCCCTAACTTTTGTCTGAACTAATTCTTTTGAATTGATAGTCCAGCGGGATTGCCTAATTTTTCTTAAGCCGCACGTTTTCAAGTTTTCGACTTAGCAGGCTTTTTATTTTTACTTGATTTTTGATTTTTGAACGTGTGACATTAGCTTGTCTTTATTTGTTGAGAGGATTGTGACTGCCTCGTTTCTTGATGCATGAGGGGTAACATTGTGGTTCCACATCTTCTAGGTTTATTATACATGAAGGATAGCCCTCGTAGTTTCTCTACAAAAATATCTTCCTTATGAATTTTGAACACTCAATCAGATTAACTGAAAACTACACTGCCCCAGGTTAAAATTTGAGGGTTTTTTGTATAGAAAAGAAACTCCTACTTCAAGGCTCAAAAGGGGTTAGCAAGGGATTATCTTCCTTATATCTCCGGTGTTTAGGGATTTGAAACAATGCCTGTACATCGTCAGCAAGATTTAATCCAAAAGCAAACAACCAGAGATTTTGTGTTCTTTAGATCATCATCCTCCCTTCAATCTCTGCCTAGGCAAGAGAATGGGCAACAAGTTGGTATCATAATGCCAAAAGAAATTTAAAATTTGAAAACAAATATGAGTGAAACGAATGAATTTCTTCAAGACAAACATACTCATTGTATTAAGATAATCATACAGATGCAAACAAGTTCTTACATGCAAACAATGTTTTGATAAACAAGAGAAATTACAAAAAGCAGAAATACGTTAATGATCGGGGAAGGCTTTCCATCTGGACTTGAATCACCGAAAACATCATTCAAAACTCGAAGTGACCATCAATCGTGTTTACTCTTCGGCACGTGCTTGATTTGAACTTCAAAACCAACATCCTTGAATGACAATCGGTGAATACTTTTATCATCGCTTTCTCCTTCTTAGAAGGATTGACTTGGGCAGCAACCAAAATTTCAACCAAAACAGTTGAGTGATCCATACCAGCTTTCAAAATAGTCATCTCTCTACGGAGTTCAGAAACCTCTTGCTTGATATTCTCCATTGTTCTCTTAGCGCGAGTGTTGTACTGGTGAGACCAAAGGAAAATAAGACTCAGAAAAAGACATTTGAAAGTGAAACAAAAAATGTAGAATGATGTATGATATGCAAAAGAGAGTTTTTATTTGATTTTCAAGGAACTCAAGATATTAAGTTGTAAACATCAAAGTATGAAGATAGAAGATGAATTTTAAATTGGCTCCAAACATTGATCAAGTTATCATCAAGATCAATCATCCATTTTGGTGGATTAGGGTTTTCGCCCTATCAACACCCAAGATCCATTGAGCTTGACGAAACTTGTGATGTTTACAAAGAAAGACCTCCAAATTCCTTCAAAGTCAAGTGAAAAGGGTTTTATGGATGCATGAATGCATGGCTATGCAACAACCACAAGCAAGGTCACAAATAAAGTTGAAAGGTTCAACGTCACGAGCATGGAGTCAAGGTAAGGAACACCCCCAAGGTATGTACTAACGGTTTAATCACACCTGTAGAACAAGGTTCTAAGAGTTCCCGGAGTCTACATTCCTCCTTCAGATATTACCAACGTCTTGATTACTCAATAATCAGCAATATTCTCAAGAGAAACTCATCCGAGCGTAGCATCGCGTAACAATTACTTCCGGATTACTCCGTTATAATCTCCGTGCTACACCTAAAAGGCCAAGATGGGTTAGGGTTCTACGGTTCCCAGCTTCTCTGGCTCCCAGGTCGAAAATAATAATGTCTTCCCGATTACTCGGTAAACAAATATTACGTTCAAAAGGGCCTTCCACTGAGTGGGGGGTCTCATGCCTCCTTCTTCAGGATTACTCCCTCAAAGTTAACATGACTATACCGCCCGTACTATTCCTAAGTGTAACTTAGTTCGGGTATAGGACTTGTCCTTTGTAAATATTATCAACACCTAAATAATCATAATATATACATATAATCAAACAATCAAATAATGATAAAACAGATAAAACAAATTAGGCTTAACCCACTTAGGGATGGACCAGCAAGAGGTCAATATTTCCCCAACAGAGTCACCAATTCTGTAGCGGTGAAAATCGGAGATCAAGCTATTAATTAACTTGACTCACAAAAGCAAGAGTCGCCACCGCGCTTTATTATTTCCAAGGGAAAAGGGAAAAGAGCGAAATAAAACCCTAAAATATGCAATGTAAAGTAATAATTAAAAGTAATGAAAATACAATGCGTTTTTAAAAGAGATTGAGAGTTCGGGGGTTGGTTATACAATGGGAAGGTATTAGCACCCAATGCATCTGCGGTACTCCGCAGGAACCTTTTGAAATATTTGTTTTTGGTTAAAATTGTTTGTTTAGTTAAATGGGTATGGATGAGATTTTGAAGATACGACGACCTAGTGTTGAAGTTTTGACTTAAAAGGGGTGTGAGTTTAAAAATTGATTTGTAGGAGATTTGTCTTAAGATTAACAAAACTAAAAAAAAAAGTATGAAGGGATTTCACATAATCGTATTAGATACTCGATGACATGAAGTCAACAAATTAATTCTTTCCCTTGGATTTAAAACCATAGACAGATAAATAAGCTAAGAGTATATCAAACCTCAGGTGAAAATAAATCACAAGCCGACAGCATAAAAAAAACCAGATGTAAGATAATGCTCCCAACAGCGAATAAAGCGCAATAAATCGCAGCACGTGAAAATAAATCACGGATGAAGAAAGTGTGGATAAAGCACATGGTATCGGATAAGGCTCAAGATATTGAATAAAGCTCACGGTATAAGATTCCCTGCATCACATGAAATATATAGACAAAACTAACAGCACGGGAAAATTTATATGTGTCTGTGCGATTTTTCAGAAGTTAGTTGGAATTAAAAAAAATCGCAATGCGATGAAGATAATATTTACATAACCTGAAATTATTTACAAATGAAGTGAATAAAATATACAGTCAAAATATTATGTACAAGTATATATTTACAGTACCAAATATTAAATCAAAATAGTAAGGTAAAAAGGGAATAAAGAAAAAGTATAAATGCACTATGCGAGAACGAACGCTTGAAACAATTCTCGGAAATCTTCACAATAAACAAACTCGTTAGTAGCATAAGCGGTATAGAAATGAAAATGAATGAAATTGCAACAATTAAAGCATGTGTTAGTAAGTATACAGTATAAAATCAAGAATGAAATTGTATGAATGCACATGAATATTTACACAAGTAAAAATCAAGAATTCATGATATTATTCAATGTAAACACAAAAATCAGCATTGCTTACATGATTTCAAGTGTATTCCATCAAGTAAACTCAAGAGCAATCGCTATTCCAAACCACAGCGGGAACAAGAATCAAAAGTTCACATTGAAACATGAGAGATCGAATTCGAGGTAGACTTAAAACCTTCAAATCAAATCCGGGCAGAAACTATGCACCTTAAATAAAGCTTTTTAAAAAAAATCAATCTCAAACATGTTTAGCACAAAAGGAAATAGCACAGAAATGCCACCCGGATTAACTCTCGAATTCAAACTCGAATTGTTACCAAAATACGGTTCGAATCCTCTTTAAAAGAGAAACACACAAGTATGCCTTAAGCTAATATTCAACTCAAGAATAATACCAAGAAATTCATACCACCATCACAAACAATTGAAATCGCAATGCAATAACACTACTTTAATTATTTACAATATCAGAAAACTAAAGTACAAAGATAAATAAAAAGAGGTGCAAACATTAAATAAGGGGTGTCAACATGAGTGGACTTAAGAATAAACCCAATACTAAAAGCCCATGTGATAAACTATAGTTTTCTAGTTATTAATTGATAACTAAATTTTTTTAATTAAATACTAAAAGCTGAAGGAGGTGTAGAAACAATAGGGAGGTTAAGAGTTAGTAAACAATAAAATTTGAAATAAAACAAAAGCCAAGCCTAACTATCATCTTGAAAAAATCCAAAGAATCAAATGAAATTAAATGGGGGGTGTTTATATGAATGAAACACAAAGTTGATGATAAATTGAAAGGGACACACCTGATTTCATGACTATTGTTATCATCACTCTATATTTTTTTTATCAAGTAAATAATCTTAAAATTAGTCAAATGGTCACTTTAGTAAAAGTTAAAGAGAAATAGGCATATGTTCATGACAGTAAATTAGAAACCCAACCTAACTAAGATTCACAAACAACCAATATTATAAATCTAAACCAATTTATATTATTAATTAAAATAAACTACCTATAGAAAAATATAAGAATGAAAAAAATGTTGTTCACGGTGGAGAAAGAGGGAGGTAGAATACCGGTTGAAGCTAGGTGATGGAGATGTTTATGTTTTGTCGAATTGGTGAAGATGATATTGGGAGAGATATTGTAATTGAAAGGGATGTTGTTTGTGTGTTGATACAGTTTGATGGATGATGAAAGGGGTGGAGTTGCTGGGTTAGAACGAAAGGGGGAGGAGAGGATATGGAGTAAGCTACTGTGAATTGAAGAGGAAACGGAAGGGAGTTTGAGAGTTGTTAGCAGAAGGTGAGGAAAGGGATAATTGTGGGGTGTTGGAAGAGAGAAGAGAAATACGCTATTGTGTTGTTTTTTTGTTTTGTTGCGTGTGTCCTTTTACAAAGAATAAAAGTATGTTTAAATAGGAAATGAAAAGGAAAATTGTGATTTCCAATTCAATCATGATCGTTCATTATTTCTTCAATCTGTATTAATCCGTAAATTTTGTCAACAACCAATAGAAATCAAGCATAGTGTAATAAACATTATTTTGTGACTAAAAAGCCCTTTTAATAATAAAAATAAAATAAAAACCTGAAAGTATTAAAATTAATTCAATTTAAAATAATTTTTTTTGAAATTTTCTGAATAAAAAATAAAGACCTAAAATGACTGAAAATGATAAAAAACGAACAAAAATTTATCCGAAAAAATAAAATGAACACATTAAAATAAACTACATGTCACAAAGATTAAATAAAAAAATATTCAAAAAGTCAAAATCAAAATAAAATGATAATAAAAATATCAGGCTAAACAGACGTTTACGGTTAAAAAGGAGACTTCAAACTATACCGAAAAAATAAAGCGAGCATACCGTCATAATCTACGCGAAACGCAGATTCATAAAATGATCGGTAAAAGGTGAAAACATGAAATATTTTCTCGCTAATTTTCCGCACAGTGTCGAACCGCTTTTAACAGTTTGTCTATAAAACCGAAATATTTTTATTATCAACATATAAACAACTTGGAGCAATGCAAGAAAAAAGTAAACAGGTAAAAATGAATGATGTGAAACGTCGGGTATTTTACAACTGAAAGACGATGCAAACTTTAATTTAAATTGACTTTTTCTGATCAACTTAAATACGACTAATGATGCAAAATGTGATGAATGAAGATATTTACTAATTATTGTGACCAAATAACAAAATATGATATGAAAGTGCGACTAAAACATATTAGGGGCGAAATTTAGGGTGCAACAGTTGTGCCTTGATGAATCAGTCTTCGAGAATCCACAATCAACCATACTTCTGGCTTGGGAGACTCAAAACCTTAATTGAGGCGCGACACTTGATGCTCTTGATTCAAACCTGTCTATGCACGTGAAACAAAAGAAAACATGAACATACACCTTTGTATGCGATTAGAAATTAGTGATACATAGGCTAAAAATGTTCAAAACACTTGGCAATCTTCGCATAGTCAAAGCTCGAAGGTGAGAGGTTAAAACCGACCGTATTTCGTGACCTTGACTTATGTTTAAAAATTCAAAAATAAAAATGGGATCTTAGGTCAAAAATTGGGGTATGACAGCGTCCCATCGTGGTACTCGCATATTTCACGGTGCTTGAAATTAGGCGGGTACGTCTTCAATGGCTTAAGCTTGTTGGGGAATACCAGTGATCTCTGAATCAACTGAGGAAGTAGTTCAGAATACGTCATCAGAATTGGATCAAACTAAAGTTGCTCTTAGTGGCTTTCCTGATTCTGATCATAGCTCAAATCCCAACCTTGAAAAGGATCAGATAAATATTTTTGATAGTAAGGTGATGATTAAGGATAAGGAATCGGTACTGCAATTGAATTTCCTTTGCTAGCATTTGGAATATCTTCGTTAAAGGGTACCACTTTTGAGCCTCCGCTTGTATGGACAATGACGTTGTACTTCTCACGCGTCACTTCAGAATTTTCATTGTAGAAAGGCAATACCAGATCTACAGGTTGTTCAAAACCTTCTTTATGGTACATGATCTTAAGGGGCTTCATAGTTCCCTTGTGATCTTCACTACATTGCTTCAGGTTCACTACACTCTGAAAGATTGGTTAATTGGTACCAATTAATCTTTGTACCTTGACTTGGAAATTCTTACAGTCTTTAACAGGATATCCCATTGTTCCAGTATGGTACCCACACTTGACTTTTGGATGATCCTCTTCGAAGACTAAGCTTTGGTCATCGTTCAATTATTGAACCTTGGCCTTGTAGGGATTGCAGTTCTCTGTTGAGTGTCCTACTGTACCATCATGGTATCCACATCGCACATTATGATCATACCTTGGAGGTAATGACTTTGGTGGCTTAATAAATTTGGGAACCACCAATGAGCTTCGAACTAGATGTGGCAGAAGATGACTATACATCATTGGAATTGGATCAAGGGGAGAATTCCTTCTTTCCAAGTTGCTGTGAGGTCGAACTTGTCTCTGGAAGTCCTGATTTTGATGAGAGACAAATAATGGTTACTGAAGTGAAGGCTTGACAGGTAGTGATTGAGGATGACACACTGGTGATTTAATTGACTTCCCTTTTCTAGAATTAGGAATGTCTTTGCGCTAGGTTACCACTTTTCCTGGAATTGTCACTTGAACCTTATTATTGTCAGCGTAAGCCCTCTGGGTTTCAGAACCTTCATGGCCAATAAAGGTTCCAATGAGCCTTGGGGATCCTATTATGTTACCATTCTCTGACTCTGCGATTAGAATGTCTATGCTCAAGCCATTCTATCTGAAAGCTAGGATTTTGTCATCTATGAGCTCTTGAACTTTACTCTTGAAAGCAAAGAAAATTTCTGTCGTATGTCCTACAGAATTAGCATGGAAAGCACATTTGGCGCTCTCATCAAACCATAATTTGGGAGTTCCTGGCACTGGTTTCAGTTCCCTCAGTACTACAACACCGCTCTAAATCAAATAAGGTAATAACTGGGTGTACAATATCGAGAGAGATTGAATATCCCGCAGAGTATATTTGTGGTAATGCAGATTTCTCTGTTGATTCGAACCCATTTTCTTTAGTTATAGAGTAAGAAATAGTTGTTGGCGAGGAACCTTTGGAGGTAAAGGTCGAGCATAACATCCAATAGGATTCTGAGCTTGAAAGTTTGTTATGGGTGACTGTGGCTGATCCATGGTTACGCCAGACGATTGAAGAGAGGTAACCAGATCTGATGCAACAGTTGGTGTAGCGTTACTCTCTTTCTTCAGCAGTGCTTGAAAGATGTCCAGGACCAAACCCATATGACTCTTTATCTGGTTGACCTCTTCTCTCAACAGCTCCTGACCCTTCTGAGGTTATTCTATAGCCCACTGAGACATCTTCAAGTGTTGGGTAATCAGTTGACTTTCTGAGCAGGAGAGATGAAAATGAGATTATGTGATGAAAATATGATGCATGTAAGAATGCAGGGATGCCCAATGATATGATATGATGCAATATGATGCATTATGATGTTAGATAAATCACGATGTTAGATCAGACCAACAGGATAGGTGAACACAAATCTAGGTTTAAGGACGGTCGACCATGGTTTCGACGTCTACCCAACAATTCCCACTGAATGGCACTAAAGTTTTTGGATAATGGGTGCCCAGATTCTCAGATCCCCTCTAGAAAGTATCATCATCAATCGTAGTAATGAACGAGATGATAATACCCTCCCAAGTGTCTCTACTGAGTGACAGTTCATGCGTCATACTGACGAGACACATAAGCCCAACAGTTCAACATTGCGCATTCCACCAATCCCATGGTTCTAAAGATATGGTACTCAGAATCATGGATCCCAACTCGGAAATATCGCTGCCAACACAAATAAATTTGTGATCTAACGATTATTCCAAGAACGTCTCATCTGAGGGTTCCTAAAAAGTCCATAGGTTTAAAGGTTCCTAAAGGTCCCCTAGAGTTTTGAAACCCTTGTATATAAATTGATGCCAAAGTACTAACATACGCAACAACAACTTCCTTAAAAGGCTCAACTCTATGATAGGTTTTCATGTCGATCTAAGAGACACAAATTTCCAATGGATCTAAGCTACACAACCTTTCTAACTTAAGTGTTCCAAGCATGGGTAGTGGGCTTATATCGCAACATCCATGTTCCCATTCAGAAATCCCACACAATAATATCACAAGCAATATACAAGGCATAATGAGATAAAGACAAACATAAACATAAGTAAACAATGAAGCCAAGAAGAAAGAAATTAAAACACAAAAACACTCAACTTGTGAAAGTAGGTGCTTCCACCCTCAACTATGAGATCTTATTTGCATGATATTGATATGTGAACCAATTTATTATTTCGGGTTATGGTTAGTCAAAGTGATCAAAGGCATTTTCCAACCTCGTGGGAGTGGTCATGCCCACTCCTAACCATGAGACCCTTAAAGAAGTTGGCATAAGAGCCACGGAATATGAGAGAGGGAGATAATTAATTTATTAGGTGTATGAGGTGCGCATTTGTGAATATGGCATACAATCATACAAGTATCACAACATAATGGAAATTAAACAAACAATACAAGTCCAAAGCTTTTTTAAATAATTAGTTATTTAAAATCTTCTTCAATTGATATAATTAATCGATCAAATAATTAATTAATTAACAATGTCAATTGAAAACTATTATTAAATAAATAACTATTTAATACATAACTTCCTCTTTTTATTTATTTATTATGACTTTTAAATAATTATTGACATAAAATTCTCTCCACTTGATAATATTAATTAACTAACCAAATAATTAATTAATAATGTCAAGCGGTGTAATACGGTGGCAGAACCGACTGTTATACTGGTTTTGTGTTTGTATTCACAAATGTTGCGGTAAGCAAGAGTCGCCATCGACTTTTCTTTTATTCAACAAAGGAAATGGTAAAAAGAACAGAAAAATACCTTTCAACAGTTTTCTGAGTAAGAGAGGTAGATTATGGAAAGGGAAGGTGTTAACACCCTTTCCATCCGTAGTTTTCTATGGGCTCTTAGATGCTTAGCTCATTTTTGAAATACCTTATGCTTTTATGTGTTTCGAAAAGTATTTTTGAAAGTGTCTTAGTGCAGCGATTTTCTTTATGATAACTCTTGTATCAATCCTCAAGAGTGTTGATAAAGCATTTTTGAAAATGTTTTTGAAAGTTGTTTTGTGTAAGTATAAAAATTTGTTTTTGAGCATAGCATCTAAAAACTATCTATTTTACTCGAAAGGTTCATTCTTTTCCTCATTTCCTTTAGACAGTGCTATCCTACCATTAGTGAGTAGGTAGCCCTAGTCATTTGGATGTTTGAGGGACATTCGAAGGGACGTTTATAGTCACGAAGGAAACTTGGCAAGAAATCTTAGTAACTACCCTAGGGTTTTAAGGTCATTTTTATCGAGGCAACATCGAGAGGGTCATCGAGGGACTTATGATCTTTAAACCAGAGGGTAGCCACTAAAATCTCTCACGTTTCGAGAGATGTGACTGTTTTTCCGAAGGCAACCAAAGTGGGAATATCCTAGAGGTGTATATGTGCAATTGGGTTGTATTCAGTTATTTTTGTCTTTGCATTAGGTTTGCTAGAGTTTTGTTTTTGTTCATGCCATTCAATCCTAATTAGCATACATCTAGACAGTTAATATATGTGCAGGAATTTAAAGCGCGAAAATTGAATCCTACGCTATTACATCCTGTGGGTAGTTACATAATAGGAAAATAAAGGAAAATAAACTAAACTATTACAAAATTTCCCATGCAACCTATACATTCTTTGTAGAATTTAAATGGTAAATAAATAGAAGCAAAAAAAGATAAGAAAAAAAATACAAAAAGTGTCTTGAAACCTTAAGCATTAAAAAAAATGATTTTTTAGTATTTTTTGAGAAGTAGAACTAAAATTGATTAGAATCTTAAGTCTATTGATTTTAGTTAAACAAAATGTTACAGTAATTAATTAATTTATTTACAAAATTAATTTAATTGATAAAAATACTAACCTAATATTTTTTTTGTGATTTTTTTGATTTAATGTTGATTTGAAGAGGAAAGCCATTAAAAGAAATGAACAAAATAAAAATAAAAATACAAAATGGTCCTTCGATCCAAAGAAGGAGATTATTCTTCGATCCGGGAAGGGAGGTTGCTTTTCGATCCAAGGAAGGAGGTTGTCCTTCGATCCAGGGAGGGATGTTGCTTTTTGATCCAGGGAAGGAGGTTGTCCTTCGATCCAGGGAGGGATGTTATCCTTCGATCCAGGGAGGGATGTTGTCCTTCGATCCAGGGAGGGATGCTGTTGAAAGCGTATGATGGATTGCCTATGGAGGGTACTGGATCTGCAAGAAAACAAACAGAAAAAATCATTGCAAGAGGCAGGGATCGAAACCCCTGCCTCTGTACACACCCAACACCTTATCCTTCTTTCCTCTAATTCGAACCCTTTGTGTTCGAATCTGGGTTATTTTAGCTTGAAACTGCCTGTATCATGAGCTTCGAAGGAAAATTTAGATCATGCCCTTCGAAGGAACAATCTTATTCCTGCATGTTATCTTACATGTGGTAAGTTCATATAAACACAAACAACATTAGCAGTGCAAATAAGCAAACAATATGTATTTAAATAGCCTGGAAATACAGTTTTAATTTTGTAAATCCTTACCAACCAGAGATGCTTCGATTTGTGAACCTTGGCGTGGAATTGCTAGCGTAAGGGCCTGGGCGACTTCCTGGGAGTTTGCAAAGCTGGCTTGGTATTTAGGCAACTTATGAGATTTTTGAGCTTTTTTCTGAGGCAACTTCTTGTGTGCGTGATGCGTGTGTGTGTGTGTCTGGGCAATGCATATGTAGGCAATGTGTTTCAATAAGCAATGAATCTGTCTCTGGGTGGAGGCAAAATGTCTCTTTTTCTTCATTTTCGTCCTTTTGGCAATATGTCCTTAGCTCTGTATTTATAGAGGGCCGTGGTGAATGGAAATGGCAAGATACAAACATTAATCATGCTTTGAAGGCATAATCAAAAGCCTTAAACATGTTGCCTTTTTTGAGGATTTTCTATCCTTTTGGGTTTTGAATGAACCTGGACATGTTTCACCCCCTGACTCCTTCGAATTCCCTCAAGCCTTGTTATTCGATTGGCTCTGAGTGGCTTCCTTCGATGGCTCTGGGCTTCAATTCGATTTGTTCATGGTTTCATCCTCATGGCTCCTTTGATTGAGTCCATTTACATTGGTTGCTTGACCTAGAAAATTCTCCTATTAGCCCAATCGAACACTTCCTTCTAGCCAGTTGAAGCTTCTTTTGTTATTTCCTTTGAATGTAATTGTGTAGAAGGCTTGGGCTTGGCAGTATGTAGGAATTTGGCCAACAAGCATCTTGAACCAAACTCATCAGAAGACAAAACAAACTTTTTTCCAACAATTATGTGTCCTCGAATGGACCAATTGTATCTCCTTCGAAGGTACCACTTGTGTGTTATTCGAATGGGCCACCATTGTATATCCTTCAAAGGCACCACTTGTGAGTTTCTTTGAATAGCCCACATGCACTCCTTGTGCGTTCTTTGAATGGGACACCAATGTGTGTTCATAATGTAGAAACTGTGTGTTGAAGGGTTCAGAGGTGGAATCGAAATAAGCTGTTTTAAAGGGAGCCATTACCAAATCGAAGCTAGCACAAAGGAAGCCAATGCCTTGTGGATGCTAGAATGAGGGAAGCCATTACTTTGTGGATCAAAGCAAGAACAAAGGAGGCCATTTCCTAATGAATTGAATCAGGCACAAAGAAAGTATTTGCCTAGTGAATCAAAGGCAAGCACAGAGGAAGTCTTTGCCTTGTTAATCGGAAGCAGGCCTGAAGGATGTACTTGCCTTGTGAACCAAAGGCAAGCACATGGGAATCCTTTTCCTTGTGGATCGAAAGCAAGTCTAGAGGAAGTCTTTTCCATGTGGATCGAAATCAAGTCCAGAGGAAGTCTTTTCCTTGTGGATCGAAAGCAAGTCCAGAGGAAGTCTTTTCTTTGTGAATTGAAAGCACGCCTGAAGGATATGCTTGCCTTATGAATCTAAAGCAAGCTGAAGGAGGCTAAAGTCCAATCGAAGCTTGGGAAATTTAAGCAATCTTGCTTTTCTTAATTTGATTCTTGAAAGCCCAATATAATCCATGGGAACTATATGGGGAATAAAAAATCCAATTGTATTTGTGCAAACTTGGACTTTTAAAAATCCTTGTGAGAAAATATCTTGAGAAAAGAGAGGGAAAATTTTGGGGTACAACAACTGCCCCTGTTCAATCTTCTTAAACTTGAAGAGTTATATTGGCTCGTCTGCCTTTCGTGATCTGAAGGTGGAAGATGATTGAACACTAGACTGCCCAAAAATTTGTACTTGTTGATGTGATGGTTGATTGTGTGGGGAATGGGCTTAAAGATGCCATTTGGAGAAGATGACTGACAGTTGTCGGAGATGGGATTAAAAATGCCATCCAAAATAGATGTTGACTTCGTAAGAGGTCTCTTTGTGGGGATTCCTGTTCCTGTTGTCTAAGGAGGAATCTGTTGGGGAATATTGATTTCTGTTGTTCTCCTACTTGAGGAAAACTCTGTGGGGAATAGAGTCTAGGAGCTTTAGTTATCCATGACTCTACTGAGGAGTTATCTCTGGACTGGGAATGTATTAGAAGGAGCCTGTGTATGGATGCTTCAGGATGAGTCCGTGTTAAACTTCATCTGGAGATATATGAGAGGGAGCCTGTGTAGGGCCGCTTCAGGATGAGTCTGTGTTAGACTGCATCTGAAAATATATGAGAAGGAAACCGTGTAAGATTGCTTCAGGATGAGCCTGTGTAAAGCTGCATCTGGAAATTAAGAAGGAATCCGTGTAAGATTGCTTTAGGATGAGCTTGTGTAAAGTTGCATCTGGAAATTGAGAAGGAATCCGTGTAAGATTGCTTCAGGATGAGCTAGTGTGAAGCTGCATCTGGAAATTAAGAAGGAATCTGTGTAAGATTACTTCAAGATGAGCCTGTGTAAAGTTGCATCTGGAAATTGAGAAGGAATATGTGTAAGATTGCTTCAGGATGAGCTCCTGTAAAGCTGCATCTGTAAAATGAGAAGGAATCCATGTAAGATTGCTTTAGGATGAGCCCGTGTAAAGCTGCATATGGAGAGAAGGAACCCGTGTAAGATTGCTTCATCTGGTCGTTGTAGCAACTGATTTTTAAATCAAGAGTCGCCACTATTAGTTTTTATCCTATGGAAGGGAACCTAACAGAAAACCCTAATTCACGGACAGAGATTCTAGGTTTCGGACTCAATTAGACGAAATGAAGGTGTTAGGCACCTTTCATCCACCTTGTTCGCAAGGATATTAATCTCTAGGTTTAGGTTTGGGATAAACAGGGTCTTAAGTCTTAATTAGCAAGACTCGCCACGATTTTAGATCGCGTGCCTACGTATCCTCTTATGAGGAATCAGAGTCCCAATTCGTAGTTAGTATGGGTTGGTGTCTTTTAGGGGTTTGCAAACATATTTTGAATCACTCTGCACTCGGTCGGGAGTAGTGATTGCGGAGATTTTGACTGAGTGCATAGTAAGTCAAAATTAGTTTGAAACCCATTTGCAAAAAAGACTGTTGATTAGCTTAATTTATTTGCGAAAATAGTTTGATGCTTGCTTTGTGTTTTTTTACTGTATTAATTGCGAAAATCTTGATTAATGCATGATAAAAAAAGATTTAATGCAATAAATGAGAAAATAATATATGTACATGGATTGTCGAGAAAATAGTTTATATGCTAATATAATAAATAACAAACATATGATAATGATAATAATATAAAAAATTAATGAATAATAAAAATATATAAAATATTAATGAAATTTAATACTACCAATAATAATAAATATTTATAACATAAGTAGATAAAAAATAGAATTATATAAAAGAAAATATAAAAATAAGTAAATCAAGGGGGGAGGGTGTTTTCCGTTATTCAGTAAAAACAAGGGGGTGATAATAGTAAGCTGGGTTTAGGCCCAAGATAGTTCAGGCAAGGAGGGGGTATGATTCGTTTGGAGTTTTAGTAATTGAGCAACATGGTGGTGTAGAAAACACTGGGCCTAATCCCATTACGCTATGGAGAGGGGGGGCAGGTGGATCAGTTGTATGAGGGAGTATGGGACTTATGGTGAACCTGGTCTTACGACCGTCCATTGAGGATCAATTGGGTGATATTTTAAGGTGCATATAAGTTATAGTAGTCGCGCGTGTACATGATCTAAACTAAATAATGAAATTTGTTGTTATACTTTTCGTTTTCATTTTGCATTGTTTATTTTCCTCACGCCTTGTTCCTCTCTCTTCCTCGCGCAGAAAACCCTTCCTCCTCTTCTCTTTCTCAAATCACAAACCCTAGTTTATTCCTAGGACCTCCGGCAACGGCCGTAACACCAAACCTATCTCCACTGCCAATCAACCCCAACACAACCCACAAACAAAATCAAACGAAAAATAAGCTGAGTTGTTTTACCCCGTTCGTGATTCCGAGCTTCTTCCGATTTGGGTACTAATTCGTTCCTCCCTTCTTGTTTGCAGGTAAAGATGGGGCTTTGAAGGCGATGGCGAAGGCGCGACGGAGCAAGGGAGGTGGTGGTGATGGCTATTTCAACGGCTAACGATTAGGGTTTCCGATCCAAAAACTCTAATCGCTTAGTCAAGGTCTCGGTTTTCCATCTTTCTTATTTTTCTGTAATAACATTCACCTTGCGCTTGTTCTTCTATATCTCAAGCCTCTGCACCCGCTCTGTTCTTCTTCTGTCAAAAAGGTCACCGTCCCCCCTGTTATGTAAAAGTTTCCGTCCTTATATAGCTTAGTATTTTAGGGTTTTTAGCTCTTTTCAGTTATAATTAGCCTTGGATTTAGGATTTGGAAACTATTTTAATTGGTTAGATTACGTGAGCTTGTAAAGATATTTGTTTATTGCAATACACGATTCTGTAATGATTTGTAGATTTCTATATTATGAGATTTGATTTCCAGATTTTGTGATATACCTGATTCTGTTACACAAAAGTTGTTTTGTAAAAACTGGGCTTGGATTAAATGCAGATTTTATTATGATTTGTTTCTGTATAATTTAATTTGGGTTAAATCTGAACAGTAGATGTTATTTGAAAAACAAGCGCATATCTTGGACAAGATTGATACAATGGCTGTTTTGTATTATTTGGGCATTGCATTAGTTATTTTCTTCTGCCCAGCAAACAATGAAAAAACTAAATTGGGCTTTTACTGCAATTAGAAAACCGTTTCTGTCCAACAATGCATTTCTTTTTCTATTATACTTCGGATTGGGCCCAAAAAATTGATTTCGCCAGATCTCTTTCCCAACACAAAAACTCTTAAATAAATAATAAAACATCTTACCAAGTCTATTAATAATCTGTAAAATAAATTTCTAAATAATTTATAAATCAGAAATGTATATCTATAAAAACATGGGTAGTATACTAAATAATAAGAGTCAAATAGTTTTTTTTCAAAATGTCAAATGGGTCCACTTAGAGACTATTTTAACGGGCCTGTAGTTTGTACTAGATTCAAAGCTTTAAATTTAGTTTACCCCCTTTTAGTAACAAATGAAAAAGATCTCTTTTTAACCAGTTGTGAATAAGAATTTTCTTAGAAAAATAACAGCGAATGTTTTATGATGATTTCTTTCTAAAATAAATCAGCAACAAAAATGATAGATGAACTGATTTTAAAGATCTCAATGGGCCATACGAATTCTACCACTCACTCTCTTTTTCTTTACTAACAACAAACATTTAAGTGGGCTTTCATATTTTGAAGACTTATAAATTTTCATTTTCGAATTGCATGGTGTTGCAACTGGTTTTTTAATCAGAGTCGCCACCCTTAATTTTTATCCTAAAGGAAGGGAGTATAAAGGAATAACCCTAAAAGAAATTCAAATATTCTAAGTTTGACTCGGTTCTAGACGAGGGGAAGGTGTTAGGAACCCCTCATCTACCTTGTTCACAAGGATACTAGGTTTAGAAGCGCATTGTTAGGAAATAGGGTTTTTAAGTATAATTAGTGGAAAAGGGTTTTAATTTTAGTTAGCGGGACTCGCAACGATTTTTAATCGTATGCCTACGTATCCTCCTTAGGAGGAATCAGAGTCTCATTTTCGTAGTTCGCGGTTGATTTGTGTTTTTTATGGATTACGCAGATATTTTAATTTCCCTTTGTACTTAGCCCGGGTGTGTGAATTGCGGAGATATTGGACTAAACGCGAAGTTAATTAAAAAAACTCTTTGCATTCCTTTTTGAAGATTATTTGTTTGATTTAATTTATTACAAAAATAATTTGACGTTCGTTTGCATATTTTTATACGTAGAGCAAAGGAGTCTGATATAGTCTCCTCGTCACGCGGCCAGATATTAGTCACGTGTCATTTGCAGATGGAGTATTTGCGTGAGTTTTAATATTTGATTTCGAATAATTGACTGATAGACGGTGAGTCGACCAATCGCTTATTCGAGGATATGGTAGATGAAATATCTATCAATCCCATTATAAAAAGGTTGAATTAATTAAATTTACAAAAGCTTGATTTATATGTATGTTTACGATTAATTACTAAATTAATAGATTAAAACTAAATGAAATAAAATTGATACTTTTTTGTATTTTGTATTGAATAAACAAAATTAAGTGATTAAATAAATTAAATTTAAGAAAACTAAAATAATTAATTGCAGCTATTTATATGACATAGACTAATGACTAAACTAAGTTATCCTATTTAGCTAAATTAATCTTTAAAAAAAAACCAAACTAAAATTAATTTAAATGAAAACAGAATAAAGAAGTACTAATAGAATTTTAGGCGGTGAAGACCACAATTGGATCTAAAATCTATATCAAAGCAAACTCTAATAAATTAAATATATAGTAATAATAGTAACAAAAAATATATTAAAAAAAAGAAAAAGAATAATCATATTCAGGGGAGGCGCTGCATTAGTTATGATCATAATATTATCATACAAAATTCAAAATCTTTAAACAATGAAATATGAAACAAAAATAATGAAATCTAGAAACGGTCATAAAGTTATAGCTCACCAAAAAAACAAAACATAAATACAAATTAAAAAAAAAAGAAAAAAAGGAAAAGTTATTGATCATAATAAAAACTATAAAAAAAGAATATTAATGATAGTTATTATTATAACATTATAGTAATAATTAAATGGTAGAAAAACTAGGTTGCTGACTGATTCAAACATCCCCAAACATATTTCTTGTTCTGGAACGTGAAAAACGATGATGACAGTAGGACATGTTGAATCTTGAGCGAATGAGTGACGGTTATCGAAGTTGCGGATCTGCATGATTGATGATGTTTTGGTTTCATCGATGTCTCGCGTCGACTTTATGAGCAATCTTCATTTTCTTCTTCTTTTATTTTTTCTGCAAAAACAACACTATGCATATTGCTAATGCCAAATGTTTTGGATTTGTATGGAGAAATAGTGTTAGAAAATCATGTATAGAAGAGAAAGTATGTAACTTTTGATAAAGATGAGTTTTAGAAACTGTATAAAAAATGATTGGTAAAGTATGTACGCAATGTGCATTTTGTGTAGTAATATTATATACTATGGTTAAAAATTATTTCTAACAAGAAAGAATCAAAAAGCAAAAATACAACAATAAATAAATTATAAAAAAAGAAGCAAGAGGACTATTAAAAATTTCATTATATGGTTATAACAATAACTAATAAAATAAATGGAATTGAAAAGGATGGGGATTTAAGAATTGCATATGATAGTTGTTGTAAGTGTGCACAAATATGGCCTCCCAATAATGCAAATATAATTTTAAAAGATAAACAACTATCAGATAATCATCATGTAGTAAAAACAACAAACAAATTAAAAATAAAAATAAAATTGAAAACAAAAGGGAGGGGACCTCATATGAAATCACCGGCCGTTAATAAAGAAACTGTCACTGTTGTTTGATACAGAGAACAATTCTATAATAAACTAAGAACAAGAATTATAAAAATTTGAAAGAAAAAAGAAAGTTTTTTGTGGATGAATTGTAAAATTTCTAGATGATTTAGAAGTGAAAAACATGTCCTATTTATAGATAAAAAAAATCACCCAAATTGGAAATAAAACAAACTTGACCAATAAAAAATAAGGTGTGACACAAATTGATATTCAATGGCCAATAAGAAACACCTATTTAAAAAGGTAAGAAAATTAGTGACAAAATAATAGAAAAAAGAAAAGATTGAAAGTGCGGCACAACAGATTCAAACTCGTGACGTTACGCTTGCAAGCTTCATCCTTTACCAATTGTGTTATGTTACTCACTTATAAATAAACACAATTTGAAAGAATATGAAAGGTGTGCCGATATTTGCTATTTTTAAAAATATAAATAATTTGAAATAAATTATTATATTTTTAAATAGATTGGGAAGCGAATATTTATAGAATAAAAGAATATTATAAAAACAATGTTTAAAATATTTTTGACTGGACTTGAGAATGAACATCTATAAAAATCAAATAATATTATAAAAATAATGTTTAAAATATTTTTGACTGTAGAAATAGAAGGGCGGGAAAATTTGGGGTATGACAGCTGCCCCTATTTAATCATCTTTCGATTGAATAGTGCGAGAATATGCAGGTCTCGCGCGTTTAATCAGAAGTTTATTAAATATTGGAAAACCCCAAGATTTGTCCGAGCTAATATAAGAATACGTTTTACAACATTATTATGAGTGTGAATAATAGGCATAGATGATGATGTATCATCTTACCAGCGTTTGGACTAGAGTGGGTTAGAATCAAGACTCGACAACGCAGATAACTCGTCGGTATCTGAGAGATTGTAAGATTTTGCTTATTTACCATAACCTAGGAGGTAAATGGTACGAGTTTAAAAATCTGATTTACTAATGTTGGGAGACTAATATAGTAAATTTGTGACGTAAATTTCGTATATTCATCGCAACCTATGGGATGAATAATCATAAAGCTTGATAACACATTGCTGCATGGAGACTGATGCAATGGATTTACACAAATTTAGTTATGTTTACTACAACCTAGGGAGTAAACAGTACGAGGATGAACCTGTGCATTTACCACAACCTAGGGGATAAAAGACAACAGGGATGGGCTTGCGTTATCCACCGCAACCTAGGGGATGAATAATATAACCTTGAAGATTCGCATATCCATCACAACCTACGGGATAGATAATTGAAATAGGCTTGAAACCAGATATGTAGAAATTGGAATGACGATGTTGGTTGCATCGTCTCAACCAAAATTCGATAACCAAACGAGATATACTAGATTTGAAGCAAATGAACCCAAAATTCACTGATGAGGTTAGTTGTGTCGTCTCAACCGTAACCATCAACATGAAGAAAATAAATCCCAAACTCATGATGATATTGGTCGTGTCGTCTCAACCATTATCAACATGAAGAAAATAAACCCCAAATCCATGATGATATTAGTCGTGTCGTCTCAACCATTATTAACATGAAGAGAATGAACCCCAAATTCATGATGATATTGGTCGTGTCGTCTCAACCATTATCAACATGAAGAAAATAAATCCCAAACTCATGATGATATTGGTCGTGTTATCTCAACCATTATTAACATGAAGAAAATGAACCCCAAATTCATGATGATATTGGTCGTGTCGTCTCAGCCATTATCAACATGAAGAAAATGAACCCCAAATTCATGATGATATTGGTCGTGTCGTCTTGACCATTATCAACATGAAGAAAATGAACCCCAAATTCATGATGATATTGGTCGTGTCGTCTCGACCATTATCAACATGAAGAAAATGAACCCCAAATTCATGATGATATTGGTCGTGTCATCTCGACCATTATCAACATGAAGAAAATGAACCCAAAATTCATGATGATATTGGTCGTGTCGTCTCAACCATTATCAACATGAAGAAAATAAACCCCAAATTCATGATGATATTGGTTGTGTCGTCTCGACCATTATCAACATGAAGAAAATGAACCCCAAATTCATGATGATATTGGTCGTGTCGTCTCAACCATTATCAACATGAAGAAAATGAACCCCAAATTCATGATGATATTGGTCGTGTCGTCTCAACCATTATCAACATGAAGAAAATGAACCCCAAATTCATGATGATATTGGTCGTGTCGTCTCAACCATTATCAACATGAAGAAAATAAACCCCAAATTCATGATGATATTGGTTGTGTCGTCTCAACCATTATCAACATGAAGAAAATGAACCCCAAATTCATGATGATATTGGTCGTGTCGTCTCAACCATTATCAACATGAAGAAAATGAACCCCAAATTCATGATGATATTGGTCGTGTCGTCTCAACCATTATCAACATGAAGAAAATGAACCCCAAATTCATGATGATATTGGTCGTGTCGTCTCAACCATTACCAACATGAAGAAAATGAACCCCAAATTCATGATGATATTGGTCGTGTTGTCTGAACCATTATCAACATGAAGAAAATGAACCCCAAATTCATGATGATATTGGTCGTGTCATCTCGATCATTATCAACACGAAGAAAATAAACCCCAAATTCACGATGATATTAGTCGTGTCTTCTCGACCATTATCAACATGGAGAAAATGAACCCCAAATCACTTTATAGTTTGAACTAATAGTTCGCGCAAATAAGCCTACTAAAGATGAACCCCAAGAATTTTCCATCTTAACCAGAGTAGCTTTGCAAGATGCCACGTATGCATAATGTCCTAAACTGATACGCTATTCGAGTGTGATGTATACCCCAAATGTTTGTATGTGTATGCTTTTGATCGATATATATATTTTTGGTAAACCAATTGGGTTCTCGTAGTCACCAACTCCTCGACAGTGTTGTCTGCCCTTATTGTATATCCAAGTGGATTTGTATTTGGTGAGAGATGTTTGCGAGATATTAATGTCTGTATCGTAGACACATGCGTAGGTATGGACGTGGACGTTGGTGTAGTTGTGGACGTAGGCATGTGGGTAGAAATAGGCGTGGACGTAGGTGTGGACGTGGAAATAGGCTTGGTCATGGACGGGGACATGGACATTGGCGTAGTCGTAGTCGTAGACGTAGGCATGTGCATAGAAATTGGCGTGGACATGGGTGTAGGCATGGATTTTCCTTCGCTGTTCTTCTAACCAGAATAAACTTTGATAATTTATCAAATGCTCTTTGGTGTTTCTGTATGTTAGATGCACCAAATGTTGCAAATGATCTTGAGATTTTGCGTACATCATGCTTGATGTGAGGCTCTTAGTGGGAAATCTGCTGCCAAGATTTCCAAGGAATCTACTGCCGAGATTCTATGTAGAATTGGTAGCTTGATTGTCGATGATGATTGCCTTCACATAAAATGAGGTTTCATGCTATGCGTGAAATTTTTTTTGGTGCATGGAATGTAATGATTGATTGATGCATGTAATGATTGATTGATGTATGTAATGATTGATTGACATATGAATTGATTGATGTATGTAATGATTGATTGACGCATGAAATATGATGATTGATTGATGTACGTAATGATTGATTGATGCATGAAATGTGATGAATGACTCGGATATATGTAAATGGATGTTGGACTTTGAAAGGCGAATGCGTAGTTAGGCTTTTTGAGATACGCTCGACCAATGATATTGGAATGCATAAATGAATGAGATGATAGTATGGCTTGGTTTTGGATCTAGGAGCCCTAATGCATGATTTATGCAGCCTTATGCTTTATGATTATGAATTGGATATTTTTTGAATGGTGCCCCTATGATGGGTTGTGGATGATTAAAGGATGGAGTTTTTTTTATGCAACAAGGTTGCTTGTCACATTATGGTTGAGTGTTGTGATTGCATGATTCCCTGATACTTGTTTCGAACTCGAAGATTGCTGACGTAGAAGAGAGGTCCACCGGAGGTTTGTGAGAGTATGAAGAGAGCTTGCTTTTGTATGGACTGTTTTTCCTAATTTGTTGGTAGGGTCCTGGAGGAGATTATCTTTAATATGAGCTTGGAAAAAGTTTGATCATAATGTGAATGACCCCAATATTTTGCATTATGCCTCTGATTAAAAGACTCCTGAAAAATGCTTGGCTTTGATGGACCCTTTTGTATCAACTTCTTTTTTGATCGAGCCTCGCAGTGGTTTGCCCCAACATTCGAATTTTGAAAGACATGCCCCTCAATCTCCAAGATCCGGAGGAAGTATCCTTAGAAAGAACTCAGACTTTACCATAAACTTGACATAGATTTCCCCAATTATTCGAAGTTTGAAAAGTTTATGCTTGAAGTTGCTTGAAGAATTTGGACCCTACGTGCAGTAGGATGAACTTGGTACGCACTGCCCCAACATTTGAATCTCGGAAATTTCCCCTGCTTCCAGGCCTTGAGAGGTTTATTAAAACGAGGAAACCGAGTCATATCCTGTCGTGGCATGAATGCTTCTTCGAAAGATATGCACCTTGTTAAACAGTGCTTTAAAATTTGATCCAAGTTGATTGAACCTCTGAATGATTGCCCCTTGTCAATATTATCTTCATGTGATATACCCCTATGATCATTAGTCTATGCCCTTGTTTATAGGGATACCCTTAGATGCTTTTGCCCCAGTTAGGAGCTTCTTGGAAAGGATGGCCTTTGATCAGACCTTCTTGAAATCTCTTTGATGCTAAGTATTGATTCGTAGATAAAATTGTACATTTCGAAAAAAGTAATTCTGTTTGATGCACATGCACGTTCTTGAAATGGATTATTTGAAAAGAAATGGAAGATTAGAAGATGAATATTCGAAGTAGTTAGAAATGATTTTAACAAACATAGGAGTCAATTTAACACAAATCTTGCTGAATATGCTTTCATAGTGAACCTAGCCTCAATTAGGACTTTTAAAGGTTGTAACGTGGCCATGGTTCGTGGTTTAAGAAACAAAAGATATAAGGTTCAAAATTTATTTAGCCCACCCCATTCTCCTTGATATTCTCCAATCCTAAGTTCAATTAATTTAACAGACGTGTTTAATCCCCAAGAGAAGTTTTGTAGTCGCGCAGATGATGAGAAGTGTGGGCAAAGATCCAAGCGCCGATGAAAAGAATTGATAAGATCTGAGCATTAATAAGATCCAAATGTTGATAATATCCAAGCGTTGATGAGAAGCCTTAATGATTCTTGAGGTGGCAATCACAAGATTTGTCTCCAAGTTATTATTTTCAATCCTTTATTGTTGCATGGACCGAATTTTTTTTAATTTCTTTTTAAATTTTTTTTTGATCCATCGGTATGCCCTAACTTTTTCCTAAGTAGAGTTTTGATTTCTGTTGACTTAGCGGGCTTTCTCTATATTTTTTGAATTTTTTTCTTTTTCAATTTTGATACTTCTGACAGTCGTGCTGATTGCTGTAAGCTTTGTCTTCATTGTTTCCTCGATCTTGGTTAAATTACTGAGGAAGAAAGACATCGTGGACCCTGTTTTTTTATTAATTCCTCAATCTTGGACGATGAACATAGGGAAGATGATGTGCTCAAATATTTTCTTAGATCGTTCTCTCAATGATGTATCGAGGAAAGAGATATTCTTGAACCTTTGCTTAGATCGTTCTCTTGATGATGAATCGAAGAAAGAGATATGCTTGAACCTTTGCTTAGATCATGTCAATTCTCTTGGGATTTGAATGCATCATCGAATTAATTGAAATCTACCCTGCCCCTGGTTAAGATGAAGGTTTTTTTTATAGAAAATAGAAAGAACTCCTACTTCTGGCTCGAGGGGGTTAACTACAAATTATCTCCTTATATCTCAACTGTCTAGGGATTGAAATAATGCCTTACATCGTCAGCTAAGCCTTACTATTAAAAAGCATATATCAGCAAAATTTGATTATTTTGTATTTTCATCATTCTCCATCGAAGTTTGTTAATTTAAAAATGGAAAAGAAGAGTGAAATGGAAAATCGTTGATTATTCGTGGAATGAATTGATTTCAAAAACATGCATGCTTATTTTATTAAAATTACTTGACCAAAGAGTACAAAGTTTATAACAAATAACACTTAGCAAAGAAGAAATTACAATTTGAAATGATAAAGCCTATTTATCCAGAGATAAGCCTCCTTGTTGATCCAATGACTTTGGGGATTCTTCTTAGTCTTTGGATTTGTCAAAGTAAGGGAGACCATTCGCCAATGAGAACCCTTCTTCAAAAGTCAACTGCTTATTATTGATCAAATATTGGACCTTGTGTCTAAAAGCCCAACATTTTTCTAGGGTATGCCATGGAGAATTGGCATGATACTCGCACCTTGCATTTGCATCATATTTAGGAGGGAGTGGCCCGACTGGAGGAGCTAGAGGTTTTTTCTCTACCAAAGATGCTTCGAGTAGATGTTACAATAATTGACTGTGAGGCATGGGAAGAGGGTCAAGCTTTCTTTTTGGTCTTTTATCCTGTTTCTGTCCCTGTGGAATTATTAATGGTTGTTGTAGTTGCTGTTGAGGCGGGGGAACATCCCACGGTTGTGGAATCTGTGGCGTTGAATAGGCCTGTGGTTGGGGTGATGAAGGTTCACCTCCATTCCTCAGTAATAATTGCATGATCAAGTTCATTTGAGTCTTCAATTGGAAGACCTTATCCTTCAACTGTTCTTGCTATCTTTTGAGTTCTTCCGTGGCTTCTTGAGACATTCTTTGAGTTTTCTTGCGAGTTTCGAGAATCTTTCTAGCTTGATCACAGTTGGATAAGGGTGGAAGTGTAAATGATTTTGTGAAAATGGATGTAAATGTAAATGTATGAAAATGCTTAGTTATGCAACAACAAAAAATTTGGGTATACAAAAAAGTTTCATGGATATGCAATGCGACGTATATGTAGTATAATGGTAGACGTAGGGGTACTCTATACAAGTTTAATGATGATATCCTACTCTGACTCAGAAATTGAGACAGGCAGGGACTCATTACGGACAAAGATGATAATAGACATAGATTTGATGATATCCTATATTGTCTTAGAGATTGAGACAAGTAGGAATTCCCTGTGGATTATGGCCTAATGAAAGACGATGAGGATTCCCTACAGGACATGGGTGATGATATTGGCAGAAGCCCTGCGGGCTAGAGATAGTAGTGAATAAAGGGATAACCCTTGTAGATTGTAGTGGGATTTATGAAAGGTATCCTTATAAGGTAGGTTCTTAGTATTGGCCTACATATATTCTATCCTCCCCATAATGTGGCTTCCTTAAGGGTATCATGAATTACACTAGAGGGAAAGGCACAAGGGCCTCCCTTAAGCGGAGTCTCTTTACAGACCGAAACTTTCGTCTCTAGGTCATGAAAGGTCTTTATCATGAGTTTCTGGTTTAAAGGTCATACAAAGAGTCATAGGTATCATTCCAAAGTCCTACTTCCCAAGAGGATGTCTCTCGAGAGGTATTCCTTTTGTGGAGTTCCACCGACTCTAGGCGAAGTCGTCACATAAACTCATAGGGTTGATGTAACCCCTTGGCTAATAGACGAACCTTCTTTCTAAGGTTTTTGAGAATAATTTTTTTTGCAAAAGTATAAATCCCACCACAGATATATAAGTATAATGAATAATAAAAAATAAGCAAGAAAATAAATAATTAAACAGGAAAGAATAAAACCCAAAAATAAAGAAAAACCCTAAAACCTAAAGTTGAGGCTTCTAAACCTAGGGTTGAGTCGCCAGCAGAGTCGCCAACTGTTGCAACTGGTTTTTTAATCAGAGTCGCCACCCTTAATTTTTATCCTAAAGGAAGGGAGTATAAAGGAATAACCCTAAAAGAAATTCATAGATTCTAAGTTTGACTCGGTTCTAGACGAGGGGAAGGTGTTAGGCACCCCTCATCTACCTTGTTCACAAGGATACTAGGTTTAGAAGCGCATTGTTAGGAAATAGGGTTTTTAAGTATAATTAGTGGAAAAGGGTTTTAATTTTAGTTGGCGGGACTCGCAACGATTTTTGATCGTATGCCTACATATCCTCCTTAGGAGGAATCCGAGTCTCATTTTCATAGTTCGCGGTTGGTTTGTGTTTTTTATGGATTACGCAGATATTTTAATTTCCCTTTGTACTTAGCCCGGGTGTGTGAATTGCGGAGATATTGGAATTAAACGCGAAGTTAATTAAAAAAACTCATTGCATTCCTTTTTGAAGATTATTTGTTTGATTTAATTTATTACAAAAATAATTTGACGTTCGTTTGCGTATTTTTATACGTAGAGCAAAGGAGTCTGATATAGTCTCCTCGTCACGCGGCCAGATATTAGTCACGTGTCATTTGCAGATGGAGTATTTGCGTGAGTTTTAATATTCGATTTCGAATAATTGACTGATAGATGGTGAGTCGACCAATCGCTTATTCGAGGACATGGTAGATGAAATATCTATCAATCCCATTATAAAAAGGTTGAATTAATTAAATTTACAAAAGCTTGATTTATGTGTATGTTTACGATTAATTACTAAATTAATAGATTAAAACTAAATGAAATAAAATTGATACATTTTTGTATTTTGTATTGAATAAACAAAATTAAGTGATTAAATAAATTAAATTTAAGAAAACTAAAATAATTAATTGCAGCTATTTATATGACATAGACTAATGACTAAACTAAGTTATCCTATTTAGCTAAATTAATCTTTAAAAAAAAACCAAACTAAAATTAATTTAAATGAAAACAGAATAAAGAAGTACTAATAGAATTTTAGGCGGTGAAGACCACAATTGGATCTAAAATCTATATCAAAGCAAACTCTAATAAATTAAATATATAGTAATAATAGTAACAAAAAATATATAAAAAAAAAAGAAAAAGAAAAATCATATTCAAGGGAGGCGCTACATTAGTTATGATCATAATATTACCATACAAAATTCAAAATCTTTAAACAATGAAATATGAAACAAAAATAATGAAATCTAGAAACGGTCATAAAGTTATAGCTCACCAAAAAAACAAAACATAAATACAAATTAAAAAAAAGAAAAAAAGGAAAAGTTATTGATCATAATAAAAATTATAAAAAAAGAATATTAATGATAGTTGTTATTATAACATTATAGTAATAATTAAATGGTAGAAAAACTAGGTTGCTGACCGATTCAAACATCCCCAAACATATTTCTTGTGCTGGAACGTGAACAACGATGATGACAGTAGGACATGTTGAATCTTGAGCGAATGAGTGACGGTTATCGAAGTTGCGGATCTGCATGGTTGATGATGTTTTGGTTTCGTCGATGTCTCGCGTCGACTTTATGAGCAATCTTCATTTTCTTCTCCTTTTATTTTTTCTGCAAAAACAACACTATGCATATTGCTAATGCCAAATGTTTTGGATTTGTGTGGAGAAATAGTGTTAGAAAATCATGTATAGAAGAGAAAGTATGTAACTTTTGATAAAGATGAGTTTTAGAAACTGTAAAAAAAATGATTGGTAAAGTATGTATGTAATGTGCATTTTGTGTAGTAAATATTATATACTGTGGTTAAAAATTATTTCTAACAAGAAAGAATCAAAAAGCAAAAATACAACAATAAATAAATTAAAAAAAAATAAGCAAGAGGACTATTAAAAATTTCATTATATGGTTATAACAATAACTAATAAAATAAATGAAATTGAAAAGGATGGGGATTTAAGAATTGCATATGATAGTTGTTGTAAGTGTGCACAAATATGGCCTCCCAATAATGCAAATATAATTTTAAAAGATAAACAACTATCAGATAATCATCATGTAGTAAAAACAACAAACAAATTAAAAATAAAAATAAAATTGAAAACAAAAAGGGAGGGGACCTCATATGAAATCACCGAGCGTTAATAAAGAAATTGTCATTGTTGTTTGATATAGACAACAATTCTATAATAAACTAAGAACAAAAATTATAAAAATTTGAAAGAAAAAAGCAAGTTTTTTGTGAATGAATTGTAAAATATCTAGATGATTTAGAAGTGAAAAACATGTCCTATTTATAGATAAAAAAAATCATCCAAATTGGAAATAAAACAAACTTGACCAATAAAAAATAAGGTGTGACACAAATTGACATCCAATGGCCAATAAGAAATACCTATTTAAAAAGGTAAGAAAATTAGTGACAAAAAAATAGAAAAAAGAAAAGAAAATATTGAAAGTGCAGCACAACAGATTCAAACTCATGACGTTACACTTGCAAGCTTCATCCTTTACCAATTGTGTTATGTTACTCACTTATAAATAAACACAATTTGAAAGAATATGAAAGGTGTGCCGATATTTGCTATTTTTAAAAATATAAATAATCTGGAATAAATTATTATATTTTTAAATAGGTTGGGAAGCGGATAATTATAGAAATAAAAGAATATTATAAAAATAATGTTTAAAATATTTTTGACTGGACTTGAGAATGAACATCTATAAAAATCAAATAATATTATAAAAATAATGTTTAAAATATTTTTGACTGTAGAAATTAAAGGGCGGATAAATTTGGGGTATGACACATGGGCCATAGGCCAACATGCCCTACGAATAGGTTTACAGATGCACAAGTCTTTCGTATTTAGAAAGCCCCGTTTTTCCGAATTAAAAATACACCCCCTAGCCAGATAAAGACGAACCATCAGATACTGTTGTACCGTCTTTAATTAAGTATTTTCTTTATTACAATCTCAAAAAATAAAATCGTCGCGGTAGGACAAATTTGGGCTACGACAACTGCCCCTATTCAATTATCTTTCAATCGAATAGCGTGAGAAAAACTCAAGTATTACGCATTCTGATTGAAAATTTATTGAATACTTGAAGTATCCCAAAAATTTTCCGATAAACATAAGGTTATACTGATGTAGCATACCCTTATAAGTCTCAAGGAAGTAGGCAAAGCTGATGATATATCACTTACCCGAGTTTGATAACGAGACAGGTGGTTTTAAGAGCGCAATTACGTACGTCTTGGTTTATTCACCCATTTGGAGGATGAGTATAGCAATGATTGATGATACATGGTTGCTTGAAGACTGAGGCCATGGGTTATGTTCATGACTCGCTGCATGATGTCTGATGCGACAGACTATGTCTTGTGTTTTGGAGCATCACTGCATGAGGCGATGTTTTGAGCATGAATACATTACGGCTCAGAGCCTATGTGTTTGAGTTTGAAGAACGCATTGCGGCTTAGAGGCAATGTGTTAATTTGGATGATACATTGAGGCTTAGGGGAAATGTGTTGAGTTTGGATAATTCATTGCGGCTTAAGAGAAATGTGTTGAGTTTTGTTTTCTTTTGAGCATCGCAACATGAAGTCTGAGGCGATGATCGGTGTTTATGGAATAACGAAATGCATTGCTACATGAAGTCTGATGCAATGGGTTAAAGTTTTTGTTTTCTCTTGAGCATCACAACATGAAGTCTGAGATGATGATCGGTGTTTATGGAATATAGAAAGGTATTGCTGTTTGAAGCCTGATACAATGAGTTAAAGTTTTTGTTTTCTTTTGAGCATCGTAGCATGAAGTTTGAGACGATGATCGGTGTTTATGGAATAAAGGAAGGTATTGCTGCTTGAAGCCTGATGCAATGAGTTTGGTTCGCGAATCACTGCGTGAAGTCTGATGCGATAGGCTGGATTTTATGGAATAAAGAAATACATCGCTGCATGAAGTCTGAGACGATGAGTTTGGTTCGCGAATCACTGTGTGAAGTCTGATGCAATAGGCTGGATTTTGTGGAATAAAGAAATACATCGCTGCATGAAGTCTAAGATGATGGTTTGGAGTTTGGAACACATTGCTGCATGAAGTTTGAGGCAATGATCTGTGTCGCAGAATAAGGGGACGCACTGCTGCATGAACACTGAGGCAATGGGTTAGGTTTACAAATCACTGCGTGAAGTCTGATGTGATAAACTAAATTTGTTGTTTCAAAACATCGCTGCATGAAGTCTGAGACGATGGTCTGGAACTTAGCATAAAGAAATACATTGTTGCATGAAGTCTGAGGAAATGGATTAGGTTCGCAAATCACTGTGTGAAGTCTGATGTGATAAGCTAAATGTGTTGTTTCGAACATCGTTGCATGAAGTCTGAGACGATGGTTTGGAACTTGGCATAACAAAATACATTGTTGCATGAAGTCTAAGGCAATGGATTAGGTTCACAAATCGCTGCGTGAAGTCTGAGGCGATAGGCTAGGTTTTTTTTGCCGAGCATTGCTGCGTAAAGTCTGAGGCGATGATCTAGGTTTTGCGAAAACAGTGCGGCTTAAAGGCAATGTAATGAGTTTGGAGAATGCATTGCGGCTTAGAGGAAATGTGTTGGCTTGGATAATACATTGCAACTTAGAGGCAATGTGTCGAGCTTTGAGAATTCATTGCGGCTTAGAGGCAACATAGTGAGTTCGGATAATACAATGCGGCTTAGAGGCAATGTGTTAACTTTTGAGGATACATTGCGGCTTAGAGGCAATGTAATGGGTTTTGAGAATATGTTGCGACTTAGAGGCAACGTAGTAAGTTCAGATGATAAATTGCGGCTTAGAGGCAATATACTGAGTTTCGCGAATGCATTGCGGCTTAGAGGCAATGTGTTGAGTTTGAGGATACATTGCGGCTTAGAGGCAATGTGTTTGAGTCAGATGATATATTGCGGCTTAGAAGCAATATAATGATCTGGAACAATACATTGCGGCTTAGAGGCAATGTGTTTGAGTTAGATGATACATTGCGGCTTAGAGGCAATATACTGAGTTTCGCGAATACATTGTGGCTTAGAGGCAATATACTGAGTTAGATAATACACTGCGGCTTAAAGGCAATGTAATGGGACTTGTAAGGAACTCATCACTGCAGGAAGACTTAGGTGATGGGATGAATGTGTCACGGCATGAAGACTAAGGTAACGGGTTGAATCGTAGAAGGAGTATTGCGTTGGTTGACCCTTAGATAGTTGAATCGAGGATGAAATTATTTGTCTATTTTCCAGGTGATACATGTGTATGCATGCGTATTGAATGTTTGGATGTATGCAAAATGTATGATGTTTGACATTGATATGGAACCTTGAATATATGCGTATTGTATGCAAAAATGTATAGTGTATGTATGCTATGCAAAATGTATGTATGAAATATGTGTAAGATGTGTGTATGCCTTGAAATGTTATGAAGACTATTTCTGACATTCTCTCCTTTAAACCATTGACTTAGAGTTACCAATCCCCTGGTGTTGTATGTTGTGTCATCATATTATTGTTGAACTTGAACGTGGTGGTAAATGCTAGCAAAAGTTGAGCATTGATTTTGTATTGCGGGCGTGGACGTGGACGTGGACGTAGACATAGACGTAGATAATGGCCTATACGTAGATTTGTATGTTGTAAATGCAGGCGTAGACGTATACATTGGCATATGTATGGTCTTGGTGTTGTAGGCGCAAGCATAAGCGTAGACGTACATAGATTCATATGTCGTAAGCGTAAGCGTAGACGTATGTCGATTCGTACGTCGTAGGCGCAGGTGTAAGCATAGACGTATGTAGAATTGGCAGGAGTAGACATGTGTGTGGATGCATGTATGGACGTAGACTTTGTGTTTCAAGTGTAGGCATAGGTGATGACACGTATATGGGCATAGACTTTGTGTACGGACGCGTAAATGTAGGAGTAGATATGTGTATAGACTTTGTATTATTGAGTGCAAGCGTAGACGCAGGTGCGGACATAGTTTTTTTTGCATTGTGAGCGTAGACATAGGCGTAGACATGGACATATGTATGGAATTTATATTGTAGACGCAAGAGTGGACATGTGCATGGACGCATGTGCGGACGTAGAATTTGTGTTGCAAGTGTAGGCATAGGTGCCAACATGGACGTAGACTTTGTGTAGGGATGCATAGATATATGCATAGACTTTGTATCATCGAGTGAAAGCATAGGCGCAGACATATGTATAGACTTTTGTATTATAGCCGTAGAAGTAGGAATTTCCATGTGCATGGACGTAGACGTGGATTTTCTTTTAATAATTTTCTAACCAAAATGATTTTTTGATGTTTTGTCAAATGCTTTTATTTTGTTAATCCCCCGAAATGATTTCAAGACAATATTCACAAGTAATGGTCGTAGTATTTTGTAAACAAGTCTGAGAAAAGAAAAACGCGATTTTAAAGTGTTGTACCCCAAAATTTTCCCTCCCATAATTCTCAAAACGTTTCAAGAAAGATCCTAAAGTTGCTCAAGGAAGTCCAAGGGTTGACCAGACAAGCTCTCTCCTAAGACAGTCTACCTCAAATTAGGGTTTCATTTTGCATCAAGATACTTGATTCCAAGGGATCCCAAATGCTCACCATTATCCTAATATGTTCTCAAGATCATCCATGTCAAGTTTCAAGCCTTGCAGAGAAAGTCTGCTCAGTCAATTGCTCAAAGGCCTGAAAATCGACTATGCTAGGGCAAAAGTCAACTGTGGCCCACATACAGTCAAACCTCAATATTTTTGGTCAACATTCTCATTTTGAAGTATTATTCATCATTTGATCAAGGATTGATCATGATTCATCAAGGATTGCTCACAATTCATCAAGAACTAAAAGTTACTAAGTTAAGGTTTTGTAGGAAAAGTCAACTCCACTTTGACCAAGCATAACTTTCTCATACTTTGTTATAAATGACCCATCCAAAGCTAATTTTTAAGAGGATGCAATGCCCTACAATCCATCTTCAGCTCCCAAGTTCAAAATATTCATTCACAAGAAGTTATGAATTTGGACATTATTGGACATTTTGAAAAGTCAACAAAAACACCTTTTTTGTCAAAGCTTCATACATGAACATGGAAGACCCAATTGAGATGAAACAAAAATGGTTGCTTATATTACATCTCAATCTTTCTAAAAAGTCCAATAACACCTTCAAAGATTCAAAATTGAGGAAGTTATGCATTGGTGAAGTTGACCCTTTTTGCAAAATTGTCAAAAGTCAACTATGCCTCAAATTGCAATTTTTGTCAAATGGGCCCAATATTTTGCATTTGTTTTGAGTTGGTAACATGGTCCACGACCCAAGGCAGCAACCAAATCTTATTTACTCCACTTATTTATTTTATTATGGTTTTTACTTATTAAAAATCATTTTAAATCAAATAAATAAGAAAAAATACCAAGATTTGTTTTGAAGATCTCATTTTGATGAAGATCAAATCCAAATAAGTTGGCCTAATCAATCAAATTTAAATCAAGGAAAAAGGGCATGATTTGCATGGTTATGGAAAGATTTCATATGGCTTAAAGATCAAATATTCCCTTCATGAATTCTCAAGATCATGGCCAAAAATAATTAACCTAATATGATTCACTACTTATGCTAAAGATCATTGAACCCTAAAGGAGAGAATTTTTGTGCAGAGCTGCCTCCAAGAACGAGAGAAAAACTTCAAAACTCCAAAGAAAAGTGTGAGACAAATATCCTTCTATAGGCCAATTCAAGGTGTGTTGAAGCTTCCTATCGCTTGCTGGCAATCTCCTGGAGCTAACCCAATCATTTGCAAGGCTTGAAACACCCAGAATCGTCCTACATCACTCACACAGTTTGCCTTCAAACTCAAAATTGTTTTCAATGTTTCACGCATCCTAAACACATTCTAATCATATATTATTGTTCATCATCATGTTTTCAAACTAATGGCACCATTTAATTGCATTATTGTTAGTTGTACAGGAATCCACCATTGTTAGGGTTCCTTGTTGTGTTTTGGGTTTTTTTTTATATAGGTAAAATTAGCCCTAAAAAAGGGCACCATCATGCTCAGCAGGCCAAGACGCATCAATCCATGGCCTTAGACTCCATTTATCATGCCCATGGGAGATTTTGAAACAAGCCAGGGTTGTAGTGACAGACATTTGTCCGTAGGTAAAAGTCTGTGACTTTTACCAACGGAGAGGGGAAGAAGACAACCTACGTGGCAAGCCCTGATTTCCCCATTTGAATTTTCGCGCGGATGCTTCTTTATTTCGCTTGTTTTCAATATAATGATTATTGTTTATTCTATGTACAACAAAAGCATGCAACGCAGTTGGTAGCAAGGCTAGTGGAAAAGGCTTTGGGGCCTGGGTTCGAATCCCAGGTCCCCCCATTCTTTCATGTTATTTTTCTTTCATTGATCAGGCATGCATACAAATCATAAGGACCACCATGCGCCCTCAGGATCCAACAATGGGATTTCCAGGAGGCCAGGTCTAAGGGCCATCAGACGAAGGAGCATCATAGGCCTTGGTCAACATGCAACAGGGAATCATGACAAGTCAACATGGATCAACCTCTTTTGGGCCCAGAATTGCTATTCACACTCCCTCAAATTACTTTCTCAGGCCCATATCTCTTTTACTTTTCTTTTTATATTTTTCTTTATTAATTCATTTAGTTATTTTTACTAACATAAAATCAATTCCTTTTTTAAAAAAAATCACAAAAACAATATTTTCATCCAATTAGATTTAGAATTTATTTTTTATACAAAAATTAATTTAATTAGTTTATTTAATTTTAGGGTAATTTTAATTATTTTGTAAATAAATTAAAATTAATTAGAAATTAAGGTTTTGTTCAATTTAAATTCTATTTTCTTTTTCTTAAAAATAACAAAAATACAAAAATAGGTCATGTAAATTATTTTCTTTAAATTAGTTTAATTATTAGATTTGTATTTTTAAAAACCTTATTCTTTTTTTCTTAAAAATAATTAAAAACAACAAAAATAATTTCTCTTTCGATTAGGTTAGACGGGGTCAAAACCCTAATTCTCTCTCGTTCTCGATCATCGCGTTTATTTATTTTTACCATATTAATGTAATTGCTCACAAGTTGTAATAGATTAATTAGGATTTTTCTCCTTTTCATTTATCATTTTGACGAGTTGTTTTTGGCTATGTAATTAATACCCGAAGCCTTGTAATAGCGTAGCTTTACTTTCCGCACTTTAAATTCCGCAAAATATTAACTGTTAGATGTATGAATAATAGGGATGCATGACAAGAATGTATGATTAACTTTAAAACGGTTAGCAAACCCTAAATGTGAAAAGATAATTTGAAATTGAATCACTCGTACATGTGCACTCCTAGGGTATACTCTCACTTCGGTTGCCTTCGGTAAACGGTCATTAAGTATAGGATATTTTAGTGGTCGCTCTCTTGTCTAAACAAAGATGAAAGTCCCGCTCAGAAAAGTTGCATCGGAAAGGTTGCCTCGGAAAAGTTGCCTCGAATATTGATCTTAAGACATTAGGGTTATTACTAAGACGTCCTAACATTGCTTTAGTGATTGTACGTCCCTTTCGAATTGACCCTTAAAACTCCAACGGCGGTGCTACCTACTCACTAATAGTGGGATAACACTGTCTAAAGGAAACAAGAATAGAAACATTCTCTTTTTCGAGTAGGTAGATTAGTTCTTAAGTACTTTCTCAAACAAACAAACTTTTTCACACTTACACTCTTTTCAAACAAAGTTTTTTCAAAATGACTTTGTAACACTCTTGAAGACAGAAGCAAGGGTTAAATCGAAGTAAAAACAAAAACTTTTCAAAACACACAAACACAGAAGCAAAATTTGAAAATGATGAGCAAGTACCTAAGAGCCCGTGGAAAACCATGGATAGAAAGGGTGCTAATACCTTCCCTTTCTATAATCTACCCCCGTACTCAAAATCTCGAAAAAAGGAATTCTTTTGTGCCTTTTTCCTTTCCAGTTGGATAAAATAAAAGTCGGTGGCGACTCTTGCTTACTGTGACATTTTACGAATACAAACGCAAAACGCAAACCAGCATTTCAAAACAGTTCCGGTTCTGGCCACCGTATCACAGAAAGATGCAAAGAAAGCAACTGTTTTATTGATATGCCTCTGAATAGGCGAGAGTACAAGATGCAATTCCTAGGAAGAGGTAATTACAGAAAGTTTTTAAAATTGTAAATGGCAACGAAAAATGATAATTGCTACTGTTGTTCTCCAATATCCTTTTAATGATCCCATCTCCTTTGCTCGTGAGTTGAATGATTCCGATCTATCTCTCCCTTCTTGGTTCGTAGTCGCAGCTCTTAGATTGCAGTCTTTTTGTTCTTTATTTCTTTGAATGAAATCCCTAACTTTTGCCTGGATTTCCCTTGCAGATTTTTAATCCATCGGGATAATTTTTTTTGTTATATGCCCCTAATTTTTTCCTGGCTCGCCCTTTAGGGTTTTCGATCCACCGAGACGCTCCTTTTTTCCTAAGTCGCCCTTTTAGGGTTCAAGCTTAGCGAGCTTCTTATACATAGTATCTTTGACTGCGTCTGAGTTTGCTGGATGTGGTAGTTCTTCCCCATCCATTATTGTGGAGACAAGATTACCACCGGGGGATGCTGTTTTGACTATGTATGGACCTTCGTAATTAGGGGTTCGTTTACCACGTGAGTCGAGGCGAGGTAGCAGAATCTTCTTGAGTACTAAATTGTGTCGTGGTTTATCTTGTACAGTATACCATTACTTTGAAATAATTCTGCGGATAATTCTCGTAAGGTTTGTTTGCCAATGCTAGGGGCATTTTCCGAATGTCGTGAAACCAAGGCTTGTTATATAGCAAGGCAATGTGCGGGCTCTTTGAAGCGTCTGTTTGTGATGCGCGATTTGTGGTTTGACCAAGTTACTTTGAATATAGACGATATAGTTTCCAAGGCGTCTGTCATTTGATTCCCTTTTCGTGGGACGTGACTGGAAATGATTTTTGCGAATTCCGTAGTCAGTATTAAAACATGATCCCGATATGGAACCCTTTTTAGATGTTTTAGTATCCCGTTCACCATTGACTTGGTATATGTCTTGTGAGCATTCTTTTGAGAAGTCAATATTGCTCCTATGTCATGCCCCGGTGCATTTGAAGCCTCGTTGAACATGGATACCCATTGTGCCCCTGGCTCGGGTTTTTCGTCAGGTCCTGGTATTTCGTATTCGCTTATTTTTACCTAACTGGCTATATTTAACCTTGGCTTGTTTCTGTAGGAACAAGTAGATATACGCAATAACTTGATCAACTTCTTTGTGGCTCCGCTCTAACATTTCCCCTTAGCTTGGTTTCTTTCGGATCTTCCCATGTGCTTAGATTGACAGTCTCTTATAGCCTATTGATATGGGTGTATATTGTTAGCTTTTCTTTTTATTTCCCTCGCCATTTTCTCAGGGAGTTCAAGATCTTTATCATCTTCCTTTTTAGCTTGGTTGATAGGAGCATCAAAATTATATCGGATTGCAGCAGTAGCATTATCGGTGGTTTTGGGCATGAATTTGCACCTTTATCATGTTTTGGTGCAAATTTAGCATATGAATATTTGAAAATGCATGTGCGGAGAAAGTATTGCCATTTTTTAAATTTAAGATATAAATGCAAGAGAAAGACAGGGATCTTAATTGAAAACAAAATATAACTTTTATTAATCGTAAATATTGTTTGAAACAAAACAGGGAAACCCTTGCAAGCAACCCCTATGTCTCGGGCTTGACGTAGGTTCTTTCAAAAAGAAGAAAAATTAATTATGAAAGAAAAAGATCTCAGGAATATCCACGGTCGTCCATCTTTTGACTTTATTTTCTCCTGGGGTGCATTCTTGGATGAATTCAGTTGCCCCTTTGGTGTTGGCTTTGTTGGATATTTTTGCCCCATGTCTGCCATGCACTACTCCATTGTTGACAGAGGTCTCTTGGATTGGAGGTAAATGTGCTTCGCCCTTCAGAGCAACTTTATATTCTTCTTCAGGTTATTATCCAAACTGGACTATCCCCTGGTCCCCTAGCCTTTGTAGAGCTCTTACTAAAGCTTCATTGTGTCCTAGCGGGAGTCTGTATTCCAATAAATATTCTTTCAGCGAGTTAGTCAGGGTTTTTGCTGGTTCATCACTAATGGATTATCAACAACATGAGTACCAGTCGTCTTTCAGGGCACTTGGTTGGCATCCTCTGGGTCGTGGTCTCAGTATTGCAGGTCCAAGTAACTGTCTGCATCATTGGTCGGAATCTGTAGGGTACGAGATGCCCCTACTTTTAGCGGCAGTGGGACAAACCCTTCAGTTTCAGCTTCATGTTGGGCCATGACGGACTTCTAGAGTCCTACCTCTGACTCCTTCCTTAGTTAGTGACCGCTTGATGCAACAATAGTTAGGGCTACCTCTTCGAAAGCTGCCCTGGGAATCTGGTCTTGCCTATCAATGTTGTTCTTCAAAGCTAGGAGAACTTGACTCAGATCTCCTTTCATTATGGTGACGTCACCCTTTACTTGTTTGAGATCCTCTTTGAATGCAGATTGAGTTTCCTTGATTTCCTCCATTGCTTTCTGTTGGTAAGCCCTTGTTTAATATGGAGGCCAAGGAGGTGGAGACCTTCTTCTACCAATGGTTCAACTGGAGAGATGTTTTGAAAAATGAGTTTTGACATGATATGCGGGTGTTCGTGAATGCATGCGTGTGAATGAATACGTATGAATATGAAATGGTTACTTGTTTTGAATGTCTTATTCACTTGGGAATGTATTTGTATTCTGCTTATTATTTAACTTGGCGACTATCTTTAAAATAGATATGCAAACAGGATTTGGAAACAAGATGCCTTTACTGAAGGTAACATAATTCAGATATTGAAAAATATTACAATCTTAAACCAAAACTTCATTTGCGTGAAATCAAGCAAAAAGGAAATAAGTCTTCTAGATGCGCCTGCGGACATCTGATATTGAAATCATACCCTATTGCTGAACAAAGCTTGAGAAAGTCTTCGGCACATTATTTCCCTTTTGTGGCCTTGATTTCAGACATGTTTGGCGTGTTGACGCGGGCAAGTTATTTCCTTCGGTATCCATTTTTAAAGACAGTCACCGAGATCTTGAGTTTATTATTATCTTTTATACCCCCATGTGAATAAGACAAATGTAGGGTGAGGAATATATGAAATGCATGACGAATACCTGAAATGTATGAATGCATGGGTGTAAGGTTGAGTGACGGTATTTTGTGATAAGCACCCCTAGAAGGTAGGTTCCTTAATTTTGGCCTACAGTTGGTTTACCCTCCCAAAAGGTGGATTTATTAAGGGTGTCATGAATAACACCAGAGGGAAAGGGCACACGGGTCTCCCTTAGGTGGAGCCTCTTTACGGACTGAGACTTTCGTCTCAAAGTCGTGAAAGGTCTCGTCATGGGATTTTAGGTTAAGACCGTTACAAAGAGTCATGGGTGACCTTCCAAAGTCCTACTCGTCAAGAGGATATCTCTCGATAAGTATTCCTTTTTCAGAAGTTCACCGACTCTAGGGGAAGTCGTCACATAATCTCGCAGGGATGATGTACCCCCTAAGCTAATAAACGAACCTTCTTTCTAAGGGTTATATTGAAAATATTTTTGAGATAGAAAATCCCGCCACGCAGTAAATATATTATGATAAGAGAAATCGACAATAAATAAATAAATGCGATAAAGTAGATAAATGCAATAAATAAATAAAGAAAATAAAAATAAAAACCCAAAAATACCTAAACCTAGGGTTAAGGAGAGTCCCCAGCAGAGTCGCCAGCTGTTGCGACTGGTTTTTAAATCAAGAGTCGCCACTATTAGTTTTTATCCTAGGGAAGGGAACCTAACAAAAAACCCTAATTCACAGACAGAGATTCTAGGTTTCGGACTCAATTATACAAAAGGAAGGTGTTAGGCACCTTTCATCCACCTTGTTCACAAGGATATTAATCTCTAGGTTTAAGTTTGGGATAAACAGGGTTTTAAGTTTTAATTAGCAAGACTCGCCACGATTTTAGATCGCGTGCCTACGTATCCTCTTATGAGGAATCAGAGTCCCAATTCGTAGTTCGTATGGGTTGGTGTCTTTTAGGGGTTTTCAAACATATTTTGAATCACTTCGCACTCGGCCGGGAGTAGTGATTGCGAAGATTTGGACTGAGTGCGCGGTAAGTCAAAATTAGTTTGAAACCCATTTGCAAAAAAGACTGTTGATTAGCTTAATTTGTTCGCGAAAATAGTTTGATACTTGGTTTAAGTTTTTTAACTGTATTAATTGCGAAAATCTTGATTAATGCATGATAAAAAAAGATTTAATGCAATATATGAGAAAATAATATATGTACATGGATTGTCGAGAAAATAGTTTATATGCTAATTTAATAAATAGCAAACATATGATAGTAATAATAATATAAAAAATTAATGAGTAATAAAAATATATAAAATATTAATGAAATTTAGTACTACATGTTGTACCCCAAAATTTTCCCTCTCATTTTACTTAATACATACTCCTAGAGATCCTCAATTTGCTCAAGTTTGCCCAAGAGTTGACCAGACAAACTCTCTCCTAAGGCAGTGTGTCTCAAATTAGGGTTTCCATTTCCATCAAGATAGGTGAACTCCAGAGACCTCATATTCTCTCCATGGTCCTAATATGTTCTCAAGACCCTCCATGTCAAATTTTAAGATCTGCACAAGAAGTTTGCTCAGTCAATTGCTCAGATGCTTGAGAATCGACTATATTACGTCAAAAGTCAATTGTGGCCCACACACAGTCAAACTTCAATATTTTTGGTAAACTTCAACATTTTGAAGTGATATCCATCATTTGATCAAGGTTTGATCATGATTCTTCAAGGAATGCCCTAAATTCATCAAAACCCAAAAGTTGCTAAATTAGGGTTTCTTAGGAAAAGTCAACCAAACTTTGACCAAACATAACCTCCACATACTTTACCAATTTTTTTCCATCCAAGGCTAACTTTGAAGAGGATGCAATTCCATACAACTGATCTTCATCCCACAAGTTCAAAATATGCACTCATAAAAAGATATGAATTTCTGCATTATAGGTCCTTTTGAAAAGTCAACAAAAACACCTTTTGGGTCAAAGCTTCTTACATGAACATGGAATAACCAATTGAAATTAGACCAAAATGGTTTCTTAGGGTAAATCCTAAGCTTTCTAAAAAGTCCAAGAACACCTCTCTAGGGTTAAAATTGGAGGAGATATGCCTTGTCAAAGTTGACATTTTTTGAAAAATTGCCAAAAGTCAAATATGTTCAAAAGTGCATTTTTTACCAAATGGGCTTAGCATTTCATGATTGAACCTCACTTGTAGCATGGTCCACGACCCAAATGTTCACTCACGTGTTATTTGCTTCATTATTTATTTTATTTTGATTTTTTATTTATTAAAAATTGAATAAAATCAAATAATTGGTAAATAATATCAAAGATATGTTTTGATATGATTTTTGGATAGGATCTCAATCAAATTATGCTGAGATATCAAGACCAAATCGAATCAAGCATGATTGGTACAAAAATGGGATAATTTGGCTCAATATAGAAGGTTTGCATATGGATGAAGAATCAAATCAAATCTTCCAAAATTCCAAAGATATCATCTGTTTTTGCAACCCTAATTCGCTCTAGCATATATAATGAACAAGAACCAAGGATAAAACAGGGGTTGGCTGGCGTGAAAAGAAAGAACAAAGTTCCAATTTTTCAAAGAAAAGTGTAGATCCAATCTTGCTCCATAGGCCGTTTCAAGCGTTTCTAAAGATCAAGTCATATCCCTAGGCACTCACTGAACCTGTAGCAAGCATTTGCAAGGCCTGAAGCATCCAGAATTGCGCGCTACAACTCATACAGTTTGCATATTTTTTTCAAAATCGATTAATGTAATTCTTGCATTGTTAGCACATTTGATTGACATATTTTTGATCATTGACATGTTTGCAAGCTTACTGAATGGTTTGATTAAATTATTGACGCATATATGTGCCTTTGCCATTGTTAGGGTTTGCGTGTGCATTTTAGGGGTTTATCCTACAGGTTAAATTGGGCAAGAAGAAGGGTACCATGATGTTTACGAGATAAAAATGAATTAATCTATATAGTTAGAAATCATTTATCGTTTGTTTTGTGAATTTTGAAAGTTGCAGGGGCGATGGCTACAGGCGTTGTCTATAGGTAAATGGTCTTTATCTAAGGCGACAGACAGAGGAAGAAGATGGTGATGTGGCAGTCAACCATTGGATCATTCAAACTAGCGTGCGCTTTTATTCTGAGTCACTAATCCACTTATTTTTTCTATATTATATTTTGTTTCCATTGTTTGTACAACAAAGCAGATTGGTCCAGTGGTGAAACGCGTTGGTGGGAAGCATAAGGACCTGGGTTCGATCCTAGGTCCAAGCAATTTTCATTATTTTCTCAATTTCTATTCACAGATCTGGTGCATCAATCCCTTAAGCGTCTATCATGTGCCATCAAGATTCAACCATTGGATCATTATAGCATCAAATCCAATGCTTCCAGCCAGGAAGGACCATGGTGTGCTCTCAAGGCAGCACTACATGGAATCAAACGTAAGCTTGGGCCATCAACCTTGGGCCCAAGAGCAATTTCAGAATCACCCCCCCCCCCCCCCCCCCCTCTTGGGATGTTCAACAAGCAAGCCCATTCTCTTTTTTCTTATTCTTTTTATTTATTTCTTAATTATTTTTCTTTTTAAAATAACCTCAAAACAATTTCTATTTTTTATTAAACTAAAAAATCACAAAACACCAAAAATCATTTTTTCATAAAATATTTATTTTCTTTAATTAATTAATTAATTAAATTAGAAATTAGGTTAATTCAATCCTTTTTTGCAAATAAAACCAATTAGAAATTAGGGTTTAATTTGTATTAATTTAATTGTTTTCTCAAATAAAAATGCTCTAAAAAATATGTTTCTCTCAATTAGGGTTTTAGGTTATTTTTTAAGTGTCCTCGTACTTAATTCGCCGCGCGTTTAATTAATTCTTTTTGTATTTTTTGTAACTACCAATGGTTTGTAATAGCTTTAAAAATTAGGGTTTTTATTTACTGTTTAATCCCCGGTTTTTGGTTATGTAATTAACCCCCCTCCCCGAAGCCTTGTAATAGCTAGGTTTATTTTCTCGCACTTTAAATTCCTGCAAATCTTTAATTATCTAGATGCATGGCTAATAGGATTGTATGGAAAGATGTTTGAAAATTAAAACGGTAGCTCACTTAATGTGCAAAGACTAATTAACTGAAAAAATCACGTGCACATACTTCACTCTTAGGGTTTGCCTCACTTCGGTTGCCTTCGATAAAATAGTCATTTAAGCATAGGAGATTTTAGTGGTCTCCCTCCTGTCTAAAAGATCAAATGTCCCATTCGAATGTTGCCTCAGAAATGTTGCCTCGGAAAGATCTTAAGACTCTAGGGTTACTACTAAGGTTTCCTACCCATTTCTCTGGTGACTGTACTTATCCCTTTCGAACGTCCCTTACAAACTCCAACGAAGGGGCTACCTACTCCTTAATAGAAGGATAGTGCTGTCTAAAGGAAATGAGAACAAACAACCTTTTTTCGAGTAGGTAGAATCTTAAGTACTTGCTTAACAAAACTTTTCACACAAACACTTCTCAAAACAATTTTCAACTACAAACTTTGTCACACCCTTGAGGATTGATACAAGGGTTATCAAAACATACATTTTTTTTTCCAAACAAGTACATACACAAGCAATTTTAAAAAGATGAGCAAGTACCTAAGAGCCCATGGAAAACCATGGATAGAAAGGGTGCTAACACCTTCCCTTTCTATAATCTACCCCCCGTACTCATAAATATTCTCGAAAAAGGTTTTTTTGTTCTTTTTCCTTTTCCGAATTGGATGAAATAAAAGTCGGTGGTGACTCTTACTTACCGCGACATTTGTGAACAAAAAACACAAACCAGTATCAACCGTCGGTTCTGCCACTGTATCCTAGAACTGGCGACTCAGCTGGGGAATAATGTATAAAGTGGGGTTTACCTTAGGATCTAGGTCATTTCAAAAATTGCTTTCTTCTCTGTTTGCTTTATTCTTAAAGGGTTTTGCTTGGGTTACTATAGATCCTACACCCGGATTTATGGGCACTTATTAGGTAAACAACAATAGACCATGGAGACTGTACGGCGTAGAACGATATGGTTTAAGCGATGTCTGTGTTGGTGTGGCACTTTGGTTGGTACCGGTATCCTTCGTGGGGAAACAAGGAGAATACAAGGCTGCCGCGCGGTGTCGTGAAGCACTAACGGACCTTAGAACCTTAGTTGACTAAACTTGGCCATTAGAAAGTAGTAAGATAGCCGACCTCAGTATAAAGCTGAGGATTGGTTGATACTTGATGCTACACTCATTGAGATCAGACTTTCAAGATATTTCAACCGCAAGAAAAGATTGCTTGAGCTGAGACAATGCCCGATAAAGGATGGTCAGTGATATTGAGATCCCTTAGAACCCGGTTACTTTTTAAGACAAGTTTGAAACCAACTAAACTTTAAGAGGGTATGACCTTTAACCTCATGCAGGCCTTAAATATAAGGACTTGGTGTGATTTGAGTGTGTTTGCTATACTTGTGGTTTATCATGACATCATGCATCATAACATATCATCCATTCTTATTGCACTAACTATTTCAAAGACCAAGGGAATTTATCTTTGTTCTGTTTTACAGATCATGGCTTCCGTTCATAGAAACACTATCCGAATCAACCTTGTGAAGATACCTTCCCAACTCAAAGAGCTAGTATCAAAGGTTTCTGAAACTTCTGCGTTCACTAAGAGACATGGTCAACTTCTCAACTTGGTTACTTCAAACTTTGGTGAAAAGATGATGAGTGTACTCTTTCAGTTCTTTGATCCCAAGCACCACTGATTCACCTTTCCAGACTATCAGTTGGTGCCTACCTTGGAAGAATTCTCTCAGCTGTTGGATATATCCATTCTTGAACAGTTTCCCTTCACAGGTAAAAAAGAAGTTCCTAAGCTAGAAGTCATTGCCTTAGCTTTGCATCTGAAACGGGCCGATGTGGTATCCAATTGGGAAATAAGAAACGGAGTCAAGGGTTTTCTAGCTAAGTTTCTGATAGACAAGGCCCAACTTTTTTGGGATGATATGGATTTTCAGGCTTTTGAGGAGATTTTGGCTCTTCTAATCTATAGGTTAGTCCTATTCCCTAATCCGGACTCATTCATATATGTGAATGCTATCAAGATCTTCCTCTCCCGCAACCCTGTACCTACCTTGCTCGAAGATATTTTGCACGCTCTCCACACTCGTACCATGAAGAGAAGAGGGATTCTTATGTGTTGCATGCCATTGCTGTCGAGGTGGTTTACTTCTCACCTCCCTAAGTCCGTACTGGAGAATGAAGAAGGTATGGGTTGGTCGCAAAGGATAATGTCACCCGCTCACATGGATACTCTCTGGTGTTCCCGAGCTATGGAAAACACTGCTATTATTGACCGCTGTGGGGAGTACCCTAATGTCCCATTACTTGGTATCAGAGGGGGTATAACCTACAATCTTTGTTTAGCTCTGCGACAATTTGGTTACACTCGAAGAGATGGTCCCCATGAGTTACTTATCGAGGGCATTGCATTTAACTATGAGGATAATGTTCAAGAGTATCGCCGGAGATTCATACGAGCTTGGGGCATGGTAAACAGATCTGGCGCCAAGGCTTTGGGGCCACAAGCTTCCATTCCTATGGAACGTTACCTCCAATGGGTACGAGCTTGCACCCAGAAGCTTATGATGCCCTATGTGGCTGTTTTACTAGTGATTGTGGAACCCACTATTGAAGGGGGTATTCCTTACACGATTTTATATCCTTATATGCCCACTGATCTTGGGGAATTACAGAGGTATTGGATTCAGTTGATGAAGGAGCGGGATACTTACAGGGATCAGTTCCATGCTCAGGAGAGGAAGGTTTTAGATCTCACAAAGCAGCTCCACGAGGAAAAAGGACTCAATGATTATCTCGGCACAAAAAGGAAGCATCCATGGGAATTTTGATTTCTTTTCTAGTTTTAGATTTGTTTTTAATTGTAACGCCTAAAAGGAATTTGAACTTTGAATTCAACTAATAAAGTCTTTGTTTTATTTTGGTGTGCAAATTTAAATTTCCCAAAGTCTTTGAAATCATTGCATGTGCATCCCATTCATAACATTGCATGTACAGGTACCATTACAGGTTTCTCATCTTCTTCGCTGTTTATTTCAGCAGAAATGTCTTTCGAACAAAGCATCAAGGACCTGCAGGCACAAAATGCCCAGTTCCAACAAATGTTCATAAGTCTGGAAAAAGGGCAGGAGGATCTGAAAGCCCTCATCCTGAAAGAGAAAAAGAAAAAGAAGAAGGCTACCGGTATTCTGAATATGGGCAGAAGGTTTGGAGAGTGGTTGAAGCAACAAGTCGATCTGACCTCTTTATCTAAGGAATGGGAGAATCAAGAAGAAGAGACAGGGGAGAAGGACCTCAGTTATGTAGTTTCTGACAATGATACCGACTACAATGATGAGAAATATCCTCCTACTTAGTATAGATACAAGCAATTGGAAGATCGTTTGAGTGCCATGGAAGTTCAGAGGATACCTGGACTGGATTTCAAAGAATTGGGATTGGTGTCAGGAGTGGTCATCCCGCAGAAGTTCAAAGCTCCAATTTTTGCTAAGTATGACGGGGTGTCCTGCCCAAAACTCCATCTCCATTCTTATGTCAGAAAGATCCAGCCCCACACCGCTGATAGAAATCTGTGGGTTCATTTATTTCAAGATAGTCAGTCAAGAACTCATCTTGAATGGTTCTACCAGCTGGAGGGAGCCAATGTCCGAAATTGGGAAGATCTGGCTGCTGCTTTCTACAAGAAGTATCAATACAACACCGACCTTGCTCCTACTCGTACTCAACTCCAGAGTATGTCCATGGGTGCAAGTGAAGGCTTTAAAGACTATGCACAGAAATGGAGAGAGTTGGCTGGAAGAGTTCAACCCTCGTTGTCTGATAGGGAGTTGGTTGATATGTTTCCGGGGATGCTATCTGGTCAATTTTTCAATCATTTAATCGGCAACTCGTCAGCTGGTTTCATCGAGTTGATTCTAACTGGAGAAAGAGTAGAATCTGGGATTCAGAGCGGCAAGATATAAAAGGATACCTCTTCGAGCTCATTAAAGAAGCCTTTTGCTGGTAAGAAGGAAGCGAGTGCCATCTATCGCCCGAGGGGCCAAAACAGGGCTGTACATTGTCAGATAGTAAGTTTCGTAATGATACCTAGGCCTACAGTTGCTCCACAATGCAACAATCAATAAATAGTGGAAATACCACAACAGCAGTTTACCCGAATCAACATGACATTGGCTGAAGTTCTACCTCATCTGCTGAGATCCAACTTGGCAACCTTGAAAGAGGCTCCCAAGAATCCAAATACTACATCTCCCCGATATAATCCAAATGCGTGGTGTGCCTATCATTCTGAGAGTCCTGGCCATGATACCGATGATTATTGGGCTCTAAGGAATAAGGTACAAGATCTGATTGAAGCCAAGGAAATTGAGTTCGATGCTCCGGAGAAGCCCAATGTCATAATTACTCCCATGCCTAAGCACGGTCGTGGAATTAATGCTATTTTTTGTACCCCAAAATTTTCCCTCTCATTTCTCAAGGATTTTCTCACAAGATCTTTTATGATGTCAAGTTTGCAGTACTGATACATCAATTTAGGCTTGAAATTGGCACAAGGGCAAAATGGTCAATTACATACTGGAAAGTCAAACTTTGACTTTTTGGTCAACATTAAGTTTCAAATATCACAATTTATCAAGACATTCAAAAATATCAAGCTTGATCATCAAGAAGTTAAGAAAGTCAAAAGTCAACTTGAAAAGTCAAGATTTCCAAGACTTAGAAATTTTCTAAGTGTTTTTTATACATGATAATTCCATCACTTCATGCCATTCTTTCACCAAGATGCAAGACATTTAAAGGGAAACTTTCAACATGAAAGTTGTAGATCTCCATGACATCTACAACATTGCTTTACACAACCTCTCCTAGAAGTGCTTGTATTTTGAGTTATAAATTCATGAAGTCATGACATTTTCATTTAACACTTAGAGAAATTTTCAATAGATTTTGTTTAGGATTTTATCCTAACTTCTTGGCATTTTTTCACATAGTTCCAAGATGATTTTGTCAAAATGGCCAACATGAAAGTTATAAAGGGTGTTTCAAGATTTCCAAAACATCCAAGAGCATGCATTTATCATACTTGAGCTAGGAGATTCAAGGGCATGAAGTTGAGCATCCATTCTTGAATTGCAAGCCCTTTTTCTTGAAGAACACATAATCCAATTGGCATGATGTGCTGCATAATCTCACTTTGCAGGTCTTGTGACTTGCAAATCTCAACATAATTTAATTTTTACACAAGAGCTTGAGCTATTACCCAAGTGTTTCAGCCATTGTCCAAAAGATCTTTCCATTTATGGCATAAAGGCACCATTGCTACTCTTGAAAAGCAAGCCTTTTGGTGCAAAGTTTGTTTTGAGCTCATACCTTGTTTGTTTATGATTTCACTCCACCATAAAACATGGAAATCAACCCCTCTAAACCAGCAACTTTGGTACTTCATCTTGGAACCATGGAGTACTTCACATAGTTTGATACTTACATCCTAACCAAACCATAACATGTGGTGTTGTAAACATATTCAGCCTTTGTTCACAAGTCCTTTTCCTATAAATAGAAGAAGCATTTGCAAGACAAAGAGGTTTGAAAGAGGTTAGAAAAAAATAGAGAGAACAGCCAGAAGTTTTATTGATAAACCCTTAAAATCTCATATTCACAAAAGCCATAACAGTCCATAAAACCTCCACTCTTGAGTTTTGAAGTCTAAACCTTTAAACCTCTCACACTTTGCATATTCCATCTAAAAACCATCCAAACATTTCATACCACACAGAGGTCGTTCAAGTAACCTTCAACAAAAAAGGAAAGTATAGCAGCCTGTTGGAGCTTCCTTAAGGTTCATACAACATTGTGATATGGTGGCCAGAATCGGGCTCGTGGTTTCCCTATTTCGTTAAGGAATTTGCTGGTTTTCATTTTGCATTTGTGTTCGCAAAATGTCGCGGTAAGCAAGAGTCGCCACCGTCTTTTATTTTATCCAACAAGGAAAGGAAAAAGCATAGAAAAATTCCTTTTTTGAGATATTTCTGAGTACGGGGGATAGATTATAGAAAGGGAAGGTATTAACACCCTTTCTATCCATAGTTATCTACGGGCTCTTAGGTACTTGCTCATCATTTTCAAAAAAATTCTTCTTTGTGTTTGTGGGTTTTGAAAAAGTTTTTGTTTTAACTTCGATTTAACTCTTGCTTGTCTTCAAGAGTGTAATGAAGTGTTTTTGAAAACTTTGTTTGTAAAGGAGTGTAAATGTGAAAAATTTGTTTGGAATGAGCAAGTAATTAAGAACTAATCTACCTACTCGAAAAAATAATCGTTCTATGTTCGTTTCCTTTAGACAATGCTATCCCACTATTATTGAGTAGGTAGCACCGTCGTTGGAGTTTTGAGGGTCAATTCGAAAGGGACGTACGGTCACTAAAGCAATGTTAGGACGTCTTAGTAATTACCCTAATATCTTAGATCAATTATTCGAGGCAACAATTCTGAGGCAACCATTCCGAGACAACTTTTCCGAATTGGGACTTTGATCTTTATTTAGACAAAAGGACGACCACTAAAGCATCCTATACTCAATGACCATTTACCGACGGCAACCAAGTGGGAGTGTACCCTAGGAGTGCGCATGTGCGAATGATTCAATTTCAGTTTATTTATCTTTCCACATTTAGGGTGATCTAACTGTTTTAAAATTAATCATACATTCTTGTCATGCATCCCTATATCATACATCTAACAGTTAATAATTTGCGGAATTTAAAGTGCAGAATTTAAACTACGCTATTACAAGGCTTCAGGTATTTACATAGCCAAAAACAAATCCTTTGAAAATAAAGCGATAAATGTAAATAAACGTCCTAATTAAACTATTACAAACTGTAGGCAGTTATATCAATATGGTAAATAATAAAAATAAAGCGCGCGAGAAGAATTAAGATCGACGAGAATTTAAGGTTTTGACCCTTCTAACCTAATTAAAAGAAAAATTGTTTTTTTTGTTGTTTTTAATAAATGAAATAATTTTCCTAAATTAAATATGCAATTAATTAGTTAATTAAATTAATTAATAAAAATAATTACATGACCTATTTTGGTTTCTTTGGTTATTTTAGGAAAAAATAATATAATTAAGTTAGTAATAAAACCTATTTATTCTAATTATTTTAAAGTTATTTACAAAAAGAAATTTAAAGTTTTACCTAAAATTAAAATTTAATTAAGAAAAAATTCTAAATCTATTTTTATGTGATTTTTATATTTGGTTATTGATAAAAAAATAAAAGGGATTAAAAGAAATAAACAAAACGAATAAAACATGAAAATAAAGATGGACCTAGTAGCAAAAGTAAACAGGGGGTGCAATCATCAGAAATCCCTAGGCCCAAATCTTCGAAAGCTTCATGCTCTAACTATGGTGTTTTTTGATTCTTGCAAGGAATCTATGATTCAACCATCAATAATTGTTCTATATAAACTCAAACAAACGTTATCATACCATAAAATGTGATTAAAATTAGAGATTCAAAGTTTAAAATTATACCAAACCGGTGTTGTCAAATGAGGGGCGTGCTAGGCGTGTGATGGATTGATCTTGGGCCTTGTAAGACTCTTGAGGACTTAAAGAGGATGGTTTGATGCTTGATGTCAATTGAGAGAGACTAGAACCTCGAGATATGACTTGCACCAATTCTTTGATTTATGGAGAGCTTTTTGAAGAGCTTTTAGAGAGCTTTTTGAAGAGCTTTTTAGAGAGGATTTTCGTCCCTTTCAAGCTTGTATGGCTCTATATTTATAGAGGAGAATTAGGGAACAAGAAAACATGGAAAAAATCTCCCTCATAATGTTGTGTTTTAAGACCACGATCAAGATTTAAAAAAAATTCCATATTTGATAATTTTATGCCATTTTCACATGTGGATGAACCTGGACATATTTGAAAAGTCATTGCATGAAATCAATTGACATAAACCAGCATAAAACTTTCCCAAAATGGATTCACATCAAAATTTACATTATTTCCATTATTTATTTATTTAATTCTGAATTTTAATGAATAAAATATCAAAATAAATAACATAAATAGTAGAAAAATGTATGGGTGGGCTTAGAGGTCGTGGACCATGTTAGGAATGAGTTTCACACTTGAAAAGATAGGCCCATTTGGAAAAAATCTAAGTTTGGTCAATATTTGCTTCATGCATTTTTTCAAAAATTGTCCAACTTTGACAATGCATATCTCTCTCTCAATTTTAACCTTATGAGGGTGTTCTTATACTTTTTAGAACTATTGAGGTGTCCTATAATCAACCCTTTTGGTATCATTTCAATTTGATATTCCATGCTCATGTATGAAGCTTTGACAAAGAGGGTGTTTTTGTTGACTTTTCAAAATGACCTATAATGTCCAAATTCATAACTTCTTGTGAGTGCATATTTTGAACTTGGGAGCTGAAGATGGATTTTATGGAATTGCATCCTATTCAAAATGAGCTTTGGATGGGTCATTTCTCATAAAGTATGAGAAATTTATGCTTGGTCAAAGTTGAGTTGACTTTTCCTACAAAACCCTAATTTAGCAACTTTTGGTTCTTGATGAATTATGAGCAATCCTTGATGAATCATGATCAACCCTTGATAAAATGATGAAATCTATTTAAAAATGAGGATGTTGACCAAAAATATTGAAGTTTGACTGTATGTGGGCCACAATTGACTTTTTCCCTAGCACAGTCGATTTTCAGGCCTTTGAGCAATTGACTGAGCAAATTTCCTTTGTAGGGCTTGAAACTTGACATGGATGATCTTGAAAACATATTAGGACAATGTTGAGCATTTGGGGTCCCTTGGACTCAAGCAACTTGATGCAACATGAAACCCTAATTTGAGGTAGAGTGCCTTAGGAGAGAGCTTGTATGGCCAACCCTTGGACTACCTTGAGCAACTTGGGGATCTTTCTTGAAATGTTTTGAGAAATATGGGAGGGAAAATTTTGGGGTACAACAGCTGCCCCTGTTCAATCTTCTTAAACCTAAAGATTTATATTGACTTTCGTGCCTTTCGTGATCCGAAGGTGGAAGAGGATTGAACACTAGAGTGCCCAGAAATTTGCACTCGCATGAAGTGGTAATTGTCTTGTGATGTCGGGAATGGGCTTACAGATTCCATTTGGAAATTGATGACGAGGGGATGGGCTTAAAGATTCCATCTGAAGGAGTGTTGATCGCATAAGAGATTCCTTAGCGAGAGCTCATATACATGTCGTTGAGGAAGATTCCGTTGGCGAGGGCTGATCTTTGTTGAGAGAAGTAGAATTTTAGGAGCTTCGGTCGTCCGTATTACAATGAGGAAACATCTCTGTTGATTTTTAGGAACTTCGGTCGTCCTTATTCTATTGAGGAATTATCTCTGCTGACATTTAGGAACTTCAGTCATCCGTTATTCAACTGAGGAGTCATCTCTGCTGACATTTAGGAACTTCAGTCATCCATTGTTCAACTGAGGAATCATCTATGCTGACATTTAGGAACTTCAGTCATCCGTTATTCAACTGAGGAATTAACTCCGGCTTGAGGAAGCGGAAGTGAACTGTGTATCTAGTTGTGTAAAGGCTGCACCACGACCTACTAGGGAAAGGTGAAACCAACCATGTTTGATAGGTCTGGGTCTTACATTGTTGTGGACTACTATCTGGAGATAAGAGAAAAGAAACCTGGATAGTAGGGTTATGAGAAGGAACCTGGGTAAGGTTGCTTTGTGAGGAGTTTGGATAACATTGCGTCTGAACCGAGAAGGAACCTGGGTAAGGTTGCTTTGTGAGGAGTTTGGGTAAAACTACGCCTGAACCGAGAAGGAACCTTTGTGAGGAGTTTGGGTAAAACTGCGTCTGAACCGAGAAGGAACCTGGGTAAGGTTTCTTTGTGAAGAGTTTGGGTAGAACTGCATCGGGACTGAGGAGGAACCTAGGTAAGGTTGCTCCATGATGGGTTTAGGTAAAACTGCATCTGAACTGGGAAGAAACCTAGGTAAGGCTGCTTCATGAGGAGTTTAGGTAAAACTGCATCTGAACCGGGAAGAAACCTAGGTAAGGTTGCTTTGCGAGGAGTTTGGATAAAACTACATCGGGAAATTGTAAGGAGGAACCTGGGTAAGGTTGCTTCAGGATGAGTCTGGGTAAAACTACATTGGGAAATTGTAAGGAGGAACCTGGGTAAGGTTGCTTCAAGATGAGTCTGGGTGAAACTACATCGGGAAATTATAAGGAGGAACCTGGGTAAGGTTGCTTCAGGATGAGTCTGGGTGAAACTACATCGGGAAATTGTAAGGAGGAACCTTGGTAAGGTTGCTTCAGGATGAGTCTGGGTGAAACTACATCGGGAAATTGTAAGGAGGAACCTGGGTAAGGTTGCTTCAGGATGAGTCTGGGTGAAACTACATCAGGAAATTGTAAGGAGGAACCTGGGTAAGGTTACTTCAGGATAAGTTTGTGTAAAACTTTCAGGAGGAACCTGGGTAAGGTTACTCTGTGATAAGTTCGTGTAAAAATTCAGAATGAACCGGGGTAAGGTTACTTTGAGATAAGTTTGTGTAAAACTTCAGGAGGAACCTAGGTAAGGTTACTTTGTGATAAGTTCGTGTAAAACTTCAGGAGGAACCTGGGTAAGGTTACTCTGTGATAAGTTCGTGTAAAACTTCAGAATGAACCAGGGTAAGGTTACTTTGAGATAAGTTTGTGTAAAACTTCAGGAGGAACCTGGGTAAGGTTACTTTGTGATAAGTTCGTGTAAAAATTCAGAATGAACCGAGGTAAGGTTACTTTGAGATAAGTTTGTGTAAAACTTCAGGAGGAACCTGGGTAAGGTTACTTTGTGATAAGTTTGTGTAAAACTTCAGGAGGAACCTGGGTAAGGTTCCTTTGTGATAAGTTCGTGTAAAACTTCAGAATGAACCAGGGTAAGGTTACTTTGAGATAAGTTTGTGTAAAACTTCAGGAGGAACCTGGGTAAGGTTACTTTGTGATAAGTTCGTGTAAAACTTCAGGAGGAACCTGGGTAAGGTTACTTTGAGATAAGTTTGTGTAAAACTTCAGGAGGAACCTGGGTAAGGTTACATTGTGATAAGTTCTTGTAAAACTTCAGGAGGAACCTGGGTAAGGTTACTTTGTGATAAGTTAGTGTAAAACTTTATTCAGAAATATATGAGAAAGGACCCGTGTAAGATTTTTTTCAGGATAAACTCGTGTGAAGCTGCATTTAGGAGAAACCCGTGTAAGATTTCTTCGTGACGAACCCGTGTAAAGCTGCATTTGATCGTGCAGATAATTACTCTATTTAGTTTCCGGAGTTAATCTTGAACTTGTTAGAAGTTGTTGATGATAACCATCTTTCCTGAAACGGTACATGATTAATCGTATATGATGCATGACATGCATTGTATGATGATGTTCTCAAAATAAATGAGATTATGCTGTATGCAATATGTATGCGCACGTCATGGTGTATGAACATGAAATGCTATTGTGGTACGTCCGAGTTTGGGAAAATAAATCCCTGACTGTTGTTGGAGAATAAAGAGTTTCACTCGCTGGAGGTAACGACCGAAGATGATTTGGAGAATAATCCTGCAGGAGAGATTAACTCCGCTGGGGAATGGACTGACGAGGAAATGACTCTGTGGGGAGTATATACTCTGCTAGAAGATCTGCTGATTTGGAGAAATAAAACTCAGCTGGGGATGAATTACTATTGCTGGTGACAGTGAACCCTGTTGGGGATTGAATTTCTGTCTGTGAAAGGAATGAACTCCGCTGGGGATGATTTTCCAATGGCGACTTCACTGGGGATAATCTTTTAGACTCTACTGGGGGTAATCTTCCAGACTCCACTGGGGATAATCTTCTAGTGCTAGTGATAGATAAACTCTGCTTGGGGAGAATATTACCGACCCATTCGTGGTTGCGAGCCTTAGCTGGGGAGAATTAACACCACTGTCCTTTTCTTACTCTGCGGGGAGTGTAGATGTTACTGGGACGCGTGCTGAGGATATGACAATGACTTTGCATCGAGACTTTTTTGCCCCTGTATCTGCGGGAGAAGGTGCCTGCAGAGGCCTTGTGGATCGAGTATTATTCCAACCTATGATGTGCTTGGTAATTGCCGATTCAAATGACAAATCATCTTCTTGTAGGCTAGTGACGAGATGACGGGAAATAGTCGTACACTTTAATCCCTAACTTTTGCCTGGACTGTCTTTTCATATTTTCAGTCCACCGGGATACCCTTTCTTGCCCAAGCCGCCTTTTTAAGTTTTCAACTTGTCGGTGTACAAATCTTTTTTTGTTTTTATCCCTAATTTTTGCCCGAACCCTTTTGGTTCGTCGGGATGCCCTTATTTTTTCCTAAGCCTGTCAACCTAGCGGGTCTTTGTTCATGCGCAGTATTTTCTGACTATGTCCATGCTCTCAGGGTGTAGGGAGTTGTCATTGTCGGTAGTGTTGTGTTGCCATACTACCAGAAGATGTTCGTTTGATCATACAAGATTCGTTGCTGGAATTCATGTCCAATGCCCCAAGTGATTCAGATGGAGATCTGCCCCTGGCTATTTGGCATCTTTGAGAGACTCCTTGAATCTTGACTTAACTTCCCCAGATGATAGACAATGCTCATGCCGTGCCCCTTGGTTGGAAGTGTTTTTTCCACTTGAGGTGACCCTTTTTATTGAAAAGGTTTTTGTTCACTAGATATTTGTCGTGCGAATTTCTCTGCTGTTGAACAAATAGTCATATGCAAACAATGTTATTTTAAGAATGAAAAGCTTATGTCTGTTTTGAAGTTCTTTGAAAATGCAGTTTTCAATAAAACAAGCGAATTTTTGTAAAATGTGATGTCAACTCAGGATTTACAGCAAGCCCTACAGGAGTCAGGATACCTTTTGTAACAATATGCTTTCAAACTAACCCATGCCTCAGCTAGGACTTTTAAGGGTTATAACGTGGTCTTGTTCACGGTTCAAGAAACAAAGGATAAAGGCTCAGATTTTATTTGTACCCACCCATTATTCGTGATGTTCTTCGATCCTAAACTCAGCTAATTGTGCATTTAGACCCCGTTTTGAGTCTTTGCTCTGATATTCCAGTGATGGTTCAGATACTGACAGATTATTTTGAACAGGCAGTCATTTTGTTGAGAGTTTGTAGGACCTCTTTCTTTTTGATTTCCTTATCCCTGTCTTTTTGCCTGAACTGTTTCTTTCTTGTGATTACAGTCAGCAGGATGCCCTAGTTTTTTTTCTTAAGTCCCTTTCATAGGTTTTGACTTAATTTTTATTTGGAGGGATAATGAATGCCTGTCCTGACGATTATAGGGAACCATCACTGTCTTTTAGTTTAGGAGAACGTCTTTGATGCCATTCATTGTGCACCTGGATTAACTGAGAAAACTACCCTACCCCAGGTTGTGATTAAGGGTTTTAATTTGTGTGAAAAGAAAAACTCCAACTTCTTTGGCTCAAAGGGGTTGACTAGGGATTATCTTCCTTATAACTCCACTGTTTAGGATTTGAAACAATGCCTGTTCAAAAGCATATTGTAGAGATTGTGGTATCATTTTCGTCATCCTCCCTCTAAAGGCTTAGAATTTTTTAATCGAGAGTTGATCATCACAAAAAATTGAAAGCAATTTGAATATAGTGAATACGAATGGATTGATTCAAAACAGACATATGCAATGTGTGATACGGTGGGAGAACTGACTAGGGTTTTGCGTTTTTTTCGCAAATGTTTCGGTTGAGCAAGAGTCGCCACCGACTTTTTACTTTATCCTAAGGAAAGGTTTAAAAAGCACAGCAAAAACCTTTGAGATTTTTCTTGGGTTCGGGGAGTAGATTATAGAAAGGGAAGGTATTAGCACCCTTTCTATCCATGGTTATCCATTGGCTCTTAGGTACTTGCTTAGATCAACTTGCCTTGGTTTTCAATTGTTTGAAATGGTGCTTTGTGCGTGGTTTTGAAAAGGTTTTGAAAAAGATGCCTTGTCTAGGCTACCCTTGTAACAATTCTTTACTCGAATGTTTTACAAAAGGTGTTTGTCTTTTTTGAAAAGATGTTTCAAGGTTTTTTGAAAGTTTGTTTTGAAAGTGTGATTTGAAAAATAGGCAAGTGTTTTTGATTTGCAAGTTGACAAGTACTTAAGAGCTATCTACCCTAAAGTTCTCGAAGATTTTTGCTATGTTTTAACCCTTTTAACAATTTTGTTCCACCATTGCATTTGGTGGACAATCTTGTGTTAGGATGTGAAAGGGACGGGCGCGGGTCATCGTTTAGACCATAATTGCAATGGTACTAAGTATCTTTGGGCAATTTTTCCTTGAAAGGGACTTGATCATTTTAGGCAACTTTTCGAAAGCGTCATCGAGGGACTATGATCATTTGAATTGTTTTTGTTTTGCCCAAAGAGACCTAACATGCAATATGGCCCATTTATTGAAGGCAACAAGTGGAATACCCTAGGGGTGCAAGTGTGATATGTTTTGTCCATTTTCATGCTTGATTATCTTGAAATTAGGTCAAACTATTTTGTTCTTTTTTATTTGCATACAAACCCTAATTCTAACATGGTATATTTAGAAAGCGTTAAAGTGCGAAAAGTAAAATTCCTACACTATTACAACACAATATGGGAAGGGGGGTACAAATGTTCAAATGGGGGGTATTTGACAAGAAGTTTAAATCTAACTATTACATCAATTTGGAATATTTACCAAGTAATCAATTGCATAAATTAAATGGAAATAAAATAAATATGCAAAATGCAAAAAGGGTTTTTATATGTATGAAAAAGAGTATTTTTTATGTCAAATAAAATAAAAATGAAAAGTATTATTTTGGAGTTTTTTGTGTTTTAAGGGTAAAACCCTAATTTTATTAAGTAAATATATTAACTATTTAATATTTATAATATTTAATAATTATATACAAAAATAAAATAAAATGAAGTATATTTATAAAAAAGGGTATTTTTTGAGGTCAAATATTAGTAAAAGAAAAATGTAGGTATTTTTGTATTTTAACCTAAATATACTAATATATATATATATATATATATATATATATATATATATATATATATATATATATATATATATATATATATATATATATATATATATATATATATATATATATATATATATATATATATATATATATTAATTTCTAAATATGTATTATATATATAAAAATAATAATATTTAATATTTATAAAAAAAGGTATATTTTATATAAAATATTTTAAGAAGATAAAACAAAATAAAAATGAAAATAAAATGGTGTTTACATTATTTTTGGTATTTTTAATAAAAGTAAGTTTATGTATTTATTTATGTACAAATAACTAATCTAAACAAATAAATGCCTATAAATTCAGAAATGGTGTAAAAAATTATTTTTATATTTTTAATATCATGAGGAAAAATAAATAAGCCAGAATGAAAAAAGAAAAGTCAAAAAATCAATAAAACAAACAAAATGGGCTCAGGGGGTGTAAAACCAAAAACATGGTGTGAAAAGAAATATCAAAGCAGGCCCAGCCCACGTGGCTTCTTCTTCAACCTCTGGACAGAAAGATGTTCAAAAACGCGCGCCTGAACACCAATTCAAACATCTGGATTCCTTGATCTTTTGCACAAACTTACAACATAAGAAATGTTAAGCATTGAATCACGATTCTAAATATGTAAAGAACTCATCCTAACTCTCAGAAATGAGAGAGAATTTCATCATTCCCAAATCCTAACCTAAGTTTTTTTATCAATATTCAGACCTTAAATTCTCATAGCTCAGGCAAAATAAATGGAAAGTAAAAGTATGTATAGATTCAGGGGCATGAGTAGAACACTTTTTATTCACAAACTTAGAGCTAATGATGCCTACACTAAGAGTTAGAAGTTCAAGAAGACACCTGTTCAGTTGAAGTTGTATCTGATGATGGAGGTACTTTCAGAGCAAGGTGATGATTGGTACAGCTTCCTTGATGTCTAGGGATGCTATTCCAAGTTTTACTTTGCTTTGAAACACTTTGAATCGAGCTAGGGAACTTCAACTGCAAAACAAGAAAGTGAAAATGGTGGAACTGATTAGAGGAGTTACAGGTCGTGTTTGATGTTTGGGTTAGCTTCAAGGGATGTTATGGAATGTGTTTGATGAGTTCTTAGCAAGAATGCATGGAAGGGATGAGAGTTGGAACTCAAACTGCAGTAGGCCCTGTTTTTGTGCAGTTTGATGGTAGTTCTGTGTTCTAGAGGGCAATGGAGGTATTGGAGTTGTGTTCTAGCTCCGTTAAGATGTCTTGAATGTGTACAAAGTATTTGCTTAAGGGTTCTATTGCTGAGATCAAAGTTGTGTTACAAAATGCTAGGTTTCTTAACACTTAAGCAAGAAAAGGTAAAGTTGGTGTTTAGACAGGTAGAGGCCCCCATAACATGATGCAAACCTTGGCATTGATCAGTGTGATTAGTCCCTAAACTTGTGCCAAAGGGATTTGATCTGTACTTCTTGGATTTTCATTTTGACATAAAGCTTACTTTTGCAAAAATGGTTAAAGTGCTTTATCTATTTTGGGATTAATCCATCATGCAATGCTTGAACACATAGAACATGGTCTTGGCACAAAGAGTTTGCATTAAATTTATGAGTGTTGGATGGTTTAGGGGCCTGTAATCAAGGGAAGCATGCTGATTTGAAAAATTGCACAAGTTATGGACATGGAAATTGGCCAATTCAAAAGTGAGTTTTTGCCATATTGCAAAATTCGATTCTCTCAAGTCATGAGGTTGTTTGATGAGTTCTTGGACATTTTGGAAAGCTTGGAATGTGTACTACAATCCATCTTTGAAATGCAAATTGAAATTCCAAGTGGAAGTATGTGAAAAATGGTCTTGAAGTTAGGTAAAAACCTTGCCTAAAATAGGTCAAATTTTCACTAAGTTAAGAATGATTTGGTACCCTTGTTCCAAAAATTGTAACTTGAGCTACAAGCCTCTTTTGGGAAAACTTTGTGAATCAAAGTTGTAGATTATGTAATAGGCTACACCTTTCATGTTTTGACTTTTGCTTGAATCCAAATGAATCTTGGTGAGAAAGTGGGGCAAAGTTAAGAAAAAATTAGGGTTTTTCATAACTTAGAAAAATTCTAAGTTATGAAAAATTCCCATTTCAAACCCTAATTTGCATTTCTTGATTTCTTGATGAACAAGTTTCATGATTTGGCATGTTTTGATGAAAAAAGAATCTTGACTCTTGATTTTGACCAAAAAGTCAAAGTTTGACTTTTTAGTATACAGTCAAAATTGATCAATTGATTGGGAAATTCAACTGTCAATCTTGTGTATTTGGGATCTTTTGAACTTGTTGAGCATGCCAAGATAATTCCATGGGGTCCTTGTTAGGAAATTTTGGTCAAAACATCTTTGTGCAAACACAAACCCTAATCTGGGTCAACAGTGCAAGGAGAAGTCTTGAGCAGATGAAACCCCAACTGGATCTTGAGTTCCAAAGGCTTTGTGATGAGAAAACATTGAGAAATGGGAGGGAAAATTTTGGGGTACAACAGTTGCCCCTGTTCAATCTTCTTGAATTCGAAGAGTTAGATTGGCAAGTTTGCCTTTCGTGACTCGAGGGTAAAAGGAGATTGGACACTAGAGTGCCCTTAAATTTGCACTCGTCAAAGCAATGGATGCGGGAATGGGCTTAGAGATGCCATTTGGAGATGGGCTTAACGATGTCATCTGGAAGAGTGACAGAAACTTGTCGGGGATGGGCTTAAAGATGCCATCTGGAAATCAGTATCAAGAAGGTGTCCATACTTTGGACCATCTCTGAACTGGGGGTCTGAATAAGCAATAGATTGACATCCGTTGTTGGGAGGAATCCGTAAACTGTTTTCAAAAATTGCATCTGAACAAGTTGATAGATTAGCATCCGTTGTTGGGAAGAATCCATAAACTGTTTTCAGAAGTCTTGAGAAGAAACTGAACAAGCGATAGGTTAACATCCGTTACTTGGAGAACCCGTAAACTGTTTTCAAAAATCTTGAAGTTAAATAAGCAATAGAGCAGCATCCGTTGTTGGGAAGCGTCCGTAAGCTGTTTTCAAAAGTTGCATCTGAACAAGCGATAGATTAACATCCGTTGTTGGGAAGAATCCATAAACTGTTTTCAGAAGTCTTGAGAAGAAACTGAACAAGTGATATGTTAACATCCGTTACTTGGAGAACCCGTGAACTGTTTTCAGAAATCTTGAAGTTGAATAAGCAATAGAGCAGCATCCGTTGTTGGGAAGCGTCCGTAAACTGTTTTCAAAAATTGAAAAGAGTCTGAACAAGCGATAGATTAACATCCGTTGTGGGGAAGAATCCATAAATTGTTTTCAGAAATCTTGAAGTTGGAGGAAAAACCGGTGTAGGGTTCCCTGAGGATGAGCTCGTGTAAAACTGCATCTGGATGAATCTGGAATAAGCATTAGAATGTTGCCATGTCTGGGTCACATCCGAACTATTCCTGGAAAGAATCTCGGAAGATAACGATTTTAGTCTGCCGACTGGTCTTACCTGAAAAGGTAAAGAGTTAGTTGTATGCAATGTCATGATGCCTGATGCAACGTATGTTATATGATATGAATGTAAATGAATACGTATAAGCTGATGAGCTATCTTGCTGAGGATAGATGAATTCGAGATGGCTGGAGATAAAAGCATCTTGACTGCTGCCGGGATGAATAATTCCTGGTTATTGCTGGAGAATAAGGAGCTTGGGTTGTATACCAATCTTCTGGGGAATTCCTGATGACTTCTACTGGGGAGTTCCAATCTAATAGACTAATGCTGGGGATGTAAGACTGAGAATCTTCAGTTTGGTGGGAAGTATCTCTGGCGACTTCACTGGGGAACTCAAGATTTTCCCTCCCAAAATTCTGTGGGGAGAAGGCTCACTAGTCTGGCTCCGTTGGGGATTGATAATTTGAAGCTTTAGCTCGGCTGGGGATACTGAAACTTAAACTCTAAGGGGAATTGAGTTCTGGAGGATTCTCTGGCTGTGGATAACAAAGACAAACTCCTCTGGGGGATTGTATTGATAAGTTATGTTGGGGAACTCTGATGAACTCCGCTGGGGATAGGAAGAAGTTTGGCGAGTGCGATCTTCCGTGGCAATTAGCTGAGGATAACCCAGTTATAAGTCCTTGTGAGGAAAAACTTTGAATAAGGCTCGGGAGAGGCGTTCGTCCTATGCAGGGGATAAGCTTCCAGAATCTACTGGGGATAAGCCTAAAGACTTGCTGGGGATATGGATTCCAAATCTCCTGGGGGTTTCCTTTGAAAGGGTATCAAAATATCCAAATGTACTTTCAACCTATCAGTAATCCTCTTTCTGGATTCATAAGGAAATGATTATGTTCAAATGCATATGCCTATTTAACAAAACATTGGACGTTTCTCAAAATAAAACAAGTAGTGCAAGAGCAAAAAAAGAAAAAGGAAATGACACAAATTTCTGGGAAGAGTTTTTGTATTAACTTTCTTTGAGTATATTTGTACAAAGGAGACAATCATCCTAGTAAGAGGATTTTGTCGTAAATATTGAAAGATTTATACAAAATAAGGATGGCTATGTGAAATAATTCCATGGGATTCCATTCCGCTATAGCCTTCACTACTCTGAATATCTGTCCATTCAATGCTTCGTTTGCCGATGACTGGATTGATCAGAAGCCTGGAACTGGTTGATGAAGAGATTGTCTTTGAAGTGATCCGACGAGACATAGTCATGCGCTTTAATTCCCTAACTTTTGCCTGAATCGCCCTTTCAGGTTTTCGATCCACCGGGAAACCCCTTTTTGCCCAAGCCGCCCTTTCGGGTTTTCAACTTGCCGGGTGTACAGATTTTTTTTGTTTTTATCCCTAATTTTTGCCTGAACCGCCCTTTCGGGTTTTCGGTTCACCGGGATGCCCATTTTTGCCCAAGCCGCCCTTTCGGGTTTTCGACTTGTCGGGTTATTTTACGCGTAGTATCTTTTGACTATGTCTGCGTTCGCAGGGTGCGGCAAATCATCGTCGTCCATGGTGGTTAGAATCATCACACCACCAGAAAATATGCTCTTGATCACAAATGGTCCTTCATATGTAGGAGTCCATTTTCCCCTGGGATCACTTTACGGCAAGATGATCCGCTTGATCACGAGATCTCCGACTTGATACACTTGACGTCTGACTTTCTTATTGAAGGCCTTGATCATCCGTTTTTGATACGTCTGACCATGGCATATAGCAGCGAGTCGCTTTTCGTCGATCAAATTGAGTTGATCAAGTCGGGTCTGCATCCAATCATCTTCATTCAAACCTGCGTCCTTCATAATCCTTAGAGAAGGAATCTGAACCTCCATAGGCAGGACAGCTTCCATGCCATATACCAAAGAAAATGGGGTTGCCCCGGTTGAAGTACGTGTCGTCGTACGGTATCCATGTAGAGAAAACGGTAACATCTCACGCCAGTCTTTGTAAGTGACTGTCATTTTCTGAATGATCTTCTTAATGTTTTTGTTCGCAGCTTCAACAACACCGTTCATCTTCGGCCGATAGGGAGATGAATTGTGATGATAAATCTTGAACTGTTCGCACAAAGCGGTGATCATTGTGTTATTCAGATTTGTACCGTTGTCTGTGATGATCCTGTCTGGAACACCATACCGACATATGAGATATTTCTTGATGAAGCGGGCAACCACATTTTTAGTAACAGAGGCGAAGGAAGCTACTTCGACCCATTTGGTGAAATAGTCAATGGCGACCAGGATGAAACGATGTCCGTTGGAAGCCGTGGGCTTGATCTCTCCAATCATGTCAATGCCCTACATTGCAAATGGCCAAGGAGCAGTCAGAACATTGAGAGGGACCGGAGGGATATGAACTTTGTCAGCATAGACTTGACATTTGTGGCAAGTACGGGAATGTTAATGGCAGTCAGCTTCCATGGTAGACTAGTAATAGCCTGCCCTTAGGATCTTCTTAGCCATTGTATGCCCGCTCAAGTGAGTGCCAAATATGCCGCTGTGTATCTCAGTCATGATCAACTCTGCTTCAGCTTTGTCTACGCATCGGAGTAATACACAATCATGGCTTCATTTGTAAAGGATGCCGTTGCTCAGGAATAATTTAGCAGTGAATTTCCTTAAGAACTTCTTGTCGTTTACGGAAGCTCCTTCGGGATAATCTTTGGTCTCGAGATACCTTTTGATTTCATGGAACCAAGGTTGTTCCACTACCTCTTCGACATTAATCTCGTGACAATGTGCCGGTTCACCCATTCGCTCGATGGTGATTTGGGGAGCCTCGTTATCCCAGTTGAGTTTAAACATGGAGGACATTGTAGCTAGAGCATCTGCTAGCTGATTCTCTTCTCGCGGGAAATGCTCGAAGGTAATTTGCTCGAAATGAGGCAACAATGTCAAGACATGCTCTTTGTATGGGATAAGATTAGGATGCTTGGTATCCCACTCTCCTTTAATTTGGCTGATAACCAAAGCCGAGTCCCCAAATACGATCAAAGATTTGATCCCCAAGTCTATAGCAGCCTTGAGACCAAAGATGCAAGCTTCATACTCAGCCGTGTTATTTGTGCAGCTGAAGCAAAGCCGGGCCGTGAAAGGTGTGTGACAACCTTCTGGAGAAATGAGTACCGCGCCGATACTGTTTCCAAGTGCATTTGAAGCACCACCAAAGTACAGGGTCCATCAGGATCCCTTTTCGGGTCTGTCATACGGTCCGTTACCTTCAATGTTGTCCAAATTCATGATGTCCTCATCTGGGAAGTCAAATCTCATGGGTTGATAGTCTTCGATAGCTTGATGAGCCAGATGGTCAGCTAGTACACTCCCTTTTATAGCTTTTTGGGTGGTGTACTGGATGTCATACTCGGTTAAGATCATTTGCCATCTGGCTATCCTTCCAGATAAAGCAGGCTTTTCGAAGATATACTTGATAGGATCCATTTTGAAAATCAGCAGGGTAGTATGAGTCAACATATACTGCCTTAGTCGGCGAGCAGCCCATACCAAAGCGCAGCAAGTTTTCTCGAGCAGTGAGTAGCGAGTCTCACAGTCGGTAAACTTTTTGCTAAGGTAATAAATAGCATGCTCTTTTCGACCAGACTCGTCATGCTGGCCCAAAACACACCCCATTGAGTTATCCAAGACGGTCAGATACATGATCAATGGTCTTCCTTCGACAGGTGGCATCAGAATAGGAGGTTCTAGCAAATACTCCTTGATTTTATCAAAAGCAGCTTGGCAATCGTCGTTCCACTCGACTACCTGATCTTTCTTCAAGAGTTTGAAAATTGGCTCACAGGTAGAAGTCAGATGAGATGAATCTGGCAATATAGTTCAAGCGCCCCAAGAATCCTCTAACCTCCTTTTCAGTACAGGGAGCAGGCATCTCTTATATTGCTTTTACTTTTGCTGGATCGACTTCAATGCCTTTGTTGCTCACAATAAATCCTAGAAGTTTACCAGACCTAACTCCAAAAGTGCACTTACTTGGATTCAGCCTGAGTTTGTATTCTTTCAATCTGGCAAACAACTTTTCTAGATGTTCAAGGTGCTCCTCCTCTGTTTGTGACCGAGCTATCATATCGTCTACGTAAACTTCAATCTCATGATGTATCATATCATGAAACAAAGCTACCATGGCGCGTTGATAAGTTGCCCCTGCGTTTTTCAGCCCGAATGGCATCACCTTGTAACAGAAAGTGCCCCATTGTGTGACAAAAGTTGTTTTCTCCATATCCTCGGGGGCCATTTTGATTTGATTGTAGCCCGAGAATCCATCCATGAAGGAAAACACCTTGTGCTGAGCTGTATTGTCGATCAAAATGTCAATATGAGGTAGCGGAAAATCATCTTTGGGGCTGGCCCTATTCAAATCCCGGTAGTCCATACACATCCTGACTTTGCCATCTTTCTTAGGTACTGGAACGATGTTAGCGACCCATTGAGGATAGGACGTAACAGCCAGGAAGCCAGCGTCGAATTGCTTCATCACTTCTGCTTTGATCTTTTCAGACATGTCAGGCCTCATTCGGCGGACTTTTTGCTTGATTGGCGGACAATCCTCTCTTGTGGGGAGACGGTGAACCACGATGTCTGTGTCTAAACCCGGCATGTCTTCATAAGACCAAGCGAAGATTTCAACATACTCATTCAACAACTGTATCAGGCGTTCCTTGACACTCGGTTCCAGATTGGCACCCACTTGCACCTCCTTCCGGTCTTCCTTGGTCCCTAAGTTGACAGTTTCCAATGACTCTTCGTGCGGTAAGATGGCCCTTTCCTCTTGCTTTAGAAGTCTGGCTAGTTCCCCTGGTACTTCACAACCTTCGTCATCTTCATACTCGGCTTGATTGACCAGATCCTCAGAGTTAGTGAAGGATATAGCAGAATCGTCACCCATGGAATCCGGAGTGGATGGGTACCTGCATTAGTGAGTGTGGGTGTGTGTAAGGGATAGCCATCCTTAAACAAAAAATGCAAAAGGAAAGAAAATGAACATAAGCAGTTTATCAAATGAAAAACGTCCAATGAATCATTAAACATGGCATATGGATATGAAAAATAATCAAAACCCTTACAAACGGACCTACATGCCCCAGGCAAGGCATGAGGTGAAAAGATAGTGTACGGATTGTTTGAAAATAAATATTACAGACCAAATAGGAAATGTTTGACAGATAAATTACTGATGAATAAAAGTGATGGGGACAAAGTCTTTTGCCTCCCAGTTGCACAATCCTCCTTTGACAGTTGGGTAAATCCACTCTTCGATGTTGCTCTCTTTATCTTCATCCTCCAAAGCGTTGATTCCGTAGGGAGAAATTTTGACTGGCGCTCTTTCAATCTTCGAACGGCGCATAGCTTTCTGGCCCGCGGTAGTGAACCCTAATCCAAATTTGTCTGTCTTATGTGGAATATCAGGAAACTGCCCCCATGCTGAATTCTTCCCTTTCTTTATTGCGGCCTTTGCGTCCTCCAGAGATGCCATCCTGGCCATCTTCCTCGGTGTCTCAGCTACCAACTTTGCTACTGTTATTTCAGGAAGGACTTCTTCGAAATGCTGAAAAGGCGTCTCAATGAACTCCCCCTCTACCTCCACGTACCGGAATGAGTTTAAGTGACTGATCATGTACTCCTCTTCACCATGGACAATAATGATCTTTCCCTTGACAGGATACTTCAACATCTAATGCAAGGAAGAGGTGACTGCCCCAGCATGGTGTATCCAAGGCCTACCCAACAAACAAGAGTATGATGGACGGATGTCCATCACATAGAAAGTAGATTTAAACACCTTAGTGGCTATCTTGATGGGAATTTCAACCTCCCCATGGACCATTCTCTTCGAACCATCGAAAGCTCTGACAACAATATCACTCGGCTTCAACTCTAACCCTTCACAATCTAGTCGGTCCAAGGCCTTCTTAGGTAGTACATTCAGCGACGAACCAGTGTCGACCAAGACATGTGCGAGAGTAGTTCCTCGGCACTCGACTGAAATGTGCAAAGCATCATTGTGGTTTCTACCTTTAGGAGTTAGGTCGGCATCAGAGAAACCTAATCCATTGTCCGCAGTAAGGCTAGCCACGCAATTTTGAAATTGATCTGTAGAGGTTTCCTGGGGCACATGGGCTGCCTTCAGGAATTTTATCAGAGCTTTAGCGTGCGCTTCCGAGCAAAGTAGTAGTGCCAGCATGGAGATCTTTGAAGGGGTTTGCCCCAGTTGTTCTACCACATCGTAATCACTCCTTTTGATTATCTTCAAGATCTCATCCATTTCCTTCTTGGAGGTTTCCGGGATGACCAAGGGTTGAGCCCTCGTCCTGACGAGCTCATCTTGAATTCCCTTACCTTTATCAACAACGGTAGGAGGGACAATACTAGGAACAACAACATCTCCAATCAATGGGGTTCTAGTGGAGAGTTTTATTGGTGCAGGGATGACCTTGTCAGCAGATGAGGGTCCAAAGATTGCTCTTGGAGGGGCAATCTCTGGAGAAAATATTCTCCCGCTCCGGGTGATTTTGCTCGTGCCTGCAATGTTACCAATGTTGGCTTCTTCATCATCCGAACTTTCTTTAGTTGTTTCGATTTGCTTAATACCATGGTAGTAGACTTCGCCGCCATAGTTCCATGGTATTGACTTCTCAGAAACATAGGGGACAGGCCCTGGCATTGTTATCTTCAAAGGAACAGATTTCATAGCTGGTGTAATCTTAACAGGCTTTCTGACGGCCTTGGAAAGATTGGCGTGAATGGTTATGATTGAGACATCTTCAGTATGGGTTGGAACCGCAGAAACTTTTTCAAACAAAATTTGTCGACTATCCATTAGGCCTTGGATGCCTTTCTTCAGTAACGGACAATCAAACGGAAGAGAGTAACAACAATAACAATCTTCTTTACATCTCGGGAAGATCCCGGTCCTTAACAGATTCAACTTGATGGTTAACAATGGAGTTATCAGATCATTGACATCAGCAACATACAAATCTTCTTCAATGGCATTGACATTTTGGTCGTGCTTTGGCATGGGAGCAGATATCACATTAGGCTTCTCCGGAGCGTCGAACTCCACCTCCTTCGCCTCTATCAGGTCTTGGATTTTATGCTTGAGTGCCCAACAATCATTGGTGTCGTGCCCGACACTGTCAGAATGGTAGGCGCATTTAGCATTAGGATGATAATGCGGAGAGGACGTATTCACATTTTTTGGTGCCTCTTTGATAGTGGCGAGATTCAACTTCAACAGATGGGGAAGCACTTGCGCTGGAGTCATATTAATACGGGTGAACTGCCGTTGTGGCCGTTCCACCCGTTGCTGATTTGGTCTGGACTGGTTATAGCGAGGCTTCTCACTTGAAGGATTTTGAATCATTACGGCCCCCACGGTCGGTCAGCGCTCAGTCTTCCCTGCTCTTCTCTGAGAATATACCACAACTGTTTCCTTCTTAAAAGGCTTCTTCTCAACACTTGCAGCAACACCCTTCTGAATCTTTCCTGACTTGATGCCATCTTCTATTCTTTCGCCTGTTAAGATCAAATCGGTAAACCCCACGGAAGAGTTACCAATTAGATGATTGAAAAATGGCCCAGATAGGGTCCCTAGAAACATATCAACAAGTTCACGGTCGGTTAAAGGAGGCTGCACCCTGCCAGCCAAATCCCTCCATTTTTGTGCATATTCTTTGAATCCTTCGCCTGTTCCTAATGACATACCCTGAAGTTGGGTACGAGTAGGAGTAAGGTCAGAATTGTACTGATATTGTTTGTAAAAGGCGGTGGCCAAATCTTCCCAATTTCGGACGCTAGTTCCCTCTAGCTGATAAAACCACTCCAATTGAGCCCCAGAAAGGTTGTCTTGAAAGAAATGAATCCAAAGGTTTTTATCTGCCGTATAGGGTTGGATCTTTCTCACGTAGGACCTGAGATGCATTTTTGGACAGGTCAGCCCATCATACCTCACAAAAACTGGTACCTTGAATTTTGGGGGAATCACAATCCCGGCAACCAAACCCGAGTCTTCAAAATCCAAACCTGGTACTCTTTGTAGCTCCATGGCGACCAACCTGTCTTCTAACCCTTTGTATTTATCATCAGCCGGAGGGTATTGCTGATCAGAATAGTCTTCATCCTCTCCGACCTCCTCTTCTTCCACATCGGACTCGGAAGGTACCGCAGCCCCACCTCCTTTGCTGGTTCCTTCATCAGAAATAGGAGGAAATTCAAGTACTCTCCGAGCTTCTCCGTCAAATCTTCTCCCTAAAGTAGCCACCCCGAGTCTCTTTTTCTTCTTTTTCACTGGGTCTTTATTCCCCAGCAAGGTCTTGAGATCCTCCTGACCTTTAGCCAAGGTCGTCAGGAGTTGCTGGAACTGTGCATTTTGAGCTTGTAGGTCTTTGACTGTTTGCTCGAGATCCATCCTACTCAAATAAATAGCAGACAGATAAGGAAACCTGGAGTGAGACCTGCTTATGCACATGATGAATGATATGCTTATGTATGCAATGCATTCAAGGATTTAGAACATTCAAACTTGTTGTAGACAAAAAAGAACGCACGTCATATTAAGAAGAAGAAATTTGTTAGTACATAAATGCCCCATGGGCCAAATATTACAAAAATAACTTCTCAAGGTAAAAAGACATTGCGCATCCTCTTTGGTGCGATGTAGGTGTTGAGGGCTTCTTGCTCATGGAGTCGGCGGGTAAGCTCTAGAACCTTCTTCTCACTGGCGTAGAAGCTAGCTTCAAAAGTGTTCTGTTCCACCTTGAGCTGAATCCAACTTTTCTGCATTTCCTCCCACAATGTAGGCATGTCAGGATGTAGGATGGTGTAGGGAACCTCTCCTTCCTTGACGGGCTCTTTAATCACAGGGAGTACATGAGGATAAGGCATCATTAGACTTTGGGCTCGGGCTCGTACCCACTTGAGATATGGCTCAAGAGGGATGGAGTTCTTGTGTCCCAGAGTCTTGCTATCAACCTTGTTGGGCCTCCCCCAAGCTCTGATGAATCTTTGGCGAAGTCCTTGCGCATCGTTGTCGAAGTCAAAAACTAGGTTAGGAATCAACATGTCGTGAGGGCCATCCCTCCGTGCATATCCAAATTGCCTCAAAGCTAGGCAAGGGTTGTAGGTGATACCTCCTCTGATTCCAAGTAAAGGAACATTAGGAAACTCTCCATAACGATCGACGATGATGACATTTTCTCTGGACCGAGAACACCAATGTACACCAGAGTGAGTAAGAGTCATCAACCGTTGGGACCACCTTGAGCCTTGGTCATTCTTCAAGACAGATTGTGGAAGGTGCGAAATAAACCACCTTGCAAGGAGAGGAGTACAACACATGAGAACACCCCTCTTTCTCATTGTTCGTGTGTAAAATGAGTGAAGGATGTCCCCAAGTAATGTTGGTATTAGATTTCTGGACAAGAAGATTTTGACGGCGTTGACATCTATCAATTTGTCAGAATTTGGGAACAAGACCAACCCATAGATCAGGAGTGCCACAATTTCTTCAAAGGCTTGTAGGTCCAATGAATTCCAACATTCTTGTGCCTTCTCAAACAAGAATTTTGCTAAGAATCCTTTGACGCCGCTTCTGGTTTCCAAATGCCCCTTGATGTCGGATGGCTGTAGATGTAATGCTCGAGCAACATCTTCCGGCTTTGGTTCCTTTTCCGTACCGTTGAAGGGTAGTTGATTAAGGATAGGAATTCTCAGGAGTTGGGAAAACTCCTCCAAAGTGGGCACCAACTGGTAATCAGGGAAAGTGAAACAGTGGTGAAGAGGTTCAAAGAACAGGAATAACACTTTCATCATGTCTTCTTCAATGTTGGTGTTGACTAAGCTGAGCAGTCTACCATGTCTTTCACTGAAGGATGAGCTTTCCGGAATTCTTGAGGTGAGCTCCTTGAGTTGAGGAGAGATTCTCACAAGGTTGACTTGGATGGTTTTTCTGCGAGGAATTTCCATGACCTACAAAACAAGAACAAAGATGAAGATCCAAACCCTTGAAATGGTTAGTGAATGCATGTGATGTTTTATGATGTTTATGATGTATGCACAAACATATGTACAAGCAAATCACACCAAACCCTAATTTCAGGCTTGCATGGGGTTTCATAGGTAAGTACCCTCTTGAGTGTAGTTGGCTTAAAAACCTATCCTATAAATAGTAACCGGGTTCTAAGGAGCTCAATATCACTGGATTGTTTTCATTGTTCATTGTTTTGGTTTAGCCACTTAACTAGCGACCAAAATATTCCAAGAAAACAACCCTCAATGAGTGTAGTATCGAGTATCTACCAACTTCGGACTGCACCAAAGCCGGTCATCTCACTACCCCTAATAAAAGGCCAAGATGGTCAAGTAAGGTTCTAGGTCATTAGTGCTTAGTGACATCACTCAGTGGCCCCGTACTCTCCTTGATTGAACTCAAGGGTTACTGGTACTCACAAATATGTCGCACTAATATAGCTATTGCTTCGACCGTGTCGGTATACCCCGCACAGTTTCCACAACATATTGCTATCTATGAATGTTTCCCAAAATCCAGGTGTAGGATTGCAAACCCAAACAAGAGAGCCAAGATATAAAGCAATCAATTCAAACAATTAGTCATGCAAGAGGGTGATCTAAGCCCTAAGGTTACTCCACTTTTAAAATTGTCCCCAGCAGAGTCGCCAGTTCTGTGATACGGTGGGAGAACTGACTAGGGTTTTGCGTTTGTTTTTGCAAATGTTTCGGTTGAGCAAGAGTCGCCACCGACTTTTTATTTTATCCTAAGGAAAGGTTTAAAAAGCACAGCAAAAACCTTTGAGATTTTTCTTGGGTTCGGGGAGTAGATTATAGAAAGGGAAGGTATTAGCACCCTTTCTATCCATGGTTATCCATTGGCTCTTAGGTACTTGCTTAGATCAACTTGCCTTGGTTTTCAATTGTTTGAAATGGTGCTTTGTGCGTGGTTTTGAAAAGGTTTTGAAAAAGATGCCTTGTCTAGGCTACCCTTGTAACAATTCTTTACTCGAATGTTTTACAAAAGGTGTTTGTCTTTTTTGAAAAGATGTTTCAAGGTTTTTTGAAAGTTTGTTTTGAAAGTGTGATTTGAAAAATAGGCAAGTGTTTTTGATTTGCAAGTTGACAAGTACTTAAGAGCTATCTACCCTAAAGTTCTCGAAGATTTTTGCTATGTTTTAACCCTTTTAACAATTTTGTTCCACCATTGCATTTGGTGGACAATCTTGTGTTAGGATGTGAAAGGGACGGGCGCGGGTCATCGTTTAGACCATAATTGCAATGGTTCTAAGTATCTTTGGGCAATTTTTCCTTGAAAGGGACTTGATCATTTTAGGCAACTTTTCGAAAGCGTCATCGAGGGACTATGATCATTTGAATTGTTTTTGTTTTGCCCAAAGAGACCTAACATGCAATATGGCCCATTTATTGAAGGCAACAAGTGGAATACCCTAGGGGTGCAAGTGTGATATGTGTTATCCATTTTCATGCTTGATTATCTTGAAATTAGGTCAAACTATTTTGTTCTTTTTTATTTGCATACAAACCCTAATTCTAACATGGTATATTTAGAAAGCGTTAAAGTGCGAAAAGTAAAATTCCTACACTATTACAACACAATATGGGAAGGGGGGTACAAATATTCAAATGGGGGGTATTTGACAAGAAGTTTAAATCTAACTATTACATCAATTTGGAATATTTACCAAGTAATCAATTGCATAAATTAAATGGAAATAAAATAAATATGCAAAATGCAAAAAGGGTTTTTATATGTATGAAAAAGAGTATTTTTTATGTCAAATAAAATAAAAATGAAAAGTATTATTTTGGAGTTTTTTGTGTTTTAAGGGTAAAACCCTAATTTTATTAAGTAAATATATTAACTATTTAATATGTATAATATTTAATAATTATATACAAAAATAAAATAAAATGAAGTATAATTATAAAAAAGGGTATTTTTTGAGGTCAAATATTAATAAAAGAAAAATGTAGGTATTTTTGTATTATAACCTAAATATACTAATAAATATATATATATATATATATATATATATATATATATATATATATATATATATATATATATATATATATATATATATATATATATATATATATATATATATATATATATATATATATATATATATATATTAATTTCTAAATATGTATTATATATATAAAAATAATAATATTTAATATTTATAAAAAAAGGTATATTTTATATAAAATATTTTAAGAAGATAAAACAAAATAAAAATGAAAATAAAATGGTGTTTACATTATTTTTGGTATTTTTAAATAAAAGTAAGTTTATGTATTTATTTATGTACAAATAACTAATCTAAACAAATAAATGCCTATAAATTCAAAAATGGTGTAAAAAATTATTTTTATATTTTTAATATCATGAGGAAAAATAAATAAGCCAGAATGAAAAAAGAAAAGTCAAAAAATCAATAAAACAAACAAAATGGGCTCAGGGGGTGTAAAACCAAAAACATGGTGTGAAAAGAAATATCAAAGCAGGCCCAGCCCACGTGGCTTCTTCTTCAACCTCTGGACAGAAAGATGTTCAAAAACGCGCGCCTGAACACCAATTCAAACATCTAGATTCCTTGATCTTTTGCACAAACTTACAACATAAGAAATGTTAAGCATTGAATCACGATTCTAAATATGTAAAGAACTCATCCTAACTCTCAGAAATGAGAGAGAATTTCATCATTCCCAAATCCTAACCTAAGTTTTTTATCAATATTCAGACCTTAAATTCTCATAGCTCAGGCAAAATAAATGGAAAGTAAAAGTATGTATAGATTCAGGGGCATGAGTAGAACACTTTTTATTCACAAACTTAGAGCTAATGATGCCTACACTAAGAGTTAGAAGTTCAAGAAGACACCTGTTCAGTTGAAGTTGTATCTGATGATGGAGGTACTTTCAGAGCAAGGTGATGATTGGTACAGCTTCCTTGATGTCTAGGGATGCTATTCCAAGTTTTACTTTGCTTTGAAACACTTTGAATCGAGCTAGGGAACTTCAACTGCAAAACAAGAAAGTGAAAATGGTGGAACTGATTAGAGGAGTTACAGGTCGTGTTTGATGTTTGGGTTAGCTTCAAGGGATGTTATGGAATGTGTTTGATGAGTTCTTAGCAAGAATGCATGGAAGGGATGAGAGTTGGAACTCAAACTGCAGTAGGCCCTGTTTTTGTGCAGTTTGATGGTGGTTCTGTGTTCTAGAGGGAAATGGAGGTATTGGAGTTGTGTTCTAGCTCCGTTAAGATGTCTTGAATGTGTACAAAGTATTTGCTTAAGGGTTCTATTGCTGAGATCAAAGTTGTGTTACAAAATGCTAGGTTTCTTAACACTTAAGCAAGAAAAGGTCAAGTTGGTGTTTAGACAGGTAGAGGCCCCCATAACATGCTGCAAAACTTGGCATTGATCAGTGTGATTAGTCCCTAAACTTGTGCCAAGGGGATTTGATCTGTACTTCTTGGATTTTCATTTTGACATAAAGCTTACTTTTGCAAAAATGGTTAAAGTGCTTTATCTATTTTGGGATTAATCCATCATGCAATGCTTGAACACATAGAACATGGTCTTGGCACAAAGAGTTTGCATTAAATTTATGAGTGTTGGATGGTTTAGGGGCCTGTAATCAAGGGAAGCATGCTGATTTGAAAAATTGCACAAGTTATGGACATGGAAATTGGCCAATTCAAAAGTGAGTTTTTGCCATATTGCAAAATTCGATTCTCTCAAGTCATGAGGTTGTTTGATGAGTTCTTGGACATTTTGGAAAGCTTGGAATGTGTACTACAATCCATCTTTGAAATGAAAATTGAAATTCCAAGTGGAAGTATGTGAAAAATGGTCTTGAAGTTAGGTAAAAACCTTGCCTAAAATAGGTCAAATTTTCACTAAGTTAAGAATGGTTTGGTACCCTTGTTCCAAAAATTGTAACTTGAGCTACAAGCCTCTTTTGGGAAAACTTTGTGAATCAAAGTTGTATATTATGCAATAGGCTACACCTTTCACGTTTTGACTTTTGCTTGAATCCAAATGAATCTTGGTGAGAAAGTGGGGCAAAGTTAAGAAAAAATTAGGGTTTTTCATAACTTAGAAAAATTCTAAGTTATGAAAAATTCCCATTTCAAACCCTAATTTGCATTTCTTGATTTCTTGATGAACAAGTTTCATGATTTGGCATGTTTTGATGAAAAAAGAATCTTGACTCTTGATTTTGACCAAAAAGTCAAAGTTTGACTTTTCAGTATACAGTCAAAATTGATCAATTGATTGGGAAATTCAACTATCAATCTTGTGTATTTGGGATCTTTTGAACTTGTTGAGCATGCCAAGATAATTCCATGGGGTCCTTGAGTCCATATGTGAGCTTGGTTTGCCATTGGCTAGGTCAAACAGTCAAAAATTGCCTTTGTGCAGTCAAAACCCTAAAAATTACCATTTTGCCCTTTTGGCGATCTGATCAAATTTCTTGTGGAATTATGATCCAAACTTGATCAAATGGTCCATGTGAGTTCATAATGTTGATGTGGGTCAATTTCCATGAGATTTGATTGTCAATTGGCCACAGTTGACTTTTCCCCCAATACAGCTGATTTCTAGGTCAACTGTCCAATTGACTGGGCAAAACTTGGAATCAAGGCTTGAAACTTGATGTGGATAAACTTGGGAGTCCAATGTGGAGCATGAAAGTCATCTTAGGAAATTTTGGTCAAAACATCTTTGTGCAAACACAAACCCTAATCTGGGTCAACAGTGCAAGGAGAAGTCTTGAGCAGATGAAACCCCAACTGGATCTTGAGTTCCAAAGGCTTTGTGATGAGAAAACATTGAGAAATGGGAGGGCAAATTTTGGGTTACAACACAATGCATTGATAAAGTAACAAAGTTTGACATGAATAAATATTCGAACAATCAAAATAAAATTACAAATTGAAAATTCTAATGAACAAAAGCCTCTCTTGTCAGAACTTGTCACTTCAAAGGACGTGCCTTGGATGGATGGTAGAATAACTCAGCCTGACCATCTTGTGTAAACTCCAGCACTCCTTTATCAATCAAGTCCTGAATTTTATTTTACAATGCCCAACAATCATCAGTATCATGCCCCAGGCTGTTGGAATGGTATGCACACCTAGCATCAGGATTGTACCTTGGGGAGGCTATGTGGGGATTTTGAGGAGGGTCCCTTAGCGTCAACAGATTCAATATCAACAGGTGCTGTAAAGCTTGAGACAGCGGCGTATTGAGCTCGGTGAACTTCCTTTTGGGCGTATCTGGCTTACTCTGATTAACTCGTTTCTTTTGACGAGGTTGTTGTTTCACCCTTGAGGTAGTAGCAACTTGGAGAGGTCCATTCTTTACCAAACCAAATCTTTGTCTTCTTGGAGGATGATCAATGACTTGGTCCCCGACCTCGACTGTTTGCTTCATGTTGTTGTATTTGTCTTGATGAAGCTGGCTGATAATGGCTCTCAACTCTTCTTGTTCCCGGGCTAAGCTTTGGATAAGGGTCATCTTCCCCAGCATCTGGGTTTTCATGGCACCTAACTCAGCTTGCAGTTGTTCCAGCCATTCGTCCTTATTGTCTTCAGGACTTTTCTCGACCAAGTTCCCGACGAGGAGTGTTTTCAACTCTTCCTGTCCCTTGGATATGTTTAGGAATACGTCCCTGAACTGAGCTTCTTGAGTTTGAAGATCTTGGTTGTCTTGTTGGAGATCCATTGCTGAAATAAACAGCGAGAACATGAGAGACCTGTGTTGGGAGACCTGTTATGCAATGATATGTATGATATGCGTATGCAATGTTTTCAAGGATTTCATGGGGTAAACAAGAAACTGTTAGAATTTGATTGAAGAAACTTCGCGTTTGTTGAGAGTCCTTCTTCAAGAGTCAAGCTCACCATATCGAGTGGTTCATAGCCACCGACTCAAATCATCATGTTTTGATTTCTAGATGACATTGGCTAGAGGAAAATAAATCCCCTTTGCCCCTTGCTAGACGTTTGATTTACCATAGCCTGCATCACAAACCTTTGAGATCCTTGAAATGGTTAAGGAAATGTTAAGGCATGATGTTATGATGTGTATGTTATGCGTTTAAGAAAAAGTACGAGGTAATGTAAACAAGTAATTCCGGAAAGAAATCCAAGGTATTGGATAAGGACTGTAAACAAAACCTGCAAGGAACTCAAGTTGTTAGATAACAAACATGTGCAAGTAGTTCAAGTTGAAAGCACACAAGTCACACAATAGCCCTTAAATTTCAGGCTGGCATGGAGTTTAGGCATTACCCTCTTTCAGTTTAGTTGGTTCAACCTGTCCTAGTAATAGTAACTGGGTTCTAGAGGATCTCAATATCACTGACCATCCTCGATCGGTCATAATTCAAGTTTAGCAACCTTTTCTTACGGCCAGAATCATCGCGAGAGTATGGTCTCAATAAGTGTAGTATACTGCTACTTTTCTATGGCCAAGTTGGTCAATTATAGGTTCTAAGGTCAGTTGATGCTTAATGACCCCTTAGCAGCCCCATACTCTCCTTGTTCCTCCACAAGGGATATCAGTAGCAACTAAAGTGTCACACCAACGTAGCTACTGCTTCAACCGTATCGGTGTATGCCGTACAGTTCCTCACAGTCTATTTCTACTTACCTAAAAGGTATCCCCAGATCCGGGTTAGGATCTATAGTAACTCTGATACAAAGCCCACAAATATAAAGCAATCAAATCAAACAATAGAAAACAATATGATGAACTATTCCTAAGGTACACCCCACTTATTAGCTCCCCAGCAGAGTCGCCAGTTTTGTGATACGGTGGCCAGAACCGGGACGTGGTTTCCCTATTTCATTAAGGAAATTTATTGGTTTGTGTTTTGCGTTTGTGTTCGCAAAATGTCGCGGTAAGCAAGAGTCGCCACCGTCTTTTATTTTATCCAACAAGGAAAGGAAAAAAGCACAGAAAAATTCTTTTTTTGAGATATTTCTAAGTACGGGGGGTAGATTATAGAAAGGGAAGGTATTAACACCCTTTCTATCCGTAGTTATCTACGGGCTCTTAGGTACTTGCTCATCATTTTCAAAATTGTTTTCTTTGTGTTTGTGGGTTTTGAAAAAGTTTTTGTTTTAACTTCGATTTAACTCTTGCTTCTGTCTTCAAGAGTGTAATGAAGTGTTTTTGAAAACTTTGTTTGTAAAAGAGTGTAAATGTGAAAAATTTGTTTGGAATGAGCAAGTACTTAAGAACTAATCTACCTACTCGAAAAAAGAATCGTTCTATGTTTGTTTCCTTTAGACAATGCTATCCCACTTTTAGTGAGTAGGTAGCACTGTCGTTGGAGTTTTGAGGGTCAATTTGAAAGGGACATATGGTCACTAAAGCAATGTTAGGACGTCTTAGTAATTATCCTAATGTCTTAGATCAATTATTCGAGGCAACAATTCCGAGGAAACCATTCCGAGGCAACTTTTCCGAATCGGGACTTTGATCTTTATTTAGACAAAAGGACGGCCACTAAAGCATCCTATACTCAATGACCATTTACCGAAGGCAACCAAGTGGGAGTGTACCCTAGGAGTGCGCATGTGTGAATGATTCAATTTCAGTTTATTTATCTTTGCACATTTAGGGTGATCTAACTGTTTTAAAATTAATCATACATTCTTGTCATGCATCCCTATATCATACATCTAATAGTTAATAATTTGCAGAATTTAAAGTGCGGAATTTAAACTACGCTATTACAAGGCCTCAGGTATTTATATAGCACAAAAAAAACCCTTTAAAAATAAAGCGATAAATGTAAATAAACGTCCTAATTAAACTATTACAAACCGTAGGCAGTTACATCAATATGGTAAATAATAAAAATAAAGCGCGCAAGAAGAATTAAGATCGACGAGAATTTAAGGTTTTGACCCTTCTAACCTAATTTAAAAAAAAAAATTTTTGTTGTTTTTAATAAAAGAAATAAGTTTTATAAATTAAATATGCAATTAATTAGTTAATTAAATTAATTAATAAAAATAATTACATGACCTATTTTGGTTTCTTTGGTTATTTTAGGAAAAAATAAAATATAATTAAGTTAGTAATAAAACCTATTTATTCTAATTATTTTTAAGTTATTTACAAAAAGAAATTAAAGTTTTACCTAAAATTAAAATTTAATTAAGAAAAAATCCTAAGTCTATTTTTATGTGATTTTTATATTTGTTTATTGATAAAAAAATAAAAGGGATTAAAAGAAATAAACAAAACGAATAAAACATGAAAATAAAGATGTGCCTAGTAGCAAAAGTAAACATGGGATGCAATCATCAGAAATCCCTAGGCCCGAATCTCGAAAGCTTCATGCTCTAACTATGGTGTTTTTTGATTCTTGCATGGAACCTATGATTCAACCATCCATATTTGTTCTATATAAACTCAAACAAATGTTAGCATACCATAAAATGTGATTAAAATTAGAGATTCAAATTTTAAAATTTTACCAAACCAGTGTTGTCAAATGGGGGGCGTGCTAGGCGTGTGATGGATTTCTCTTGGGCCTTGTAAGAATCTTGAGGACTACAAGAGGATGGTTTGAGGCTTGATGTCAATTGAGAGAGACCGGAACCTCGAGATATGACTTGCTCCAATTCTTTGATTTCTGGAGAGCTTTTTGAAGAGCTTTTAGAGAGCTTTTTGAAGAGATTTTTAAGAGCTTTTTAGAGAGGATTTTCGTCCCTTTCAAGCTTGTATGGATATACATTTATATAGGAGAATGAGGGGACAAGAAAGCATGGAAAGAATCTCCCTCATAATTTTGTATTTTAAGACCATGATCAAGATTTGAAAAAAATGCCATATTTGAGAATTTTATGCCATTTTCACATGTGGATGAACCTGGACATATTTGAAAAGTTATTGCACGAAATCAATTGACATAAACCAGCATAAAACTTTCCCAAAATGGATTCACATCAAAATTTACATTATATCCATTATTTATTTATTTATTTATGAATTTTAATGAATAAAATATCAAAATAAATAGCATAAATAGTAGAAAAATGTATGGGTGGGCTTAGAGGTCGTGGACCATGTTATGAATGAATTTCAAACTTGAAAAGATAGGCCCATTTGGAAAAAATCCAAGTTTGGTCAATATTTCCTTCATGCATTTTTTCAAAAATTGTCCAACTTTGACAATACATATCTCTCTCAATTTTAAGCTTATGAGGGTGTTCTTGGACTTTTTAGAAATCTTGAGATGTCCTCTAATCAACCCTTTTGGTATCATCTCAATTTGATATTCCATGCTCATGTATGAAGCTTTGACAAAAAGGGTGTTTATATTGACTTTTCAAAATGGCCTATAATGTCCAAATTCATAACTTCTTGTGAGTACATATTTTGAACTTGGGAGATGAAGATGGATTGTAGGGAATTGCATACTCTTAAAAATGAGCTTTGGATGGGTCATTTCTCATAAAGTATGAGAAAGTTATGCTTGGTCAAAGTTGAGTTGACTTTTCCTACAAAACCCTAATTTAGCAACTTTTGGTTCTTGATGAATTATGAGCAATCCTTGATGAATCATGATCAACCCTTGATAAAATGATGAAATATATTTCAAAATGAGGATTTTGAACAAAAATCTTGAAGTTTGACTGTATGTGGGCCACAATTGACTTTTGCCCTAGCACAATCGATTTTCAGGCCTTTGAGCAATTGACTGAGCAAATTTCCTTTGTAGGGCTTGAAACTTGACATGGATGATATTGAGAACATATTAGGACAATGTTGGTCAGTTGGGGTCCCTTGGACTCAAGCATCTTGATGCAACATGAAATCCTAATTTGAGGTAGACTACCTTAGGAGAGAGCTTGTCTGGCCAACCCTTGGACTACCTTGAGCAACTTGGGGATCTTTCTTGAAATGTTTTGAGAAATATGGGAGGGCAAATTTTTGGGTACAACAAACATCTTGAAGGGTATTTGGATTCGAAACCAAAAGTGCAGTTTTAAGGTAAGTCATCTTAACCTTGCCTTTTCCATACATAAACTTTTTCTGTTTATACGATGTAACAATCACTATTTTTGCTGTTAATCATTTATTTGTTGTTCATGTTATTCATCTATATGTTAAAAACTAACTGACATATGCAAAGAATGGTGTTTAAGGCAAAAAAAGGCAGTATGTATCGACACATATCCACATGTGTCGACCCATCTTAGTGAAAATACAGGGTATGAGTCGACACATAACCCTCATGCATCGACCCATACTGAGTTCAGGTCACTAAACAAAAGCTGAAAAGGCCTATGAGTCGATACATACACATTTCGTGTTGATGCAAAAGGCGTATGAGTCGATACATCCCATTATGGGTCGACTCATACTGAACTAATTTTGTTTTACAAGGGCAGGAAAAAGCTATGTGTCGATGCATAGTAGCATGGATCGACACATAGCAGTTCAAAATGCAGCTTTCCATTTATTTTACACTGTTTTCACATTCTTCTCATTATCATTCGATGTGGTTGTAATATTTTAGTTCCTACTTCAACCCCATTGTTAAATTGTACCCCCACCCCCCTAAAGTGATGTAATAGCTTAGATTTTACTTTCCACTTTTTACTTGCTTTTCATATATTGCTAGTAAATAAGATGTATGACAAGATGAAATCAACAAATAGATGACTTTCAAAAACAAGACAAAATACATGCAAACTAACACACTATTCACACATGCACCCTTAGGGTAATCCCATCTCGTTGCCCCTTTCGGAAAATAGTCATGTCCCTCGAGCATGGGCGTTTTAGCAAAGACCCTCGATAAAAGATCGTAGTCCCTCGATGACCCTCATGTTGCCTTCGGTAAACGATCTAGTACCTAAAAAGACATTTCTAAAAAGTCCCATATGTTGCCTTCTATGACAATACAAACGTCCTAATGCCCGTCCCTTCACATCCAACGATGGGGCTTATTACCAAATCAATGGTAAGATAGCCACGTCTAAAGGAGGAGGAAAAGCATATTTAAGACCTTTCGAGTAGGTAGATTCGCTCCTAGTTACTCGCTTGCTCACAACAAAAACATTTTTATACACCCACACTCTCATCTTTGAACTGTTTTCGAAAAAAACACTTTGTATGCGTTCTTATAGAAACGAGAATCGTTACAAAGTTACATTTTCAAAACACATCTCACAAACACATCTCACAAACACACCTTTGAACTATTTTCGAAACAAACACTTTGTAGGCGTTCTTATAGAAACAAGAACCATTACGAAGTTACATTTTCAAAAATACTTTTAAAACATACACCACAAGCACACATTCAAACAAAAGTAAGTGATCTAGTGAGCAACTAAGAGCCCATGGAAAACCATGGATGAAAAGGGTGCTAACACCTTCCCTTTTCATAATCTACCCCCCGAACTCAAGAAAACATCTCTAAAGGTCTTTCCTATGCTTTTTCACCTTTCCCTTTTGGATAAAAGAAAAGTCAGTGGCGACTCTTGCTAAACCGCAACATTTTGCGAACACAAACGCAAAACCCTCAAGTCAGTTCTCCCACCGTATCACAGAACTGGCGACTCTGCTGGGGAATTTTTAAAAGTGGGGATACCTTAGGGCTAGATCACTTTTATTAGCTTACATTGTTTGACTTGTATGCTTTACATTATGGTTCTTTTGTTTGGGTTTGAATCCTCTACCCTAATTTGGGAAACATTATAGGTAAATAGCAATACATTGTGGAAACTGTGCGGGGTATACCGACATGGTCTAAGCAATAGCTATGTTAGTGTGACATATTTGTGGGTACCGGTAGCCTTTGAGTTAATCAAAGAGAATACGGGGCCGCTGAGTGATGTCATGAAGCACTAATGTACTTCTAGAACCTTTACTTGACCAACTTGGCCTTTAGGATGTAGTGATATAACTGGCTTTGGTGCAGTCTGAAGTTGGTAGATACTCGATACTACACTCATTGAGGTTTGGTTTCTTGGGATATTTTGGTCGCCATTAAAGAGGCTTGAGCTGAAACAATGACCAAGGAAACAATCCAGTGATATTGAGCTCCTTAGAACCCGGTTACTATTGCTAGGACAAGTTTAAGCCAACTAAACTTCAAGAGGGTATTTACCTATAAAACCCCATGCAAGCCTAAACCTAAGGTTTTGTCTGCTTTGTGTGTACATGATTATTTGTATAAGCTTGTTTACTTCGCATACTTGTGCATAACATCATAACATCATACCATAGCATTTTCAATAACCATTTCAAGGATCTCGAGGGTCTTTGATGTAGGTTCACAATGAACCAGATGTCTATCGAGGGGCAAGAGGATTTATTTTCCTCTTACCAAATGTCGTCGAAGATCGAGTACAATAACTTGAGTCAAGGGCTATAACCCACTCGATATGGTGAGCTTGACTCTTGAAGAAGGACTCTCCACGACACGAAGTTTCTTCAATCAAGCTGCAATCAAATTCTAACAGTTTCTTGTTTACCCGCGAGATCCTTGAAAACATGCATCCACATATCATGCATCATATCATGACAGGTTTCTCCCATACAAGTGTCCTTATCTTCCTACTGTTTATTTCAGTAGAGATGGCTCTAGAGCAGACTATCAAGGACATCCAGGCTCAAAACGCTCAACTTCAAGAGATGTTCTTGTCCCTATCCAAGGGACAAGAAGAGGTCAAGGCGCTCCTCACCAGGGGCATGATCCTGGGAAATCCTGGGGACGACAAAGATGACCAGTTGGAACGGCTACAAACCTAGATAGCCATAATAAAGGTCCAAATGATGGGACAACTGGTGGGCCAGATGGCTCTTATCCAAAATCTGGAACAAGGACAAGAAGAGCTGAGGGTCCTCATCAACAAGCTTCATCGGGATGGATGTAACCAAATGGGGCAAACATCTAGGATTGGGAATCAAGTCAGTGCTCAACCTCCCATGAGACAAGATGCCTGGGGACCATCCCAATTTTCTGCCACGTCGCGAGCCCAACAACGACTTCGTCAACATCAAATCGAAAATCAGCCAAGGGTGGAAAGACCTCAAAGGCATTTCACCCAAATCAACATGCCATTGTCACAAGCATTACAACACATGTTGAGGATGAATCTGATTACGATGATAAACCCTCATCCAAGCCCGAAGACTTCTTCTCCCAGCTACAACCCGGATGCCAGGTGTGCCTATCATTCTGATAGTCCTGGACATGATACAAACGATTGTTGGGCGTTGAATTACAAGATTCAAAACCTAGTCGATGAAGGAATGCTAGAGTTCACACAAGATGGCCAGACTAAATTCTTCTGCCAAAGGCTCACCACCTAAAGTGACAAGTTCAGACACAAAGGCTTCTGTTCATTTTGAATTTTCAATTGTAATTTATTTTGTTATTCAAACAATTATCTATTAATGTCAAACTCTGTTTCATTAATGCATTGCATATGTTTGTCTTGAATTCATCATTTCGTTTTCACAATATTTAAACTATGTCTTTTATTCTTCTTATGACATTTAACTCTTGCTAAAAGTTACAAGCCTTTAGAGGGAGGATGACGAAAACAATGCCATAATCTCATACAGTATGCTTTTGGACAGACCTTGTTGATGATGTACAAGCATTCTTATAGATCCTAAACACTGGAGTTATAAGGAAGATAATCCCTAGTCAACCCCTTTGAGCCAAAGAAGTAGAAGTTATCTGTTTTAACACAAATTGAAACCTTTAATCAAAACCTAGGGCAGGGTAGTCTCTCAGTTAATTCAAATGCGCGTTTAGCTGCAAACTCTCATCTTATAATACAATGAATGACATCAAAAACATTACTTTGGAATCAAAAGACGGTGATGGTTCCCTATCATACAGGCAATCGTTATCTCTCAAAAAAAAAAGGCCCACTAAGTCAAAACCTACAAAGGAGACTTAAGAAAACTGGGGCATCCCGCTGACTGTAATCTCAAAACAAGAACAATCAGACAAAAATTAGGGGTATAAATCAATCAAAAGAGGTTACTACAAATCCTCAACAAAAAAAAAATGTTGCAAAAATGACTGCCTTCCAACAAACTTAACTTGTCTGAACCATCACTAAAATGTCATTCCAGACTCAATTGGAGTTCAAAACGCACAATTAACTAAGTTTAGGACTAAAGAACATCACGAAGAATGGGTGGGTACAAATACACTTTGAGCCTTTATCCTTTGTTTCTTAAACCGTGAACCAAGCCACACTACAACCCTTCAAAAGTCCTAATTGAAGCATTGGTTAGTTCGAAATCATACTGTTACAAAAGGTATCCTGACTCCTGTAAGGCTTTACTCTAAATCCAGAGTTGAATTACAAACTTCTTTACCTGCTAAAAATGCATTTTCAAAACTTCAAGACAAGCATAAACTTTGCATTATTTGAATATCGCTGTTTGCATATGGCTATTTGTTTGACAGCGGAGAAATTCACACAACGAATATCCGATGAACGAAAGCTCTCTCGGTGAACAAAATCACGTCAAGAAGGATGGCATTTCCATTGGCAAAACTCATATCAACAAGGGATCATGACATGTCACTATCCAGCACACCTGGGGCAGTCCAGTCAAGATTCCAAGAAATCTCTCAAGAAGTAAAGAATAACCAGGGGCAGGTCTCCATTACTTGGGGCATTGAACGCAAATCCCAACAAAGGGTTACGTACAGTCAATTAGTTCCTGGCAGTTCCACAAGAACTTGCTGCTAGGGGAAGTGACAAATCTCCCCAAAATCGTTCTCATAGGATGACTCCCCAGCTAGAGTTTAATCTCTAAACACCTTTCCCCAGCTGAGACAACCTCAAGAATCCTCAAAGACTTTCCCCCAACGAAGTCGTCACCTCTCAAGCAGACCAACAACAGGGTTTATTTCCCCAACAAACGACAGGATTCCCCAGCTTGAGGTAGCCTTTCCGACTTCTACAAATCAAAGGACCACAACTCCTCTTCCCCAGTAGACTACTCTGCAATCCCTAACAAGTTACTGCGAAACCTGGACCTGACCAGATATCAGTTCAACTTCGACTCCCCAGTAGAGCAACGGACGACTAAGACTCCTAAACTCTTTTCCCAAGCAGGAATAAACATGCTCCCCACAGAGTTTTCAATATCCCCCAGCGGATTTCTTCTCAAACAACAAAATAGGAATCCCCAATGGAAACATTCTAAGAAAAGTTTGAAGATACACCAACTCTTCAACAGCAGTCCAGGATTTAACGGTTCCCCGACATCTGTCAAGGATTTATTTTCCCAGACAAAAATACGTTCTTTAACATTTCACATTTCATACCTCCTATTTACATACATGATAAAGTGCATACGACACAATCTCATTTATTTTGAGAACATCATGACATCATGCATTTCATGCATCATGACATTGCATACAACTAACTCTTTACCTTTTCAGGAAAGATCGATCGACAGATAAAGGTTATCATTACCTTTTGGAGTAGCAGTCTTCAAAGATTCCTTCATCATCCTGCTGAGGTAGTAATCGACCAAGATTCATTCATCCTACTGAGGTAGTAATCGTCCAAGATTCCTTCATCGTCTTGCTGAGGTAGTAATCGTCCAAGATTCCTTCATCATCTTTTTGGAGTAGAAATCGTCTCAGCTTCCTTTATCACACATCATTATCAAAAAAAATCTCTGTCAGTTCAATTTAAATCTCTCAACGGTTTATGCTGATTCTTCCCCGCATACCTTCTCTGGTTCAGTCAGATCGACACTAAGATCTCTTCGATTATTATTCCAGTTGGAGATATTCCAAGACTTTTGTCTGGTTCAATTAAATCGATCCTAAGATTTTTCTGATTCTTATCCAGTCAAAGTTAATTCAAGACCTTCTCTGGTTCTGTCAGATCGATACTAAGATCTCTATGATTCTTATTCCAGTTGGAGATATTCCAAGAGTTTTGTCTGGTTCAGTTAAATCGATCCTAAGATTTTTCTGATTCTTATCCAGTCAAAGTTAATTCAAGACCTTCTCTGGTTCAGTCAGATCGACACTAAGATCTCTCTGATTCTTATTCCAGTTGGAGATATTCCAAGACTTTTGTCTGGTTCAGTTAAATCGATCCTAAGATTTTTCTGATTCTTATCCAGTCAAAGTTAATCCAAGACCTTCTCTGGTTCAGTCAGATCGACACTAAGATCTCTCTGATTCTTATTCCAGTTGGAGATATTCCAAGACTTTTGTCTGGTTCAGTTAAATTGATCCTAAGATTTTTCTGATTCTTATCCAGTCAAAGTTAATACAAGACCTTCTCTGGTTCAATCAGATCAACACTAAGATCTCTCTGATTCTTATTCCAGTTGGAGATATTCCAAGACTTTTGTATGGTTCAGTTAAATCGATCCTAAGATTTTTCTGATTCTTATCCAGTCAAAGTTAATTCAAGAACTTCTCTGGTTCAGTCAGATTGACACTAAGATCTCTATGATACTTATTCCAGTTGGAGATATTCCAAGACTTTTGTCTGGTTCAGTTAAATCGATCCTAAGATTTTCTGTTTCTTATCCAGTCAAAGTTAATTCAAGTCCTTCTCTGGTTTAGTTAGATCAACACTAAGATCTCTCTGATTCTTATTCCAGTTGAAGATATTCCAAGACTTTTTTCTTCAGTTAAATTGATCCTAAGATTTTTCTGATTTCTTTCTAGTTAAAGAAAATTCAAAGACCTCTACCGGTTCAGTTTAAATCTCTCAATGGTTTATCCTGATTCTTTCTGGTAAACATTTCTCCTAGTTCAGATAAATCACTCCAAGATTTATTCTGATTCTTTTCCAGCTAAAAAAATCAAGTTCAGACTTAGTCCATTGCCTGTCAACAGTCACCTTTGGATGGCATCTACAAGCCCATCTCCAGCAAATCTTCGCCATTCCTCCAAATGGAGTCTATAAGCCCATTCACAATTCATCTTCGAGTGCAATTTTCTGGGCACTCTAGTGTTCAATCATCTTCCACCTTCAAGTCACGAAAGGCAGACTCGCCAATCTAACTCTTCAGGTTTAAGAAGATTGAACAGGGGCAACTGTTGTACCCCAAAATTTTCTCTCTCATTTCTCAAGGATTTTCTCACAAGATCTTTTACAACGTCAAGTTTGCAGTACTGATACATCAATTTAGGCTTGAAATTGGCACAAGGGCAAAATGGTCAATTACATACTGGAAAGTCAAACTTTGACTTTTTGGTCAAACATTAAGTTTTAAATATCACAATTCATCAAGACATTCAAAAATATCAAGCTTGATCATCAAGAAGTTAAGAAAGTCAAAAGTCAACTTGAAAAGTCAAGATTTCCAAGACTTAGAAATTTTCTAAGTGTTTTTTATACATGATAATTCCATCACTTCATGCCATTCTTTCACCAAGATGCAAGACAGTTCAAGGGAAATTTTCAACATGAAAGTTTTAGATCTCCATGCTATCTACAACATTGCTTTACACAACTTCTCCTATAAGTTCTTGGATTTTGAGTTATAAATTCATGAAGTCATGACATTTTCATTTAACACTTAGAGAAATTTTCAACAGATTTTGTTCAGGATTTTATCCCAACTTCTTGGCATTTTTTCACATAGTTCCAAGATGATTTTGTCAAAATGGCCAACATGAAAGTTATAGAGGGTGTTTCAAGCTTTCAAAAACATCCAAGAGCATGCATTTATCATACTTGAGCTAGGAGATTCAAGGGCATGAAGTTGAGCATCCATTCTTTAATTGCAAGCCCTTTTTGTTGAAGAATACCTAATCCAATTGGCATGATGTGCTGCATAATCTCACTTTGCAGGTCTTGTGACTTGCAAATCTCAACATAATTTAATGTTTACACAAGAGCTTGAGCTATTACCCAAGTGTTTCAGCCATTGTCCAAAAGATCTTTCCATTTATGGCATAAAGGCACCATTGCTACTCTTGAAAAGCAAGCCTTTTGGTGCAAAGTTTGTCTTGAGCCCATACCTTGTTTGTTTCTGATTTCACTCCACCATAAAACATGGAAATCAACCCCTCTAAACCAACAACTTTGGTACATCATCTTGGAACCATGGAGTACTTGACATAGTTTGATACTTACATCCTAACCAAACCATAGCATGTGGTGTTGTAAACATATTCAGCCTTTGTTCACAAGTCCTTTGCCTATAAATAGAAGAAGCATTTGCAAGACAAAGAGGTTGGAAAAAAATAGAGAGAACAGCCAGAAGTTTTATTGATAAACCCTTAAAATCTCATATTCACAAAAAGCCATAACAGTCCACAAAACCCCCACTCTTTAGTTTTGAAGTCTAAACCTTTAAACCTCTTACACTTTACATATTCCATCTAAAAACCATCCAAACATTTCATACCACACAAAGGTCGTTCAAGTAACCTTCAACAAAAAAGGAAAGTATAGCAGCCTGTTGGAGCTTCCTTAAGGTTCATACAACATCTTGTAGGGTATTTGGATTCAAAACCAAAAGTGCAGTTTTAAGGTAAGTCATCTTTACCTTGCCTTTTCCATACATCAACTTTTTCTGTTTATAGGATGTAGCAATCACTATTTTTGAAGTTAATCATTTATTTGTTGTTCATGTTATTCATCTATATGTTAAAAACTAACTGACGTATGCAAAGAATGGTGTTTAAGGCAAAAAAGGCAGTATGTATCGACACATATCCACATGTGTCGACCCATCTTAGTGAAAATACAGGGTATGAGTCGACACATAACCCTCATGCATCGACCCATACTGAGTTCAGGTTACTAAACAGAAGCTGCAAAGGCCTATGAGTCGATACATACACGTTTTACATTGATGTAAAAGGCGTATGAGTCGATACATCCCATTATGGGTCGACTCATACTGAACTAATTTTGTTTTACAGGGTCAGGGAAAATCTATGTGTCGATGCATAACAGCATGGGTCGACACATAGCAGTTCAAAATGCAGCTTTCCTTTTATTTTACACTGTTTTCACATTCTTCTCATTATCATTCGATGTGGTTGTAATGTTTTAGTTCCTACTTCACCCCCATTGTAAAATATTACCCCTATCCCCCTAAAGTGATGTAATAGCTTAAATTTTACTTTCCTCTTTTTACTTGCTTTTCATATATTGCTAGTAAATAAGATGTATGGCAAGATGAAATCAACAAATAGATGACTTTCAAAAACAAGACAAAATGCATGCAAACTAACACACTATTCACACATGCACCCTTAGGGTAATCCCATCTCGTTGCCCCTTTCGGAAAATAGTCATGTCCCTCGAGCATGGGCGTTTTAGCAAAGACCCTCGATAAAAGATCGTAGTCCCTCGATGACCCTCGATGTTGCCTTCGATAAACGATCTAGTCCCTAAAAAGACATTGCTAAAACGTCCCATATGTTGCCTTCTATGACTATACAAACGTCCCAACGCCCGTCCCTTCATATCCAGCGATGGGGCTTCTTACCAAATCAATGGTAAGATAGCCACATCTAAAGGATGAGGAAAAGCACATTTAAGACCTTTCTAGTAGGTAGATTCGCTCCTAGTTACTCGCTTTCTCACAACAAAAACATTTCTATACACCCACACTCTCATCTTGAACTGTTTTCGAAACAAACACTTTGTATGCATTCTTATAGAAACGAGAATCATTACAAAGTTACATTTTCAAAATACTTTCAAAAACACATCTCACAAACACACCTTTGAACTATTTTCGAAACAAACACTTTGTAGTTGTTCTTATAGAAACGATAACCATTACAAAGTTCCATTTTCAAAAATACTTTCAAAACACACACCACAAGCACACATTCAAACAAAAGCAAGTGATCTAGCGAGCAACTAAGAGCCCATGGAAAACCATGGATGAAAAGGGTGCTAACACCTTCCCTTTACATAATCTACCCCCAAACTCAAGAAAACATCTCTAAAGGTCTTTCCTGTGCTTTTTCACCTTTCCTTTTTGGATAAAAGAAAATTCGGTGGTGACTCTTGCTAAACCGCAACATTTTGCAAACACAAACGCAAAACCCTCAAGTCAGTTCTCCCATCGTATCACACTATTGATACCGACTTGTTTGTGACCTTGGTGGATGAAGTTTCTACTCCTCTCGTGACTGTGAAAAAGAATTTGATGTTGGCCGGTTTATTTCCGGGTTGTGGTGAAGGTTGCCATGTGTGTTCATTTCTACCTTCTGGTTGCCATTTGCTGAAGTCAGGTGTTCAACACCTGATAGACAACAAAGAAATTTTGTTCGAGAAAACTTTGGTTCCTGTTGTTCCATTCAAAGACATTGCCATTATAACCATTTCCGCCAATCCTTCCAAGGTCTCCTCGAGAAGACTTGTTAGGATTACATCTGCTCCAAGAATTGCTCCATTGATAATCACTGTTCCTGGTCCTGTCCCGTATGTCTCAGACAAAGCTGTCCCCTGGCATTATGGTGTCAATGTGTACTATCATGGCATCAAACAAGATTTGAAAGATGAAGAGGTTGATCCTGATATTGGTAACATTGTCGGAACTAGCCAAGTTACCTGAAGTGGAAGGGTCTTCTCCCCCGAGATTTCTCATAAGACTGTCAACAAGCCTATTGTCATTCCATCTACTGTTCATGCTAGTACATCCACTATTGCTCCTGTTCTTATTCCAGTTATTACCCCTATCGGTGAATCATCTGATATACACGGCAAAGAAATTATAGGTGAGCCTGCCCAGATGAAGACGCCTAGGAAAATTGTTGTGGAAGCCTCTAAGCAAGAGATAGAGGAACTACTGAAAATAATTAAGAAGAGCGACTACAATGTGATTGAGCAGTTGGGGCAGACCCCATCAAAGATATCCATGTTGTCTTTGTTGTTGTGTTCCGAAGCCCATGCGAAGGCTTTGATTGCATTCCTCAAGACTGTGCATGTGCCACAGGAAACTTCAGCTGATCAGTTCAAAGATTATGTGGCCAGCCTGACTGCTGATAATGGGCTGGGTTTTTCAGATGCAGACTTAACACCGAAGGGAAGGAAGCATAATGATGCTCTGCATGTCTCGATTGAATGCAGGGGCACCACTATGGCTCTAGTGTTGGTAGATACTGGGTCTTCACTGAATGTTCTGCCGAAGAAGGCGTTGGACCGGTTGGATTGCAAGGGTTTGACTCTAAAGCCTAGTAACGTTGTGGTAAGGGCTTTTGACGGATCGAAGAGAATGGTGCACGGGGAGGTGGACATCCCTGTCAAAGTGGGTTCTCAAACTTTTGGGTCCACCTTCTATGTGATGGATATCAGGCTGTCATATTCTTGTTTGTTGGGTCGCCCTTGGATCCACGAGGATGGGGCAGTTACTTCCACACTACACCAAATTATGAAGTATCCGGTGAAAGGGAAGATTGTCACTGTGTGGGGTGAAGAGGAGTATATGGTGAGCCACCTCAATTCCTTCCAGTACATAGAGATGGACGGGGAATTCATAGAAACTCCTTGTCAAAACTTCGAAGAGGTCCCTCAGATCTTAGCATCGACTGAAACTACTACCAACATCAAACCTCCTCTGAAGATGGCTTCCCTCAAGGACGCCAGGGCCGTGGTTGAAGAAGGTGGGTATGCAAATTGAGGTCAGCTCCCTAATTTCACTCACAAAACTGATAAATTTGGTTTGGGCATTACTACAAGGGCTCAAAGGGCTGTTCGACACACTCGGGATGGAGGACCTCCCATACACATCAGTAATCGAGGAATTAATTCCATTGAAGATAGCGAGGAAGACTCAGACATTGACAGCTAGATCTACCCAACTACCAATGGTGGACCGAGTAATTGGACGGCTAGGGATTTTATACCAGTTTCTTTTATTCCGTAGTAATTATCTTACTTGTTTTGAGAGTTATAATAAATAATTTAAAACTTTACGGCCTTGTGCCTTGCCCAAGGCACATTGGTTTTGCTTGTGAGGGCTATTATTTGCCATTTCATATATCATTAATAAAACATTGGACGTTTCTTGCATACCAATTTTGCGCTCTTTGGTTTTCTTTTCTGTTTTCCACCTTATCCAAACAACTTTTCTCTTACACACACTCACGTATCATAATGCAGATCCATATCCACTCTGGATCCCATTGATAACAGCTCTGCTATTTCCAGTTATGACTTCAAAAATCCGATCAACCAAGCCGAAGACGAAGGTGAGGATGATTGTGCGGTGCCTGGAGAACTTGCTAGACTACTACAGTAGGAAGAGAGGGCCATACAGCCTCATGAAGAGTCGGTTGAGACAGTGAACTTGGGTACTAAGGAAGACAAAAAAGAGGTTAAAATAGGTGCAAATCTGGAGCTTAGCATCAAACAGAGGTTAATACAGATGTTGCACGACTATGTTGAGATATTCTCTTGGTCCTATGAAGACATGCCTGGTTTGGACACTGATATTGTGGTACATCGCCAACCTACTAAAGAAGATTGTCCTCCGATTAAATAGAAGGTCTGTCGTATGTGCCCTGAAATATCAGAGAAGATCAAGGCAAAGGTCATGAAACAGTTCGACGCAGGATTCTTAGCTATCACTTCGTATCCACAGTGGGTTGCTAACGTCGTTCCGGTACCTAAGAAGGACAGTAAGGTACGGATGTGTGTGGATTACAGAGATTTGAACAGGGCAAGCCCCAAGGATGACTTCCCACTTCCTCACATTGATGTTCTGGTCGACAACACCGTGCAACACAAAATCTTCTCCTTCATGGATGCTTTCTCTGGCTACAACCAAATCAAGATGGTTCATGAAGACATGGAGAAGACAACCTTCATTACACAGTGGGGCACCTTTTGGTACAAGGTGATGCCTTTTGGATTGAAGAATGCTAGGGCAACTTATCAGCACACCATGATCGCTTTGTTCTATGATATGATTCACCATGAGATCGAAGTATATGTTGATGACATGATAGCCAGGTCTCAGAGTGAGGAAGAGCACCTGGACCATCTCCAAAAGCTGTTCGACAGGATAAAGATGTATAGGCTGAGGTTGAATCCAAACAAGTGCACCTTCGGAGTAAGGTCTGGTAAACTTCTGGGTTTCATTGTCAACGACAAAGGCATCCAAGTAGATCCTGCAAAGGTAAAAGCTATACAAGAAATTCTAGCACCCCGTACAGAGAAGGAAGTTAGGGGTTTCTTGGGACGCCTGAATTATATCGCCATGTTCATTTCACATCTGACTGCTACTTGTGAGCCAATCTTCAAGCTTCTGAAGAAAGATCAAGTGGTAAAGTGGAATGATGAATGCCAGACCTATTTTGAAAGAATCAAGGAATACCTTCAAGAACCACCAATTCTGATGCCTCCAGTTGAAGGAAGACCTTTGATATTATACTTAACAGTGCTAGATAATTCAATGGGGTTGTGCTGGGGCAGCATGACGAGTCTAGTCGAAAAGAGCACGCAATACTACCTTAGCAAAAATTTTACCGACTGTGAGACACGATACTCATTGCTCGAGAAAACTTGTTGCACTTTGGCATGGGCTGCTCGCCGACTGAGACAGTATATGCTGACTCACACTACCTTGTTGATATCAAAGATGGATCTGATCAAGTACATTTTCGAGAAGCCCGCACTCTCTGGAAGGATAGCAAGGTGGAAAATGATCTTAACTGAGTACGACATACAATATACAAACCAAAAAGCAATAAAAGGGAGTGTGTTGGCTGATCATTTGGCTCATCAGGACGTGGATGACTACCAGTACATGAATTTTGAGTTCCCAGATTAGAATATTATGTTGGTGACTGACTACGGAGAACCTAGACCGAATGGTGGACCTGAGGAGGGATCCCAATGGTCTATGTATTTTGATGGAGCCTCAAACGCACTAGGTAACGACATTGGCGCTGTAATCATATCTCCTGAGGGCTGTCATACTCCGTTCACTGCCCGATTATGTTTCAATTGCACCAACAACATGGCGGAGTATGAAGCGTGCATCATGGGCCTTCGAGGTGCTATTGACCTAAGGATCAAGTTCTTGAATGTAGGGGATTCCTCTTTGGTGATAAGTCAGATCAAAGGTGAGTGGGATACGAAACACCCGAATCTCATTCCTTACAAAGAGTATGTACTGACATTGCTCCCACACTTTGAGGAGGTAACCTTAGAACATTTCCCACGAGAGGAGAACCAGTTAGCGGATGCGCTAGCTACTATGTCTTCTATGTTCAAGGTTAGGTGGGACAATGAAGCTCCCCAAATTACCATTGAGAGGTTGGATGAACCAGTACACTGCTGTGAAATCGATACCGAAGAAGTGGCAGGCAAACCCTGGTATCACGAAGTCAAAAGGTATCTCGAGACTCAAGAGTATCCCGAAGGTGCATCGATCAATGATAAGAAGTTTATGAGAAGGTTCGCTGCAAAGTTCTTCCTCAGTAATGGAATCCTCTATAAACGCAACCATGACTCCACACTACTACGGTGTGTAGACAAGAGCGAAGCAAAGAGGATCATGATAGATCTACATGAAGGCACTTTCGAAACCCATTCTAGTGGACACACCATGGCTAAGAAGATCCTACAGGTAGGATATTACTGGTCCACTATGGAAGCCGATTGTTATCAGCACTCTCGAACTTGTCATAAGTTCTAAATCTACGCTGATAAAGTGTATGTGCCTCCGGTGCCCTTAAACGTCTTGACAGCTCCGTGGCCCTTCGCGATGTGGGGCATCGACATGATCGGAGAAATCAGGCCCACCGCTTCCAATGGACATCCCTTCATCTTAGTAGCCATTGATTACTTCACGAAGTGGGTTAAGGCAGCTTCCTTCGCTACAGTAACCAAGAACGTTGTGGCACGGTTTATCCGACACAATCGGATCTGTCAATGTGGTGTGCCAGAGAGAATTATTACTGACAATGGTATAAATATCAATAACACAATGATCACCGAGCTATGTAAACAGTTCAAGATACAACATCATAATTCTTCCCCTACCGGCCGAAGATGAATGGCGCTGTTGAAGCAGCTAACAAGAACATCAAGAAGATTGTACAGAAGATGGCAGTGACATATAAGGACTGGCATGAGATGTTACCATTCACTCTTCATGGGTACCGTACCTCAGCATGGATGTCGAGAGGGGAAACCCCCTATTCTCTGGTATATGGCATGGAGGCAGTCCTACCCATCGAAGTCCAGATACCTTCTCTCAGGATTATAAAGGACGTGTGTTTGAACGAAGAGGACTGGATCCGAACCCGACTTGATCAGTTAAATCTAATCGATGAAAAGAGACTTACTGCTATCTGCCATGGTCAAACATACCAAATTCAAATGATCAAGGCTTTTAACAAGAAAGTCAGGTGTTAAGAATATCAAGTCGGGGATCTAGTGATCAAACGCATCATACTGCCGCAAGGTGATCCCAAGGGCAAATGGACCCCCACGTATGAAGGGCCATTTGTGGTTAAGAACATTTTCTCGGGAGGATCTATGATTCTAACCACCATGGATGGTGACGACCTTCTTCACCCTGTCAATGCAGACATAGTGAAAAGATACTACACATAAGAAACCCGCTAGGTTGACACACCTAGGCAAAACAAGGGCATCCCGGCGAACCAAAAAAGGTTCGGGCAAAAGTAAGGGATGAAAATGAAAAATCCGTACACCCGGCAAGTCGAAAACCCGAAAGGGCGGCTTGGGCAAAAAAGGGTATCCCGGTGGACTGAAAATCCGAAAGGGAGGTCCAAGCAAAAGTTAGGGATATGAAGCTGTGATACGGTGGCAGAACTGACTGTTTTTACTGGTTTGCGTTTTACGTTTTTTATTCGCAAAATGTTGCGGTAAGCAAGAGTCGCCATCGACTTTTATTTCATCCAATCGGAAAGGAAAAAAGTACAGAAAAAATCCTTTTTCGAGATTTTGAGTACGGGGGGTAGATTATAGAAAGGGAAGGTGTTAGAACCCTTTCTATCCATGGTTTTCCATGGGCTCTTAGGTACTTGCTCATTTTTAAATTGCTTGTGTGTGTGCTTGCTTTGTAAATGTTTTACTTCGTGATAACACTTGTATCAGTCCTCAAGGATGTGACGAAGTTCGTTTTGAAAATTTGTTTGAAAGGTGTTTGTGTGAAAAGTTTTTATTGAGCAAGTACCTACTAGCATCTACCTACTCGAAAAAAGATCGTTTCTATTCTTGTTTCCTTTAGACAGCGCTATCCTACTATTGAGAAAGGGACGTACGGTCACTAAAGCAATGTTAGAACACCTTAGTAGTAAACCTAGAGTCTTAAGATCTTTTGAGGCAACATTTCCGAGGCAACATTTCTGAGGCAACACTCGAATGGGACAATTTGATCTTTTAGACTGGAGGGCAACCACTAAGTCACCCTATGCTTAATGATCGTTTACCGAAGGCAACCGAAGTGAGAGTATACACTAAAAGCGAGTATGTGCGAGTGATTTATTTTCAGTTTATTATCTTTGCACATTAGGGTTTTCTAACCATTTTAATTTTGTCATTCATTCCTGCCATACATCTAGACAGTTAAGTATTTGCGGGAATTAAAAAAATGCGAGAAAATAAACCTAGCTATTACAAGGCTTCAGGGAGGGGGATTAATTACATAACCAAAAATCGGGGATTTAAACAGTAAATAAAAACCCTAAATTAACTATTACAAACCCTGAACAGTTACAAAATAATTGCAAAATAATCAACCAGCGCGCGACGAATTAAATACGAGGACGGTCAAAAAGATAACCTAAAACACTAATTGACAGAAAAAGATTTTTGCTCTTGTGGATGTTTATTTGAGAAAAAAATTAATTGAAAATTAATTAAACCTAATTTCTAATTATTTTTAAAATTATGAAAGAACTCAAATTAGCCTAATTTTCTAGTTAAATAATTTCAAGAAAAATAAAATATATTGTACAAAAAGATTTTTTTGTATTTTTTGGTTTTTTTATTTGAGAAAAGAAATAATTTAATTACAAAATTAAAACATAATTTCTAATTAATTTTATTTACAAAAAAAAAAGAATTAATTTGTCCTAGTTTCTAATTAACTTAATTAAAGAAATAAGTATTTCATGAGAAAAATAATTTTTGTGTTTTTGTGATTTTTGATTAAATAAAAAAAATGATTTGTTGATGTTAATTAAAATAATTAAGGAAAATAATAAAAGAATTAAAAATAAGAAGAAATAAAAAAAGGAAGAAATGGGCCTGTGTTGAATGTCCCAGGGGGGGTGCAAATCTGAATTAATTTCGGGCCAAAGGCTGATGGCCCAAACCCTGCGCTGAATCTCATGCACTGATCTTTTGATGGTCCATAGTACATCTGCGCATATGGGACGTTGGATTGGATGTGATGAGGTCTTTGAGGGTTAGATTTGAGGTCTCGCGATGGACTTCATGGGACATGATGCATTGGAACCTATAGAAAATATCAGAAAAATGCAAAAGTGACACGCCTGGGGTCGAACCCAGGATGTGTACCTTATAGATTCTCCCCTTTGCCAACTGCGTTGGAATGTTAATCATGATTATAATGAAATAAATGAAATATAATTCAAACAAAGTGCCACGCCTCAAAAACGCGCAAAAGTTCAAACGGGCCAGTCACATGCTGCCACACCATCGTCTTCTTTGTGGATTCCGTCGGTTTAGAAAAAGAGACTTTTACCTACAATAGTTTTGCTGTAACTATAAACCTGTAACATTCAAAAATCATGTACAAGCAATATAAATGAAAGGTAATGGTACCAATCAACTCGTCTCATCCTCACGAGCATCATGGTACCTGATTCAAGGCCCAATTGTTCCTATATTGAAAACCCCTAAAATGAACTTGTAAACCCTAGCAATAGCATATTATGATTCCTGCACTGTAAATGCAATTAAATGATGCCAATAGCTTGCAAACAAGATAATGAGAAAGAATGTATAATCAAAACATGATAATGCTGTTAAAATCAAGGAAATCAGAATCGAGTTTTTGGGCAAACCGTGGTTGATGGTGGGCACCATTTCTGGTATTTTGAAGCCTGAGCATAGGTGGAATAGCTTCCCGAGATCTCCTGGAATAGATTGCTGGCCTTAAATTGCTTTGAATCGTCCCCTAACTTGAAAACCGAATCACACTTTTGCCAACTTTTTTTTGAGTTTTTTCTATGCCTCTCACGACCTCTAACCCTTGTATTTGATCTATAATTGTTCATTATATAACCTAGAGTGAATTAGGTTAACAAACTTGGACTAAATCTTTGCATTTATCCAAGATTTGATTTGATTTGCAAGTTATATGATATGTTGCTATTTTGAGCCAATTCATGCCTTTCTTGTACCAATTGTCCTTGATTTGATTTGATCTTATTAACTCAGCATATCTTGATTGCCAATCTGTCAAAAAAACAAACCAAATGACATCTTTGTTAATTTTCATCATTTATTTGATTTAATTCACTTTTTAATTAATGAAAAATAAAAATAAATTGAAAAATTAAGCACATAATGGGTGAGTGAACATTTGAGTCGTGGACCACATTAGAATTGAGGTGCAAGTATAAAAAGTTGGGCCCATTTAGCAAAAAATGCAAATTTGAGCACATTTGACTTTTGGCAATTTTGCAAAAATGGTCAACTTGGCCAATGCATAACTCTCTCAATTTTGACCCTAGATAGGTGTTCTTGGACTTATTAGAAAGCTTAGGATGTCCTCTAAACAATCCTTTCGGTCGCATCTCAATTGTGTCTTCCATGTTCATGTATGAAGCTTTGACCCAAAAGGTATTTTTGTTGACTTTTCAAAAGGACCTATAATGTCAAAATTAATATCTTTTTGTGAGTGAATATTATGGACTTGGGAGATGAATATTAATTGTATGGAATTTAATCCTCTTCAAAATGAGCTTTGGATGGGTCATTTCTAATAAAGTATGAGAAAGTTATGCTTGGTCAAAGTTGAGTTGACTTTTCTTGTAAAACCCTAATTTAGAAACTTTTGGGTTTTGATGAATTGTGAGCAATCCTTGAGGAATCATGATCAACTCTTTATCAAATGATGAATAATACTTCAAAATGAGGATATTGACCAAAAATCTTGAAGTTTGACTATATGTGGGCCACAATTGACTTTTGACCTAGTATAGTTGATTTTCAGGCATTTGAGCAATTGACTGAGCAAACTTCTTCTGTAAGGCTTAAAACTTGACATGGATGATCTTGAGAACATATTAGGACAATTGTGAGCATTTTAGTCCTTTGTGGTTCACACATCTTGATGAAGACGGACACCCTAATTTGAGGTATAATGCCTTAGGAGAGAGTTTGTCTGGTTAACTCTTGGGCAATCTTGAGCAAATTGGGGACCTCACTTGACATGTGTTGAGAAATATGGGAGGGAAAATTTTGGGGTACAATAGCTGCCCCTGTTCAATCTTCTTAAACCTGAAGATGTAGATTGGCTCGTCTATCTTTCGTGATCTGAAGGTGGAAGATGATTGAACACTAGAGTGCCCATAAATTTGCACTCGCATGAAGTGGCACTTGATTTGTGATATCGAGAATGGGCTTACAGATGACATTCGGAGGTTGATGATGGAATATTTTAGGAGATGGGCTTAAAGATGCCATCCTGGATGCGACGGAGAATCATCGGTGATGGGCTTAAAGATGCCATCCGAAGAGGTGTCAATCGCATAAGAGATTCCTTTGTGAGAACCCGTATACCTATTGTTGAGGAGGAATCCGCTGGGGAATGGTGGTCTCTGTCTTGGGAGAAATAGAGTTTTAGGAGCTTCAGTTGTCCGTTACTCTACTGGGGAATAACTCCAGTTTGGGGAAGCGGAAGTGAACTGCGTATTTGGTCGGGGTATATGCTGCACCGCGACTTACTAGAGAGATGCAAAACCAATCGTGCTTGATCGGGTCCCGGTCTTACAGTATTGTGGACTGCTGTCTGGGGATAAGAGAAGAAGAACCCGGATAGTAAGGTTATGAGAAGGAACTTGGATAGTAGGGTTACTTCGAGATGAAAGCCTGGATAGTAAGGCTTGAGAAGGAACCTGGATAGTAGGTTACTTCGAGATGAAATCCTGGATAGTAGGGCTTGAGAAGGAACCTGGATAGTAGGGCTTGAGAAGGAACCTGGATAGTAGGGTTACTTCGAGATGAAAGCCTGGATAGTAGGGCTTGGGAAGGAACCTGAATAGTAGGGTTACTTCGACATGAAAGTCTAGATAGTATGGTTATGAGAAGAAACCTGGATAGTAGGATTACTTCGAGATGAAAGCCTGGATAGTAGGGCTGTGAGAAGGAACCTGGATGGTAGGGTTATTTCGATATGAAAGCCTGGATAGTAGGTCTGTGAGAAGGAACATTGATAGTAGGGTTGCTTCGACATTAAATCCTGGATAGTAGGGCTGCGAGAAGGAACCCGGATGGTAGGGTTACTTTGATATGAAAGCCTGTATAGTAGGGCTGTGAGAAGGAACCTAGATAGTAGGGTTACTTTGAAATGAGTTTGGGTTAAACTGCAGAGGGAACCTGGGTGAGGTTGCCTTGTGATCAGTCGGTGTGGGACTGCAGGAAGAACCTGGGTTAGGTTGTTTCGTGATGAGTTTGGGTAAAACTGCAGAAGGAACCTGGTTAAGGTTGTTTCATGATGAGTTTGTGTAAAACTTCAGGAGGAACCTGGGTAAGGTTGCATTTTTCGCACCGATGATTACTCTGTTTAGCTTCGAGTGTTGATCATGGTGTTGCACCCCAAAATTTACCCTCTTGATTTAGGCTTATGTTTCATCATGAATATCATATTGCATTGCATTTATACATTGTGATGAGATCAAAGTACTTTGGTTATCAAGTCTTCCTCAAGCCTTGAAGGCTGGTTGCATTGACAAGTTGCTCAAGTAGAATCATATTATCTAAACCTCTGGATTTTTCAAGCTCAAAAGTTATTACATATCTCAAGATATTTTTATCCATCTCTTTGAGGATTGAAATTTGTGTTTGATAACAAGGGGAATCACTCTTTGGATTCACCAGTCAAATTAGGGTTTTGTTTGAGCGAGGCATTTGGCCAATGTACAAGTCTTGATTTGGGGAGCTACAACATCTCATTGGTATTTGAAAAGTCTTTGCACAAGGAATTGGTCATGATGCCCAGAGGATTTGAAGTTTTGAAGATGATTCATCAGCTTCCTAAAGTGTTGACCAAAATTAGGGTTTGAATTTTTATCAGGATTTCTTGAGAATTTTGAAGTGAAACTTTGCACATGGCCTCTATACATTTGGAAGATCATATGTCTGAAGTTTTGATCATCAATTTTGAAGGGAAGTGGATCATTTGATCCAAAGGGGCAAAATGGTCATTTTGGTCAAACTCAGTCAAAGTCAAGGTTGACCAAGTGAATTTTTGTCCAACCACCAATTCAAGGATGTACTTTTCATATTTCAAGTCCATTTTGATCATTGGATCAAAAAGATTGAGGTTTGGGTTGAAACTTGTTCATGAAGAAACCCTAAAAGTTTCTAATTTTGGAAAATAAGGACTTAATTTCAAAAATTCATATTTTATTCACCTTTGATCAAGAAAATGCAAATGAAATATGCTTGGAAATCTAAGAGAATTATCTTTCACCACCTTTTGGTCTCATGTCAAAATTGGCAAGGAATCAAGAGTTATGGTCTTTTGAAGTCACAAAATTATAGGTCATTTTTCAAAATTAGTGACTTTCAAGCAAAATTTTTAGGATCTTATTTGATTCAATTGTAAAAACCCAAAACTAGGGGGTTGTAGATCTTTTTAATACCTTTCCAAATTATGCTCATTTGTGTCAAAATTCAAAAGTATGAGCAAGTTATGAGTTTTGGAATTTTGGGGCATTTTATTGAAATTTGGCAAATGTGCAAAATGACCAATTAATGGGAACTCAAGTTTCAGCCATTCTCTTTGTTTCTAATCCAGCCCATGAGCTATTTATGACTTGCTAAGACCCATAATGCCAGCTATTTCATGCTCCATGGACCATAGTGTTTGCTTGGTTACAAAAATGATAAACTTGCTCAATTTGGCAAATTGATCCATACACTCTCATTTCAAATGATCATGACCTGGCACCTTGAGGATCTATTTCTGAGATTATTTGGCTCATAAAATGCAAGAAAAATGAAGAAACGCACGAGCAAACAGCTGAGGCCCATGTGCACCCATCTTTTGGCCAAATCTTCCAAACTTGCCCCTGAACAGTTTTGAGGATCAATTTCCTCTTCTAACCTTCTCTACTCACACTATATAATGCATTGCAAGCCTCATTTCACAGGGGACGTGCTTCATTCATCATAAATCCATATCTGAACTTTTTTTGCTGTTGCTGAAGTTTTCTTCAATTCTCTCATCTTCTTCGCGCATTCATCAAATTTCCTGTGGATTCATGTTCCTTGAAGTTTGTAGATCAAGACCATGGAGTTTGTTAGCTTCTGGAACTAAAGAATCGAGGTTTCCAGTTTCACATTGAGGTGAGGTCTTTGAACTTCGATTTTCCTTGTTTAGCATGATTTGATGAATTATTTCATATCCATGATATATTAGCTGGCCAGACAAATAGGTCTGAGGTATACTTTGTGTTTGATTTGAGCTCGAATCATGCTTTGGAGTTTCTGAAACTCTGCGTGCAGATTGTTTTTTTGAGTTTTCATGAGCTTCGTACTGAACTTACACTTGATGATGCTGTTTAATTCGAGTTGATATGGATTCTTTGTCATGCTAGCTTTAATTTGCCCTTGATTTCATAAAAAATGGTGTGAAATTGAGTATGTTATGCTGATCTGAACATGAGCCCTAAGACTGAGTATTACACGCGCTTTTGAGCTTGTCCAAAGGTTGAAGATGATGTGGTGGCACTGCATGATTGGTCCGTTTGAATTTTTGTCTCATTTGAATTATTTGTTTTATTTTATATTTTGTTTGATTTTATTTTTTGATCAAAGTATTTTTAAAAATCATAAAATTTTTACCATAGGCCAGTAATAACCTCTAGTATTTGTCATATTTTTTTTGAAATTTTTTAAAATAATTTGTTTGGTTCAAAAATTCATAGGTTTAATTAGTTAATTGTTCAAATTTTATTTTCTTTTTAATAGTTCCTTTGATCTAAAAAATCCACAAAAAATTGTTTTAGACTCATAAAATAATGTAAAAATTGATTCTGATTTTGTTTTATCATTTTTTTTTAATTTTTGGTTTAAAATTTTATTTCAAAGGATATTTGTAATATTTGTTTGTTTAATTTTTAATTCAATATTTCCTTTAATCCAAAAAATTCAAAAAAAAATCATGTAAGCTTGTTTTTAGTCATAGAGTCAGAATATAATTTCATTTTGACCTTTTGTTGATTTTTGGCTAGGGTTTGCATTTTTGCCCTTAAAAAATAGTTTAATTGCTAATTGTTTGGTTTAATTTTTACTTTAATATTTCCTTTAATTCAAAAATTCCACAAAAAATCAGGGATGTGTGTTTTTTAGTTCTAATATTTGAATATAATTTTTGTTGGGCATTTTTTCTTGACTTTTTGATTTAAATATTATTTTGATATGTGAATATTTGTTAATTGACTAACTCTTTGAATTTAATTTCATTTTTGATTTTTCTTTAATTAAAAAAATGTAAAAAATATATTCTCTGGCTTTTAGGGTTTCTTGGTGATTGGTATGACCTTGGTTTAATTTGTTTGAGTTTTGATCTTACTTAATTAATATTTAAGATTAAAAGTCAAAATTTAGGGTTTTGTTGCTTATGGTGCAAGTTCCATTTTCAAAACCACTATGCCCTGGATTTTCAATAGAATTCAAGTCTTGATTAGGGTTCATGAATGTATTGAGGATTTGAAAACCATCTATCTTGATTTTTTTCAACTTGGTTTGACTTTTTTTCATAAATTATTTTGAAAACTTGTCTAGTTTGGTAGTTTTGTCAATTAGTCTTGAACTTTGGACTTCATTTGGTCTCCTCCTCAAACATTCATGAACCTAGGGCTTACATTCTGACTTCTATACCTTCAAAGATGCTAATTTTTTTGGGTGTGAATTATGGACCCTTATTTCCATTTTTGATGTAATTTTGAAGCGAAGGTACCCAATTGATGTTTGCATATCTTGTTGCAATTTGTTTGATGGCCAATGAACTTGATTGAGGCCTATAATTAGGAACCTAATGATCATATTGATTCTGATTGTCCATGTTAACTCAAGCCATTTCATTTGAATGCCTCATGTTTGAATGTTTGAACCTTCTAATGCATTATGTAGGTTTCATCTTCTATTGTGTTCATGAAGTTATGATTGAATTAATTGTGCATGTTTGAAATGTGTTTTCCCCTGACCTCCATGATCTTTGATTGTGTTCTTTCCCAAGCTCCCATGATCCTTGATTGATATTCAATTGTCAATTCAATATGGTGATAGAAAGGAACAACATCCTTCTGATTCTTTTGGTCAAATTGTGCATATGGCTGTTTCCTTTTTGTTTATCATGTCTAATGTTTGATAATTGTTATTATGTTGTTCTCACTTCATCATGTTGCATCCATCCTTTGCATTAGTCATCATTCACCCTATGGAATACTAACTTGGTTGTTGAATGTGCGAGGTACTTTGAGAAAGTTCTACTTTTGACCTGAGGCTTTTGTGTTTCACTTTATTTGTGAAACACAACTTATCATGTTGGCACTGCTATTATGTTTGGCATATTTGATATTCCATGCAGGATATATGCATTTGATTATGAATGTTACACACTGTCCCTGGGATTTGTTCATATCTGATAAATTACTTACATCCTGATGGTGTAATTCCTGACTTGATTTGTCTACTGATGCTAGCTTGCTCGAAGTTCTCTGGGTTTCTTTTATTCTTGCTCAGTTGCAACAAATATTTATCCGTTTGGTATTGCACTATCTCCTTTCTCCCATTTTCATTTTGCATAAGTTCTCTGATTGCATGATGGGACCTCTGTTGCCGATATATGTCAGGAGGCCCTCTGGTTTTTTGTCTTATACATGTGTTGTGTTTTCTTTTGATCGATGAGTCACTCGATTTAGAAATTGAGATCATGACTTCACTCTCATTGCATGTTCCCTATAGGATGTTTATCTGTTTTTCTTCTTTAATTGTTGATCGATGAGTCACTCAATTTATAGATTGAGATCACGACTTCGCTCTCATTGCATGTTCCCTATAGGATGTTTATCTGTTTTTCTTCTTTAATTATTGATCGATGAGTCACTCAATTTAGAGATTGAGATCACAACTTCGCTCTCATTACATGTTCCCTATAGGATGTTTATCTGTTTTTCTTCTTTAATTGTTGATCGATGAGTCACTCAATTTAGAGATTGATATCACGACTTCGCTCTCATTACATGTTCCCTATAGGATGTTTATTGATTTTCTTCTTTAATTGTTGATCGATGAGTCACTCAATTTAGAAATTGAGATCACGACTTCGCTCTCATTTCATGTTCCCTATAGGATAGTTTTGTTAAACTTCCTTTAACATGTTAATTAAATTAGGAATCCATGTATGCTAACATAGGGTAGGATTTTCCTTTATCCTCAACCTTAGGGTCAACCATTGTATGATAACACTAGGGATAGTGCTAGGCTAGTTTCCCTTAGTTGTTTTTCCTTTCTTTGCATTTTGCATCTTAAAACAAAAACTGTTTTCTTGGCAAATCATAAAACACTTCTAATAAATTCAAACCATTCTTCAAAGTAAAAGATACAAACCAATCCTATTAGTTTGTGTGCCTCTTGGATTTGCTTTTAAACCTGTTTTAGCCGATGTTTCGCCATCGCACAGTTGTTTGAAGCCGATGTTTCGCCATCGCACATGTTTGTTATCCTACTTTGATTCTCAATATCATTGTTAGGTGTGATGTTTTGTCATCCGTTTTATTGATGTTTCTCCATCTTTGCCATGATATCTTGTTATTTTGAAGCCGATGTTTCGCCATCGCACATGTTTGTTATCCTACTTTGATTCTCAATATCATTATTAGGTGTGACGTTTTGTCATCCGTTTTATTAATGTTTCGCCATGTTTGCCATGATATCTTGTTATTTTAAAGCCTATGTTTCACCATCGCACATGTTTGTTATCCTACTTTGATTCTCAATATCATTGTTAGGTGTGATGTTTTGTCATCCGTTTTATTGATGTTTCACCATCTTTACCATGATATCTTGAAGCCGATGTTTCGCCATCACACATGTTTGTTATCCTACTTTGATTTTCAATATCATTGTTAGGTGCGATGCTTTGTCATCTATTTTATCGATGTTTCACCATCTTTTCCATGATGCCATGTTATCTCTTAGTCGATGTTTCGCTATCGTACATTTGTTTGAAGCCGATGTTTTGCCATCGCATATGTTAGTTATCCTGCTTTGATTCTCAATATCATTGCTAGGTGTGATGTTTCGTCATCCGTTTTATCATTTGACGTTTCGCCATCTTTGACATGTTACTTTGTTATTATTTAGTCGAGGTTTGATCACCTCATTTGTTTGTTGTTTCATTCGATGTTTTACCATCTTGACTATCTTTGTTTGTCTTAATTAAAAAATACAAACCAACCAAAACACATAAGCCAAACTACGACTGCTCTGATTCCTTAAAAGGGATATGTAGGCATTGGGGTAGGGCCCAATCGAGCATAACATTTTTTTTTATTTTCCCTATGTTATCTTCTTCTTCCTTTCGCATGCATTCCCTTTTCAGTTGTAAGCCATAAACATAGGATTTGGCCACAACCATTAGATTAGACAACAAGAGTGGATACCGTAGAGTACTACGGGCGTGTGGGGTGCTAACACCTTCCCCTCACGTAACAGACTCCCTTACCCGATCTCTCAGTCGAAAGACTGTGACTTCTCCCTTTCCAGGTTTTCTCGATGTTTACCTTTCCCTTTTGGTGGGATAAAAGACGTTTGTTGGTGACTTCATTGATGTTTCATTAACATCCAGATGACAGGTTCCGGCTGCGTTGTTTCAGCTGGCGACTTCATTGGGGACAGGTCGACCTTTTACTGGTCCATCCCAGAGTCGATCCTAGCTCTTGTTTGTTTTCTTTTTTGGGTGTTTATTTTTACCGCTTTGCATATTTATCTGTTTGCATTGCATCCTATGTGCGCTTTACTTTCTGCATACTGGATTTGGCTGGACTATTTGGATTCTGGATTTCTTGGTGGGTGGGTTGTTCCATGAGGTAAAAGTCCTCGTACCCAGGATATGAGTGAATTCCATAGGAACTAGGAATAGAGTGGCCATGGCAGTTATGAGACGAATGCTTTATAGACCTGACCATGAGACCCATGACTTCAGAGGTAGTTCAGATAGGTGTCATCGTATGGTGATACCGATATTCAAGCTCTTATACTCTGATTTGGCTTTTAACCTTACCTTGACCTAGACTACACCCGTGAGAGGGGCGGGAAAACTTTTCTTATAGGTACAGGTACTGTTGGTGACTTTGTGTTGCGAAGGTGACTCACGTTCCCATGATAGTTTTGAAGCTTTGGGATTTTCTTTTGATCTTGAGTGGAGTTGTTCTGTAATGGTCCAGCCATTATCCAGTGTGAAACTTTGATCCTGTCATGTTGCATCATAGCATATTTATTTCTAAAAAAATGATGTATAAAAATAACTAGCATACGCATGTCATTTTCCAGGGACATTCAAGAGTATTCTTTCTATCAGAAATGGCTGACCTCCCTTTAAATGAGTTTGATTCAGTTCGTGTTAAAGAGCCCACCAGACATACTTTCGCTTACCATATTCCTACTATTGATGTGTCCGAATTGAATAAGTTGAGTTCTTATCTGAAGGATGATGTTCTGAATAATTTCAACAAAAATTATGGGAATTTGTTACTAATCCTTAACACTCCAGTTGACCCAATGGCCTTAATCACTCTCTTCCAGTTCTATGACAAGGAATTACGGTGTTTTACTTTCCAAGATTATCAACTGGTTCCCACACTTGAAGAGTATGCGTACCTACTTAATATCAAGCTGTCCGATGAAGTTCCTTTTGTCCAAGTGCCGGAGAAGCCGAAGTTCGAAGTTATTGCTGAAATTCTTCATTTGAGTTGGAAAGAGGTGAAAGACAATTGGAAGTGAAGTGAGGGTACTACAGGGCTTTATTTGGATTTCTTAGTGAAGAAAGCTGAAGAACGGGCAAAGAAAGGGAATTGGAATGACTTCATCTCTCTGTTTGCTCTCATGATTTACGGGATCGTCCTCTTCCCTCACAAGAGAAATTTCATGGATTTGACGGCTATTTGTATTTTTAGAAACAAGAACCCGATACCGACACTCTTGGCAGATACTCTTTATACCATTCATTTCAGGCATGGAAAAGGTGGTAATGTAAGTTTATGTCATTCAATGTTGTATCAATGGATTAAGTTGCATCTACCGGTAAGTGGCCCTTTTATGGACACCAGGCATTCTCTTCGATGGTCATCAAGGCTTGTCAACCTTACTTCATTTGATATCCGGTGGAATTATGACATGGGGGAAGTACGAAGTATTATCACTAGCTGCAGATATTTCCCTAATGTTCCCCTCATAGGAACTAAGGCGTGTATCAACTATAATCCCGTGCTTGCTTATCGTCAATTGGGATATGCAATGGATGGACCGCCAAAGGTTAAGGAGGTGTCTGAATCAGTATATTTTGCTAGAGGAAGTGATCCCGTGATGTTGAAAAGAGTGACAAGTGCTTGGAAAGGAATTCACAAGAAGGATATAACTACTTTGGGCAAGAAGGTTCCTATTGCTAGGGTTTCTTACCTGGATTGGATTAGAGCCAGGGTTAAGATTTTGGGGTTACCATTTGCAAGGTCGGCTCCTCTATATGAGCAACCTCCTATTGTTCTGAGTAACACGATATCAACCGAGATGTTCACCCAGGTTCATGTTGAGAACATTCAGCTTCGTGCAAAAGACCATGAGGCAGGGATGAAACTTTATTGGGCAGATCAAGAAAGGGCCGACTTAGCTCGCAAACTCAAAGAAGATCAAGGGGAAACTTCTGATGCAACCAGTTTTAGGATGAGGTCTCATGCTGAAATGGAAGAAGAATTGAGTAAGACTCAGCAAGAGTGTCGGAAGCTTCAGGTATCTGAAAACAGCTATAGGAAGAAGATTCAAAACCTGGAGAAACAACTCAAAGACAAGGATGCTCAGCTTAAGAAGGAAGTAGCCCAGAAGCGTGTCGCAGAAGACCGGTTCCAAGAAAGTAAAATAGTCGCATCTCAACTTTTGAAGGAGAAAGCCAGACTTGAAGAGTACTGTCAACATCTTGAAGCATGTCTAGTTCCGGAAATTTAGTTCTGTTATTTACTTTTGGTGTATTTGGTCACCCCTAGAATTGTTGGAATGGACCATTTGATTATTGTTATTATTCAGTTTTTTTGCTTTTTGTTAAGACACGTATTTTGTTGTTTATCATTATGCTCTTAAATGTTCAAAGTCACTCGAACATCGTTTCTTTTATTTGTAAATAATTGAAGTGTTCATCTTATTGTCCTTTCTCTTTTGATTGTATGGTCGCACGCCATGACTAATGAATAAAAGGGCTCTTGAATACTTGGAAATGACAAACATATCATGCACATCATGCATTTCATAACATTACAGGTTATCTCAAGACGGTTTTCTTATTCTGCTGCTTTCCTTATTCAGAATTCAAGACGACTACTCATCCGTATTCCACCAGAAACAATTTGCCAAGACAGATGGAACAGGTTCAAGATGAACTCGATGAAATGAGGGCCCAGATGGCTACTCAGATGACTCAGTTCATGGAGGTCATCACCAATGTGAATCGCCGGCAGGAAGAGCTGGCTGCTATTGTCAACAACCAGCTCCGCTATCCAGGGGACGGTGGAAATCAAGGGCCCTATGAGGACATTTCTGTAGGATTGGGGGATGTGCAAGATCAGCCTGCTTGAAATTTTCACGGGATGCCGGGAAACCCTTTTGTGCGCAACGTAGGGCAATTTCCTCCGTCTCCTGGACCTCGTCTTGTGGGGAACAAAAGAGTTAATCAGGGCGGTGTAAGGAATTATCAGGAGCAAGATTATGACTTTGACCAGGATGAAGATCAGTTTTCTGTTCGGCATTCAGAGTTAGAGGGTCAGGTTGAGGATATGAAGTATCGGTTGTTGGAAAAACGTTTGAAGGCTGTGGAAGGGCAAGGAGTCTTTGGTATGGATGCTAATGATCTCGGGTTAGTGTCTGGGGTAAAATTTCCTCCGAAGTTCAAACCTCCAACATTTGAAAAGTACAATGGAACATCATGTCCTGTTACTCACGCAACTACTTATTTCCGGAAGATGTCGGTGCATACTGAGGATCAGGGGCTTTTGATTCACTTTTTCCAGGATAGCCTGTCTGGGGCATCCCTAGAGTGGTACATGAAGTTGGAGAAAACCCACATTTGCTGCTGGAATGATCTTGCTTGGGCTTTTGTCAAACATTATCAGTACAATGTGGATATGGCGCCTAATCGCACTCAGTTACAGAATATGTCACAGGGACCGAAAGAATCTTTCAAGGAATACGCTCAGAAGTGGCGTGAGTTGGCTGCGAGGGTTCAACCTCCACTCATGGAGAGAGAACTCATTGATATGTTTATGAGTACCCTGCAAGGGCCGTTTTATGAACACATGATAGGAAGTACTTCGGCAGGATTTGCAGACTTGGTTATGGCTGGTTAAAGAATTGAGGTAGGTTTGAAATTGGGGAAGATTCAGATTGGAGGTTCTAGTGGCTCATCAGGGGGCAGTAAGAAACCATTCAACACTTACCCTAAGAAAAGGGAAGGCGACGCAAGCGCGGTTTACTCTCATAGAGGAAGAAGAGAGGATCGTCAGCACCAACAAATCAATGCTGTTTCTATTCCTGTTAATACTCCTCCGCAGCAGAGACCGAATACAGTGCAACAACAAAGGCATCAAGATGCCCCCCATCAATATAATAATCAACAACAGAGACAGCCAAGGAAATTTGATCCCTTGCCAATAACTCTTACTGAAGCACTCCACCACCTGCTTGATTTGAAGCTGATCAGTTTGAGAAATATGCCACCGCCACCCGCGAGACTTCCTGTTAACTATGATGCTAATGCAAGATGTGAATTCCATTTATGCGGAGTGGGCCATTCTACTGAAAATTGCTTTGCGTTGAAATGCAAAGTACAAGACTTGTTGGACGTTAAGGCAATTGAGTTTACCCCAGTGACTGGTTCGAATGTTACTCAGAACCTAATGCCTAGGCATGGAGGGGGTGTCGTTAATATGATTGATGATAATGGTGAAAAGTTGAATTTAATCATGGATGTGGAACAAGTAACTACTCTGTTGTGGTATGTTAAGAGGTATTTACTTGACAACTCTATTTTCCTGGGTTGTACTTCAGAGTTTTCCAAGTGTAGAGAGCAATCGAAGGGCTGTGATGATTTAAAAGCCGACATCCAGTTGTTGATGAAGGAGGGTTCCCTGCAGTTTAATATAAAATCGAGCTACCGCAATGTTACCGGAGAAGACGTTGCTGTGGTATCTATTCCTTACACCCCTGTGCACATTCCTTCCCCATCTAGGGCACCTCCTTTGATGATTATGGTACCTGGTCCCATGCCGTATGCCAGTGAGAAGGCCATCCCATGGCATTATGGTGCCAATGTCTATTACCATGGGGTGAAGCAGGAGGTTAGCGCCCGTGTGTCTGAGGAAAAACGCGCTGAAGATAATGAAGGGGAAGTTCATAATTTTTCTGGTGTGGGTCGAATGACTAGAAGCGGGAGAGTATTTGGTCCTTCCAATGTGCAAGATGCGGAAGATGCTTCTGCAAGAGAAAAATGAAAACAACAGGTGATGATTGGTAATCCAAGGGTTACACTGGCCAATGTGACTCAACCAATTCCGATACCAGAAGCTTCTTCAGTTCCCGATGAGGTTGAAGAGTTCATGCGAATTATCAAAAAGAGTGATTATAGCATAATTGATTATCTGAGCCATAGTCCTTATAAGATGTCTATCTTGTCTCTGTTGATTTATTCAGAACCTCACAGAAAAGCTTTAATGAAATTGTTAAAGAATGCGTTCGTGCCACATGAGATAACAGTCAATCAGTTTGAGAATGTCTGTGCTAACATATCTGCCGAGAATGGTTTGGGCTTCACAAATTTTGATCTTCCTCCGGAGGGACCAGACCATAACAAAGTGTTGCATATTTCAATGGAGTGCAGGGGAACTACTTTATCCCGGGTTTTGGTAGATACCGGATCGTCTTTGAATGTATTGCCCAAGTCAGCATTGATGAAAATTGATTATTCTGGACTAGAGCTGCGCCCTAGTGACTTGATGGTGAAGGCGTTTGATGGGTCTCGAAGTTCAGTATTTGGGGAGGTGGAGTTACCAATCAAGGTCGGTCCTCGCACCTTCACGGCTACCTTTTTCGTGATGGATATACAGCCAGCGTATTGTTGTTTGTTGGGGAGGCCGTGGATTCATAGAGCAAGGGCATTCACTTCTACTCTTCATCAGAAACACAAGTATCCTGCAGAGGGAAAGGTGATAACTGTGTGTGGAGAGGAAGAGTACATCGTGAGTCATTTGACATCATTCCGCTATGTTGAAGTTGAAGGTGAGATACATGAGACTTCATTTCAGGCGTTTGAGACAGTTCATGCTGTCAATTTTCCTCCTCAAGAGCAGAAAAGGAAACCCGAAACTGTTATGTCTTCTCTCAAGGATGCGAGAGTTGTGGTGGAAAATGGTAACCTTGAAGGATGGGGTCAGGTGCTGGACGTTACTCCAAAGTTTGATAAATTTGGTCTTGGTTTTAGCCAAGGTCAACAAAGTTCAACTCCCAGAGCATCTAGTTTATCTACTCCTGTGAAGTTTTCCCGTCCTTGTGCTGCTCAAGGAGGACGCGTCAATGCAGTTGGTGACGATAGGGTGGATGGCTACAATATCGAAGATTGGATTCGTCCAAGTATTCCAGGCCAGACACTCAACAATTGGACTTCTGTAGATGTTATCCAAGTTTCAAGCGTTGAGGAGTAATTTTCTTGTTTCTTTTATTAATATATCATAATTCCTACGCTCTTCCCAAGGCGTAGTGGATCATTTGTGTATGGCCACCATGTTTATTTTTCAAGTTTATCATGAAATAAAGGATGTTTTTGCATTCAAAGTTTTGCTTCTTTTTATTTTAATGGTAATGTTTCTCTTTTCACACACTGTCACTAAAAAATGCCAAAATGTCATTCATGCAGATGCACTTCCACCACTGATCATATTGATAACGACTCTGCTATGGCTCATTATGACTTTGATACTCCTATTTATCAAGCTGAAGAAGAAGCATATGAGGATTGTGATCTTCCTGAGGAATTAGCAAGATTGTAAAAACAAGAGGAGAAGGTTATCCAGCCGAATCAGGATTCAATTGAGGTGGTGAATATCGACACATAAGAGGTAAGAAGAGAAGTCAAGATAGGGGCAGATCTCGAGGAAAGTATAAAGGTCAGATTGATTGAGCTACTTCGTGAGTATTCTGATATCTTCGCTTGGTCTTATGAGGATATGCCTGGGTTGGATATGGACATAGTGGTGCATCGACTACCGCTCAAAGAAGGTTGTTCCCTTGTCAAGCAAAAGCTTCAAAGAACTCATCCTGAGATGTCCAAGAAGATCAAAGAGGAGGTCCAGAAGCAGTTGGACGAGAATTTCTTAAAAGTCGTCAATTATTCGCCATGGATTGCAAATATCGTGCATGTGCCCAAGAAGGATGGTAAGGTCAGGATGTGCGTAGGTTATAGGGATTTGAACAGGGCCAGCCCTAAATATGATTTCCCTCTCCCGCATATTGATGTGTTGGTCGATAATACTGCTCATTCCAAAGTGTTCTCGTTCATGGATGGTTTCTCGGGTTACAATAAAATTAAGATGGCTCCGGAGGATATGGAGAAGAAAACATTCATCACGCCTTGGGGAACTTTCTGTTATAAAGTGATGCTGTTTGGTTTGAAAAATGTCGGAGCAACATATCAGCGCACCATGGTCACTCTCTTTCATGATTTGATTCACAAAGAGATTGAGGTTTATGTAGACGATATGATTGCTAAGTCTGACACGGAAGAGGAACACCTTGTTCATCTGGAAAAATTGTTCAAAAGACTGAGGCAGTTCCTGCTGAGGCTGAATCCGAATAAGTGCACCTTCGGGGTGAGATCCGGCAAGCTATTGGGCTTTATTGTAAGTGAAAAAGGTATCGAGGTGGACCCGGCTAAAGTAAAAGGGATACAGGAAATGCCTGAGCCAAAGACAGAGAAGGAAGTATGTGGTTTCTTGGGAAGGTTAAACTACATTTCTAGATTTATTTCTCATCTCACAGCCACCTGTGAACCTTTGTTCAAGTTATTGAAGAAAAGTCAGACAGCGAAATGGAATGAGGATTTTCAGAAGGCCTTTGACAAAATAAAGGAATATTTGCAGAAACCTCAGATACTCATGCCGCCAGTGGAAGGAAGGCCACTAATCATGTATTTAACTGTGTTGAAGAGCTCAACGGGTCGTGTCCTCGTTCAGCACAACAAGACAGGGAAGAAAGAGCAGGCTATTTATTACTTGATTAAGAAGTTTACGGAATGCGAGTCAAGGTACTCATTGCTGGAAAAGACTTGTTGTGCGCTTACCTGGGCCACCAAACGTTTGAGGCAGTACATGTTAACTCACACCACCTACTTGATATCCAAAATGGATCCAATTAAGTACATTTTTGAGAAGCCAGCTCTTACAGGTAGGGTAGCCCATTGGCAAATGATACTCACCGAATATGATATCTAATACACTACTTAAAAAGCAATTAAGGGTAGTGTACTGGCCGACCATCTTGCTCATCAGCCCATGAACGATTATGAACCGATGAAGTTTGATTTTCCAGATGAGGAAATTGTGTATATTCGGGATTGTAATATACCAGACCCAGACGAAGGACCCAAGTCAGGATCACGTTGGACGCTTGTTTTTGATGGTGTCTCCAATGCCATGGGCAACAGTGTCGGAGCTATTATCACTTCCCCTGAGGGATACAACATTCCTTTCACGACTCATATTTGTTTCGACTGCACTAACAACATGGCCGAGTATGAGGCTTGCATTTAAAGCATTGAAACATTAATAGACCTGCGCATCAAATTCTTGAAAGTTTACGGGGATTCCAATCTTGTTATCAGCCAGATTAATGGAGATTGGGAGACTCTCCATCAGAACCTAATTCCCTATCATGAGCATGTTATGAAGTTGATTCCGTACTTCCAAGAGATCACGTTCGAGCACATTCCCAGAGAAGAAAACAATCTAGCTGATGCACTGGAAACTTTGTCCTCCACGTTCAAGGTTAAGTGGGCTAATGAGGCACCTTCCATTACTATCAGAAGTTTGAGTGAGCCAGCTTTCTGTTTTGAGGCCAGTTTGGAACCGGATGGTAACCCTTGGTTTTATGACGTTAAGCGATATCTTGAAACACAAGAGTACCCTGAAGAGGCATCTGTCACAGATAAGAAGTTCTTGAGAAGATTTTCAGCCAAGTTCTTTCTCAACAATGGTGTGTTGTACAGAAGGCATCATAATGGTCTACTGCTCAAATGTGTTGACAAGAAAGAAGCAGCTAGAATCATTGAGGAGGTAAACGAAGGTGATTTCAGGACCCATTCCAACGGGCACGCCTTGGCCAAAAATATTTTGCGAGCAAGTTATTATTGGTCCACCATGGAGACTGACTGTTACAATCATGCACAGGTTTGCCACAAATGTCAAGTCTATACTGATAAAGTGCATGTACCGCCAGTACCTTTGAATGTCTTGACTTCCCCTTGGCCGTTTGCGATGTGAGGAATTTATATGATCGACAAAATTTAATCGACTGCATCCAACGGGCACCGTTTCATTCTGGTTGCCATCGATTATTTTACAAAATGGGTCGAAGCTGCGTCCTATGCCAATGTCACCAAGCAGGTGGTAACTCAGTTCATTAAGCACAATATTATTTGTCGCTACGGAGTGCCTGAAAAGATCATTACCGATAATGGGTCTAATTTGAACAACAAGATGATGAAGGAGCTTTGTGAGTCTTTCAAAATCAAGCATCATAAATCTTCCCCATACCAACCAAAGATGAACGGCGCTATCGAAGTGGCCAATAAGAATATCAAGAAAATCATGCAAAAGATGGTGGTAACCTATAAAGATTGGCATGAGATGCTGCCTTTCGCGTTGCATGGTTATCGCACCACTGTGCGTACTTCGACTGGGGCAACCCCATTTTCATTGGTTTACAGCATGGAAGCAGTATTGCCGGTAGAAGTCGAGATTCCTTCTCTTAGGGTCATGAGAGATGTTGAGCTGGATGAAAGTGAATGGGTACAGAATCGGCTGGATCAGTTGGAACTTATTGATGAGAAGAGGTTGACAGCTGTATGTCATGGTCAGGTATATCAATAAAGGATGAGGAAAGCTTTTGATAAGAGGGTACGACCTCAGTGTTACAAGCCAAGTGACCTTGTGCTAAAAAGGATAATTCTCCCCCAAGGAGATCCTAGGGGCAAGTGGGTTCCAACTTATGAAGGTCCTTTCGTGGTCAGAAAAGTTTTCTTTGGAGGGGCGATGATGCTCACGACTATGGATGGAGAGTACTTCCCTCTCCCTGTGAATGTCGACGTAGTTAAAAAATACTTTGCATAAAAAATAAAAAAAACCCGCTAAACTGAAAACCCGAAAGGGCGGTTTAGGAAAAAAGAGGGTGTCCTGGTGAATCAAAAACCCGAAAGGGCAATTTAGGAAAAAGTTAGGGACTTCAAGCAAATGACTACGCTCAGCATGAGTTCCTTTACTTCTAACCCTTGATCCATCGCCTGGCATAAGCTCGAGGCTAATCCAAGAATGATCTGTCTGAAAGCAGGAAGATGAGAGTCATAAGAGTCATAGCAGAGTCAGGACTTGATGGATATTCACATTCACATTGCCATTTGTAAACACTTGTTTGCTTTGATTTTATAAATACTTGCTTCCAAATGTAAATGCCTTTTTCACAGGCTGATTTCTCAAAATCAATAAGAATGTCTTCTTTCAAGTATACATATACGTTTCTTTTCTCCCTTTTTACTATTTTGTTTGCAAAAACGTCCAATATTTTGATAAGCATGTGCATATAAACTTCGTGGGCCTTACACGGAAATGGTAATCTAAATCATGGTTAGTTGATCGCTTGAAATACGGATAGCAAATACAATTTCTACTACTTATGCAAGGGGCATGTTTGGATTTATGATTGATTGGGTTTCTCTTTCATTTTGCTGGTGGATGCCTTGCCCTTTTGTTTCACAGCTTCGGGCTGTTGGTAAAGGTCATGGGTCAGGGTAATATCAAGGTTACGGTAGGTTGGCGAGATCGGCAAACCTAGTTGAAGTTTTTTTCTTCCCCATAATGGCTTTTATTACGTTTCTTTGCCGCAATTTCATGTGTTATCTTGATTGATTGTTTTAGCATTGTCTGCATATAGGATTTTGTTTATAGCCGAATGGTAGTCTTGATGCGTTGAATATTTTTTCCTTGAAAAAAATTGTTTCATTTTACTTAATCCATCCAGTATCACTCTTTAATTGATTTTTTCAGGCATTTTGATACCAACTGTGCTAATTCTTTTGCTTAGACAAGAGTTTGGAGGAAAGAGTTTAGCTAAAAACAATGACTGTAATGGTATGATTTTGAGTAGAACCCCGTTGGCGATGTACATGCATTGTTTCAATCCCCAAACACTGGAGATATAAGGGAGTTAGACCCTCGTTAACCCATCTGAGCCTTCGAAGTAGGAGTTTCTTTTCCGTTAAAAAAAACCTTTTTTTTAAACCAGGGACAGGGTAGATGTTCAGTTAATTTGACCAAGCATTCAAATTTCAGAAGGAATGTCCCATTTGAGGATCACTACATTTTATCTTTCACATCATGAGATAAAAAAAAAGAAAAAAAGAAATGCGTGTCTAAACCATGATGTTCATTTCCTCACAAAGCCCCGAGGTCGAGATCGAATCGATACAATAATGGATATCCCTCACCGACCAAGGACTGCGACATTTGTTTTCTTCAAAAAAAAGAGAGAGAAAGAAAGAAAAAGTTCAAAGACCTAAAGTCACATTGACTTGTTCGAAGTGGAAAGTATGAATAAGAAAGAAACAAAAAGCCCCGCTAAGTCAAAACTTGAAAACAAGTCGCTTAGGCAAAAGTTAGGGCATCCCGCTGGACTCCCAAAATTGAAAAGATTTTGTCTAGGAAAAAATTAGGGAAAAGAGAGCCTAAAAGGGAAAAAAAAAGATTATCCACTAAAATTTTCATCAAAAGAAGAGGAATAATAAAAAAAAGAGCAGCAGAAGTTAAGTGACAATCGTGTTAGAGAATGTGTCGTGATCACTCTACCATTATAAATCCTTTTGAAAGATGAATGCTTGTGATAAGTCAACTTAACTTAGGACGGGAGAATATCATGAAGGGGGTGGGCACCCAATAACTTGAGCCTTGAAAAAGAACTTTTTTCTAAAAAAACCCTTGAATCAGGCCATGTTACAACCTCTAAAAGTCCTAACTGAAACAAGGGTTTAACTCGAAAGCATACTACAATAGGATAACATTTCCTAAACTCCCAAATATGTGTTGTATATCCGTGTTGGTTTCTTATCACCCGCGTCTTGACTCGTTTTTAAAAAAAAGGGAAGAAAAGTTTTGAAACTTTTGCACTCTAGCCAGTGATTCGCTCACAACAGAGATGCAACATTTTGTTAAAAGTTTTCAACTTCAAGGCTTAAATAATCATCGCATCAGATTTGTAATTCCCAAAATAAACATCTTTCTGTATGCAAAACAATTGCTTGACATCAAAAAGAGTTTACACGTTGGACACCTGTAAAGAGCTTAATGATTGTCATGAAGGGAATGTTTGGCTTTCTTCTATTTGGACAGAGCCCATGTATGATTAGGACTCTACTTGTCCCCTGTGAAGTTTCTTATCCCCAGTGAAGTTTTATTGCCCCAAGAATCTTCTTTTTCAAAAAGCTTCATTCCGAGACTTCAAGTTTGGATTTGTTACACATCCCCCGTGGAGTCGTTTAAATGGGAACTCATATTTTGAAATTTTTTTAACTCCCCAACAAAAGTGCCAACAGATATCCCTCGCCATGACCTCTCACTTCCCAGCTGATTTGATGACTGGGGCATCTTTATGTTAAGATCTTTCCTTATCCCCAATAAGGTCGGTACTGTGTAACTATCTACATGATCCATCCAAGGGTTGCATTCCAAGAAAAGCTCTCTCTAACAAAAATCTTCAACAAAGTTTTGTGTCCCCGGTGGAATCCCGTCTCCACAACAGAGTTTTGTTCTCCCAGCAAAGGTTTTCACCTCTCATATCGGGTTTGTCTGTCTTGATATCATCCTCAACACGGTCGTGTGCTGTCCTTTCCAGAGATTACAATCTTGCCCTGATTTTCTCCCTCAATGTCTAATCTTTAGATAGGCGCCCCTCTTCGGAAGCTGCAGTGTCGATCTGATCTTCCCTAGGAGTTTGCGATTTATTTTTGCAGCTCCTCTCAATATTTGTTATCCGTTCCTACTGGTTGCTCGGATGTTATTCCCCGCAAAGCTTCATCTCTTTGAGGTTCCCTCTCTAGTGGTTCCCCGTATCCTCTCCGTTGGATTTTGCACTTTATTTTTGCAAGTCTGGTCTGATTCTGACTTCTTGGTTTTTGGCTTCTCAATTGGCCATTCTACAGTGAAACTTTTAAACATGCATCATTACATTGCATCTACTAAAACACGTAGCATTTCCATCATGTGGAGCATTGCACTATACAAAGAATTCAAACATGCATCGGAACATAAGCCATTTTTGTCTCCGTCATCCCCAGTGATTTTGCTAATACTTAGGATCAAATCTCCAGCAAGGTCTTCGTCCTCATTATATCAGTTTACTCCCCATACCAATATCCTTCTGACGTCAATCTTTTGTTTGTTTGAGTGTCCACTTTTGACCATAAGTCAGTTTCGCCCTGGTACGGTCTTCTCGGTTTAGTCTTCACTACCCTCTCTGGTTCATTCCAATGTCTATTGATGCACCTTTTCGAATACCAGTTTCGTCCTGATATTTGCTTTCAGCAGGTTTTTTCGGTGTACGCCCTAATCTCCTTGCTTTGGGTCGAGTTTCGCCTCGTCGCCTGTGCATGAAATCCAGTTTTGTCCTGGTACTCATCTAGCTTAGTTTCGCCTAAGAAGTTATTGAATCGAGTTTCGTCTCGTCTTTGTTTTTATACCTTGGACCCCTTGATGATGTTCGTTTACCGAGTGCAGTGTTCGTACTGCGTCCCTGGTTTGAAATCAGTCTCTTTTGTTCCTTGGATTCTTCTATCGGTTTTCGTCACTGTTTATCCATTGATATGAGACCAGCAAGTGTTTTGAGAAACATGCACTCTCATCGCTTTGCTTTGGGATGAGTTTCGCCTCGTTACTCGTGCGTGAAATCCAGTCTCGTTCTGGTACTTATCTAGTTTAGTTTCGTCTAACTGGTTATTGAGTCGAGTTTCGTCTCGCTTTTGTTCCTCATTTCTGAGATTCTTTCAGTTCCTTCATACTGTCTATCTTAGTTGAGATTAGCAAGTTCTCCTAGAATCACGCACTCTAGCCACTTTCGCCTTGGGTCGAGCTCAGAGTTTCGCCTCCTCACCCGCGTAAGCTTTCTATTCTAGAGTTTAGTTTCGCCTACTCTGTAGTTTGAGTTTTATCTCACCCCTTTTGAAGCCCAGTTTTGCCCTGGCACGTTTTTCCGGAAGTCTAGTTACGTCTACTCTTTTTTGTTTTTGTTCTATTTCAACCTACGTTACAACTTCATTCTGACGCATGAATTAGGGGATTTCTTTTTCTGTTTCTTTCTTCTTCAAGAGTGTAAATTTTCGGGTTCTTTCGTATTCAAACATCTTCAACTCTGAACGCTCGAAGTTGTCACTTTTCTCACTTACCATGTTGAAGATATTTGAATAGGGGCAGTTGTTTCACCCTAAAATTTACCCTCTTAATTTAGGATTATATTTCATCATGAATATCATATTGCATTGCATTCATACATTGTGATGGGATCAAAGTACTTTGGTTATCAAGTCTTCCTAAAGCCTTGAAGGTTGGTTGAATTGACAAGTTGCTCAAGTAGAATCTTATTTTCTAAACCTATGGATTTTTCAAGCTCAAAAGTTATTACATATCTCAAGATATTTTTATCCATCTCTTTGAGGATTGAAGTTTGTGTTTGATTACAAGGGGAATCACTCTTTGGATTCACCAGTCAAATTAGGGTTTTGTTTGAGCAAGGCTATTGGCCAATGTAAAAGTCTTGATTTGGGGAGATACAACATCTCATTGGTATTTGAAAAGTCTTTGCACAAGGAATTGGTCATGATGCCCAGAGGATTTGAAGTTTTGAAGATGATTCATCAGCTTCCTAAAGTGTTGACCAAAATTAGGGTTTGAATTTTTATTAGGATTTCTTGAGAATTTTGAAGTGAAACTTTGCACATGGCCTCTATACATTTGGAAGATCATATGTTTGAAGTTTTGATCATCAATTTTGAAGGGAAGTGGATCATTTGATCCAAAGGGCAAAATGGTCATTTTGGTTAAAATCAGTCAAAGTCAAGGTTGACCAAGTGAATTTTTGGCCAACCATAAGTTAAAGGATGTACTTTTCATATTTCAATTCCATTTTGATCATTGGATCTAAAAGATTGAGGTTTGGGTTGAAACTTGTTCATGAAGAAACCCTACAAGTTTCCAATTTTGGAAAATAAGGACTTAATTTCAAAAATTCATATTTTATTCACCTTTGATCAAGAAAATGCAAATTAAATATGCTTGGAAAGCTAAGAGAGTGATCTTTCACCTCCTTTTGGTCTCATGTCCAAATTGGCAAGGAATCAAGAGTTATGGTCTTTTGAAGTCACAAAATTATAGGTCATTTTTAAAAATTAGTGAATTTCAAGCTCAATTCTGAGGACCTTAATGGATTCAATTGCAAAAACCCAAAACTAGGGTATTGTAGATCTTTTCAATACCTTTCCAAATTGTGCTCATTTGTGTCAAAATTCAAAAGTATGAGCAAGTTATGAGTTTTGGAATTTTGGGGCATTTTATTGAAATTTGGCAAATGTGCAAAATGACCAATTCATGGGAACTCAAGTTTCAACCATTCTCTTTGTTTCTAATCCAGCCCATGACCTATTTATGACTTGCTAAGGCCCATAATTCCAACTATTTCATGCTCCATGGACCATAGTGTTTGCTTGGTTACAAAAATGATAAACTTGCTCAATTTGGCAAATTGATCCATACACTCTCATTTCAAATGATCATGACCTGGCACCTTGATGATCTATTTCTGAGATTATTTGGCTCATAAAATGCAAGAAAAATGAAGAAACGCATGAGCAAACAGCTGCGGCCCATGTGCACCCATCTTTTGGCCAAATCTTCCAAACTTGCCCCTGAACAGTTTTGAGGATCAATTTCCTCTTCTAACCTTCTCTACTCACACTATATAATGCATTTCAAGCCTCTTTCCACAGGGGACGCGCTTCATTCATCACAAATCTAGATCTGAATTTTTTTTGCTGTTGCTGAAGTTTTCTTCAATTCTCTCATCTTCTTCTCGCATTCATCAAATATCCTATGGATTCATATTCCTTGAAGACATACAACCTTCGTTACACAGTGGGGCACCTTTTGGTACAAGGTGATGCCTTTTGGATTAAAGAATGCTGGGGCAACTTATCAGCGCTCCATGATCGCTTTGTTCCATGATATGATTCACCATGAGATCAAAGTCTAGGTTAATGACATGATAGCCAGGTCTCAGAGTGAAGAAGAGCACCTGGACCATCTCCAAAAGATGTTCTATAGGCTAAAGATGTATAGGCTGAGGTTGAATCCGAACAAGTGCACCTTCGGGGTAAGGTCTGGTAAACTTCTGGGTTTCATTGTCAGCGACAAAGGCATCCAAGTAGATCCTGCAAAGGTAAAAGCTATACAAGAAATTCTAGCTCCCCGTAGAGAGAAGGAAGTTAGGGGTTTCTTGGGACGCTTGAATTATATCGCCAGGTTCATTTCACATCTGACTGCTACTTGTGAGCCAATCTTCAAGCTTCTGAAGAAAGATCAAGTGGTAAAGTGGAATGATGAATGCCAGACCTATTTTGAAAGAATCAAGGAATACCTTCAAGAACCACCAATTCTGATGCCTCCAGTTGAAGGAAGACCTTTGATATTATACTTAACAGTGCTAGACATTTCAATGGGGTGTGTGCTGGGGCAACATGACAAGTCTAGTCGAAAAGAGCACGCAATATACTACCTTAGCAAAAAGTTTACCGACTGCGAGATACAATACTCATTGCTCGAGAAAACTTTCTATGCTTTGGCATGGGCTGCTCGCCGATTGAGAAAATATATGCTGACTCACACTACCTTGTTGATATCAAAGATGGATCTGATTAAGTACATTTTCGAGAAGCCCGCACTCTCCGGAAGGATAGAAAGGTGGAAAATGATCTTAACTGATTATGACATACAATATACAACCCAAAAAGCAATAAAGGGGAGTGTATTGGCTGATCATTTGGCTCATCAGGCCGTGGATGACTACCAGTCCATGAATTTTTAGTTCATAGATTAGAATATTATGTTGGTAACTGACTACGAAGAACCTGGACCGAATGAAGGACCTAAGGAGGGATCCTGATGGTCTATGTATTTTGATGGAGCCTCAAACGCACTAGGTAACGACATTGGCGTTGTAATCATATCTCCCGAGGGCTGTCATACTCCGTTCACATCCCGATTAGGTTTCAATTGCGCCAACAACATGGCGGAGTATGAAGCGTGCATCATGGGCCTTCGAGGTGCTATTAACCTAAGGATCAAGTTCTTGAATGTATTTGGGGATCCCTCTTTGGTGATAAGTCAGATCAAAGGTGAGTGGGATACGAAACACCTGAATCTCATTCCTTACAAAGAGTATGTACTGACATTGCTCCCACACTTTGAGGAGGTAACCTTCGAACATTTCCCACGAGAGGAGAACCAGTTAGCGGATGCGCTAACTACTATGTCTTCTATGTTCAAGGTTAGGTGGGACAATGAAGCTCCCCAAATTACCATTGAGAGGTTGGATGAACCAGCACACTGCTGTGAAATCGATACCAAAGAAGTGGCAGGCAAACCCTGGTTTCACGAAGTCAAAATGTATCTCGAGACTCAAGAGTATGCCGAAGGCACATCTATCAATGATAAGAAGTTTCTGAGAAGGTTCGCTGCAAAGTTCTTCATCAGTAATGGAATCCTCTATAAACGCAACCATGACTCCACACAACTACGGTGTGTAGACAAGAGCGAAGAAAAAAGGATCATGACAGATATACATGAAGGCACTTTTGGAACCCATTCCAGTGGACACACCATAGCTAAGAAGATCCTACGAGTAGGATATTACTGATCCACTATGGAAGCCGATTGTTATCAGCACTCTCGAACTTGTCATAAGTGCCAAATCTACGCTGATAAGGTGTATGTGCCTCCAGTCCCCTTAAACGTCTTGACAACTCCGTGGCCCTTCGCGATGTGGGGCATCGACATGATCGGAGAAATCAGGCCCACCGCTTCCAATGGACATCCCTTCATCTTAGTAGCCATTAATTACTTCACGAAGTAGGTTAAGGCAGCTTCCTTCGCTACAGTAACCAAGAACGTCGTGGCATAGTTTTTCCGACACAATATGATCTATCGATATGGTGTGCCAGAGAGAATCATTACTGACAACGGTATAAATCTCAACAACACAATGATCACCGAGCTCTGTAAACAGTTCAAGATACATCATCATAATTCTTCCCCTACCGGACGAAGATGAATGGCGCTGTTGAAGCAGCTAACAAGAACATCAAGAAGATTGTACAGAAGATGACAGTGACATATAAGGACTGACATGAGATGTTACCATTCGCTCTTCATGGGTACCATACCTCAGCACGGAAGTCGAGAGGGGAAACCCCCTATTCTCTGGTATATGGCATGGAGGCAGTCCTACCTATCGAAGTCCAGATACCTTCTCTCAGGATTATGAAGGACGCGGGTTTGAACGAAGACGACTGGATCCGAACCCGACTTGATCAGTTAAATCTAATCGTTGAAAAGAGACTTACTGCTATCTGCCATGGTCAGACGTACCAAATTCGAATGATCAATGCTTTTAACAAGAAAGTCAGGGTTTCAATTTGAAAATTTTCCATAACTTAGAAATTTTCTAAGTTATGAAAATTTCTTATTTTTCCCCAACTTTCCACAACTTTTTAACCATGATGCAATTGGATTCAAAGAAAACTTCCAACATGAAAGTTATATTCCTCCATGAAATCTACAATTTTGATTCACAAAGTTTTCCCAAAAGATGCTTGGATCTCAAGTTATGATTTTGTGAATAGGGGTCCATAAACTTTTTAACTTAGTGAAATTTTGCCCTAGTTTAGGCAGATTTTTGACCTAACTTCATGGCAACTTTTCACCTAGTTCCAAGAGAAATCTCAAGTTTCATTTCAAATATGGATTTTATAGCATGTTATAAGCTTTCCAAAATTTCCAAGAACTCTCCAAGATCATTTATGGTTAGGGAGAATCGAATAAATGAAAATGGCAATTTATCACTTTTGTGCAAGGCATTTTCACAATGTTACAAGTTGCAAATCAGTTTCAAACATGCTTGTACTTGTTTTTATAGGTCCTAATCCCTTCTACACTCCATAATTAAATGCAAACACATTGGATAATGGTCTTGTTCTGATCTTTGAAGCATTGCACAATGAATTAATCTATTTATGGCATAAAGTGCATAATACCATTTTGATAAAGCATGCTTTTTGCAATTTTGTAATTCTTGAGCCATGGACCTAATCTTTTGCTGCAAACAATATCCACCAACATCAGAAAAAGTTTACCAACTCTATGTAGTCCATGAGCTAGCAAGTACAAGCTTTGGCATTGTCACTTCAAACTTTTCTTAAAAAGCAAGAAACTTGCAAAAGTCAAGGGATCTCATCCATCTGATAAAGGCAAGCCTTTGTATCATTTGAAAAAACCTCAGAACATTGTAACAAGAAAGAAACACGAATTCATAACCTATCAAACACCCTCAAACACAAAAAGACCATTTTCTGCCCAAACAGAGCAGTCTCTACAAATCACTAGCCAAATCATATTTTGCTCGTGCGTTTTTTTGTTTCAAGGCTTCAAACACATTCCATACATCACACCTAAGCTGTCCAGGCCTTTGTCTTCCAATTGTAACCCCTGTTTTAAGGATCACCATTTTCATTTTGAAGGTTTGTAGGTTGACTTCTACAAGGAGTTTCAGGCAACTTCAAGGCCAGCTGAGCATTGGAGAAGCTTGAGGGAACTTCAAGGAAGCTCACAAGAACTTCAGGCCTCACTCAAAGTTCCCACATTGCCATATCCAAACTCAACTGAACAAGGTATTTTTCAAGTTTCTATCTCTCTATTTTGGCATCCTTAAGCTTAGGTTTGTGAAGCAAAAATGTAGTTCCTAACATGCTTAAGTTGTACATATGCATATATTCTATTTATATTAACTGAGCTAAGAGTATTTGGATGTTGAACATGCTGAAAAAACTAGGTCATAAATTAGGGCCATTAAAATTATCCTTGGTCTTTTAGAGTTAGGTCATGTTCTTTATATCATTGGAATCGTGAGTTCATGAGCTATCATTTTTTTGTTATGAATTTTTGATTTTATGCAAGCATGAGCAAGAACATGATTTGAAGGCAGAGCGCACGCATTTGTTCTGGCTGGAGGATAGGGACGACAGGTCCTGGGCCTGGCGCGCCTTGGGCCTGTTTGTCCTACTTTTTGCACCCCCCTGTTTCCTTTCTGCACCCCCTTGGCCCTTTTTTTTATATTTTGCATATTTTTTTATTTCTTTTGTGATTTTTGACTTTTATTATTTTTTCTTTTGAACATTAAAAATCCCAAAAATATTTTCTTAATTTTTTGCATTTTATTTGATTATTTTTATTATTTTTTATGGCATAAAAATAGTTTATTAGGTTTAATAGAATTTATTTTCTTAAATAAACTTGTAAATAATATTAAAATATGTGAGAAAATATCATATTATACACATAAAATGTTATTTTCTCACATATTTTAATTTTTATTATTTATACATAATATTATTATTATTTTTCTTAAACAAAAATGGACAAGAATATTAGAAAACATATATTTTTCTTTTAATAAAAAAATTAGGGTTTCCCCTTTCAAAAATAATAACATTATTTTTTCTTATTTTTAGGACTTAGATAATTTTTTTTTCATACATAAAACAATTACAAAACATTTTTGCATATTTACATTTTTATTGCATATTTAAATATTTGCTTATTTATTTATTGTGTACAAATTCAATTGGGTTGTAATAGTGAATTAGGGTTTTATTTTGTGCAAATATCCCCATTCAAAACTTGTATCCCCCTTCCCATAATATTGTTGTAATAGTTTAGATTCACTTTACGCAATTTATCGCATTATATGCATGTTAGTAAAAACTAGGGTTTGTATGATAAGACAAAATCAAACAAATAGAATGACCTAAATACAAAAAAAAATGCATGAAAAATGACAACACATTGCACACAACACCTCTAGGGTTTCATCCACTTGGTTGCCTTAAAACATGGCCATGGTATGCATGCTAGGTATCTTGGCAAAACAAAACAAAACAAAAGATCATAGTCCCTCGATGACGCTATCTTGGTTGCCTAAACAAAGATGATCTTAGTCCCACAAAAACTTGCTAAAGATACTTTGCAATATTGTTATCATGGTTATATGATGACCCACGCCCGTCCCGTTTAACATCCAAAGATAGGGTTGTTTACCAAAGCAATGGTAAATCAACAATATCAAAAGAATAAAAATATGTAGGAAAGACTTTTGAGTAGGTAGAATGCTTCTAGTTACTTGATCATTTAAAAAAAAACATCCTTGCTATTTTCAAACAAACACAAACACAATTTCAAAACATTTTCCAAACAAACTATCAAAACATTTAAACATTTTTCAAAAATCCAAACATCTTTGTATACATTCTTACAAACGAGAATCATTACAAAGATTGCCAAAACGATGGCCTCTTTCAAAATACTTTCAAAACCACACAAAGCACCATTTCAAACAATTGTCAAAGCAAAGCAAGTGATCTAAAATAAGTAACTAAGAGCCCATGGAAAACCATGGATGAAAAGGGTGGTAGCACCTTCCCTTTTCATAATCTACCCCCCGAACTCAAAAACAATCTCAAAGGTCTTTCCTGTGCTTTTTTACCTTTTCTTTTGGATAAAATAAAAGTCGGTGGCGACTCTTGCTAAACCGCGACATTTGCGAACACAAACGCGAAACCTCAAGTCAGTTCTCCCACCGCATCACAGGTAGCAATGTCAAAAAAAGTTCTTTGTAAGGGATAAGGTTTGGGTGTTTAGTGTCCCATTCTACTTTGATCTGACTGACAACCAAAGCTGAATCTCCAAACACATCTAAAGATTTGATTCCCAAGTTTATGGCAGCCTTGAGACCAAAGATGCATGCTTCGTATTCCGCCATGTTGTTCATACAGTTGAAGCAAAGTCTGGAAGTAAAAGGAGTATGACACCCTTCTAGAGATATGAGTACAGCGCCGATACCATTACCAAGTGCATTGGATGCCCCATCAAAGAACAGGGTCCATCGGGATCCTTGTTCAGGCCCATCATATGGTCTGATTTCTTCACAGTTGTCTAATGTCATGATGTCTTCATCCGGGAATTCAAACTTCATTGACTGATAATCTTCTACAGCTTAATGAGCAAGATGATCAGCTAGCACACTACCCTTTATAGCTTTCTGGGTAGTGTACTGTATGTCATATTCTGTTAGGATCATCTGCCATCTAGCTATCCTCCCAGACAGAGCAGGCTTTTCGAAGATATACTTTATCGGATCCATCTTAGATATCAAAAAAGTGGTATGAGTCAACATATACTGTCTTAGCCAGCGAGCAGCCCATGCCAGAGCGCAACAAGTTTTCTCGAGCAGTGAATATCTGGTTTCACAGTCGGTAAACTTTTTGCTCAGGTAGTAAATAACATGCTCTTTTCGGCGAGACTCGTCATGTTTCCCCAATACGCACCCCATTGAGTTCTCTAAAACGGTCAGATACATGATCAGTGGTCTTCCCTCGACTGGTGGCATCAGAATAGGAGGCTCTTGTAAGTACTCTTTGATCTTGTCGAAAGCAATTTGGCATTCATAGTTCCATCTGACTACTTGATCTTTCTTCAATAGTTTGAAGATTGACTCACAAGTAGCTGTTAGGTGAGAAATGAATCTGGCAATATAGTTCAGGCGCCCCAAGAATCCTTTGACTTCCTTCTTAGTGCGAGGAGCAGGCATTTCTTGTATCGCTTTAACCTTGGGAGGATCAACCTTGATGCCTTTGTTGCTGATAACGAAACCTAAGAATTTACCAGACCGGACTCCGAATGTGCACTTGTTTGGATTTAACCTTAGCTTGTACTCCTTCAACCTCACAAACAACTTTTGCAAGTGATCAAGGTGCTCCTCTTCAGTCTGTGATCGGGCTATCATGTCATCTACATAGACCTCTATCTCATGATGTATCATAGCATGAAACAAATCTACCATGGCACGTTGATAGGTTGCCCCAACATTCTTCAGTCCGAATGACATCAATTTGTAGCAGAATGTGCCCCACAGTGTGACAAATGTAGTTTTCTCCATGTCCTCAGGTGCCATTTTGATTTGGTTATAGCCTGAGAATCCGCCCATGAAGGAAAACACTTTGTGTTGGGTTGTATCATCAACCAGGATATCGATGTGGGGAAGTGGAAAATCATCTTTATAGCTGGTGTTTACCGTGAAAAATGGTAAACAACCGCTGATCTTCCAAAAGGTTACTTATTTGGTGACTAGCAGGATTGATCAGATTGATCCTAAGACATGGTTGATTTTCTGGAGTTTGACTAATTCTAATGGGGATTAATGCCAGTAAAGTAAAGACACTTTAAGTAAATTGCATGAAGAAAAGCTTGATAGAATAAATAAAAGCGTTAAGTAAAAGGCTTCGACAGAGATAAGTAAATGAAAAGCGATAAATTGCTTGAATATAAAAGACTTGATTAATTTAAATGGTGTTTCACACATACATTCTCAATGATTCTTTCTCTCACGCTGGGTACTTGAATCTGAATGAGTGACTTGTATAAAATGATGAACACACGCGAAAACTACGTGAACACTTAGTATTTATACTAAAACAAATCCTGAGTAACCGCTGGGCAGTTACACTGCTTCGAGATGATGCCACATGGCACGCTCACAGCCTTCGACGCTTCTGTTCTTGACACGTTGCACTTGGTAACTGCTGGAAACCGTTTTCCCTCCAACAATTCAAATCTCAAACCGTTCGACCTTGGGCGTCAGGGACCCTTGTCGAGAAGTTCCTTCGACGTCGAAGACAACAAGATTCTACCTTAAAGGAATTTCTCTAAGTATCTTGTCATTCTTGGATGAGCCTTCGACATGATCAGTTGGTCGAAGTCTTCTTATGTAGGAAACTCTTCTGACTCATAATTAATGGTCTATATGATAATAAACATGGGTGTCAAATTTAGGAGCCAACAAATTTCCACCCAAGAATGTCTTATTTCGACACTGAAAAGAAAAAGGCATTCTTTGAGATTCCATTCGACACCTGTCCTTTATTCTCAGCCACAAATTAGTTTGTGTTCTTTTCGTCTCCTACCAACCAACTGACAATCTCAAAAAGCCATCATTTCAACTTATCCCAAGACGTCACTTCAGTAAGGAATTTAGCACGTGCGATGTCCATTCAAATGCTGTCATCATGACTATTTCCCGAAATCGAGGATGCACGCTGCAGCGTTTCCGTTCTTCAGAACGGTTACATCACTAGATGAGTGCCACGTGCTCCACTCTTGTCTGAGACATTAAATGACCTCGAGTCTTGTGATTTTCCAATCACTATAAATAGCACTAAGTGCCTCTGTTGGACTCTTTACACTTTCTTGCATCCAAATCTTCATTCGAACGAAATTTTCTGCAAGCTTCTTCCTCTCCAAACCCAGAAATCTTTGTTCTTCATCCATCTTCATCTCAAACCAAAAAATGGCTTCACGTTCTCATGCTTCCAATGTCCCCAGATCTAGCACTCCCTCTCAAACTACTCAACCGGAAATCTTCTCAACCGCTCCGATGGTTAACTCCATGGGAATGCGAAGGGTTCCTGAACCCATGGGAGATGCTGAGCGTGAAACTTATTCTTCTCAACTGCTGATTCCTGTTGGATATTCCAACCAGGTTTTCGCCAAGTCCGGTCCTCTATCTACATGCATTGCTGACCCAACGAAAATCAAGGGTTTCTTCCCCGTGCATGAGGCACTCAAGCCCATTGGATACTCCAAGAAGGCGACAGATGATACCGAAGATCCTGCAAAAGAGAAAATAGATCTTCGGTTCTTCAACAGAGGGGGTTAGGGCTTTTAGGTCTAGCCCTAAACTTACACCAGAATACAACGCTTGGCTCCACAAGATGGAGAAGTGCCAGGCTTTGATTTGGAAAGGCATGGGGATTTATGACCTAGTCATGCTGTCCAAAACTGGCCTCAACTATTGTCCTGAAATGCCGGTAGCTTCTTTGCTATTTTGGGACTATACTCACTACACCTTCCACCTGCCTTGTGGAATGGTAACACCCACTCTCTTCGACGTGGCTGCTATTATTGGTCTTCGACCAACTGGGGATTACTTCGACCCAGAGGAAATGTCTGAAGACCAGATTGGGTTTTAAGCTACCAAACCCACTTATACCACCTACACCAACCACTACCATGACAAATCGACGACTGTGGTGACTGATGTGGATCACATTGCGTTTCTAGCCCTTTGGCTGTCACGCTTCGTGTTCTGCACGAAATCCCTACAGGTGACGAAGAAAATGGTCACCCTTACTACTCAGCTTCATCACGGCCAAAACATCTGTTTGGCCGAATTAATACTGGCGAATTTGTATGAGTCAGTAAGCAGTGGAGTGGCTCAATTGAAAGTAATCGAAAATCGATCCAGCTTGTTGCTTGCTGGTCCCTTCTGGCTACTTCAACTCTGGCTAAACGCCACTTTTGAGTCATTTCTACCCCAGATGACTCAAATCAATGAAAAGGCTCCTGAGATAGCCAGAAGGCGCGTCGAAGGCACCAGACTTGCCTTATTAACTCCTACTGAAGATGGGCTGGAACTCCAAAAGACCTTTGCAACCTTCGTTCAGATGTTTGCAGGAAAGAAGGAATTTACCTCGACCATGGATCCTTTCGCCAGTCGAAAGTTTGGTCCAGGGTGGTTCACCAGGCCCCTTCCTAAGTCATCAGAGGATCCTCACCTTGAAGAGCATACAACAATGTGGGAAGCGCTTCTCACTCCAAGGATAATGTCATTGCGCTTCAAGACTTCAAAAAATCAGCTGAGCCTGATTGCCTACCAGCCGAATCTTGTCTCTCGACAGTTTGGCATTATCCAATCGCTTCCTTCTCCCATTTATCCTAGGGAGAAATCATTGTTGTACTTTTGTAATGACTACTCTGAGGATGTTGCTACTAAGCATATTAGTAGCTACGTTGGTCGGACCGTACTATCATTGTTCGACTACCAACTCAACTTCCTCTGCTCACCATCTTTTGAAGACTGGTGGAAGAGATATTACGTCGAAGAGTTCTTCGACGAAAAAGATTTTGCAGACGAACTCTAGAAGTCCTTCGTCTTGGTTCTCGACAAAATAAAAAAATGTACGTTCCCTCTTCAAATTATACTTGCCTTTTCATTTCAGCTTATATCTGCCAAATATAACTTGTGAACGTGTCTTCTTTCAGTTGTTCGAAAACCTGTGGCTAAGAAGGCCACAGACAACCATCAGGGTGAAGGTCCCTCTACAAAACCTCCAGCACAGGTAACAAAAATCTCTCTTGTCTCCTGCTTTGGTTTTAAACATCCTGGTTTTCGATGTTGTGTTTTAAATTGCCTCCATTTGGGATTTTCAGGAACCTGCACCAAAGAAGCAACCCGTATTAACGGTCGAAACTTCGAGTGGCGAAGAGGATGAGTCTCCTCCTGTTCCTCTCAAACGGAGGAAACTGAAGAAGGCTGCCCCTGCTCCTGAGCCTCGACCTGCGATAAGAATCAAGGTCGCAGGGAATAAACCCAGGCCACCTCCTGTGATCATCGAAGAGCCCACATAGGAGGAGCTAAACGTCTTGCTCAATAAACCCGTTGAGAGTGACAACTCTATCCCTGGGGCTGAAGTTCCTTTACAAGTAGTGCCTTCAACCACTTTTAACTTAGGTATCGACGATCACCTTCGATTGTGCATCTCCCTAAATCAGAATATTTTTCCTTTTCTATTTTCAGGAGACCGCTGGAACTTCAGCACCAACTGGGCATCCTGTCGAAGGTTCTGATTCCTTTGTAAACAGCGCAGGGGAACCCATTCACCATCCTTCTTCTTTCATCAGTTCTGCTAACGAAGTAAATCAAACTTCAGAGCCATAAGACTTTGCTGACCATAGCAGACAACGAGAGGAGGAACTGGTGGATGATGAAGTCCTTGCTGAAACAGAGGAGCACCACCAGGAGGAAGCTCAAGTGGTCAATGAGACAGAAGAGCAACATGACGAAGAGGGTCATGTTGACGCTGACACTGCTGAAAATGATCAGCCCCAAACCCACATTGCTGCAGAAACGATCACCTCGACAAAGCCCAGGTCTAAATAAGACTTGGCCCTCTTGAAGAAAAATGACCCAATTGGCTACCTGAATGCCATCATTGAGAGCAGGGAAAATTCATCTGACCCTAGCCATGATGCTTCTACTGCATCAGGGAAGTCTACTTCGACTTCTTCTCTCGATGATGTCTTGAAGAAAGTCAAGGGTCAATTCTTTAAGAGGGATCTAATGAAGGCTTTAGAGGGGGATCCTACTGCCCAGTCTTGTTTGGGAGCTATCTTGGGTTCAGTTGATTTGCTTGCTGTTTCTCCAGAGATTTCCAGCTTCATCTTGGAGTTATACTCCATTATTGACCAAGTCTCTGCGGACTACAATCGTCGAAGGGGGTTCAACATCCAACTCGAAACACTGCATGGCAAGAGTTCTTCTTCTTGGACTGAAGTAGCTGAATCGACTTCTCGAATTGCAGAATTGTCGAAACAGAAGACGTCCAAGCAGCAGGAAATCGAAGCCATAGATCAGGATAACGCCTCTATAAGGGCGCATATCGAGGAGTTGGAGGCCAGGTTAAACGCTAACACTAAGCGCAAAGAGGAACTCCTTTCGACCGTTTCAGATGCAGAGAGCCAAGATGAAGTTGCTCGAGGCCTAGAGTTCGCTGAAAGGGCCCAAGCCCTAGATGACCAGATTGCCAAAATTTCTCAGGCGAATGCCTTGTGTAACAAATGGCTGGAGATGCAGCGAGCCAAATATCTTCGACTTAAAGCTTCCATTCCTTTTTAGTTTGCTCAGCACCTCATTGACCATGTACTGTAATTTTTTGTAACACAATGTAGCCATTTTGGTTAATTAATATCATTTTCCATTTTGGCTTTATGGTTAACGTAATTATTAACTGTTATTTATTTTGATCTCTTGGAGCATAGGTTTATATTTTTTTTAAATATTTGCCGTTTACCCTCAAGAGTCTTTTATCTTCGCTTAACTCTTCAACCTCATATGCTCCACCAGAAAAAGTTTGAATAATTCTGAACGGTCCTTCCCACTTGGGTGACCATTTTCCCATGCTTCGATCCATGGGGAGAATTACCTACCAAACTAATTCTTCAGGAAAGAATTCCTTAGGTTTTACTTTCTTATTGTAAGAGTCTTCCACTCTTTTCTTTTGAATTCTCAACAGGTCGAGAGCTCGTAGTCTTTCTTCATCTAAATCTACTAGTTCGTCTAACATCATATCCCAATAAATCTCAGAGGGAATATCTTGATGTCTCTGAACCCTTGCTGATTGAAGACAAATTTCTGCTGGCAGTACTGCATCATGACCGTAAGTTAACCGATATGGTGTTGTACCCGTGGCTTCTTTTGGGGACGTTCGACAGGCCCACAAAATCAGGTCTAACGTTTTATGCCAATTTTTTGGCTTCTTTCCTACATGCTTTTTTATCAGGCCAATCACTATTTTATTCGCTGCTTCGACTTGACCATTTGCCTGTGCGTAATAAGTTGTTGATGTTAGGAGTCTAAAGCCTATTTCTTGAGCTAATTCCTGCATCTTTCGACCAGTAAACACCGACCCTTGATCAGTTGTTATAGTCTCAGGGATTCCAAATCTGTAGATAATGTTCTTTTGAATAAATTCAATGACATTTTCTTGGTCTGCATTGATTAAAGGGATAGCTTCGATCCATTTAGTGAAATAATCAATGCCTACCAGTATATACTTCTGGCTCTTTGATGATGCTGGTCGAATCTCTTCAATAAGATCCAACGCCCATCCTCTAAAGGGCCAAGGTTTCACTATTGAGTGAAGTTCGCTTGCTGGTACATGTTGGATACCAGTATGGACTTGGCATTCCTGGCAACCCTTTTGCGAACTCAACACAATCTTTCAAGATAGTGGGCCAATACAGTCCTTGTCGAAACAACAACCATTTCATCTTATGACCTACTTGGTGAGCCCCACATGCTCCAGCATGCGTAGTCGAAAGGTCTATGTATGCTTCGGTTTCTCTTAAGCATTTTAATAATACCCCTTCAGGCATCTTTTTGAACAACTGATTACCCATGAGTACGTAACTTAGCGCCCTATATTTTGTTTTTCGTTCTGTCAAAGCTGCTGGATTTTGTAGATAATCTACAATGGGTTTCCTCTAATCTTGCTCTGATAAATTGTCTATGAACGAAATTTCGAAATTCCTTTGGTCTGCATACCCTAGTCTCGTCGATTCCAAATCTGTTGGAGACAAGCTGGTTGCTTTTATTTTCTCTCGAACTTCGATTGCTCTTTGTAATCTCGTTTTTGAAATTTTGTACCCAGATGCAATTTGTGCCAAGTCATTGGCTACTTGGTTTTCCAATCTAGGTATGTGTCGAATATTAACCACCTCGAATTTTTTCAATAAACGATTTGCTATCACAAAGTACATAATGAGATTTTCTCTTATGCATTTGTACTCTTTTGTGACTTGTTTAATGACTAACTCTGAGTCTCCCATTATTTCGACTCGAGTTGCCCCCAATTCCAACAATATTTCAAGGCCAGTAATTAGAGCTTCGTATTCAGCCTCATTGTTCGAACAAGTACCTTCTATCTTTTACTTGAATGTTGTTGGAATTTTTTCTGGAGAAATGATTAAGACCCCTGCTCCCGTTCCATCTTTATGGCTGGAACCATCGAAGTAAAATTTCCAGGCTTCTATCTCCATGTAATTCATATTTTCAACCTGAATCGAGTGGTCGACTATGAAGTCTGCTACCACTTGCCCTTTTACTTCCTTAAGAGGCATAAAGGTCAATGAATACTCAGTTAATGCTAGCGCCCACTTGCCAATTCGACTGTGCAAGTTGGGTTTAGACAACATGTATTTGAAATCATCAAAATGAGACGAAACATACACATCAACTGGTTTTATATATTGTTTGAGCTTTGTACAAGAGAAATAAAGACATAGACATAATTTTTCAACTTCGCTATATCTAGTTTCTGCATCGTTCAAAACCCTGCTAAGGTAGTAAATGGGTCTTTCGACTCTATTTTCATCCTCTTCGGCTAACATGCTTCCCAAGTTTTTGTCGGATGCCGCTATGTACAATCTCATACTCCTATTGCTACAAGGAGGCACCAAAATAGGTGGCTTGGTGAGATACCCTTTGATCTCGTCGAAGGCTTCCTGTTGCTGTTGCCCCCACTCAAACCCTTCCATATTCAATCGAAGTAAGGGTGAGAAGGCTTGCGCTTTTCCACTTAGGTTAGATATAAATCTCCTCAAGAAGTTTATCTTGCCCAGCAGAGATTGCAGTTCCTTCTTATTCGTTGGCGCTTTCGCTTCCAAAATTGCCTTTGTCTTGTTCTGGTTGATTTCGATTCCTTTTTTGTGGACGAAGAAGCCCAAGAAATCTCCAGCTTTCACACAGAAAGCACACTTCAAAGGGTTCATTTTCAGACCATGCTCTCTCATTCTTTAAAATGATTGTCGAAGGTGGTCTATATGGTTCTTCCTGGAAACAAATTTTACAACAATATCATCAATATATACTTGCATGAAAGTGTTAATAAAATCATGGAAGATAGAGTTCATCACTCGCTGATATGTTGCCCCAGCGTTTTTTAGGCCAAAAGGCATCACTACCCATTCGTAAGTGCCTATAGCACCGGGGCATCGAAAAGCTGTTTTCGACACATCTTCTTCCGCAATGAAAATTTGATTGTATCCTGAGTAACCGTCGAGCATGCTCAGGTACTCGTGGCCAGCGGCAGAATTGACTAGCATTTCCGCCACATGCATATGATATTCATCTTTGGGTGTTGCAGCATTCAAATCTCTGAAATCTATGCACACCCTCAATGTACCATTTTTCTTAATCACTGGCACAATGTTTGCAATCCATTCGACATACCTCGTGGCTCGTATGAATTTGCACTTCAGCAGTCTTTCAACTTCTGTTTTGATCTTCGACAGTATTTCTGGAGCGAAGCGTCTTGGACTTTGCTTGACTTGCTTTTTTCCAGGTTTGATTGGCCACTGAAGTTCTACCAATCCTCTGTCGAGACCAGGCATTTCGTCGTAATCCCATGCAAAGCAGTCCTTGAACTCCTTTAATAATTGGATCACTTCGACCCTGAGCTCTGGGTCTATTTTGGCGCTGATGTAAGTAGGCCTTTTATCTAACCCTTCGCCCAAGTTGATTTCTTCTAAAGGATCCTGTGCTAACATTTTAATGTTGTTCGCCAGGGGGTCCTTTTCGAATCCCAAAGGCTCATCGTCGTAGATGGCGTCGAGCCTTTGATCCTGCATTCCTTCTGTCATGATATCAGGAGGTTCTGGGTCGAAATCTTTTACAAGACCTATATCTGGTGGTTCTGGGTCGATGTCTTTTCCAGGACCTGCAGAAGGTAGCTCTTGGTCATTGGCCTTGGTGGCCATATATTTTACTTCGGCTTCGAGAGCCGCTATCATCCTTGTTTCGGCTACGTAAGCCGAAATTCGCTGCAATGCTTGTGACTCAGTCATTATCACTGAATTCACTTCCCCAACCAGTTGGCTAGATGTCAGTTAGCCCACTGAAATCAATGTGGGACAAGTCTTCTTTGTCCCATTGAAACCCATGATCAGGGTGCAGGTACAAGGAACAAAAAGCATTTGGCGCTGGTGCCATGTCGAAGTCAGGTGCTGAGCATGGCCCAATGTGAGCCAAATTTTTGTCGAAGTCAGCTCTCCCTAGGTGATTTATTTCGCCCAAGTAGTAGCTCTGATCTGCCTCTATATTCTCGACAATTCCATCAGGACGCCATAATATTAACCTTTGGTGCATTGATGATGGTACTGCTCCAACACCATGTATCCATTCTCGGCCCAACAATAGATTGTAATTTGGTTTAGCCGATATGACCATAAACATAGTTGGTCGAAGGATGGATCCTACTTTGAGGTCTAGTTGGATCACACCCATAGTGGTCCCTATTCCTCCTTCGTAGTTCGATAGGACCATGTTATGAGGCTTAATGTTTTCATCACTCTTGCCTATTTTTCTTAGCATGAAGTGGGGGATTATGTTGATGGTTTCCCCACAGTCCACCAAGATCTTGTTTACAGTGGATTCTTTGAGTTTTTCCCTTATGAATAAAGGCTTGAGGTGACTTTTAATCACCTCAGTAGGTGGTTCAAAGAAACCATTTTTCTCTTCAGTGCAACCATTATCCATGACGAAGTAGCATACTGGCCTATGTTTGGCCATTTCTTGTTCGACTTCCCAGTCGTTCGATTCGACCTCTATCTGGCGGTTTAACTCTCTTGGAAAAACTGAGACTATATTCACCATGATGTCTAGGGTGTCATCAGACTCAGAGCCATCTTTGTCACCAACTTCACCTTGGTTAGGCCATACCAGTCTATTGGTCATTGGTTCCCTCTCCAACGGCTTTCTTTGCTTTCGCTGTGGGGCATTTGAACTTGACTCTGGCTTTGGTTCGTTGACAGCTTCCCTCTCAGCCTTGTGCCGCCTTTGGTATCTTCTCCATTGGGATCGAGACATTGGGTTCTTTCCCTTGTAGTTACTTGATACTTGGGCCATTTTGGTGGCACCTATTTGAGGTTCTTTCTTGAGTGTCAAAGATGAACCTCTTGGCACTTCAAAGGAATGCCACCTTTCTTCGCTGGGTCTCTTTCGACCCGATGTTTTGAGCCATGTATCAGCTGGCACATTGGTTGGAGGCCTGAAAGTTAGTGGCCTCTTTTCCTGATTTGAAACCTTTTGGTAGGTTCTTCTGGGATCATGTCGAACATCAGAACCTTCCCTTCTTTTGTTTGCTGCTCTCACACCTTCGATGTGTTCAGCAGCTTTCTTGTCAAAAATAGAGCTGCATTGAGGACACATCATTACTTCTGATTTTTTTCTTCTGGCATCGTTGCAAGAATTCTTCCAGATTTTCGTTTTCCCGAGGGAAAGCCGTTCTGTTTGCTTGCTCCTGCCTAATGGCCTCCTTTGAAACTTTTGATTCAGAGATTTCGACCATGTTGACATTCATGTTGTCTTTAGTAGCAAGATTCATCTGCTTCATTTGGGCCTCCAGGTCTCATGTCTGGCCTTGCACTGTAGCCAAGTAGGAAATGGGTTTAGCTCCAGATTTTGAGGCTCCACCTGTCTCCAGTTTTGGGCCTTCAGCAGCTTTTTGGACTACTTCGATTGTCTTTCTAGAAAGATTCCCAGAAAAACTTCCAAAGATTGGCATGTTGATATGATCTTTGGTGACTTCGACCATAGTTATTTCTGGCCTTTTCACCTGACTCCTGGAAGCCTCGATCACATTCACCTCTGAAGGTTCAGCATAGTGGGCTTCCGCCTGCAAAGGGTTAGAATCCACAGTCATGGGGGTCTTATCAGCGAACTTCAACCTCCCTTCTTTGATAGCATTTTGCACGAGATCCCTGAAAAGAAAACATTGAGATGTTTTATGGCCCAGAAAGTTATGATATTTACAATAGCCTCTTTTCTTTCTTTGATCAAGAGGAGGCCCTTTTACTCCTGGGGGTATTATCATTTGGCCATCTTTTACAAGTAAGTCAAAAATTTCATCACATTTTGTAATATCAAAACTGTAAGTCTTTTTAGGGAACCTATCATTGGCCTTTTCAGAACCAGTGGGGTTTTTTCCACTTGAGGGCATTAGTAGCTTGCAAGAGTATGGTGGCCCTTGTTTTAACTCAGCTAAATCGACCTCACTTTCTTCGATGGCTATAGGCTCATCGAACGTTTCTGGATCTTCATCGTCCATTTCGACATACGCTATCCTTTCTCTTTTATGAGTTTTCGTTGCCCTGGCTTTTTCAGCTTTAAGGCGTTCTAACTGTCGAACCCTATCGGCCAATTGGGCCATGTCTCTCAGGTACGGAGTGTCTAATTTCTTCCTAATGGAGTAATCTAAACCTCCTGCGGCTATTTCGACCAACTCATGTTCTGGCACTTGCATAAAGCATCTTGCCTTGAGCAATCTAAACCTATTTAGGTATTCGTCTATAGGCTCAGTGAATCTCCTCTTTACGCTAGCCAACTCTTTCAGGATTATCTTGGTTTGTCCCATGTAGAATTGCTCATGGAATAATCTCTCCAACTGGGTCCAATGGTGGATCGAATTGGGGGGAGAGTTGTGAACCAAGTAAACGCATTCTTTATTAGGGAACTTGGGAAATACTTAATCCTCTGGTTCTCATTGTTTGAAATTTCTCCTGCTTCGATTAAGTATCTTGCCATATGTTCGACAGTGGATTCTGTCATGTCCCCTGAAAACTTAGTAAACTTAGGGACTTTGCATCTAGGAGGCAAGTCCGTTTGTAACACATATTCCGACAGCGGGGATGTAAAGTTGGGCCTACGGAAGCCCATATTCATCCCATTTTGCATCATGATTCTTTCAATCATGGTTGTCAAGTTATTTTCCAAACCAACATTCTGGTATTGGATCTGCTTAACTACTTCGTCAGGGTTTTGGTTTCTATAACCATCCTTATTTCTGGGGCTATAACTCTAGGTTCTTCGACCCCGGGTTGTTCCATTTGTACCCTAAGGTTCTCTTCGACAGGTTGTTGGACTTGGTTAATAGTGGTTTCTTCCTCTAGGAGTATACCTTGGTTTCCCCTTATCTGTGCCCTTTGGGGCTGTCGAATAGGTTGGGGTACCCCAAAAAAGTCAGCCAGACGCGACATTTGCGCCTTCATTTGCTGATTCGACTGGGTGGTATTCTGTATTAGAGGATTTAGCACTGTACTTAAAGTTTGTGCCAACATCTGAACCATGTTGTGGTTGCTTTCGTCCATTTGCTGCCTCAAGACTGCTGTCGAGGCATTCGTAAGGCCATGTATTACTTGGGACGTTTCTCCTAAGAGTTGGGTCCTACCCCTGTTCGCCATACCAACTCCAGAGCCTTGGAGTGGCGAAGAGGCGCTCACTAAAGGGTCTGAAAAAGTGGACGTAGCATTCGTCAGGCTAGCCAATTCAGAAGTTGGCATGCCATAGAGTGGTTCTCGAATTAAACCGACTGTCGAAAAGCCTGGGGGAACATATGGCCTAGTTCCTTGGTTTCTCCTTGGTGGGGGAGTTCCCAAAGGCATTCTGGGGCCTGTAAATGGAGGTAATGTCCCCGTTTGAGTAACCGTTACTGCTGGCGTTGAACCAGCGGTTACCACTTCACTTACGGTTGGGATAACCGTTGTTCCCACGTTTGTCTGTAGGATTTCTCCGTTGTTTGGCGGATTCGCCATTTCTTCACTTCTTCTCCTAGTATTGGTTTCGTTGGTGTATATTCTACCACTTCTCAATAACATGCAATACTCTCGAAAAAGGTGGATATTTTATATAAAACGTTCAATCGTAAAATCAACACAAAGTCCCACCGGGTGTGCCAATTTGTTTACCGTGAAAAATGGTAAACAACCGCTGATCTTCCAAAAGGTTACTTATTTGGTGACAAGCAGGATCGATCAGATTGATCCTAAGACATGGTTGATTTTCTGGAGTTTGACTAATTCTAATGGTGATTAATGCCAGTAAAGTAAAGACACTTTAAGTAAATTGCATGAAGAAAAGCTTGATAGAATAAATAAAAGCGTTAAGTAAAAGGCTTCGACGGAGATAAGTAAATGAAAAGTGATAAATTGCTTGAATATAAAAGACTTGATTAATTTAAATGGTGTTTCACACATACATTCTCAATGATTCTTTCTCTCACGCTGGGTACTTGAATCTGAATGAGTGACTTGTATAAAATGATGAACACACGCGAAAACTACGTGAACACTTAGTATTTATACTAAAACAAATCCTAAGTAACCGCTGGGAAGTTACACTGCTTCGAGATGACGCCACATGGCATGCTCACAGCCTTCGACGCTTCTGTTCTTGACACGTTGCACTTGGTAACTGCTGGGAACCGTTTTCCCTCCAACAATTCAAATCTCAAACCGTTCGACCTTGGGCGTCAGGGACCCTTGTCGAGAAGTTCCTTTGACATCGAAGACAACAAGATTCTACCTTAAAGGAATTTCTCTAAGTATCTTGTCATTATTGGATGAGCCTTCGACATGATCAGTTGGTCGAAGTCTCCTTATGTAGGAAACTCTTCTGACTCATAATTAATGGTCTATATGATAATAAACATGGGTGTCGAATTTAGGAGCCAACATCTGGCCCTGTTTAAATCTCTATAATCCACGCACATTCGTACTTTGCTGTCCTTTTTAGGCACGGGAACAATGTTGGAAACCCATTGAAGATAGGAAGTGACAGCCAAAAATCCAGCGTTGAACTGTTTCATGACTTCCACTTTGATCTTCTCTGACATATCAGGTCTCATGCGGCGGACTTTTTTCTTCAGTGGTGGACAGTCTTCTGTTGTGGGTAAACGATGTACCATGATGTCTGTATCAAGTCCTGGCTTGTCTTCGTATGACCAGGCAAAGATCTCAACATAGTCATGCAATAGCTGAATTAGACGCTCATTGACACTCGGCTCTTAGTTGGCACCCACTTTGATTTCCTTTTTATCTTCCTCGGTACCCAAATTGATTGTATCCAACGGCTCCTTATGAGGCTGAATAGCTCTTTCCTCTTGTTGTAGTAGCCTGGCCAATTCCCCTGGAACTTCACAATCTTCCTCACCTTCGTATTCGACTTGGTAGATTAGATCTTCAGAGTCACTAAAGGCTATAGCAGTATCGTTGCCCATGGGATCCGAAATGGAGGGGTACCTGCATTTGTGAGTGTGGATATGTGTAAGGGTATAGCCATCTTTTAACAATAAAATGTAAAAGAAAGACAATGAGCACAAAAGGTTTCTATGTGAAAAAACGTCCATGATTCATTGAATGTCATATGAAGATGAAATAAAAACCCTTACAAATGGACCATTGTGCCTCAGGTAAGACACAAGGTTTTTAAAGTGCGAATTGTTTGTGAATATTACAAGTCCAACAGAAATGTAAAAGATAAATTACTGAGAGATGAAAGTTATTGGGACAAATTCTCTGGCTTCCCAGTTGCGAAGTCCTCCGTTGATAGTAGGAAATATCTAATCTTCCAAGCTGCCATCTTCTTCAACATCTTCCATTGCATTGACTTCCCGGTTACTAATCTTCAAAGGTGGCCCTCCATCACGGGCACGACGCACAACCTTTTGAGCAGTTGAAGTAAACCCCAAGCCAAACTTGTCTGATTTATACGGGATGTCCAGAAGCTTCCCCCAGATGGTGCATCCACCCTCTTCTACTACTACTTTAGCGTATTTTAGAGATGACATATGAAGCGGAGGTCTTGTGATCTTGGGAATCGGGGATACTGCCTTGGTTACTGCTACTTCTTAAGAGACCTCTTTGAAATGTTGAAAAGGAGTTTCAATGAACTCGCCATCCAATTCCGCATATCGGAAGGAATTTAGGTGGCTAATCATGTACTCCTCCTCTCCGTGGACAGTTATGATCTTTCCTTGGACCGGGTACTTCAGCATTTGGTGTAGCGTGGAGGTGACAGCACTGGCATTATGGATCCAGGGCTGTCCTAACAGACAGGAGTAAGAGGGACGGATGTCCATCACATAGAAGGTTGAATTGAAAATCTAAGTTCCCACCTTTATCGGGATGTCCACCTCCCCGTGGACCATCCTCTTAGAACCATCAAATGCTCTCACAAATATGTTACTGTGTTTTAATGTCAGCCCTTTGCAATCCAATCTGTCAAGGGCTTTCTTCGGTAAGACGTTCAAAGATGAACCCGTGTCTACCATGACATGGGCCAGAGTCGTTCCTCTACACTCCACAGAGACATGTAATGCTTCGTTGTGCTTTCTCCCTCTGGGTGTCAAATCAGCATCAGAGAAGCCTAGGCCATTATCAGTTGTCAAACTGGTCACACAGTCTTGGAATTGGTCAGCAGGCGTCTCTTGTGGAACATGGGCCGTCTTCAGAAACTTTAGCAGAGCTTTCGCATGTGCCTCAGAGCACAGCAGTAAGGCTAGCATGGAGATCTTGGAGGGAGTTTTCCCCAACTGTTCAACCACGTCATAATCACTCTTCTTTATTATCCTCGAGATCTCTTCCATTTCCTTCTTGGATGTTTCGGGGATAGCTAGTGATTGAGCCTTCGTCCGGACAGGCTCTTCTTGAATGCTTTTTCCTTGATTTTCGATAGTAGAAGTATTGGTAGGGATAAAAACAGAGGTCACATCGTCTTTGTCAGTAGGTGCGCTTGCAGGTATGATTATTGGTACAGAGGTAGTCTTCGGAACGGCCACGGGTCCAAAAACTGCCTTTGGAGGGGCAATCTCTGGAGAGAAGATTCTACCACTATGGGTAATCTTACTAGTTCCGGAAATATGGCTAATGTCGGAATCTTCTTCTTTGGAGCTCACTTCTTCGATGGTCATCCCGTCTTGTTTAATACCATGGTAGTAGATTTCTCCACCGTAATTCCACGATACTATTTTGTCTGATTTGTATGGGACCGGCCCGGGCATTGTAATTATGAGAGGAGTAGTCTTTGGAGCTGATGTAATCCTAACGGTTCTTTTAGGGACCCTAGAAGGATTGGTGGAGATGGTTATGATTGAAACGTATTTAATAGGAATGGGTGAAACATGAGCATTTTCGAACAAAATTTCTTGGTTGTCTATCAGGCGTTGAATACCTGTCTTCAACAAAGGGAAACCAATTGATGAGGATAAGCAAATATGGCAGTCTTTATTACAACCTGGGAATATACCAGCTTTCAACAAATTCATCTTAATGATCGGGAGCAGAGTCAAGAGTTCATCCACTGTATCAACAAACAAATCTTCCTCGATAGCATTGGCGTTGTGACCATGTCTAGGCATAGGAGCGGAAATGACATTTGATTTCTCGTGCACCTCAAAGTCAATCTATTTTGCATCTATGAGGTCTTGAATCTTGTTTTTTAAAGCCCAACAGTTGTTGGTGTCGTGGCCCGTACTTTCAGAATGGTATGCGCATCTAGCATTCGGGTGATAATAAGGGGACGCCGTGTTGGGATTCTTTGGAGCTTCCTTCAAAGTCGCCAAATTAGATTTCAGTAGATGTGGTAAAACCTGGGCTAGAGTCATATTAATTCTGGTGAATTGCCGGACTGGCCTTTCCACCCTTGGTTGGTTACTTCTTAATTGATCAAATGTAGATTTTAGGATCATAACGACCCCTACCATTGGTCGGCGTTCAGCTCTCCCTTGGTTCCTTTGTGGATAAACAGCAGATACCTCCTTCTTTCCAGTGAAAGGCTTTCTCACAACTGTAGAGGAAGATGAGTCCTTCTGAATATTTCCGCTTTTTATGCCAGCTTCCACCCTCTCTCCGGTTAATATTAACTCAGCAAATCCAGCAGATGAACTCCCAATCAAATGGTTGAAGAAAGGGCCCGATATAGTTCCTAAGAACATATCCACCAACTCCCTTTCAGACAGAGGGGGTTGCACTCTCCCAGCTAGATCTCTGCATTTTTGTGCGTAATCTTTAAAGCCCTCATTTGAATCCATAGCCATACTCTGAAGTTGAGTACGGGTAGGCGCCAAATCTGCATTATACTGGTATTGTTTATAGAAAGTTGCGGCAAGGTCTTCCCAGTTGTGGACGTCAGCCCTTTCTAATTGGTAAAACCAATCGAGTTGTGTTCTGGATAAACTATCTTGGAAAAATGCGCCCATAGGTCTTTATCGGTAGAGTGCGGCTGAATATTTCTTACGTATGATCGGAGGTGCATTTTAGGACATGACACCCCATCATATTTTGCAAACAATGACACTTTGAACTTTGGTGGGATTACAATTCCTGACACCAGCCCCAATTCTTCAAAGTCTAGACCTGGTACCCTTTGTATTTCCATAGCGCTTAAACGCTCTTCAAGATGTCTGTACTTGTCATCAGCCGGAGGGTATTGCTCCTCATAGTAGTCTTCCTCTTCTTCCTCTTCTTCAGATTCTGATGGTACTGATATTTCTTTTCCTTTTCCTTCTCCTTCCCCGGAAGTGGTTGCAAAATTCAAGGTCCTTCTAGTCTGTCCCTGAAATCTTCTCCCCATATTCAAAACCCCAGTGGCTTTCTTTGGTTTCTTCTTTCTTTCTTCAGCTAACAGAGTCTTCAACTCATCTTGCCCCTTGGCTAGGGTCATGAGTAACTGTTGAAACTGCGTGTTTTGAGCTTGAAAATATTTGACCTTCTGTTCGAGATCCATCTTACTGAAATAAAAAGTTAGAGAGATGAGGAAACTGGTTGCAAAAGACCTGTTTATGTAATGATGAATGATATGTATACATGCAATGCTTTCAAGGATTTAAAAAATTCAAATTTGTTTTAAACAAAAAAGAACACATGTTATATTAATAAGATAGAATTTGAGTACATCAATTCCCCTTGGGTAAAATAATACAAAATTCTAAGATAAAAAGTGTTGCGCATCCTCTTTGGTGCTATGTAAGTATTTAGAGTCTGCTCCTCATGAAGTAGCCTAGTGAGTTCCAAAACCTTCTTCTCGCTTGCGTAGAATTGGGCTTCGAAAGTATCTCACTCTCCTTTGAGTTGTATCCAATCCCTTTGTAGATCCTCAAGTGATGTGGGCATGTCAGGATGTAGGATAGTGTATGGAACTTCTCCTTCCTTAACATGCTCAATAATCACTGGGAGAATTGTCGAATAAGGCATCAGAAGAATTTTAGCGGGAGTTCGTACCCACTTGAGGTAAGGCTCAAGAGGGATGTAATTCTTTTGTCCCAAAGTCTTGCTATCCACCTTGTTTAGCATTCTCCAAGCTCGGATGAATCTCTGGCGAAGACCTTGATCGTCGTTGTCGTAGTCGAATACCAAGCCTTGAATCAACATATCATGTGGGCCATCCCTTCGGGCATAACCAAACTGTCTTAGAGCTAAGCATGGGTTGTAGGTGATGACTCCCCTAATGCCAAGTAGAGGGACATTAGGTAATTCCCCACAACGGTCAACAATGATAACATTCTCTTTGGATCGAGAGCACCAATGAATATCTGAATGTTTGAGCGTCATTAACCTTTGTGACCACCTTAATCCTTGCTCAATCTTTAAGACTGATTGGGGAAGATGGGAAATAAACCATCTTTCTAGGAGGGGAGTGCAACACATAAGGACCCCTCTTTTCCTCAACGTACGAGTGTGAAAAGAGTGTAGGATATCCCCTAGCAATGTAGGCACCGAATTGCGTGACATGAAGATTTTGACGGCACTCACATCTATGACCTGGTCAGGATTGGGGAACAAGACCATCCCATAGATAAGAAGATCCACAATCTCCTTAAAATCTTGCAAGTCTAGGGAATTCCAACAGCTTTGGGCTTTCTCAAACAGAAACTTTTCCAAGAAGCCTTTGACACCACTTCTAGTTTCCCAATGAGTTGTGACATCAGATGAGTGCATGTGCAGGGCTTGAGCAAACAAGTCAAACAATATAAGCGAATAAATATGATCTAAACCCTAAGGTAACCCCACTTTTATAATACTCCCCAGCAGAGTCTCCAGTTCTGTGATACGGTGGGAGAACTGAGTTGAGGTTTTTGCGTTATATCGCAAATGTTGCGGTTAGCAAGAGTCGCCACCGACTTTTCTTTTATCCAAAAGGAAAGGTGAAAAAGCACAGGAAAGACCTTTGAGAGGTTTTCTTGAGTTCGGGGGGTAGATTATGAAAAGGGAAGGTATTAACACCCTTTTCATCCATGGTTTTCCATGGGCTCTTAGTTACTTGCTTAGATCACTTGCTTTTGTTTGTTTGAAATTGTGTTTGGTGTGGTTTTGAAAGTATTTTGAAAACGAGGCCATTCGTTTAGGAAATCTTTGCAATGATTCTCGTTCGTAAGAATGTATACAAAGATGTTTGTCTCTTGGAAATGTCTTCAATGTTTGTAAGAGGTTTTTGAAATGTGTGTGTGTTTGTTTTGAAAATAGCAAGGCTTGTTGTTTGAAATGGAGCAAGTAACTAGAAGCTATCTACCTACTCAAATGTCTTTCTTATGTATTTTCTATTCCTTTGACATTGTTGTCTTACCATTTATTTGGTAAGCAACCCTATCTTTGGATGTAAACGGTACAGGCGTGGGTCATTGTATGGCCATGATTAGCGATGTTTGAAAGCGTCTTAGAATTTGAAGGGACCAAAATCATTTTGTAAGGAAACTTTTGAATAGCATCATCGAGGGACTGTGATCTTATATTTGTTTTGTTTTTCCAAGATACTTCGCATGCGTAACATGGCCATTTTTGTTTTAGGCAACCAAGTGGGGAAACCCTAAGGGTGCTTGTGTGCAAGTGTATCATTTTCATGCTTTGATTTTGTCTTGTAGTTAGGGTTTTCTATTTTGCTTTGTTTTGTTCTTATCATACAAACCCTAATTACTAATCATGCCATATAAAGCGATAAGTTGCGTAATGTAAATATTTCTAAGCTATTACAACAATTTATGGGAGGGGGGAATACAAATTTGAATGGGGATTCGCAAAAAATTTAAATCTAAATAAATTATTACAACCAAATCGAATTTTGTACAAATTAAGATAAATACAATACAATATTTAAAATGCAATGCAATGTACATGTAAGAAAAGATTTTTTTGTGTCTTTTTATGTAAAAGAAAATTTCATCTAAACCTAAAAATATAAGGAAAAAGAATTAATTTTTTGAAAGGGGTTTAACCCTAATTATTATTTTAAAAGGAAGATAAAGTTTTTATAGGTATTATTTTGTGTATTTTCTTGTGAAAAATAATAAATAATATTGTATAAAAAAGTATAAAATTACATATATGCAAAAATAGGTATTTATAAGTATGAAATGAAAAATAAATTAAACTAAATATATTTAATTATATTTACAAGTTTATTAAGAAAATAAATGATATCCTATTAAAATAAAATATATTTTTTATGTGAGAAATAAAATAAAAATAAAATAAAAATAAAATAAAGTGCAATATTATTAATTTATATTTTTTAGGATTTTTATGCATTAAGGAAAACATTTAAAATATTAAAAATGAAAATGAAACAAAAATAAATAAAAATATAAAAGTTGGCAAGGGGGGTAATGTAGCAGATTGGTGGTGATGATATTAGCAAAAAAAAATTTGGCCCAAAAGACAAGCCCAACCTGCAAAAATGTAGAAATGGAGAAGAAAAAGAGTGAAAAATACAAAAGTAGCGCGCCCAGGTTCGAATCCAGGACATGGGTCTCACAAGCGCGCTACTTTGCCACTGGGGTGGCTCCACTTCCATTATCTTAAGTGAAACAAAAATAACATAGTTTGAACCAAGTCCTTGCCCTGTTTCATCTTCTTCCTCAAGCTTTGGCCAGACATCCTGTAACTCTCTCATACTTCCATAAAAATGAAAACTCATAACATGAAAGTTGTAGTACTTGAGCACACGATTCCAACCATATAAGTTATGTGAACTATTAATCAAAGAACAAATAGAATTTTAACAGCCCTAAATCTTGACCTAATATTTCCAAAAATTTCAAGTTCCAAATTCTGTTATCACAAGTAAAATCAATGCAAGATAATGGTATGTACAACTTCGTTATGATGAGGACTACATTTTTTCCCCACAAATCGTGACCTATGGTTGCCTGTACAAAGAGATAGAGTTTGAGATTTTACCTCCTTCAGTTAGAATCGTGGATGAAACTGGGATGAGTTTGATGGAGGCCTGATGCTTCCTTGAGCTTCCTTGAACTTCCCTGGATGTATTCCAACCCTTGCCTTGCTCTGAAAGTAGCTGGAACTCCTTGGCCAAGTCAAAATGCAAGCTCTGAAGTCAACAATGGAAGATGGTGGAGGAGTGATTTCAGAACAGGGATGAAGGCCTGGATTGACTAGGTATCAAGTATGTAAGGTGTTTGAATGATCCAAACTCAAAACGCACAAGCCAAATGGAAGATGGATGTGCTTATGCAAAATCTGTTGTTTTGGACAAATTTTTGGTGTTTTGCTGGTTGGGAGTGTTTCAGGTCCTTGCAAAACGTGTATTGTGTTGTATCTTATTTGTATATTAGTATGGAAATGGTTTGATGTCAACCCTCTAACAGCTATGCTTGTTTTCACCTTTTTGCCACTTTTCTTGTATTTGAAGTAAAGTGATAAGACCAAACCTCACATGCTTGTATTGGCTGGCTTAGGATTGGTATATCTTCTCTACAAGTTTCCTTAGGTATGTGGTACTTGTATGTGCCAAGGAGACAGGTCGAATGCTCAAGACTGTAAAGTTTGCAAAAGTTGACCTTTTTCAAAATGGCAATGGAACCTTTTTGCCATAAATGGAATTGCAAGTTGGATAATGATCCTAAGGCATGGATAGAAGCTTTGTCAACTGAGTAAGCATTTAATTAAGGAGTATGAAACAAGTTTGAGACCTGTAAATCATGGATTAGGAAACATAGGTACTGATATCATCTTTGTTCTTCATGAAATGGCTTGGACAAAAAGTGAGAAATTGCCAACTTCATATCTTCGATTCTCCCTACTCAAAAATGATCTTGAGGATTTCTTGGACATTTTGGAAAGCTTGCAATGTGATATATAATTAATATTTGAAATGCATTTTGAGATACCTCTTGTAACTAGGTGAAAAATTTCCATGAAGTTGGGTCCAAAACCTGCCTAAATTAGGGCAAAATTTCAGTAAGTTATTTAGTTCATGACCATGTATTCACAAATTTATATCTTTAGATCTAAGCATCTTTAGGGAAAAGTGTGTGAAGAAAAGTTGTAGATTTCATGGAGGTCTACAACTTTCATGTTGGTAACTTTCCTTGAATCATTATGCATCATGGTGAAAAAGTGGCCTAAAGTTGAGAAAAAATAAGAACATTTTCTATACTTAGAAAATTTCTAAGTTAGAAAAATTTTCAAATTCAAACTCCTAATTTTCAAATTTGGTTTTCTTGATGAAAAAGTTTCACATTTAGAAATTTTTTGATGAATTATGACCCTTGGTACTTGATTTTGACCAAAAAGTCAAAGTTTAACTTTTCAGTGTACATATGACTTTTGATCAGTTGACTGCAAAATTCATTTGTCAAACCAATGAATTTGAGATGTTTTGAGCCATGTACTTAAGTCAAGATGATGCCATTGAATCCTTGAAATCATGCTTGAACTCAATTGGTCATTTTCTAGGTTAAAAATCAGAAATTGCCCTTCCTCAGTTAAAACCCTAATTTTGACCATTTTGTGATTTGACCAAATTTCTTGAGGAACTATGGTCCAAACTTGATCAAATGATACATATAAGTTTAAAATGTTTATGTGGATAAAAAAATTATGGAGTTTGACTGTAAATTGGCGATGGTTGACTTTTTCCCCAATACAATTGATTTTTAGGTCAACTGTCCAATTGACTGATCAAAAATGTGGTTCAAGGCTTGAAACTTGTCATGAGTGATCTTAGGGGTCCATAATGATGTTTGAAAGTCATATGAAGCATTGATAGTCCAAAAATACTTGTGCAAACTCAAACCCTAATTTTGGGTTATCAGTGCAAGATGAGATGTCCTAAGCTGACCAAACCCTAATCCATTCTTGAGTCAAAGAGATCTCGTGAGAAAATTTTTGATAAATGACAGGGAAAATTTTGGGGTACAACAATGAGTACTACATTTTTTATTCATAAATTGTGGCCTATGGTTGCCTGTACAAGGAGATAGAGTTTGAGATTTTACCTCCTTCAGTTGGAATCATGGATGAAACTAGGATGAGTTTGATGGAGGCCTGATGCTTGCTTGAGCTTCCTTGAACTTCTCTGAATGTTTTCCAACCCTTGCCTTGCTCTGAAAGTACCTGAAACTCCTTGGCCTAGTCAAACTGCAAGCTCTGAAGTCAACAATGGCAGATGGTGGAAGAGTGATTACAGAACAGGGATGAAGGCCTGGATTGGCTAGGTATCAAGTATGTAAGATGTTTGAATGATCAAAACTTGAAACACACGAGCCAAATGGAAGATGGATGTGCTTATGCAAAATCTGCAGTTTTGGACAGATTTTAGGTGTTTTGCTGGTTGAGAGTGTTTCAGGCCTTTGCTAAACGTGTTTTGTGTTGCATAATGTTTGTATATTAGTATGGAAATGGTTTGATGTCAACCCTCTAACAGCAGTGCCTGTTCCCACCTTTTTGCCACTTTTCTTGTATTTTAAGTAAAGTGATAAGACAAAGCCTTTCATGCTTGTACTGGCTTGCTTAGGGTTGGTATTTCTTCCCTACAAGTTTCCTTTAGTCTGTGGTACTTGTATGTGCCAAGGGGAAAGGTCCAATGCTCAAGATTGTAAAGTTTGCAAAAGTTGATCTTTTTCAAAATGGCAATGGTGACTTTTTGCCATAAATGGAATTATAAGTTGGATAATGGTTTTAAGGCATGGATAGAAGCTTTGTCAACTGAGTAAGCATTTAATTAAGGAGTGTAGAAAAATCTTGGGATCTGTAAAGCATGGATTAGCCAGCATAGGTACTGATTGCAACTTTGTTCTTCATGAAATGGTTTGGACAAAAAGTGAGAAATTGCCAACTTCATCTCTTTGATTTTCCCTACTCAAAAATGATCTTGGGGAGTTCTTTGACATTTTGGAAAGCTTGAAATTTTATCTATAATTAATCTTTGAAATGATTTTTGAGATACCACTTGGAACTATGTGAAAAATGGCCATGAAGTTGGGTCCAAAACCTGCCTAAATTAGGGCAAAATTTCAGTAAGTTATTTAGTTCATGACCATGTATTCACAAATTTATATCTTGAGATCCAAGCATCTTTAGTGAAAAGTGTGTGAATAAAATTTGTATACTTCAAGGAGGTCTACAACTTTCATGTTGGGAACTTTCCTTGAATCATTATGCATCATGGTGAAAAAGTGGCCTAAAGTTGAGAAAAAATAAGAAACTTTTCTATACTTAGAAAATTTCTAAGTTAGAAAAATTTTCAAATTCAAACCCTAATTTTCAAATTTGGTTTTCTTGGTGAACAAGTTTCACATTTTGACATATTTTGATGAATTATGACTCTTGGCACTTGATTTTGACCAAAAAGTCAAAGTTTGACTTTTCAGTGTATAGTTGACTTTTGATCAGTTGACTGCAAACTTCATTTGTCAATCCAATGAATTTGAGATGTTTTGAGCCATGTAATAAGGTCAAGATGATGCAATTGAATCCTTGAAATCATGCCTTAACTCAATTGGTCATTTTCTAGGTTAAAAATCAGAAATTGCCCTTCCTCAATCAAAACCCTAATTTTGACTATTTTGCCCATTTGGTGATTTGATCAAATTTCTTGAGGAATTGTGGTCCAAACTTGATCAAATGATACATATAAGTTTAAAATGTTGATGTGGATAAAAAATTATGAAGTTTGACTGTAAATTGGCCATGGTTTACTTTTTCCCCAATACAGTTGGTTTTTAGGTCAACTGTCCAATTGACTGATCAAAAATATGGTTCAAGGCTTGAAACTTGTCATGAGTGATCTTAAGGGTCCATAATGATGTTTGAAAGTCATATGAAGCATTGATAGTCCAAAAATCCTTGTGCAAACTCAAACCCTAATTTTGGGTTATCAGTGTAAGATGAGATGTCCTGAGCTGACCAAACCCTAATCCAGTCTTGAGTCAAAGAGATCTTGTGGGAAAAGTCTTTATAAATGAGAGGGAAAATTTTGGGGTACAACAGGTACCAACTGATAATCTAGAAAGGTGAAGCAGTGATGCTTGGGATTGAAGAACTGAAAAAGTACGCTCATCATGTGTTCATCAAAGTTTGAAGTAACCAGGCTGAGAAGTTGACCGTGTCTCTTAATGAAAGTAGAAGTTTCAGAAACTCTTGATACTAGCTCTTTGAGTTGGGAAGTTATCTTCACAAAGCTGATTCAGATAGTATTTCTACGCACGGAAGCCATGATCTGCAAAATAGAACAAAGATAAATTCCCTTGGTCTTTGAAATGGTTAGTGTAATGAAGCATGAATTCCATGTTATGATGCATGATGTCATGATAAACCACAGGTATAGCAAACACAGGTATTGCAAACACATTCAAATCACACAAAGACCTTAGGTTTAAGGCTGGCATGAGGTCAAAGGTAATACCCTCTTGAAGTTAAGTTGGTTTCAAACCTGTCCTAGAAAACTAACCTGGTTCTAGAGGATCTCAATATCACTGACCATCCTTTATCGGTCATGGTTTCAGCTCACAGAATCTTTCCTTGCAGCCAAAATATTTTGAAAGTATGATCTCAATGAGTGTAGCATCGAGTATCAACCAATTCTCAGCTCTACACCGAGGGCGGCTATCTCGCTACTTTCTAATGGCCAAGTTGTTCAACTAAGGTTCTAAGGTTCGTTAGTGCTTCACGATACCACGCAGCGGCCCCGTATTCTCCTCGTTTCACCACAAGGGATACTGGTACCAACCAAAGTGCCACACCAACATAGCTACTGCTTCAACCATATCGGTTTATGTCGTACAGTTCCCTCACAGTCTATTGCTACTTACCTAATGAGTGCCCCTAGACAAAACCCTCAAAAATAAAGCAAACAAAGAAATCAAGAGAAGCAATTGTAATGACCTAGATCCTAAGGTATACCCCATTATAATTCCCCAACTGAGTCTTCAGTTTTATGATACAGTGGCAGAACCAACTGTTTTTACTGGTTTGCATTTTGCGTTTTTTATTCGCAAAATGTCGCAGTAAGCAAGAGTCGCCACCGACTTTTATTTCATCCAACCGGAAAGGAAAAAAGTACAGAAAAAAATCCTTTTTCGAGATTTTGAGTACAGGGGGTAGATTATAGAAAGGGAAGGTGTTAGCACCCTTTCTATCCATGGTTTTCCATGGGCTCTTAGGTGCTTGCTCAGTTTTAAATTGCTTGTGTGTGTGCTTGCTTTGAAAATGTTTTACTTCATGATAACCCTTGTATCAGTCCTCTAGGATGTGACGAAGTTCGTTTTGAAAATTTGTTTGAAAGGTGTTTGTGTGAAAAGTTTTTTATTGAGCAAGTACCTACTATCATCTACCTACTCGAAAAAAGATCGTTTCTATTCTTGTTTCCTTTAGACAGCGCTATCCTACTATTGAGAAATAGGTAGCACCGTCGTTGGAATTTGTAAGGGTCAATTCGAAAGGGACGTACGGTCACTAAAGCAATGTTAAGACACCTTAGTAGTAAACCTAGAGTCTTAAGATCTTTCGAGGCAACATTTTCGAGGCAACATTCGAATGTGATAATTTGATCTTTTAGACTAGAGGGCAACCACTAAGACACCCTATTCTTAATGATCGTTTACCGAAGGAAACCGAAGTGAGAGTATACCCTAAGAGTGAATATGTGCGAGTGATTTATTTTCAGTTTATTATCTTTGCACATTAGGATTTTCTAACCATTTTAATTTTGTCATGCATTCTTGCCATACAATCCTATTATCCATACATCTAGACAGTGAAGTATTTGCGGGAATTAAAAAATGCGAGAAAATAAACCTAGCTATTACAAGGCTTTGGGGAGGGGGAATAATTACATAACCAAAAATCGGGGATTTAAACAGTAAATAAAAACCATAAATTAACGATTACAAACCCTGAACAATTACAAAATAATGGCAAAATAATCAACAAGCGTGCGACGAATTAAATACGAGGACTGTCGAAAAGATAACTTAAAACTCTAATTGAGAGAAAAAGATTTTTGCTCTTGTGGAGTTTATTTGAGAAAACAATTAATTGAAAATTAATTAAACCTAATTTCTAATTATTTTTAAAATTATGAAAGAACTTAAATTAGCCTAATTTTCTAATTATTTGTACAAAAAGATTTTTTTTTGTATTTTTTGGTTTTTTTATTTGAGAAAAGAAATAATTTAATTACAAAATTAAAACCTCATTTCTAATTAATTTTATTTACAAAAATAAGAATTAAATTGTCCTAGTTTCTAATTAACTTAATTAAAGAAATAAGTATTTCATGAGAAAAATAATTTTTGTGTTTTTGTGATTTTTGATTAAATAAAAAAATGATTTGTTGATGTTAATTAAAATAATTAAGGAAAATAATAAAAATTGGCCCGTGTTGAATGTCCTAGGGGGTGCAAATCTGAATTAATTTTGGGCCCAAGGTTGATGGCCCAAACCCTGCGCTGAATCTCATGCACTAATCTTCTGATGGTCCATAGTACATCTACGCGTATGGGACGTTGGATTGGATGTGATGAGGTCTTTGAGGGTTAGATCTGAGGTCTCACGATGGACTTCATAGGACATGATGCATTAGAACCTATAGAAAATATCAGAAAAATGCAAAAGTGACACGCTTGGGGTCGAACCCAGGACGTGTACCTTATAGATTCTCCCCTTTGCCAACTGCGCTAGAATGTTAGTCATGATTATAATGAAATAAATGAAATATAATTCAAAGAAAGTGCCACGCCTAAAAAACGTGCGAAAGTTCAAACGGGCCAGTCACATGCTGCCACGCCATTGTCTTCTTCGTGGATTCCGTCGTTTTAGAAAAAGAGATTTTTACCTACAATAGTTTTGCTATAACTATAAACCTGTAACATTCAAAAATCATGTACATGCAATATAAGTGAAAGGTAATGGTGCCGATCAACCCGTCTCATCCTCACAAGCATCATGGTACCCGATTCAAGACCCAATTGTTCCTGTATTGAAAACCCCTAAAACGAACTTGTAAACCCTAGCAATGGCATATTGTGATTCTTGCGCTGTAAATGCAATTAAATGACGCCAATAGCTTGTAAACAAGATAATGAACAAGAATGTATAATCAAAACATGATAATGTTGTCAAAATCAAGGAAATCAGAATCGAGTTTTTGGGCAAACCGTGGTTGATGGTGGGAACGATTCCTGGAATTTTGAAGCCTGTGGATAGGTGGAATAGCTTCCTGGGATCTCCTAGAATAGATTGCTGGCCTTAAATTGCTTTGAATCGTCCCCTAACCAGAAAACCGAATCACACTTTTTGCCAACTTTTTTTGAGTTTTTTCTATGCCTCTCACGACCTCTAACCCTTGTATTTGATCTGGAATTGTTCACCATATAACCTAGAGTGGATTAGGTTAACAAACTTGGACTAAATCTTTGCATTTATCCAAGATTTGATTTGATTTGCAAGCTATATGATATGTTGCTATTTTGAGCCAATTCATGCCTTTCTTGTACCAATTGTCCTTAATTCGATTTGATCTTATTAACTCAGCATATCTTGATTGCCAATCTGTCCAAAAAACAAACCAAATCATATCTTTGTTAATTTTCATCATTTATTTGATTTAATTCACTTTTTAATTAATGAAAAATCAAAATAAATTTAAAAATGAAGCACATAATGGGTGAGTGAACATTTGAGTCATGGACCACATTAGAATTGAGGTGCAAGCATAAAAAGTTTGGCCCATTTAGAAAAAAATGAAAATTTGAGCACATTTGACTTTTGGCAATTTTGCAAAAATGGTCAACTTGGCCAATGCATAACTCTCTCAAATTTGAACCTAGAGAGGTGTTCTTTGACTTTTTAGAAAGCTTAGGATGTCCTATAAACAACCCTTTTTGTATCATCTCAATTTATTCTTCCATGTTCATGTATGAAGCTTTGACCCAAAAGGTGTTTTTGTTGACTTTTAAAAGGACCTATAATGTCAAAATTCATATCTTTTTCTGAGTGCATTTTCTGTACTTGGGAGATGATGATTAATTGTAGGGAATTTCATCCTATTAAAAATGAGATTTGGATGGGTCATTTCTGAAAAAGTATGAGAAAGTTATGCTTGGTCAAAGTTGAGTTGATTTTTCCTATAAAACCCTAATTTAGCAACTTTTGGGTTTTGATGAATTGTGAGCTATCCTTGAGGAATCATGATCAACCCTTTATCAAATGATGAATAATACTTCAAAATGAGGATTTTGACCAAAAATCTTGAAGTTTGACTGTATGTGGGCCACAGTTGACTTTTGACCTAGTATAGTTGATTTTCAGGCATTTGAGCAATTGACTGAGCAAACTTCTTCTGCAAGGCTTGAAACTTGACATGGATTATCTTGAGAACATATTAGGAAAATGGTGATCATTTGAGTCCTTTGTGGTTCACACATCTTGATGAAGACGAAAACCCTAATTTGAGGTATACTGCCTTAGGAGAGAGTTTGTCTGGTCAACTCTTGGGCAACCTTAAGCAAATTGGGGACCTCACTTGACATGTGTTGAGAATTATGGGAGGGAAAATTTTGGGGTACAACAGAAGCGTATCACTATGTCTCATTGGATTATCTTGTGACCAGACTTCGGTATCGACTATTAAGCTCAGACGGCACCAATCAATCTGATCAACTTTCGGCCAAGAAGCAAAGTGATGAGACGCTTGAAGATATAAAGGCAATAGCAGAGTTGGAACCCAATGGGTTTGTTGCACATAGCTTCTTTTTCTTTTTTTTCATAATTTTGTATAGCTTCTATTTTTTTCCGGCGGCATTCTCTTACTAGAGCATCAGCCTCCTTGTACAAAAACGCCTATTACAGACCGACTTCAAAAATCAATACAAAATTATTTTCACTTCGAGTTTGTTTTTTGTTTTCTATTTTGTTTTGCAAGAACGTCCAATGACTTATTTTTGATATATGCATTTGAAAATGATTGTTGCTCATAAATATTTACATAAGAAACAAAAGACAATTACTCGTAATTCCAGAAACAGTGGAAAAAACAAGAAGTGCCAAACCCTACAGTTACTCAGCCCAGCAGGTACCGGGATAGAGCCAGCTTGGGAACATAATTATTGGTACATACACTCCCCACAGAGTAAAAGTATCCAAAGGCATTGATGTCAGCTTTCCCAAAACAGGACGTAACCACCCCAGCTGAGGTTCATAATCGCGTGTGAGTCAGTAAATTTCATCCCCCAAGCAGAGTTTATTTCTCTAGATACAGAGGCTCAATCCCCGACAGAGTTCATCACTTCATCTACAAAAATAAATTTTCTAAGTTCATTCCCCGCAAAGTTTATTCTCAAGCAGCATCTCCTCCCGACAGAATATTTACAAATCTCCAGCAACTGTCAGAGATTTATTTTCCTAGACACGAGCATACCCCGATAGAATTTCATGAGTATACATCAGGACATACACATACATATCATATACAACATAATCTCATTTATTCTGAGAACATCATATCACCCTGCATTTCATGCCTCGCATATAACTAACCCTGATATCTTTCCAGGAAAAGAGGATTAGCTTCAAAAAATTTAGCAGTTATGCAAGTCACATCTGCAAACGACTAACGGAAACTCAGTTCCCGAAACCAAACGGGTCAACTATTCTACATTATCGCTTCGAAGTAACCCTACTATCCAGGTTCTTTCTCACAGCCCTACTATCCAGGATTTCATATCAAAGTAACCCTACGACCCAGGTTCCTTCTCACAGCCCTACTATCCAGGCTTTCATATCAAAATAACCCTACGAATTAGGTTCCTTCTCACAGCCCTACTATCCAGGCTTTCATTTCGAAGAAACCCTATGACCCAGGTTCCTTCTCACAGCCCTACTAACCAGGCTTTCATATCAAAGTAACCCTACGACCCAGGTTCCTTCTCACAACCCTATTATCCAGGATTTCATTTTGAAGTAACCCTACTATCTAGGTTCCTTCTCACAGCCATACTATCCAGGCTTTCATTTCAAAGAAACCCTACGACCCAAGTTCCTTCTCACATCCCTACTGTCCAGGCTTTCATATCGAATAAACCCTACGACCCAGGTTCCTTCTCACAACCCTACTATTCAGGCTTTCATTTTGAAGTAACCCTACTATCCAAGTTCCTTCTCACAACCCTACTATCCAGGTTCCTTCTCACAGCCCTACTATCCAGGCTTTCATTTCGAAGAAACCCTATGACCCAGGTTCCTTCTTAATGTCCTACTATCCAGGCTTTCATTTCGATGTAACCCTACTATCCAGGTTCCTTCTCACAGCCCTACTATCCAGGCTTTCATTTTGAAGTAACCCTACTATCGAGGTTCCTTCTCACAGCCCTACTATCCAGGCTTTCATATCGAAGTAACCCTACTATCCAGGTTCCTTCTCACAGCCCTACTATCCAGGCTTTCATTTCGAAGTAACCCTACTATCCAGGTTCCTTCTCACATCCCTACTATCTAGGCTTTCACTTCGAAGTAACCCTACTATCCAGGTTCCTTCTCATAACCTTACCATCCAGGTTTCTTTTCTCTTACCTCCAGATGCCAGTTTACAACATGATAAAACCTGGACCAGACCAATTTCGGTCAATTTCACCTTTTCCCAGTAAGTCGTGATGCAGCCTGTACACTGACCAGATGTGCAGTTCACCACCGAAGTTAATTCCCCAGTAGAGTAATAGACAACTGAAGCTCCTAAAATTCTATTTCTCCCAAGACAGATACCAACATTCCTCAGCAGATTCGTCCTCAACGACAGGAGCAGGGACTCTCATCAAAGGAATATATCAGGAAATCAACATCCTCTAGATGGCATCTTTAAGCCCATCTCTGACGGTCCTCCGTCACATCTTGGATGGAATCTTTAAGCCTATCTCCGACAATTCTCTAGAAACTTCCAAATGGCATCTCTAAGCCCATTTCCGATATGACAAATCAAGTATCACTTCATGCGAGTGCAAATTTTGGGGCACTCTAGTGTTCAATTATCTTCCACCTTCAGATCACGAAAGGCGGATGAGCCAATCTACATCCTCGGGTTTAAGAAGATTGAATAGGGGCAGCTGTTGTACCTCAAAATTTCCCCTCTCATTTTACTCAATACATACTCCTAGAGATCCTCAATTTGCTCAAGTTTTCCCAAGAGTTGACCAGACAAACTCTCTCCTAAGGCAGTGTGTTTCAAATTAGGGTTTCCATATTCATTAAGATAGGTGAACTACAAAGAACTCATATTCTATCCATGGTCCTAATATGTTCTCAAGACCCTCCATGTCAAATTTCAAGCACTGCACAAGAAGTTTGCTCAGTCAACCGCTCAGATGCTTGAGAATCGACTGTATTAGGTCAAAAGTCAACAGTGGCCCACACACAGTCAAACTCCAAGATTTTTGGTCAACATAAACATTTTGAAGTGATATCCATCATTTGAAAAATGGTTGATCATGATTCTTCAAGGAATGCCCTAAATTCATCAAAACCCAAAAGTTGCTAAATTAGGGTTTCTTAGGAAAAGTCAACCAAACTTTGACCAAACATAACTTCCACATACTTTATCAGAAATTTTCCATCCAAGGCTCACTTTGAAGAGGATGAAATTACCTACAACTCATCTTCATCCTACAAGTTCAAAATATTCACTCATAAAAACATATTAATTTCTACATTATAGGTCCTTTTGAAAAGTCAACAAAAAAAACCTTTTGGGTCAAAGCTTCTTACATGAACATGGAAGACCCAATTGAAATTACACCAAAAAGGTTGCTTAGGGGGACATCCTAAGCTTTCTAAAAAGTCCAAGAACACCTCTCTAGGGTTAAAATTGGAGGAGATATGCCTTGTCAAAGTTGACATTTTTTGCAAAATTACCAAAAGTCAAATATGCTCAAAAGTGCATTTTTTATCAAATGGGCTTAGCATTTCATGATTGCACCTCACTTGTAGCATGGTGCACGACCCAAATGTTCACTCACATGTTATTTTCTTCATTATTTATTTTATTTTTATTTTTTATCTATTAAAAATTGAATAAAATCAAATAATTGGTAAATAATATCAAAGATATGTTTTGATATGATTTTTGGACAGGATCTCAATCAAATTATGCTGAGATATCAAGACCAAATCGAATAAAGCATGATTGGTACAAAAATGGGATAATTTGGCTCAATATAGAAGGTTTGCATATGGATGAAGAATCAAATCAAATCTTCTAAAATTCCAAAGACACCATGTGTTTTTGCAACCCTAATTTGCTCTAGCATATATAATGAACAAGAACCAAGGATAAAACAGGGGTTGGCAGGCGTGAAAAGAAAGAACAAAGTTCCAATTTTTCAAAGAAAAGTGCAGATCCAATCTTACTCCATAGGCCGTTTCAAGCGTTTCTAAAGACCAAGTCATATCCCTAGGCACTCACTGAACCTGTAGCAAGCGTTTGCAAGGCCTGGAGCATCCAGAATCATAGGCTACAACTCATACGGTTTGCATATTTTTTCCAGAATCGATTAATGTAATTCTTGCATTGTTAGCACATTTGATTGACATATTTGTGATCATTGACATGTTTGTAAGCTTACTGAATGGTTTGATTAAAGTTTTGACGCATATATGTGCCTTTGCCATTGTTAGGGTTTGCGTGTGCATTTTAGGGGTTTATCCTACAGGTTAAATTGGGCAAGGAGAAGGGTACCATTATGTTCACGAGATAAAAATGAATTGATCTATATAGTTAGAAATAATTTATCGTTTGTTTTGTGAATTTTGAAAGTTGCGGAGGTAAAGGGTCTTTATCTAAGGCGACAGACATAGAAGAAGATGGTGGCGTGGCAGTCAACCATTGGATCATTCAAACTAGCGCGCGTTTTTATTCTGAGTCACTAATCCACTTATTTTTTCTATATTATATTTTGTTTCCATTGTTTGTACAACAAAGCAGATTGGTCCAGTGGTGAAGCGCGTTGGTGGGAAGCATAAGGACCTGGGTTCGATCCCAGATCCAAGCAATTTTCACTATTTTCTAAATTTCTATTCACAGATCTAGTGCATCAATCCCTCAAGCGTCTATCATGTGCAATCAAGATTCAGCCATTGGATCATTATAGCATCAGATCCAACGTTTCCAGCCAGGAAGGACCATGGTGTGCTCTCAAGGAAGTGCTACATGGAATCAAACGTAAGATTGGGCCATAAACCTTGGGCCAAAGAGCAATTTCAGAATCACACCCCCCTTGGGATGCTCAGCAAGCAGGCCCATTCTCTTTTTTCTTATTCTTTTTTTTTTATTTCTTAATTATTTTTCTTTTTAAAATAACCTCAAAATAATTTCTATTTTTTTATTAAACTAAAAAGTCACAAAACACCAAAAATCATTTTTTCATAAAATATTTATTTTATTTAATTAATTAATTAATTTAATTAGAAATTAGGTTAATTCAATCCTTTTTTGCAAATAAAACCAATTAGAAATTATGGTTTAATTTGTATATAATTTAATTGTTTTCTCAAATAAAAATGCACTAAAAAATATGTTTCTCTCAATTAGGGTTTTATGTTATTTTTTAAGCGTCCTCGTACTTAATTCGCCGCGCGTTTAATTAATTCTTTTCGTATTTTTTGTAACTGCCAATGGTTTGTAATAGCTTTAAAAATTAGGGTTTTTATTTACTGTTTAATCCCCGGTTTTTGGTTATGTAATTAATCCCCCTCCCCGAAGCCCTGTAATAGCTAGGTTTATTTTCTCGCACTTTAAATTCCTGTAAATCTTTAACTGTCTAGATGCATGGCTAATAGGATTGTATGGAAAGATGTTTGAAAATTAAAACGGTAGCTCACTTAATGTGAAAAGACTAATTAACTGAAAAAATCACGTGCACATATTTCACTCCTAGGGTTTGCCTCACTTCGGTTGCCTTCATTAAAATAGTCATTTAAGCATAGGAGATTTTAGTGGTTTCCCTCCTGTCTAAAAGATCAAATGTCCCATTCGAATGTTGCCTCGGAAAGATCTTAAGACTCTAGGGTTACTACTAAGGTTTCCTACCCATTGCTCTGGTGATTGTACTTGTCCCTTTCGAACGTCCCTTACAAACTCCAACGACGGGGCTACCTACTCCTTAATAGTAGGTTAGCGTTGTCTAATGGAAATGAGAACAAACAACCTTTTTTCGAGTAGGTAGAATCTTAAGTACTTGCTCAACAAAACTTTTCACACAAACACTTCTCAAAACAATTTTCAACAACAAACTTCGTCACACCCTTGAGGACTTATACAAGGGTTATCACAAAGTAAAACTTTTTTTTTTCAAACAAGCACATACACAAGAAACTTTAAAAATATGAGAAAGTACCTAAGAGCCCATGGAAAACCATGGATAGAAAGGGTGCTAACACCTCCCCTTTCTATAATCTACCCCCCGTACTCAGAAATATTCTCTAAAATGGTTTTTTCTGTTCTTTTTCCTTTTCCGGATTGGATGAAATAAAAGTCGGTGGCGACTCTTGCTTACCACGACATTTGCGAACAAAAAACGCAAACCAGTATCAACTGTCGGTTCTTCCACCGTATCACACTACCAATAATAATAAATATTTATAACATAAGTAGATAAAAAATAGAATTATATAAAAGAAAATATAAAAATAAGTAAATCAAGGGGGGGGGGGGGGTGTTTTCAGCTATTCAATAAAAACAGGGGGGTGATAATAGTAAGCTGGATTTAGGCCCAACATAGTTCAGGCAAGGAGGGGGTATGATTCGTTTGGAGTTTTAGTAATTGAGCAGCATGGTGATGTAGAAAGCATTGGGCCTAATCCCATTACACTATGGAGAGGGGGCCAGGTGGATCAGGTGTATGAGGGAGTATGGGACTTACGGTGAACCTGGACTTACTGCCGTCCACTGAGGATCAAATTGATGAGATTTTAAGGTGCATATAAGTTATGGTAGTCACGTGTGTACAAGATCTAAACTGAATAATGAAATTTGTTTTTACACTTTAGTTTTAATTTTGCATTGTTTATTTTCCTCACGCCCTGTTCCTCTCTCTTCCTCGCACAGAAAACCTTTCTTCCTCTTCTCTTTCTCAAATCATAAACCCTAGTTTATTCCTAGGACCTCCGGCGGCGTCCGAAACACCAACCCTAGCTCCACCGCCAATCAACCCCAACACAACCCACAAACAAAATCAAACGAAAAATAAGTTGAGTTATTTTACCCCGTTCACGATTCCGAGCTTCTTCTGATTTGGGTACTAATTTGTTCGTCCCTTCTTGTTTGTAGGTAACGATGGGGCTTTGAAGGTGATGGCGAAGGCGCGACGGAGCAAGGTAGGCGGCGGTGATGGCTATTTCAACGGCTAACGATTAGGGTTTCCGATCCGGAAACTCTAATCGCTTCGTCAAGGTCTCAATTTTCCCTCTTTCTTGTTTTTCTGTAATAACCTTCACCTTGCGCTTGTTCTTCTATACATCAAGCCTCTGCACCCGCTCTGTTCTTCTTCTATCAAAAAGGTCGTCGTCCCCCCTGTTCTGTAAAAATTTATGTCCTTATATAGCTTAGTTTTTTAGGGTTTTTAGCACTTTTCAGTTACAATTAGCCTTAGATTTAGGATTTGAAAACTATTGTAATTGGTTAGATTCTGTGAGCTTGTAACGATATTTGTTTATTGCAATACACGATTTTGTAATGATTTGTAGATTTCTATTTTATGAGATTTGATTTGCAGATTTTGTGATATACCTGATTCTGTTACACAAAAGTTGTTTTGTAAAAACTGGGCTTGGATTAAATGCAAATTTTATTATGATTTGTTTCTGTATAATTTGATTTGGGTTAAATCTGAACAGTAAATGTTATTTGAAAAACAAGCGCATATCTTGGACAAGATTGATACAGTGGCTGTTTTGTATTATTTGGGCCTTGCATTAGCTATTTTCTTCTGCCCAGCAAACAATGAAAAAACTAAATTAGGCTTTTACTGCAATTAGAAAACCGTTTCTGTCCAACAATGCATTTCTTTTTCTACTATACTTCGTATTGGGCCCAAAAAATTGATTTCGCCAGATCTTTTTCCCAACACAAAAACTCTTAAATAAATAATAAAACATCTTACCAAGTCTATTAATAATCTGTAAAATAAATTTCTAAATAATTTGTAAATCAGAAATGTATATCTATAAAGACGTGGGTAGTATACTAAATAATAAGAGTCAAATAGTTTTTTTCAAAATTCCAAATGGGTCCACTTAGAGACTATTTTAACGGGCCTGTAGTTTGTACTAGATTCAAAGAATTAAATTTAGTTTACCCCCTTTTAGTAACAAATGAAAAAGATCTCTTTTTAACCAGTTGTGAATAAGAATTTTCTTAGAAAAATAACAGCGAACGTTTTATAATAATTTCTTTCTAAAATAAATCAGCAACAAAAATGAAAGATGAACTGATTTTAAAGATTTCAATGGGACATATGAATTCTACCACTCACTCCTTTTTTCTTTACTAACAACAAACATTTAAGTGGACTTTCCTATTTTGAAGACTTATCAATACTGTTGTACCGTCTTTAATTAAGTATTTTCTTTATTACAATCTCAAAAAATAAAATCTTCGCGGTAGGAAAAATTTAGGGTACGACAGTCGTGTAGATAGTCACCTCATCTTGTTTCGGGAATTAATCTACAATCAGCTGTTCACATATAGTTGTCCTGTCTTGTTTCAGGTATTAATCTGGAACTTGCTTTTGTTGGTCGTTGAGATAGCTGCCCTGTCTGGTTTTAGGAATTAATCTCTGACCTAAGAGAAAGAAGGATAGTTTTCCCATCTTCTTTCAGGTATTAATCTTCAATATGCTCGTGTAGATAGTTGGCCTGTCTGGTTTCAGGTATTAATCTACAATCAATTGTCCACAGATAGTTATCCTGTCTTGTTTCAAGTATTAATTTGGAACTTGTTTTTGTTGGTCATTGAGATAGTTATCCTGTCTGGTTTCAGGTATTAATCTCTGACCTAAGAGAAAGAAAGATAGTATTCCCATCTTGTTTAGGGTATTAATCTTCAATCTTCTTGTGTAGATAGTTGTCCTGTCTGGTTTCAGGTATTAATCTACAATCAATCATCCACAGATAGTTGTCCTGTCTTGTTTCAGGTATTAATCTAGAATTTGTTTTTGTCAATAGTTGAGATAATTGTCATGTCTGGTTTCAGGTATTAATGTCTGACCTAAGAAAAAGAAAGATAGTTTTCCCGTCTTGTTTCGGGTATTAATCTTCAATATGCTCGTGTAGATATTTGCCCCATCTTATTTCGGGTATTAATCTACAATCATTCGTTCATAGATAGTTGTCCTGTCTTGTTTCAAGTATTAATCTGGAACTTTTGAAAATTATTGACGATATTCATTTGTCGATCTTTCCTGAAAAGGTAAAGAATTAGCGGCATGCAATATCATGATGCACGAAGTGCATATGATGCTCTCAAAATAAATGAGATTGTGATATGTGCATTCATGCTGCATATGCTATGACACTTGTAAAATGGTGTATGAATGCAATGTATGAACGTGTCAGTCGTTTTATTGCTGTATTGTTGAACCAGGGAAAATAAATCCATGATTGTTGCTGGGGATGAAGAGTGTAAGTCTTCAAATTTTGTTGAAGTTGAAGTGCTAGGAGATGGACTTCGGTTGTTAGAGAAATAAACCCTGTTGAGGAAGAGAACCTCCATGAGATGCTTGGGGAAATCCTACTGGGGAATCCTGAAAAGCTTGTGAACCAGGTTAGGGAATTCTTTAAGATGTCGGGGCAATAATTGGAGATTCTTGCTTTTCCGGGGATATAAGAACGCCTGGCATCATTAGGCTGTGTGTTGAGGATATGGTAGTGACTTTATAGTAGGATGCCCATGCCTTTGTACCTGTTGGAGAAAGTATCTGCAGAGATTTTGTGGATGGCCTTTAGACGTTGTCCCGTTTCTTAAAGCCATCAGTAATTGTATTTCTATTTTTTATGCGTGTATTTGTAAACAGTAATCACATTCAAATGCATATGTTCAAAAATAATCACTTGACGTTTTCTCAAACAAAACTTAAAAATAAAAAACAAATAGTTTTGAACTTTCAAAGGGATAGTTTTTGTATTAATTTGAATGAGAATTTTTTGTACAAGGAGACAAACATCCTAGTAAGAGAATGTCATCGTAAGAATGAAAACTATACATAATAGTAAGCAAAGAAAAACAGATATGTGAAATAATTCCATTAATTTCCCATTCTGCTATTGCCTTTATGTCTTTGAGCGTCTTATCTCTTTGTTGCTTGTCCGATACTGACTAGATTGATTAGTACCTGTGATCGGTGGATCTGGAACTGACTGTTTAACGCTGGTTCGCGAAATGTCGCAGTAAGCAAGAGTCGCCACCGTCTTTTATTTTCTCCAACATGGAAAGGACAAAAGCACAGAAAAATTCCTTATGAGATAGTTTCTCGGTTCGGGAGGTAGATTTATAGAAAGGGAAGGTGTTAACACCCTTTCTATCCGTGGTTATCCTTGGGCTCTTAGGTACTTGCTCATTTGTGTTTTCAAAATTGTTTGTTTGCTTTTCAAGTGTGAGTGGGTTTGAAAAAAGTTTCGTTTAAAGTTTCAGACCGACTCTTGTATCAGTCCTCAAGAGTGTTTGAAAAGTTGTTTTTGAAAGCTTTTTGAAAAGTGTCGGTGTGAAAAGAGGTTTTTGATTTGTTTGGAATTAGAGCAAGTATCTATGAGTCATCTACCTACCCTAAGGAATTAGGCTGTGTAAATGTCCTTAAGGTAGTTCCGTCCCACCATTGAGAGGTAGGTAGCACCACCGTTGGAGGTGTTCGGGTCAATTCGTTTATTAGGGACAGAGTGGTCACCAGAGCAACAGTAGGACACATTAGAAGCTACCCTCATGCCATGTTCATGGACATGAGGACTTACTAAAACGTCCTATACTCGACGACCACGTTTCGAGGGGCAAGGCAACAGGGAGGCGTACCCTAAGAGTGGTGTGTGAATTTGTGTATTGTTTTCAGTTATGTTTTATCTTGTCATGCATTGGGTGAGCTACGCTTTGATTTTATTTTTGGGCCATTCATTCTTTCATGCAATAGTTAGCAGTTAAGGGGTGCGGAAATTAAAGTGCGGAAAATAAAGGTCCTACGCTATTACAAGGCGCGGGTCTATACATCGCCAAATTAACAAAGACCCGATTTTAAATAAAATGCGGAAAATAAATAAGTTTCTAATTATTATTACAAGGCTTTGGGGAAATTACATAATATTTAGAATGGAAAGTAAGGACAAACGCGCGAAAAGAACCATTCACATGAAGCCATACAGTTTGTCATTTTTTCCAGAAATACATAACATGATTCATGCACTTTTAATGATTTTTCTTGTTTGATTTGCACTAATGAGGACTCTCTGAAGCTATTGGTACCATCCAATTGAATTATAGGCGCCTGAACAAGAATTTACCATGGATGTTTCTTAGGGTTTCAGAGCTCCAATTTTGGGGTTTTACGCATCTGGAAAAATTGGCCAACCAAAATAGTACCATCGGATTCAGGACATCCAGACGAAACTAACCTACTATTCGCGCCCTATTTATGTTTGCATATGAGCTATTCGCTATTTTTTGGCAGGTGGTGTTTTGGGGGGGTTTAAAACCCCGCTATCTCATTTTGTTACAGGGACAAACGGAGACGAAAGCTAGCGTGGCTTGTTGTCATTGGACGGTTCATAATTCTGGCGCGTTTTTTTGGTTGTGTACCACTAATTCTTGTTTTGTGTTATATTATTTATTTTCCATTTTATATCCAAAACGCGCAAATAGCTCAACTGGTAGGCAGATGGCTTGGTAAACATTGGGACCTGGGTTCGAATCCCAGGTCCCCTCAAATAATTTCTATTGTTTTGTTTCACATACTTCCCTGCAGTGTAAGTCCCCAGGGCTCATCATACATCCTCAAGCGCTCGTTGGCCACGTAATCTGATTGATCAATCCAATGGTCACAAAAGCAGTCCACCATGTACGCTGGTCAATTGATGCATATGCAATTCCAGAAAGTCCAAAGGGGCTCAGATTTCTTGGGCCAAATTTATCAAATGCACCTCTAAATTGGGTCAGACACCCCATGGTTTGCATTATATTTCTTAATTTCTTTTTCTTTTCTTCCTTTTATTTTAATTGCTTTTTTTTTTCTCTTTCGTTTTATTTAATTCACAAAATTAATTTTCATAATACAAAAAAATACAAAAAAAAAATCAAAAATTAAAAAATATCTTTTATTTAATATTTAAAGTCATTAATATTTTGTAAATAAATCTTTTAATAATCAATTTAGTTAAATTAGTTTTTTTTATTTTAATCTTTTTCTTAAATAAACTAAAATATGTAGAAATTAGGTTTAGCATTTTTTTATCTTTTTCTTAATAAATAATTTCTTCTTCTCATTATCATTATTAATTATTAATTATCTTGTAAATACTCATGACATTAAATAATTAGCATAAATTAGGTTAAAACTTTAATTCTTTCTTTAACAATTAAAAAAATATTTAGAAATAGGGTTTCTTTTAATTAATTCTCTTTATTTCCATTAAATACAAAAACATAAAAAAATAATTTCTTTTCTTTATTTAATCATTAATTAATTTGTAATTTCAATTTAATTTCTTTAAAAGGGTCCAACGCCCTCGCACTCTCGATTCTAATTTCATTTCGCGCGTTTGTCCTTATTTTTTGTTTGTTTCAAATATCATGTAATTGTCAAAGCCATGTAATAGTAAATAGGACCTTTTACTGTTTTTTTTATTTTCCGCACTTATTTACTTAAAACGAGTATTTGTAAAGATTTGGCAATGTATAGACCCGCGCCTTGTAATAGTGTAGGATTTACGTTTCCGCAATGTATTTTCCGCACCCCCTTTAACTGTTAACTTGTATGAAAGAATGCATGACAATTAAAAATAACTCGTAGCTCACCAATGCCTGATCAAAGACAAATATTAACATTGAAAACAATACACCAATTCACACACCACTTCTAGGGTACGCCTCACTGTTGCCTTGCCCCTCGAAACGTGGTCGTCGAGTATAGGACGTTTTAGTAAGTCCTTATGTCCATGAACATGGCATAAGGGTAGCTTCTAAGGTGTCCTACTGTTGCTCTGGTGACCACACTGTTTCCTTGCCCCTCGATACGTGGTTATCGAGTATAGGACGTTTTAGTAAGTCCTTATGTACGTTGATCCATATGCCTCAAAACAAGTTGCCTCGGAAAAGTTGCCTCGGAATAAAAAAAGGATCAATGGCATAAGGGTAGCTTCTAAGGTGCCCTGTTGTTGCTCTGGTGACCGCATTATCCCTACAAACTCGAATTGACCCGAACACCTCCAACGGTGGTGCTACCTATCTCTCAATGGTGGGATGGCACTACCTTAAGGACATTTACACAGCCTAATTCCTTAGGGTAGGTAGATGACTCGTAGATACTTGCTCTAATTCAAAACAAATCAAAAACTTCCTTTCACACCGACACTTTTCAAAAAGCTTTCAAAAACAATTTTTCAAACACTCTTGAGGACTGATACAAGAGTCGATCTGAAACTTTCAAAGAAACTTTTTCAAACCCACTCACAATTGAAAAGCAAACAAACATTTTGAAAACACAAATGAGCAAGTATCTAAGAGCCCATGGATAAACATGGATAGAAAGGGTTCTAACACCTTCCCTTTCTATAAATCTACCTCCCGAACCGAGAAACTATCTCATAAGGAATTTTTCAGTGCTTTTGTCCTTTCCATGTTGGAGAAAATAAAAGACGGTGGCGACTCTTGCTTACCGCGACATTTCGCGAACCAGCGTTAAACAGTCAGTTCTATTTCCACCGATCACAGAACTGGCGACTCTGCTGGGGACATTTTATAAAGTGAGGTGTACCTTAGGATAGTTCATAACTGTGTTTTCAATTGTTATGCTTTGTTTGCTTTAAATTGTGGGTTGCATCGGAGTTACATAGATCCTAACCCGGATCTGGGGATACCCTATTTTAGGTAGCATAAGCTGTGAGGGACCTGTCCGGCGTAGACCGACATGGGTGAAGTAGTGGCTACGTTGGTGTGGCACCTTGGTCTGTACCGATATCCCTTGTGTCGCAACGAGGAGAATATGGGTCTTCTGAGGAGTCATTAAGCACCAACCGACCTTAGAACCTTAAATGACCCAACTTGGCCAATAGAACAGTAGCAGTATGCTACGCCCATTGAGGCTAAACTCTCGTGATGGTTCTGGCCGCAAGAAAAGGTTGCGATGCTGGAGTTATGACCGATTGAGGGTAGTCAGTGATATTGGGATCCTCTAGAACCCGGTTACTTCTGATAGGACAGGTCTTAACCAACAAACTGAAAGAGGGTAATACCTAGACCTCATGCTGGCCTAAACTCTAAGGGTTGTGGTGTGACTTGTGTGCCTTATCATGTTTGCCTATGTGAATATTTGTGGTGTGCTTTATCATAACATCATGCCATCATAACATTGCATGCATCCTGCATAAGGACTGACCATTTCAAAGATAAGAGGGTTCACCTTTGCTCTGTTTTGTAGGACATCATGATGCCTATGCGAAGGAACACTATCCGGTTCAATTTTGTTCACCCACCTGAGTTGCTTGAAGAGTTGGTTAGCAGAATTCCAAATACTACTTCCTTCATCCAGAGGCATGGTTCTCTTCTCAGTTTAGTCACGGCAAAGTGGGACCAACAACTGATGGGTGTCCTGACCCAGTTTTATGACCCTTTGTACCAGTGCTTCACCTTTCAAGACTTCCAGCTGGTCCCTACCCTGGAAGAGTTCTCTGATTTGCTTTGCATCCCTATCTTGGATCAGACTCCCTTCACTGGTTGGGAAAAGACTCTTAGGTTTGAGGAGATTGCAGCAGCCCTTCCTTTGACCAACAAGGAAGTGATGGACAACTGGGAGACTAGAAGCGGAGTTAAGGGCTTCTTGGCTAAGTTTCTGATTGGAAAAGCTAACAGTTTCTGGAATGACCTGGACTTCAGGGCGTATGAAGACATTCTGGCTCTCTTAATCTATGGTCTAGTCTTGTTTCCTAATCCTGATAGCTTCATTAACGTCACTGCCATAAGGATCTTCATGTCTCAGAACCCTGTGCCCACTCTCTTGGGTGATATCCTGCAACAACTTTATGCTCGTACTTCCCGAAGACGAGGAACTCTGTGGTGTTGTATCCCATTGTTGGTGAGGTGGTTTATTTCGCACCTCCCTAAGTTCGTTCTAAAGAACCAAGAAGGAAGAGGTTGGGCTCATAGGTTAATGTCTCTCACTGATAAGGACATCATTTGGACTTTCAGAGGTTTGGATGAGATAACTGTTATTGATCATTGCGGAGAATACCCTAATGTTCCTTTGATTGGTACCCAAGGAGGGATCTCTTATAATCCATGTTTAGCTCTCCGTCAGTTTGGAAGAGCCAGAAGAGCAGGGCCTCAGGAGGTGCAGGTGCCTCACATCAGTTTTGAGTTTCAGAAAGATAGTGACGAACTGCGCCGTAGATTCATCAAAGCTTGGGACAGAATTCACAAAGCTGACCCACAAGAGTTGGGACCGAAGACTTCTCTACCTATGGAAGCCTACCACAAATGGGTCCGCATCCGTACTCAGAAGTTAGGTATGCCATATGAAGCTGTCAGGCCCATCGTTCTTGAAAGTCCTGATGAAGATGGGATTCCTCCAACTGTTCTCCCTCCTCAGATACCCACTGATGTTGATACACTAAAGAGGTCTTGGGCGCAACTACAGGAAGAGCGGGATTATTATCGGGAAAAGTTCAACGAACAGGAACAGAAGATCCAGAAGCTGACCAAGCAACTGGAGAACGAGCGGGCCCTGAATGACTATATCCGTACTGAGAAGAGGAGGCCATGGGAGAACTGATGGGCTCTGGATTGTTTCTTTTACAGCTTTATTTCCTTTTCAGTATTTTCACTCTTGTAACGCCTAAGGGCAAATTGTTGAACAATTCCAAAGTTTAAATCTAATAAAGTGTGTTCCTTTTGTTTACAAAGTTGATTCCCGATTGTCTTTAAAAACATAATTCATACACATTTCATTCATCATATGCATCACAGGTACCCTTTTTCTACAGGTTGCTTAATCTTCTTCGCTGTTTATTTCAGCACTCAAGCATCATGAATCCTGAACTCACTACCGAGTAAGCTATCAAGGCCCTCCAGGCCCAAAACGCCCAATTTCAGGAGATGGTCATGAACTTGGCCCAGGGACAACAAGAGCTGAAGGCTTTGCTCCTGAAGAAGAATAATAAGAAGAAGAGGACTGTGTTATTCAACACTGGGCGCAGACTCGGGAACACATTACAGAATGAAGCTGAGAGGACTACTCCATCTGTGGGGGAAGGTAGTCACCAAGGGAGAGAGGTCCCTAGTCCTGTGGTCTCTGACACTGAGATAGACTTCAATGACGAATAGTACCCTCCTGCTGAGGACTGGTACAAGCAGCTAGAGGATAGATTAAATTCTATGGAGATTCAACGTGTGCCTGGGTTGGATTTCGGAGACTTGGGGTTATCTTCTGGAGTGGTGATCCCACACAAGTTCAAGGCGCCTGCCTTTGTGAAGTATGACGGGGCCTCCTGTCCTAAGATGCACCTTCGTTCTTATGTAAGGAAGATCCAGGCTTACACAGCAGACAGGAACTTATGGATCCACTTCTTCCAGGAGAGTCTTTCAGGGACTCACCTCGAATGGTTCTATCAGCTGGATGGAACCAACATTCGTAACTGGGAGGATCTGGCCACTGCTTTTTACAAGCAGTATCAATATAATTCCGACCTCGCTCCCACGCGTACCCAACTCCAGGGTATGTCACTGGGAACGGGTGAAGGTTTTAAGGAGTACGCACAGAAATGGAGAGATCTGGCTGGTAGGGTGCAGCCACCATTGACGGACCGGGAGCTGGTGGATATGTTCTTGGGGACCCTATCTGGTCCATTTTTCAATCATCTCATTGGTAATTCCTCTGCTGGGTTTACTGATCTGATCCTGAGTGGTGAGAGGATCGAGGCTGGTATAAAATCGGGGAAGATACAGAAGGTTGCCTCCTCAAATACTAAAAAGAATCCCTTCAAGAAGGAGGCAAGTGCTGTGTATGGTCCAAGAAGGAAGGACAAACCTGAACGCCGCCAAGCTGTCAACACGGTGGTTATTTCTAAGCCTGTTGCTGCTCCACAACAGTACAACCAACCCAGAGCTGAGAGGCCCAAACGGCAGTATACTCGACTCAGCATGACTCTCTCTCAGATCCTGCCGCAACTACTATCAACTAGCCTGGTAACTATCAAGGAAGCTCCGAAGATGATAAACACAGTATCTCCGAAGTACAACCCCAACGCCCGTTGCGCTTATCACTCTGATAGCCCGGGACATAACACAGATGATTGTTGGGCACTGAGGAATAAGGTTCAAGACCTTATTGATGCTAAAGAGGTTCAGTTTGAGGCGCCCGAGAAGCCTAATATGGTGACTGCTCCCATGCCTAACCATGGAGTAAATGCTATTGGGGATGAAGACGAAGTGGAAGAATCCGAGTTTGACAGCTGGATCTACTCAACGACCAACGGTGGACCTAGCAACTGGACCGCAAAAGACTTTACACCTATTACTTTTGTCACCCAGTAATGAACTTCTTTGTTTTGGATTTGTAATAAACAATAATTTGAAACTGTTATGGCCCGGTGTCTTACCCGGGGCACCGTGGTTTTACTTGTGAGGGCTTTTGTTTGTCACTGTCATATATCATGAATAAAAGCATTGGACGTTTTTCACATTTCAAATCTTGCGCTCCCTTTCTTTCTTTCTTTATATATTGCAAAACAGCTGTATTTACACACACTCACCCATACAGGTTTCAATCCACTCTGGATCTCACTGGTAACGACTCTTCTACTGCCAGTTATGACTTCGAAAATCCGATCAACTTAGCCGAAGACGAAGGTGAAGATGATTGCGAAGTGCCTGGAGAACTTGCAAGACTGTTACTCCAGGAAGAGAGGGCCATTCAACCACATGAAGAGCCAGTGGAAACGGTAAATCTAGGTACTGAGACAGACAGAAAGGAAGTTAAGATTGGTGCCAATCTGGAGCTCAACGTAAAACAACGGTTGATTCAGATGCTGCATGATTATGTGGAAATCTTCGCCTGGTCCTACGAAGACATGCCTGGGTTAGATACCGACATTGTGGTCCATCACTTGCCTACCAAGGAAGAATGCCCTCCGGTTAAACAAAAGGTCTGCCGTATGAGTCCAGAGATGTCAGAGAAGATCAAAGCTGAGGTTATGAAGCAGTTTGATGTCGGGTTTCTAGCAGTGACTTCTTACCCTCAGTGGGTTGCCAACGTGGTTCCGGTACCGAGAAAGATGGTAAGGTCAGAATGTGTGTCGATTACAGGGATCTGAGCAGGGCGAGCCCCAAATATGACTTCCCCCTACCTCACATTGACGTTCTGGTTGACAATACTGCCCAGCATAAAGTGTTCTCCTTCATGGACGGGTTCTCCGGTTATAATCAGATCAAGATGGCTCCTGAAGATATGGAAAAGACTACCTTTGTTACTCAGTGGGGCACCTTCTGCTACAAGGTCATGCCATTCGGGTTAAAAAATGCTGGGGCAACCTACCAACGTGCCATGGTTGCTTTATTTCATGACATGATCCATCATGAGATTGAGGTATATGTCGATGACATGATTGTAAGGTCTCAAACTGAGGAGGAACACCTTGACCATCTACAAAAGCTGTTTGACCGGTTGAAACTGTACAAGCTGAGGTTGAACCCGAACAAGTGCACATTCGGGGTTAGATCTGGAAAGTTGCTAGGCTTCGTTGTAAGTGATAAGGGTATTCAAGTGGACCCTGCCAAGGTTAAAGCCATTCAAGAGATGCCAGTTCCTAAGACAGAGAAAGAGGTCAGAGGCTTTTTGGGACGTCTGAATTACATTGCCCGATTCATCTCGCACCTAAATGCTCCCTGTGAACCAATCTTCAAGCTGCTGAAGAAAGATCAGGTAGTACGTTAGAATGATGAATGTCAGGCCGCTTTTGACAGAATCAAAGAGTATCTCCAAGAACCACCCATCCTTATGCCACCGGTTGAAGGGAGACCTTTGATACTATACTTGACAGTACTTGACAGCTCAATGGGGTGTGTGTTGGGGCAGCATGACGAGTCTGGCCGAAAAGAGCATGCCATTTATTACCTTAGCAAAAAGTTTACCGACTGTGAGACCCGATACTCACTGCTCGAGAAAACTTGTTGCGTTTTGGTATGGGCTGCTCGCCGGCTGAGACAGTATATGGTGACTCACACTACCTTGTTGATTTCAAAGATGGATCCGATAAAGTACATATTTGAAAAGCCTGCTCTGTCTGGGAGAATAGCAAGATGGCAGATGATCTTGACAGAATACGACATCCAGTACACGACTCAGAAAGCCATCAAGGGAAGTGTATTGGTAGATCATTTGGCACACCAGGCAGTAGATGACTAGCAATCAATGAACTTTGAATTTCCTGACGAGAGCATCATGATTGTAACTGATTGTGAAGTACCTGGACCGGATGAAGGACCTGACGAAGGATCCCGATGGTCTATGCACTTTGACGGAGCCTCCAACGCTTTGGGTAATGGTATCAGCGCTGTGATCATATCCCCTCAAGGCACTCATACTCCACTCACTGCCCGACTATGTTTCAACTGCACCAACAACATGGCGGAGTATGAGGCATGCATCATGGGTCTTCAAGCTGCGATCGACTTAAGGATCAAGTTTCTGAGTGTCTTCGGAGATTCCGCTCTCGTGATCAATAAGATCAAAGGCGAGTGGGATACGAAACATCCGAATCTTATTCCTTACAAGGAGTGTGTGTTGACATTGATCCCCCACTTCACAGAGATAACTTTTGAACATTTCCCAAGAGAGGAGAATCAGTTGGCGGACGCGTTAGCTACAATGTCTTCCATGTTCAAAGTCAAATGGGACAATGAGGCTCCCCGGGTCATTATCTGGAAACTGGACGAACCGGCATACTGTTGTGATCTTGAGGCTGAAACAGTGACTGAAAAACCCTGGTACCACGAGGTGAAGAGGTACTTGGAAGCTCAGGAATACCCTGAAGGTGCATCTGTCAACGATAAGAAGTTTCTGAGAAGGTTCACAGCAAAGTTCTTCCTCAGCAACGGCATCCTGTACAAGCGAAACCATGATTCAACCTTACTGCGTTGCATGGATGAGACTGAAGCAGAAAGGATCATGGCGGAGCTACACGAAGGTACCTTCGGAACGCATTCCAGTGGACATACCATGGGAAGAAGATCCTTTGGGCAGGATATTTCTGGTCCACAATGGAAGCTGACTGTTACCAACATTCTCGGACGTGTCATAAATGCCAGATTTACGCAGATAAGGTGCACGTTCCTCCAGTTCCTCTGAATTTCTTGACTGCACCTTGGCCTTTTGCAATGTGGGGCATAGATATGATCGGCGAGATTAAACCTACAGTATCCAATGGGCATCACTTCATCCTGGTAGCGATCGATTACTTTACAAAGTGGGTTGAAGCAGCTTCGTATGCCACTGTAACCAAGAATGTTGTGGCATGGTTCATTCGACACAATCTGATTTGTCGGTACGGCGTCCCGGAGAGGATCATTACAGACAAAGGTACCAATCTCAATAATAAGATGCTCACTGATCTCTGCGAGCAATTCAAGATACAACACCACAACTCTTCTCCTTACCGGCCGAAGATGAATGGGGCTGTAGAAGCAGCGAATAAGAATATCAAGAAAGTTGTGCAGAAGATGACAGTGACCTATAAATATTGGCACGAGATGTTACCGTTCGCTCTTCATGGGTACCGTACCTCAGCAAGAACGTCAACCGGGGCAACTCCTTTTTCCTTGGTCTACGACATGGAGGCGGTCTTGCCGATCGAAGTGCAGATACCCTCTCTCCGGATAATGAAGGATGCAGATCTGAGCGAAGATGATTGGATCCAGACACGACTTGATCAGTTAAACTTAATTGACGAAAAGAGACTCACTGCTATATGTCATGGTCAGACGTATCAAAAACGGATGATCAGGGCATTTAACAAGAAAGTCAGACCACAAGAATATCAAGCTGGGGATCTGGTAATCAAACGTATCATCCTTCCTCAGAGTGATCCCAGGGGGAAATGGACCCCTACGTACGAAGGGCCATTTGTGGTTAAACATGTGTTCTTAGGAGGAGCCATGATTCTAACTACCATGGATGGTGACGACCTTCCTCACCCCGCTAATGCAGACATAGTAAAAAGATACTACGCATGATAAAAGACCCGCTAGGTTGACACACCTAGGAAAAAATAAGGGCTTCCCGGCGAACCAAAAGGGTTCGGGCAAAATGAGGGATGAAATAAAAAAAATCTGTACACCCGGCAAGTCGAAAACCTGAAAAGGCGGCTTGGGCAAAAATGGGTATCCCGGTGGACTGAAAACCCGAAAGGGCGGTCCAGGCAAAAGTTAGGGATTAAAGCGTAATACTATGTCTCATTGGATCACCTTGCATCCAGAATCTGGTATCAACTATCAAGTTCAGACGGCATCGATCAATCAGCTTCATCGTTAACCGAGCAGCCAAGTGATGAGACGCTCGAAGATATAAAGGCGATAGCAGAGTTGGAACCCAGTGGGATTATTCTTTTCACATAGCTGTTTTGTTTTCTTTGTACAAATTGTATAAACTCTTTTGTTCGGCGGCGTTCTCTTACTAGGACGTCAGCCTCTTATACATAAACACCTATTTACGGGCAAATTCAAAAAAATCAATACAAAGTCACAGTTCAGACCAATTGCCAATTGTTTTTTCCTTTTTCTGTTTTGTTTTGCGAAGAACGTCCAATGTTCAATTTCTGATATATGCATTTGACACTAATTGCTAAACTCATAAATATTTGCATACGAAACAAAGGATTAATTGCAGGTGACATTAGAAACAGGGGCAATAATGAGTTGTCTAAGCGATCTAATCGCTCTATCCACCAAGGTACCAAGGTAAGTTCAGCTGAAGAACATAATCAAGATACCTTAATTCCCCAGAGAATGAGCCAACAAGTCAATACACTCTCCCCAAGCAGAGTTAGCCTACTCTATCAGCCTTAAGGAAGTTGGGTATCCCTAGCAGATCTCAACATTCCTCAGCGCAATATACGAATATTCCTAACAAGCATCCCCGACAGTCTTGATCTAAGACTGTTCCCCGGAGGTATACCAGACATTCAGTGGAGCCACTTCCCCAGCATATCTCAAAAGTTTCCCCAGGAGAGTCCAGTCTGAAGATTTCCCCAGGAAAGTTGGAATCCATCTCCCCAGCAGGAAGTTTATCCCCAGTAGATTCTGGAAGCTTATCCCCTGCATAGCACGAACGCGTCTCCCGGCTTTATTCAAAGGTTATTTCCCTACCAGGATATAACTGGGTTATCCTCAGCCAAAAGACACGGAAAGATTGTCCTCGGCAAAGTCTTCTTATCCCCAGCGGAGTCTATTAAAACTTCCAATACATCAATGGTATCCCCAGCGAAGTTATCATCAACATCTCAACAGAGTACCTCTTGTCCCACAGAGTATTATTCCCCAGCAAGGTCGCTAGAATAATTTTCCCCCGCAGAGTAATCTCCAAGTTTATTCCCCAACGGAGTTATCTTCTCCTACCGGTATTCTTGCAACCATCACTTCCCAGCGGAAACAACAAAGCCCTATTCTTCAACATCAGCCCAGGATGTGACTGCCCGACACCCGTCAGGGATCTATTTTCCTAGACGAAAACATACATTCATAAACAACATATCTTCATACATTATAGCATGCATATACGCATCATGAACATAAAATCTCACTTATCACATCTCGCATGTCATACACCATGACATCGCATACAACTAACATTTTGTCTTTTCAGGACAAAGGTTAATACAAAGATAATTACTATCAACGGTCGCAACTAAAGATCTGATTCATGTATCTTTCCAGGGTGTATTTGTTGACGACTACGTTACCAGACTCGATTCTTGTATCCTGCCAGGGCACGTCTGAAGAGTTCGAAGATCCGATTCCTGTATCTTGCCAGGGTGTATCTGTTGACGACTACATTACCAGACTCGATTCCTGTATCCTGCCAGGGCACGTCTGAAGAGTTCGAAGATCCGATTCCTGTATCTCGCTAGGGTGTATCTGTTGACAACTACATTACCAGACTCGATTCCTGTATCTTGCCAGGGCACGTCTGAAGAGTTCGAAGATCCGATTCCTGTATCTTGCCAGGGTGTATCTGTTGACGACAACATTACCAGACTCGATTCCTGTATCCTGCCAGGGCACGTCTGAAGAGTTCGAAGATCCGATTCCTGTATCTCGCAGGGTGTATCTGTTGACGACTACATTACCATACTCGATTCCTGTATCTTACCAGGGAACGTCTGAAGAGTTCGAAGATCCGATTCCTGTATCTTGCCAGGGTGTATCTGTTGACGACTACATTACCAGACTCGATTCCTGTATCCTACCAGGGCACGTCTGAAGAGTTCGAAAATCCGATTCTTGTATCTTGCCAAGGTGTATCTGTTGACGACTACATTACCAGACTCGATTCATGTATCCTGCCAGGGCACGTCTGAAGAGTTCGAAGATACGATTTCTGTATCTTGCCAGGGTATATCTGTTGACGACTACAGTACCAGACTCGATTCCTGTATCCTGCCATGGCACGTCTGAAGAGTTTGAAGATCTGATTCCTGTATCTTGCCAGGGTGTATCTGTTGACGACTACAGTACCAGACTTGATTCCTGTATCCTGCCAAGGCATGTCTGAAGAGTTCGAAGATCCGATTCCTGTATCTTGCCAGGGTGTATCTGTTGACGACTATATTCCAGACTCGATTCCTGTATCCTGCCAGGGCACGTCTGAAGAGTTCGAAGAACCGATTCCTGTATCTCGCCAGGGTGTATCTGTTGACGACTACATTACCAGACTCGATTCCTGTATCTTGCCAGGGCACGTCTAAAGAGTTTGAAGATCCGATTCATGTATCTTGCCAGGGTGTATCTGTTGACGACTATTCTCCGGACTCGATTCCTGTATCTTGCCAGGGCACGTCTGAAGAGTTTAAAGATTCGATTCCTGTATCTAGCCAGGGCACATCTACATAAAGAGTTTGAAGATCAACTCCTGTAACAGGCCAGGTAATTATCTTTCTTTCTCAGGTACGCAAGTTCTCGCTAAGGAATCTCTTACGCGATCGACACCTAGATGGCATCTATAAGCCCATCCTCCTATCCATCATCTCTCCAAATGGCATTCGTAAGCCCATTCCCGCTATCACGCTGCTGACACTCTACTATGTGAGTGCAAATTTCTGGGCACTCTAGTGTTCAATCATCTTCCACCTTCGGATTACGAAAGGCACGCCAGCCAATCTACATCCTCAGGTCTAAGAAGATTGAACAGGGGCAACTGTTGTACCCCAAAATTTGCCCTCCCATATTATTCAAGATTTGCCAAGATCATAGTTCAAAATCTCTCAAAGGTTGCACAGTCCAATTGCCTCCTAACACATTCAAAATTAGGGTTTTGGTTATGGCAAAGAAATTGAGGTTTTCAAGGGTCCAATCAAGTCCCACATGCCTACATACATTGTCAAGCATCCATATGCCAAGTTTCAAGCATCAAGTTGCACAGTCAAAAACCCTAATTGCTCCACAGTCAACTGCAGGGGCAAAATGGTCATTTGGCAGTCAAAAGTCAAATTTTTTGGTCAACATCTCATTTTGAAGCCACAATCATCATTTGGTCAATTCTTGACCATGATTTCACAAGAATGGCTCAAAAATCATCAAGGTGTCAAAAGTTTCTATTTTTGGACAGTTGAAAAGTCAACTGTAACTTGACCAAGGCATAACTTTTTCATGGTTCATCAGAAAAATCCCATACAATGCTCATCTTGAAGGGGGAGACATTTCCTACAACTCATATTCACACTCCAAGTCCAAGAAATGCTCTCACAAAAAGTATCAATTTCAACATTATAGGTCATTTTCAAAAGTCAACAAAAAGGGACTTTAAGTCAAAGACCATAACTTGAGATTGGTAAATCAAAATTACATGGGACCAAAGACATTAGTTAGAGGACTTCAAGACCTTTCCAAAATATCCAAGAACATGTTCATAACTTCAAAATTGAGCAAGATATGCATTGGAGAAGTTGGGAAATTTTTGTGAAATGGCCAAAATCATTTATCCTTGAAATTTCATTTTTGACAAAAGGGGCCCACTTTTTCCACTTGATTCAGCTTGGCCATGCTTCCCACGTGTCCCACAAATTATTTCAAAATTTAAAATTATTTTTTTCATTTTTATTTAATTTTATTTGATTTAATTCATTTTAAATCATTTAAAATCAAAGAAGTTAATTAAGGGACATATTTTGCTTTGACTATCTTTGAATCACCATCATTGACATTCCAATTTCGTGCAAGGGCCTAAAAGAAGCAAGAATTCAAATTTTGGCTTAAGAATGGAAAGTGCTTCAATGGAGTTTATGGAGAATCCCAAGTATGAATGCATTGCATTATTGGCTTTAATTCTGATCAAGACACATTACATAATACATGTGCAAGCTAACACAAGCAGATTCACGACCTAAGAGCTCCAAAAACAGCCATACAAAATTGCAAAATTGTCACACAAACTTGAAATCTGAAAACCTCCTTACAACACGTTTTAAGTCCCCATTCCCATCCAAACACATTCCTGATATCCCAAGGAAGCTCTAGCAATCAAAATCAAGCCCAAACGCACAAAGAACCATTCACACGAAGCCATACGGTTTGTCATTTTTTCCAGAAATACATAACATGATTCATGCACTTTTAATGATTTTTCTTGTTTGATTTTCACTAATGAGGACTCTCTGAAGCTATTGGTACCATCCAATTGAATTATAGGCGCCTGAACAAGAATTCACCATGGATGTTTCTTAGGGTTTCAGAGCTCCAATTTTGGGGTTTTACGCATCTGGAAAAATTGGCCAACCAAAATAGTACCATCGGATTTAGGACATCCAGACGAAACTAACCTACTATTCGCGCCCTATTTATGTTTGCATATGAGCTATTCGTTATTTTTTGGCAGGTGGTGTTTTGGGGGGGTTTAAAACCCCGCTATCTCATTTTGTTACAGGGACAAACGGAGACGAAAGCTAGCGTTGCTTGTTGTCATTGGACGGTTCATAATTCTGGCGCGTTTTTTTGGTTGTGTACCACTAATTCTTGTTTTGTGTTATATTATTTATTTTCCATTTTATATCCAAAACACGCAAATAGCTCAACTGGTAGGCAGATGGCTTGGTAAACACTAGGACCTGGGTTCGAATCCCAGGTCCCCTCAAATAATTTCTATTTTTTTGTTTCACATACTTTCATGCAGTGTAAGTCCCCAGGGCTCATCATACATCCTCAAGCGCTCGTTGGCCACGTAATCTGATTGATCAATCCAATGGTCACAAAAGCAGTCCACCATGTACGCTGGTCAATTGATGCATATGCAATTCCAGAAAGTCCAAAGGGGCTCAGATTTCTTGGGCCAAATTTCTCAAATGCACCTCTAAATTGGGTCAGACACCCCATGGTTTGCATTATATTTCTTAATTTCTTTTTCTTTTCTTCCTTTTATTTTAATTGCTTTTTTTTTCTCTTTCGTTTTATTTAATTCACAAAATTAATTTTCATAATACAAAAAAATATTTAAAAAAAATCAAAAATTAAAAAATATGTTTTATTTAATATTTAAAGTCATTAATATTTTGTAAATAAATCTTTTAATAATCAATTTAGTTAAATTAGTTTTTTTTATTTTAATCTTTTTCTTAAATAAACTAAAATATGTAGAAATTAGGTTTAGCATTTTTTTTTATCTTTTTCTTAATAAATAATTTCTTCTTCTCATTATCATTATTAATTATTAATTATCTTGTAAATACTCATGACATTAAATAATTAGCATAAATTAGGTTAAAAGTTTAATTCTTTCTTTAACAATTAAAAAAATATTTAGAATTAGGGTTTCTTTTAATTAATTCTCTTTATTTCCATTAAATACAAAAACATAAAAAATAATTTCTTTTCTTTATTTAATCATTAATTAATTTGTAATTTCAATTTAATTTCTTTAAAAGGGTCCAACGCCCTCGCACTCTCGATTCTAATTTCATTTCGCGCGTTTGTCCTTATTTTTTGTTTGTTTCAAATATCATGTAATTGTCAAAGCCATGTAATAGTAAATAGGACCTTTTACTGTTTTTTTTTATTTTCCGCACTTATTTACTTAAAACGGGTCTTTGTAAAGATTTGGCGATGTATAGACCCGCGCCTTGTAATAGTGTAGGATTTACGTTTCCGCAATGTATTTTCCGCACCCCCTTTAACTGTTAACTTGTATGAAAGAATGCATGACAATTAAAAATAACTCGTAGCTCACCAATGCCTGATCAAAGACAAATATTAACATTGAAAACAATACACCAATTCACACACCACTTCTAGGGTACGCCTCACTGTTGCCTTACCCCTCGAAACGTGGCCGTCGAGTATAGGACGTTTTAGTAAGTCCTTATGTCCATGAACATGGCATAAGGGTAGCTTCTAAGGTGTCCTACTGTTGCTCTGGTGACCACACTGTTGCCTTGCCCCTCGATACGTGGTTATCGAGTATAGGACGTTTTAGTAAGTCCTTATGTCCGTTGATCCATATGCCTCAAAACAAGTTGCCTCGGAAAAGTTGCCTCGGAATAAAAAAAGGATCAATGGCATAAGGGTAGCTTCTAAGGTGCCCTGCTGTTGCTCTGGTGACCGCACTGTCCCTACAAACTCGAATTGACCCGAACACCTCCAACGGTGGTGCTACCTATCTCTCAATGGTGGGATGGCACTACCTTAAGGACATTTACACAGCCTAATTCCTTAGGGTAGGTAGATGACTCGTAGATACTTGCTCTAATTCAAAACAAATCAAAAACTTCCTTTCACACCGACACTTTTCAAAAAGCTTTCAAAAACTATTTTTCAAACACTCTTGTGGACTGATACAAGAGTCGATCTGAAACTTTCAAAGAAACTTTTTCAAACCCACTCACAATTGAAAAGCAAACAAACATTTTGAAAACACAAATGAGCAAGTATCTAAGAGCCCATGGATAACCATGGATAGAAAGGGTGCTATCACCTTCCCTTTCTATAAATCTACCTCCCGAACCGAGAAACTATCTCATAAGGAATTTTTCTGTGCTTTTGTCCTTTCCATGTTGGAGAAAATAAAAGACGGTGGCGACTCTTGCTTACCGCGACATTTCGCGAACTAGCGTTAAACAGTCAGTTCTATTTCCACCGATCACAGAACCAGCGCGTGTTATTGGTAGAGGTCGTGGGTTCGAACCTCAGCGCTGCCTTTTGCATTTTTTTTACATTTTTGTCATTTTTCTTTTTCTTTTGTTTCAGGTAGCGCTTGGGTCTCCACTCCACGGGCCTGACTTTTTTTTCTTCTTAACAATACCTCTTGTTTCACTTTCATACATCCTGACCCATTTTATTTTTTTTTATTTTTTTATTTTCATTATTATTATTATTAGTATTATTATTATTATTTTTATTATTATTAGTAGTAGTATTATTATTAATATTATTTTTTTATTGTTAATAATAAAAACCCAAAAAATATTTTATTTATTATTTTTTACACTTATTTATTTTATTTTTGTTTTATAAAATAATCAAAAGAACAAAAACATTTCTTAAAAAATTAATTTCTTTCTTAATGATTAATATTTAGGTTTAATTATTATATTATATATTTTTCTTATAAATTAAAATCAATTTAGAACTTAGGACTTTTATTTGATTAATTTTATTTATTAATTAAATTCATAAAAACCCTAAAAAATTATTCTTTTAATTAACTTAGTTTAATTTTCTTACTTTTAAGTTAATTAATTTTCTTCTAGTTAATTAGGTTAAAACAAAAACCTTTTCTAAACAAAAAAACCAAACAAAAATCACATTTCTTTTTCACATTCATATTCTTGTATCTTTATCTTCATTTTTGTACAATATTCAATATGGTTGTAATAATTATTTATATTTAATTTTCTTACAAATTCCTCATTTGTAAATTTATATACCCCCTCCCCTAAATGATGTAATAGCTTAGTATTTTTATTTTCCAGAATTTAATGCTTTATATACAAATGCTAGTAATTAGGGTTTGTATGACAAGAATAAAATCAACAAGTAGCAAACCCTAATCAAGACAAATCAAGCATGTAAATCAACACACTTGCACACATACACCCTTAGGGTAAACCCACTTTGTTGCCTTACAAAAATGGCCATATTATGCATGTGAGGTATCTTAGCAAAATCAATCAAAAAATACAAGATCATAGTCCCTCGATGACGCTATCAAAGTTGCCCTTTCAAAAATGATCTTAGTCCCTAAAGAAAATGCTAATATATCTTATAATATTTCTAATCATGGCTATACGATGACCATTGCCCGTCTCTTTTACATCCAAAGATAGGGTTACTTACCAAATCAATGGTAAGATAACAATGTCAAAGGAAAGAGAAAATAAAGATGAAAGACTTTTGAGTAGGTAGATTGTTCCTAGTTGCTTGCTCAATTTCAAAACCAAAAACATCCTTGCTATTTTCAAAAACAAACACCAACACTTTCAAAACACCTTTCAAACTTGAAAATATTTTCAAAAGGTCAACACTTTGTATACATTCTTACGAACGAGAATCATTACAAAGTTTGCCTAAACGATGGCACCTTTCCAAAATACTTTCAAAAACCACACTAAGCACATTTTGAAACAAAAGCAAGTGATCTAGCAAGAAACTAAGAGCCCATGGAAAACCATGGATGAAAAGGGTGCTAATACCTTCCCTTTTCATAATCTACCCCCCGAACTCAAGAAAAAATCTCAAAGGTCTTTCCTGTTCTTTTCAGCCTTTCCTTTTGGATAAAAGAAAATTCGATGGCGACTCTTGCTAAACTGCAACATTTACGATCAAACACAAAATAACCAAGTCAATTCTCCCACCGCGTTACAGAACTGGAGACTCTGCTAGGGAATTTTTTAAAAGTGGGGTTACCTTAGGGCTAGATCACATTTATTTGCTTTCATTATTTGACTTGTATGCTTTACATTTTGGTTCTTTGTTTGGGTTTGAATCCTCTACCCAGATTTGGGATACCTTATAGGTAAGTAGCAATACATTGTGGAAACTGTACGGGGTATACCGACATGGTCTAAGAAATAGCTACATTAGTATGACATATTTGTGGGTACCGGTAGCCCTTGAGTAGTCAAGGAGAATATGGGGCCGCTGAGTGATTTCATGAAGCACTAACTAACCTCTAGAACCTTTACTTGACCAACTTTGCCATTAGGACGTAGTGAGATGACTGACTTTGGTGCAGTCCGAAGTTGGTAGATACTCGATACTACACTCATTGAGGTTTGGTTTTTTGGGAAATTTCGGTCTCCATTAAAGAGGCTTGCGCTGAAATAATGCCCGAGGAAACAAACCAGGGATTTTGAGTTCCCTTAGAACCCGATTACTATTGCTAGGACAGGTTTGAGCCAACTAAACTTCAAGAGGGTACTTACTTATGAGACTCCATGCAAGCCTAGACCTAAGGACTTGTTTGTTTTGTTTGTATATATTTACTTGTACATAACATCATACTCATACTCACTAACCATTTCAAGTATTTTGGGATTTATCTTTGTTCTGTTTTGTAGGACATGGATTCTATTCGCAGGAAAACCATTCAAGTAAATCTTGTAAGGACCCCTTCTCAACTTAAGAAGTTAGAATCAAGGGTTCTCGAAAATTATCCATTTACCGAAAGACATGGTCGCCTCCTAAACTTGGTTACCTCCAACACTGATGAGGATATGATGAAGGTACTCTTCCAATTCTTTGATCCTCTACACTATTGCTTCACATTTCCCGATTATCAACTTGTGCCAACTTTGGAAGAATTCTCTCAACTCTTGAGGATTTCCATTCTCAATTAACTACCCTTCAACGGTACTGAAAGAGATCCAAAACCATAAGAGATTTCTCAATCCCTACACTTGCAACCATACGATGTCACAACTAATTGGGAAACAAGGAGTGGTGTCAAAGGTTTCTTAGCCAAGTTCTTGTTTGAGAAAGCTCTAAACTGTTGGAACTCCTTGGACTTGCAAGCTTTTGAGGAAATTGTGGCTCTCCTCATCTATGGGATGGTTTTGTTCCCAAATCCTGACCAACTCATAGATGTAAACGCCGTCAAAATCTTCATGTCTCATAACCCGGTGCCTACTTTGTTAGGAGACATCCTACATTATTTTCACACTCGCACTATGAGGAAAAGATGTATCCTTATATGTTGTACTCCTCTCTTAGCAAGATGGTTTATTTCGCATCTTACCCAATCTTTATTGAAGAACAAGCAAGGTTCAAGGTGTTCACATAGGTTGATAACGCTCAAACATTCAGACATTCATTGGTGTTCCCGATCTGTGGAGAATGTTACTATCGTCGACCGTTGTGGAGAATTCCCAAATGTCCCCTTACTTGGTATTAGAGGAGGTATCACCTACAACCCCTGCTTAGCCTTAAGACAATTTGGTTACACACGAAGGGATGGTCCACATGAGATGTTTATCCAAGGGTTGGTATTTGACTACGAGAATGACGATCAAGGCCACCGCCAGAGGTTTATCCGAGCTTGGAGGATGTTGAACAAGGTAGATAGCAAGACACTGGGGCACAAGAATTCCATCCCTCTTGATCCTTATCTCAAATGGGTACGAGCTCGTGCTCAAAGTCTTATGATGCCTTACCCCTTCATTATCCCAGTTATCATAGAGCTTGTTGTGGAAGGAGATGTCCCATACACTATCCTGCATCCTGACATGCCCACCTCTCTCGAAGACTTGCAAAGGGAGTGGATACAGCTTAAGGGGGAGCGAGAGAATTTCGAGGCCCAATTCTATGCCAGCGAGAAGAAGGTTCTGGAGCTCACCAAGCAGCTTCATGAGGAGCGGAGTCTGAACGCCTACATCGCACCAAAGAGGATGCGTTCAACTTTTTTATCTTAGAGTTTTTGTATTTATTTGTAATCCCAAAGAGGCATGATGTACTCAAACTTTAATTTATTAATATAACGTGTGTTTCCTTTTTGGTCTAAATAAAATTTAAGTCTCTAATTTCCGTGAAATCATTGCATATGCATCTTCATTCATCATAACATAAGCAGGTTTCTTACAACAGGTCTCCTCATCTTTCTACTGTTTATTTCAGTGAAATGGACATGGAACAGACGGTAAAATATCTCCAGGCGCAGAATGCTCAGTTTCAACAAATGTTCTTGACTTTGGAAAAAGGGAAAGAGGATTTGAAAACATTGCTGATAAAAGAAAAGAAGAAGAAATCAAAGAAATCAACCGGTGTTTTGAATCTAGGAAGAAGGTTCCCAGGGCCAGCCAGACGGACCCTAGACTTTGCAACATCATCTGGTGAAAAGGATAATCAAGAAGGGAAAGGCAAGGGAGTGACTGGCCATCCAGAATCTGAAGAGGAAGAAGAAGAAGATTACTCTGAAGAGCAGTATCCTCTGGCTGACGACAAATACAAACATCTGGAAGAGCGTCTAAGTGAAATGGAGATTCAGAAAGTGCCAGGGCTGAACTTTGAAGAGTTGGGTTTGGTGTTTGGGATTGTTATTCCACCAAAGTTCAAGGAACCAGTGTTTTCTAAGTACAACGGGGTTTCGTGTCCCAAGATGCACCTCCAATCTTATGTGAGGAAGATACGGCCTCGCACTGCTGACAGAGATTTGTGGGTCCACTTCTTTCAGGATAGTCTATCCGGGACTCAGCTAGATTGGTTCTATCAACTAGAGAGGGCCAATATCCATAATTGGGAAGACCTTGCCGCTGCTTTTTATAAACAGTATCAATATAACTCAGACCTTGCTCCCACCCGTACTCAACTCCAGGGTATGGCTATGAGTTCAAGCGAAGGTTTCAAAGACTACGCTCAGAAATGGAGGGATTTAGCAGGAAGAGTCCAGCCTCCCCTGTCTGACAGAGAACTAGTAGACATGTTTTTAGGTACCCAGTCTGGTCCTTTCTTAATCATCTAATTGGAAGCTCCTCAGCAGGCTTCACTGAATTAATCTTGACTGGGGAGAGAGTGGAAGTGGGATTAAGAGTGGGAAGATCCAAAAAGACGCATCCTCCAGTGCCGTGAGAAAACCATTTATTGGGAAGAAAGAAGTTGGTGTTGTGTACCTTCAAAGGAATCAGGAAAAAACTGAACATTGTCCAATGGTAGGGGCCGTCATGATCCCTAAACCTGTACCTACTCAATAAAGGGGCAACCATCCTAGAACGGAAAGACCAGTAAGAAAATTTACCCATTTAAATATAACGATATCTCAAGTCCTGCCACATTTGTTGAGATCTAATCTGATAACTTTGAAGGAATCCCCGAAGAATACCAACACTACCTCTCCTCATTACCACCCTAATGCTCGATGTGCTTACCATTCAGAAAGTCCAGACCATGATACCAACAACTGTTGGGCTTTGAAAAACAAGGTGCAAGACCTTCTCGAGGCAAAAGAAATTGAATTTGATGCTCCTGAGATCCTAAATGTTATCACGGCTCCTATGCCCAAGCATGGTTGTGATGTTAACACTGTTGAATATGATATGTTTGTTACTATTGTTGATGAACTTGTAACTCCTCTCTTGATCGTCAAGAGGAACCTGTTGAAGGCCGACTTATTTCCGGGATATGGCGAAGGTTGTCACCTCTGTTTATCCCTACCAACTGGTTGTCATTTATTGGAAGCAGGTGTCCAACGCCTAATGGATGACAAAGAGATTTTGTTTGAGAAGACTCCCGTTCCCACCATTTCTTACAAAGATGTTTCAATAGTAACAATTTTCGCCAATCCTTCCAGGGTCTCCACCAAAAGACCCGTTAGGATTACATTTGTTCCTAAGGTGACTCCACTGATAATTACTATGCCAGGGACAATCCCGTACTTCTCAGAGAAAACTGTCCCATGGAACTATGGGGGGCGACGTCTACTATCACAACGTCAAGCAAGATTGGATGGCTGATGAAGACTCCATTTTTGAGAAGGTTGACCCCGACATCGACAACATTGCGGGAACCAGCAAAATAACCCGAAGTGGAAGAGTGTTTTCCCCCGAGATTGATCCTCAAAAAACTATTACCGGTCCTGTGATCATCCCTACTTTTGTTCCTGTTGACACTACTACTACAATCCCTATGGTTATCCCTACTGGCACCCCTACCACCGAGTCGACCGAGACTCGGGGCAAAGGCATTTTGGTTGAGCCTGTCTGGGTGAAGGCGCAATCAGTATCTATCCCAAAGGCCTCCAAAAGGGAGATGGAACAAATTCTGAAAATTATAAAGAGAAGTGACTACAACATAGTCGAACAGCTAGGGAAGACTCCGTCAAAGATCTCTATGCTAGCTTTACTGTTATGCTTTGAGGCTCATGCGAAGGCCTTGGTGAAATTTCTTAAAATTTCCCATGTACCACAAGAAACCTCTGCTGACCAACTCCAAGACCGTGTGTCCAGTTTAACAGCTGACAACGGTTTAGGCTTTTCTGATGCTGACTTGACACCTAGAGGGAGGAAACACAACAAGGTGTTGCATGTCTCTGTCGAATGCAGGGGTACAACTTTGGCCCATGTCCTGGTTGATAATGGTTCTTCTTTGCATGTGCTGCCTAAGAAGGCTTTGGATAGACTAGATTGTGAAGGTTTGACCTTAAAACCCAGTAACATAGTGGTAAGGGCCTTCGACGGTTCAGAGAGAGTGGTGCATGGGGAGGTGGACATCCCCATTAAAGTTGGAACTCAAACCTTAGATTCAACTTTTTACGTGATGGACATTCGACCTTCCTATTCATGTTTATTGGGCCGACCACGGATTCATGACGCTAGTGTCGTCACCTCCATGTTACATCAAATGCTGAAATACCCAACCAAGGGAAAAATTATCACTGTCCATGGAGAAAAGGAATATATAGTCAGTCACTTGAACTCCTTCAGATACATGGAATTGGATGGTGAATTCATCGAAACTCCGTTTCAGCATTTCGAGGAAGTCCCACAAATAGTGGCAACAACCAAGACTATTTCCCAAGTCCCGAAGATTACAAGACCTCCTCTAAAGATGTCTTCTCTGAAAGATGCCAAGGCAGTAGTCGAAGAAGGCGGGTGTACTATTTGGGGACAACTCCCAGATATCCCTTACAAATATGACAAATTAGGTTTGGGTTTCACTTTAGGAGCCCAGAAAGATGTTTGTCGTGCTCGTGCCAGGGAACCACCTTTGCGGATCAGCAACCACTGAGTCAACACAGTGGAGGATAGTGATGACAGTTGTGACCTAGAAGATTGGATTTTTACAACTATCATTGGAGGACTCACCAACTAGGAAGCCAGAGATTTTGTCCCAATTACTTTTATCAAACATTAATTGTCTTTAAATTTTTGTCGGACTTGTAATAATTAAACAATTCAGACTTTTAAAACCTTGTGTCTTACCCGAGGCACAACAGTCCATTTGTAAGGGTTGTTATTTCATTTTCATATGTCATCAATGAATCTAAACGTTTTTGCATGCAAACTTTGTGCTCTTTGTATTTATTTTTCTACATTTTATTTATTTCAAAGATAGCTATGCTCTTACACAAACTCACATATCAAAATGCAGATCTACATCCACTCGGGATCCCATGGGTAACGATTCTGCTATGGCCTATTGTGACTTTGAAAATCTAATCTACCAAGCCGATGACAAAGGTAAGGGAGATTGTGAAGTGCCATGGGAACTAGCCAGGTTACTACAACAAGAAGAAAGGACCATACATCCCCACGAAGAACCAGTGGACATAGTCAACTTAGGTACCGAAGAGGACAAGAAAGAAGTCAAGGTAGGAGCCGATCTGGAACCTAGTGTCAAGAAACGCTTAATTCAGTTGCTACATGACTATGTTGAGGTCTTTTCCTGGGTGTACGGAGACATGCCAGGACTTGACGCTGACATTGTGGTCCATCATCTACCAACAAGAGAAGACTGCCCTCTGGTAAAACAAAAAGTCTTCCGCATGTGGCCATATATGTCAGAGAAGATCAAGACTGAAGTCATGAAACAATTCAACGCCAGATTCTTAGCCGTCACCTCCTATCCACAATGGGTCGCCAATGTTGTTTCGGTGCCTAAAAAGGACGGCAAAGTGCACATGTGTGTGGATTACCGAGATTTGAATAGGGCAAGCCCTAAGGACGATTTCCCACTTCCCCATATCGATATTCTGGTTGACAATACCGCACATCATAAAGTGTTCTCATTCATGGATGGTTTCTCAGGCTACAATCAAATCAAAATGGCACCTGAGGACATGGAGAAAACGATCTTCGTCACACAGTGGGGCACTTTCTGTTACAAGGTTATGCCATTCGGGTTGAAGAATGCTGGGGCAACTTATCAGCGTGCCATGGTAGCTCTATTTCAAGACATGATCCATCACGAAATAGAGGTCTATATGGACGACATGATAGCCAGATCTCAAACTGAAGAGGAACATCTTGACCATTTACAGAAACTGTTTGAGAGGCTAAAGAAATACAAGCTAAGGTTGAACCCGAATAAATGCATATTTGGGGTGAGGTTTGGTAAACTCCTAGGCTTCATCGTCAGCGGTAAAGGTATCAAAGTGGACCCTCTCAAGGTGAAAGCAATACAAGAAATTCCTGCTCCTTGCACCGAGAAGGAAGTTAGAGGATTCTTAGGACGGCTAAACTACATTTCCAGATTCATTTCTCACCTAACCACTACTTGTGAGCCAATCTTTAAATTACTGAAGAAAGATCAAGTAGTCAAATGGAATGATGAATGCCAAGCTGCCTTCGACAAGATCAAAGAGTACCTACAAGAGCCTCTTGTTTTGATGCCGCCAATCGAGGGAAGACCTTTTATCATGTATCTAACTGTCTTGGAAAATTCAATGGGGTGTGTGCTGGGGCACCATGATGAGTCCGGCCGAAAAGAGCATGCTATTTTTTACATGATTAAAAAGTTTACTGACTGTGAAACAAGATATTCACTGCTCGAGAAAACTTGTTGCGCTCTGGCATGGGCTGCTAACCAGCTAAGACAGTATATGCTGACCCATACTACCTTGTTGATATCTAAGATGGATCCAATTAAATACATATTCGAGAAGCCTGCCCTCTCTAGGAGAATAGCAAGATGGCAGATGATCCTGACTAAATACGACATTCAGTACACTACCCAAAAAGCAATAAAGGGCAGTGTACTAGTCCATCACCTTGCTCATCAGGTTGTGGATGACTACCAGTTCATGAAGTTCGAGTTCCCATATGAAGACATAATGATGGTAAACAATTGTGAAGAACTCAGACCATATGATGGACTTGAACAAGGATCCCGATGGACCTTGGTTTTTGATGGAGCCTCCAACACACTCGGCAATGGCATAGGTGTTGTAATCATATCCCCTGAAGGATGTCATACTCCCTTCACTGCAAGACTTTGCTTCAACAGTACCACTAACATGGCAGAGTACGAAGCGTGTATTTTTGGTCTCAAAACTGCCTTAGACTTGGGAATCAAGTCCTTAAGTGTATTTGGAGATTCAACCTTAGTCATCAGTAAGATCAAAGGAGAATGGGACACGAAGCACCCCAACCTCATCCCCTACAAAGAACATGTGTTGACATTAATCCCATATTTCTAGGAAATTACCTTTGAGCATTTTCCACAAGAGGAAAATCAACTAGCGGACGCGCTAGCCACTATGTCATCCATGTTTAACCTCAAGTGAGGTAACGAGGCTCCCCAGATCACCATTGAGCGGATGGGCGAACCAACTTACTGTCACGAGATCGATACTGAAGAAGTAGTGGACCAGCCTTGGTTCTATGAAGTTAAGAGGTATTTCGAGTCTCAAGAGTATCCAGAAGGAGCTTTAGTCAATTATAAGAAGTTCTTGAGAAGATTCTCTGCTAAGTTCTTCCTCAGTAATGTCATTCTCTACAAGTGAAATCCTGACTCTGTTTTGCTTCGTTGCGTAGACAAGGTTGAGGCAGAAAAGATCATGGCTGATCTGCATGAAGGCACTTTTGGCACCCATTCCAGTGGGCATACGATGGCTAAAAAGATCCCACGGGCAGGGTATTACTGGTCTACCATGGAAGCAGATTGATATTAGCATTCACGAACCTGCCACAAGTGTCAAATCTGTGCTGACAAAGTGCATGTGCCTCCAGTTCCTCTAAACGTCATGACTGCTCCCTGGACATTCGCCATGTGGGGAATTGATATGATTAAAGAAATCAAACCTACAGCTTCTAATGGACACCGCTTCATCTTGGTGGCCATTGACTACTTTACAAAATGGGTTGAGGCAGCTTCTTTTGCTTCCGTTACCAAGAATGTTGTGGCCCGATTCATCAAACTGAATCTCATCTATCGGTACGGTATCATGGAGAGAATCATCACAAACAATGGTATGAATCTCAACAATACTATGATCACCGCACTATGCATGCAATTCAAGATCCAACACCATAATTCTCCTCCTTACCAGCCAAAGATAAATGGTGTTGTCGAAGCCACAAATAAGAACATCAAGAAGATTATACAAAAAATGACAGTGACCTACAAGGACTGGCATGAGATGCTACCATTCACTCTCCACGGTTACCATACCACGACACGCACATCAACAGGGGCAACTCCCTTCTCCTTGGTATATGGCATGGAAGTTGTTCTACCAATTGAAGTCCAAATACCATCTCTGAGAATCATAAAGGATGCAGGGCTGATTGAAGATGATTGGATCCAAACTCGGCTTAACCAGTTAAACTTGATTTATGAGAAGAGGCTTACGTCTGTCAGTCATGGTCAGATGTACCAAAAATGTATGATCAAAGCTTTTAACAAATAGGTCAGACGTCAGGTATATCAGGTTGGTGACTTGGTAATCAAGTGTATCATATTACCACAAGGTGATCCCAATGGCAAATGGAATCCTACATACGAGGGACCATTTGTGATCAAAAACATATTCTCGGGTCGAGCAATGATCTTAACCACTATGGATGGCGATGACCTTCCACACCCTGCGAACACGAATATAGTCAAAAGATAATACGCATAAGAGACCTGCTAGGTTGACACATCTAGGCAAAACATTGGCATCCCGACGAACCACAAAGGTTCGGGTAAAAATTAGGGATAGAATATAAAAAATCTGTACATCCGGCAAGCTGAAAACCCGAAAGGGCGGCTTGGGCAAAAAAGGGTATCCTGGTGGACTGAAAACCCGAAAGGGCGATCTAGGAAAAAGTTAGAGAATTAAAGCGTATGACTATGTCTCGTTGGATCACCTTACAGACGACCTCTAGCATCGAATGAAAAATTCAATTGGTTTTGATCAATCCAATCAGCTTCGGACAAGGCAGCAAGTGGACAAGACACTCAAAGACACGAAGGCTATAGCAGAATGGGAACCCCATGGGATTATTTCACATAGCTATCTTTTCTTTGTATAAAGTTTTCATTTTATACGATGACATCCTCTTACTAGAATGTTCGTCTCGTTGTACAAAAATACTTATTCAAGTTAATACAAAGATATCCCTTTGAAAGTGCAAAACTATTTGTTTTTCTTTTTCCGTGTTTTGTTTGCGAATATGTCCAATGATTATTTTTGAACATATGCATTTGAATATGACTACTATTTACAAATGAGCAAAAAGAGGAACATAAAATAGAAAGACAATCACTAATGGATTTAAGAAATAGGATTATATCTCTAGAATATTCCATAAATTTCCCTGCAGATACTTTTCCAGCAAGAGCGAAAAAGAGGACATCCCACTACAGGATCGCTAACATGTCTCCAGCATGCAGTTTAATGATATCAAGCTCTCTCACATCCTAGATAGAACAAAACTTCTAGTTACCGCTCATAAGATTGCTCAGTGAAAGTCGCCCAATTTCTCAGGATTCCCCAATGCGGTTTCACAAGGTCCACAAACAATGCACAATGTTTCCCCTTACACAATAGAGTTTATTTCTCCAATTGGAAACTCATCAACACTTCAAAACATGAAGACTTACACTCCTCATTACCAGCGGTACTCAGGGATTTATTTTCCCCGACTCCAGCAACTTTGCAGCATAACAATTAATGGGTCCATACATTACATCCATACGTCATAACATTGACAACACAAATACATACAACACAATCTCATTTATTTTGAGAACATCATTACACCATGCATTTCATACATCATGACATTGCATACAACTAACCTTTCATCTTTTTCAAGAAAGATCAATCAACAGAGAATTATCGTCAAATTTTCAACAAGTCAATTACAGATCAATTCCCAAGAAAGGACTGGTCAACCATCTACGTAACAGATATTTCTTTTAGAACCCTGCCTGTTCAGTTTAAATCTCTCAGCAGTTTATTCTGTTTCTTTCCTGCAGACGTCTTTCTCTGGTTCAGATAAATCGCACAAAGATTTACTCTGATTCTTTCCAGTTAAAGAATATTCAAGATCTCTTTTGGTTAAGTTCAAATCCCCTCAGCGGTTTATCCTGATACTTTCCAAAGGAACACTTCTCTGGTTCAAATAAATCTCTCAATGATTTATTCTGATTCTTCTCCAGATCCCTGTTGGTTCAGTTTAAATCTCTCAATGGTTTATTCTGATTCTTTCTCGCAGACGCTTTCTTTGGTTCAGATAAATCTCTCAACAATTTGTTCTGATTCTTCTCCAGATCCCTGCCGGTTTAGTTTAAATCTCTCAATGGTTTATTCTAATTCTTTCTCGCAGACGTCTTTCTCTGGTTTTTATAAATCACACAAAGATTTACTCTGATTCTTTCCAGTTAAAGAATATTCAAGATCTCTTTTGGTTCAGTATAAACCCCTCAATGGTTTATCCTGATACTTTCTAAAGGAACACTTCGGGTTCAGATAAATCTCTCAACGGTTTATTCTGATTCTTTCCCGCAGATGCTTTCTCTGGTTCAGATAAATCACTCAAAGATTTACTCTGATTCTTTCCAATTAAAGAATATTCAAGATCTCTTTTGGTTCATTTTAAACCCCTCAATGGTTTATCCTGATACTTTCCAAAGGAACACTCCCGGTTCAGATAAATCTCAACGATTTATTCCGATTCTTTCCGCAGACACACTTCTATTTCAGATAAATTGCTCCAAGATTTATTCTGATTCTTCTCAGTCAAACAACATACACAACTTCTTCTGGTTTAGATAAGTCTCTCCAAAGATTTATTCTGATTCTTTTCCAGCTGAAATCAAGTTCAGACTTAGTCCATTCTCTATCAACAGTCACCCTTGGATGGCATCTACAAGCCTATATCCTATAAATCTCCATCATTCCTCCAAATGGCATCTATAATCCCATTCGCAATTCATCTTCAAGTGCAAATTTTTGGGCACTCTAGTGTCCAATCATCTTCCACCTTCAAGTCACGAAGGGAGAATCCGCCAATCTAAATCTTCAGGTTTAAGAAGATTGAACAGGGGCAGTTGTTGTACCCCAAAATTTTCCCTCTCATTTATCAAGTATTTTCTCACAATATCTCCTTTTGTTCAAGACTGCACAAGGGTTGATCAGCTCAAGACACCTCCTTAAGCACTGATGACTGAAATTAGGGTTTGAGATTGCACAAGGATAATTTAACTTTTAATGCCTCATATGACTTTCATGGATAATTATGGACCCTTAAGATTGCACATGCTAAGTTTCAAGTCTTGGATCATATTTTTGCTCAGTCAATTGAGCAGTTGACGTAAAAATCAACTGTATTGGGGAAAAAGTAAACTATGGCCAATTTACAGTCAAACTTCATAATTTTTGATCCATATCAATATTATAAACTCATATGTATCATTTTACCAAGTCTGGGCCACAATTCCTCAAGAAATTTGATCAGATCATCAAAAGGGTAAAATGGTCAAAATTAGGGTTTTGACTGAGAAAGGGAAATTTCTGATTTTTGACCTAGCAAATGGTTAATTTGTTTGAGGAATGATCTCAAGAGTTCAATTGAATCACTTTTACCTAATGGCATGACTCAACATTGCTCAAGGTCATTTGATTGATAGTTGATTTTCAGTCAATTGATCAAAAGTCAACTATACACTGAAAAGTCAAACTTTGACTTTTTGGTCAAAATCAAGTGTCAAAGATCACAATTCACCAAAACATTTCAAAATATGAAACTTGCTCATCAAGAAATAAAAAATTCAATATTTCATTTAGAAAAGTCAAAGTTTCCAAACTTGGAAATTTTTTTGTGTTGAAAACTTCATATTTTTTCACAACTTTGAGCGAATTTTTCACCATGATGCAAGATGATTCAAAAGAAACTTTCAACATGAAAGTTGTAGATCTCCATGAGATCTAAAACACTGCTTTACACAACTTCTCCTACAAATGCTTGGATCTCATGTTATTAATCCATGAAGTCATGGTCATGAAACTAAAACACTTAGTGAAATTTTGAGCATTTTTAGTCAGGATTTTGACCTAACTTCTTGGCCAAGTTTCACATAGTTCCATTTGGATTTTGCAAAATTGATTCAAATAGGGGTTTTAGATCACCTTACAAGATTTCCAAAATGTCCAAGAAATCCTTGAGATCATTTGTGAGCAAGGAGAATCGAATGCCAGAAGTTGGGGTTTCAAGTTGTTTTGCAAGGCAAAATTTATGATGCAGCATGAACCAAATCCATAGCCATGCTGCACAATCTTGCTTTGCAGGCCTCTAAACCTCAAAATCTCTCCATAATCATAAGATTGCACTTGCTTTTGAGCTATTATCCATTTGATTCAAGCTTTATCCAAGATAATTTTCCATTAATGGCACAAAGGCACCATTGCCATTTACATAAGCAAGCTTTATGACAATTCAACTTGCATTGAGCTCTGCACTTGTTCCTTATGCACAAGCTTCCACTACAAAGTCAGAGGCATGGTGTTTAAAGTGGCTAACAACTATATGAACAAAGGTATAATGCATGGAAACTTGTTTTGTCAAGAAAATCACATGTTGAGTTTTAAACATGGATTTTGAATTCAGACCAACTTGAGCACTCCAAACATCTTGCTTATAAATAAAGGCACTGTATACAAGGTAACACATGGATTGATAAGCCTAGAAACTCCCTAAAACTCCTTGAAATCAGAATTTGCACACAAACTCCATTTTTGTGTCATTTCTGACTTTGAATTCCAAACTCACATTTCAATCGTGCGTTCTCACTCAATTTCAATCGCAAAGCTTCCATACACCATTTAGAACTCATCCCACACCCTGTGACACGACTGTAACACCATTTGCACCATCTTCGATTTTCAAAACAGAGCTTTGCACTTGGACTTCTCCAGCACAATTCAGCCATCTCCAGTACAAACTAAACTGAAGCTATTCTGATCATCAGAACACCTTGTCGAGTGCTCAAACTCATAATACGATTTCCAGTTTTGAGGTAAGTTTCCTTAACTTTGAACTCTCTCTACAAGCATCATTATTGATTCATTTGTGAAGATAAAATGTAGATATCATTGCCCTGAAGCTGTACATATCCATAGTTTTCATTTACATGGCTTGAGCTTAGAGAATTTTAAGTTTGAAGTTTCTGAAAAAATTAGGGTTCAAATTAGGGCCAGAGAAATTCTCATTCATCTTTGATCTATAGCTTTAGTTATTTACTTGGTTAGAGTCGTGAGGAAAAATAGTACAACTTTCATGTTAGCATTTTCCATTTTTATTGAGAAATGAATGAGATACAGGTGGTATGGATGGCAGAAGGTTGAAGACGAAGTACAGGTCATGGAGACGTTTTGCATTATGTATTTATTCTTTCATTTAAGTTAACAGATGTACAGCCACCCTAGTGGTAAGGCAGCGCGTGAATTTTTTTTGGAATAACCATGTATTAAAAAAAATTCGCAAATAACCATGTTTCGGAGAAAAATACGCAAATAATCATGTTTCAGAAAACTCCCCAAGGGAGGAGTCATCCCACTTGGCGCCTACACATTATTTTTAAGGGGAGGCGCCATCTCACTTGGCGCCTAGGTGTTAAAGGCTTGCCCTAAGCCAAGTAAGATGGCGCCTTAGTGCAATTGGGAGGCAAATTTTCGCGTTTTTTGTTTTAAATGTGGTGCGTTACATATTCGATATAGGATCAAAAAAATTGACTTTTTATTTAGAAAATATGATTACACACATAACGATTTAATAAAACAATACAGATTAATCAGTGGTCCTCCGGAACCCGGTAATGACCCCCAGTTCCGCATCCCCGTCCTCGCCTTTCCCGTGCTGGGTTTCGTCGCATTTCCTGTTGTGGCAGGGTCGATGGCCCAGCGAAGTCAATGTGTTCCAGATCCATGAAATCAGTCACATCTCCATTTCTAGAAGATCCTCTTTGGTACAGTCGGTTACCCATACCCTCAAAGTTTGGTCGTGTTGGTGGTGGGTGGGGTTCCATGGTTAGTTTGTAGCACTGGTCGTCTGAGTACGGGGGGTAGAAAGGAAATGTATCTTGGGGTGTTTGGTATTGAGGATGTTGTGTGCTTTCGTGATCTTGTGGTTGATGGTAAGCTGGGTCGGTTGGTTCATAATCTTTGGACAATCCCAGATCGGGGCTAAGGTTGGATGTTGAGGGGCCCATAATGGGATAGGCAGAAGACTGAAATTGTGTGTGTGGGGTATGCGGGTATGTTGGTATTATGATTGAAATTGTGGTTGGGTGTGAGGAATATGGGGGTATTGGTACTTAGGTGGTGATTGTGGTTGGTTGTGGGGCATGTGGGTGTAATTGTATTGTGGTGGTGACTGTGGTTGGGTGTTTGTGGTTCTATTTCATCGAGGGGTTGGTGGGAGGTTGATGTGTGTTGGGTTTGTTGTTGGGGAAATGAGGGTTGTGCCTATTGTGTTCGTGGGTGAACCAAATACCTTGGATGAGACACGTGCATTTCAGGGGTACTAACCGATCTTTACCAAGATAAATATTGATTCGTGTGTCGCATATTACCATGGTTGAGGAAAACTGGGAATTGCAAGACATGTCGGTGACGCCTCTGCCACATCTTACACCATTATGGAGAAAATTATTTCCAGTTGGTAAGACCCTATTGGGCATCGACCCTTTTGAGATGCCACAGGGACAAACAAGTCGGATCGCTGGGTATCTCTTGATGCATTCCAAACTGCATCTTGACACGGTCATTATGGTGCATCTCCACAACATTGAACCGTATGATTGCAGTCTTTGCGCTCCAAATTGCTGCATCCTCGGGGTTTGGTTCATGGTCCAAACCCAAACATGGTCTCCAGAAAAACTGCGGATAAAATTAAATCAGGTTAATGAAAACGTAATAAATAAATAATTTAAAAGTAGAAAAGTTGAAAGGTACGACGTACATCATCCGGGCCAAGGTGATCTAATAGATTGCGGTATAGTGCGACATTGAGTCTTGGATTCTTGTCGTAATCCATACCCCTCACGCAATACCTAAAGGAATTGAAAAATATTTTATTTTATCATATACTTGGTGAAGAGATGAATAGTAATAAATGATATAACTTGATGACTTACTTTGTTGCGTATGGGAAAATGAATGTGTTGTTGTTGACAGGGTTTAGGGACTTCATCCTCCACCAACCCCTGGCTTGAAGTAAAAAAGCGCAACCATAAAATGTACATTTTTCCTTGATTGCATTTTTACACAAGGAACTGTATAGATGGGCTAAAACAGCATAGCCCCAACTATACTTTCTAGTTTTTTCAAAGACTCTAAGTAAATTTAAATACATAAAATTTACACTATTTCCCATACTTTCGGGAAATAAAAAGGTTCCAAATAGTATCATTATATAATTTCTAGCTTTTATTACCTTAGCTAGATCGGAGGAATTTTCGTTTAATTCCAGAGTCGCATAATGATTTTTTAGCTCAGTAAGTAGTATAACCTGACCTATCGCACCACCATCTTCAACCATATCCCTGCGCAACAATTCTTCACACAGAGAATTGGGTTGTTGAACTGACCCGTTAACCGCCTTACCATCAATAGGGTAACCCAATAACATGTACATGTACTATAGTGTGACGGTACATTCACCTACTGGTAGATGAAATGTATGGGTCTCTGGTCTCCACCTTTCCAACATTGCAAGTATGAACTTTGAATCAATTGAGCAGTTGGAGATCTTTATAACGTTTCCGAAACCTGCGTAATCGAGATAGGGTACGATCAACGGGTTGGGAGCAAGGTAGTTGTGTGACCGGATTCTGAATCTTTTAGTATCCTAAGTTAATAATGTAAAAGGTGTAAGAGTAGGTACGATGAATAAAGCATTACTAGAAGTATGAAAAATGTATAACTATAAAAGAAACTTACAAATACTGCAATGTTGTCCCTTGTGCCTCTGTGAGAATCGCCCATTGTGAGAAGAGCCATTGTTGAAAATGTCTGAGATTATGAAAGAGTTTGAAATTGTAAGAGATTATGAAAGAGTTTGTAGCAGAGAGTGAGACAATTGTGGATGCGAAAGAAGTATGTAAAGCTCTGAATTTATAGGCAAAATTTTATCATAGAGTAACTGAGGTGGTAGGTGGGTGCATGCATGCATGATAAGTGTCACTCTTGTAGTGTAGGTGCAGGCTACGTGGCAGCGTTGGGGAAGGCATCTCTGTATGCATGTAACATAATTGGACATGAAGGGAGGCTCCATTGGACTTGGAGAAAGAGTATAAAAATGAAAGGTGTCGCCATCCCTGTTGGCGAATAAGAGGTGGCATGGGTTGCAGTGTAGGCGCAGGCTAGGTGACAGCCTTGGAGAAGGCATATCTGAATGCATGTAACACTATTGGACGATATGGGAGGCGCCTTAGAGGTTGCAGTGTAGGTGCAGTGTAGGTGCAGGCTAGGTGACAGCCTTGGAGAAGGCATCTTTGCATGCATGTAACACGATTGGACGTGAAGGGAGGCGCCATTGGACTTGGCGAAAGAGTACAAAAATGAAAGGTGTCACCATCCCTGTTGGCGAATAAGAGGTGACATGGGTTACAATGTAGGTGCAGGCTATGTGACAGCCTTGGAGAAGGCATCTCTGAATGCATGTAACACTATTGGATGTGATGGGAGGCACCTTAGAGGTTGCAGTGTAGGCGCAAGCTAGGTGACAGCCTTGGAGAAGGAATCTCTGAATGCATGTAACACTATTGGACATGATGGGAGGCGCCTTAGAGGTTGCAGTGTAGGTGCAGTGTAGGCGCAGGCTAGGTGACAGCCTTGGAGAAGGAATCTCTGCATGCATGTAACACGATTGGACGTGAATGGATGCGCCATTGGACTTGGCAAAAGAGTAAAAAATGAAAGGTGTCGCCATCCCTGTTGGCGAATAAGAGGTGGCATGTGTTACAGTGTAGGTGCAGGCTAGGTGACATCCTTGGAGAAGGCATCTTTGAATGCATGTAACACTATTGGACGTGATGAGAGGCGCCTTAGAGGTTGCAGTGTACGTGCAGGCTAGGTGACAGCCTTGGAGAAGGCATATTTGAATGCAAGTAACACTATTGGACATGATGGGAGGCGCCTTAGAGGTTGCAGTGTAGGTGTAGTGTAGGCGTAGGCTAGGTGACAACCTTGGAGAAGGCATCTCTGCATGCATGTAACACGATTGGACGTGAAGGGAGGCGCCATTGGACATGGCGAAAGAGTACAAAAATGAAAGGTGTCGCCATCCCTGTTGGCAAATAAGAGGTGGCATGGGTTGTAGTGTAGGTGCAGGCTAGGTGACAACCTTGGAAAAGGCATCTCTGAATGCATGTAACACTACTGGACGTGATGGGAGGCACCTTAGAGGTTACAGTGTAGGTGCGGTGTAGGCGCACGCTAGGTGACAGACTTGGAGAAGGCATCTCTGAATGCATGTAACACTATTGGACATGATGGGAGGCGCCTTAGAGGTTGCAGTGTAGGTGCATTGTAGGTGACAACCTTGGAGAGGGCTTATTGTTGGTTTATTCAAATTCAGTATAACCTATTTAATCTTACATTTATCAAAACACTCATACACTTAATCTCTCAAATACTATAACATTCAAAAGTTCCAGCAATTAACTCATAAACTTCAAACCTTTAAATAATCATACACAATGGCCTATGCACCCCAATATGTGATCAGTGCACATTTCAACGGTGAGACATACATTTGTCCCACCTCTGGGTTTTTATTTAGAGACACTGAGAACATTCGATTTTCTTTAAACAGGAAAGCCAATTTCTTGTACTTCAAAAAACGATTGGAGGCCAAACTTGGACGAGGCCCTGTGACACAAATATTTTATCAGAATCAGGTTTTTTTGGTAACAACCAAATAATATTTTATAAGGTTGAGGTTCAAGATGACGAGGACCTTCAAAATATGTTTTCCAGTCATGAGTATTATGGGTATGACTCTATTGAGTTGTACATTATGCTGCGAGAGCCTCAGCTCTCACAAGTGGTTGATCCTTTGGAGACCGAACAAGCAGAAGTAGATGTCGTTGATGAAGAAGAAGAAGATGACGAGTTGGATTTTGACGAAATGGTCAATGATGATTCCGAAGACGATGGGATACCTGGTATTCCTTCAAACGAGATCTACACACCACCTCCGCACATGACAAACTTCAACATGGGCAGAGATGAGCCGTCTTCTGATTTATTTTTCAATCTGTATATGCAGTCGGATGAAAACTTAAAAGAGAAAGACAAATTTCATAATAGAGAAGAATGTATCAGAGCCATCAAAAAATTTCACATGCTCAACTCGGTCGATTTTAAGGTGGATCGTGTAAATCCAGAAAGGTACAAGATCAAGTGTGTCCACCCTGATTGTATGTTCAAGCTCACTGCATCATACAAATTAATAAGTGATTGTTGGGTCATAGGTTCTATGTCTACCCAAACTTGTGTAAATTCTACTCAATCATAGGATCATCGATAACTAAATTATGATCTCATTTGTCAAGAAATCCTACCACTCGTCAGCAACGATCCATCATTGAAGGTGAAAGCCATAATCTCCCACATCACTACGGTATTTAACTATACTCCGTCTTACCGAAAGGCGTGGTTAGCAAAGACCAAGGTGATTGAAAAGGTATATGGAAACTGGGAGGAGTCATACAAGAACTTCCTCGCTACCTGAATGCACTCCAGACTTATTCTACGGGTACTGTTTACATTCTGGAAACAGTGCCAGCATACGCCCCGGATGGTAGTCAACTCAACGAAAATGGAATATTCAGTCGAGTGTTTTGGGATTTTCAACCTTGCATCACAGGGTTTGCGTCATGCAAACCAATTATACAAATTTATGGGACTTGGTTGTATGGGAAATACAAAGGCACGCTACTGATGGCAGTTGCACAAGATGGCAACAACAACATTTTCCCAATTGCCTTTGCCCTAGTCGAGGGGGAGACTGGTGGTGCTTGGAGCTTTTTTCTTAAGAATCTCTGAACACACGTGGCTCCTTAACCAGATCTCTGTTTGATCTCTGATAGACATGCATCCATTGAAAGTGAATACAATAATCCTGCAAACGGATGGCATGACCCTCCTTCTACACATGTCTATTGCGTTAGACATATCGTCCAAAATTTCACGAGGGAGATCAAAGACAAAACTCTTAGGAAAGCGGTTATGAATGTGGGATATGCATTGACACAACCTATGTTCAAATATTATCGCAACGAGATCTGTTTGTAAAATCCGGAAGCCGGTAGGTGGATCGATAATATTTCGGTAGAAAAATGGACTAGGTCATACGACAATGGACAAAGATGGGGCCACATGACAACAAATCTAATTGAATCGATGAATGGGATATTCAAAGGCATATGAAACCTCCCGGTCATTGCTTTGGTTAAATCAACATATTTTAGGATGGCTTCATTGTTTTCAAAAAGAGGTGAAATATGGAATGCTGTGTTGCAATCTGGACAACTATGGAGTGAAAGCTGCATGAAGTACATTAAGGCAGAAAGTGCCAAAGCCAACACCCATCTGGTTATACGGTTTGACCGACACAGCCACAAATTCATTGTCAAAGAGACAATCGACCACAACGAGGACCTGTCAAGACAAGAATATAGGGTTATACTACCTTCTCGTTGGTGCGATTGTGGCAAGTTTCAACCCTTTCGTATGCCTTACTCTCATGTCATTGCCGCGTGTGCCTATACTCATCAAGACGCGCTACAACTTATGTCTCCCATTTACAAATCTGAAACCTTGCTCAACATTTACAATAACAACTTCCCTTTGGTAGCAAAACCAGATTATTGGCTTGTATACAATGGCGAAATAGTATGGAACAATTACCAAATGCGAAGGAATAAAAAGGGTCATCCAAAAAGTAAGTGCATCACAACTGAAATGGACTCCCTTGACAAGCTGGAAAGAAGGAATGGTTTATGTCTTTGGGTCGGACACAATCACAAAAATTGTCCGAATCGGGATACTGGCTCAACCACATAAAAATTGTATTACAAAAAATCTTTCCTTTATTAAGTTGTAAACATTAGGGTTTTTTGTTAACAGTATTTGTCACAATAAACATTGCGCGAACAAGAAATAAAACACGATAAACAGTCTACGAAATTACAACCGTTAAAACAATTTCATCTGACCATGCATCATCAACATTACGTTGTTGTCTGTTTTGACTTCCTCCAACAAAAAATTAGGTCTTCTTGTCGCAAGTGAGGTTGTTGTTCGTCTTCACTAGATCCTTCTAATTTGTTCGCCCTCCTCGATGTCTCCCTCTAACCATCACATCAACTCCCTCTTCAGACGCTCCATGGAGTGAATGTGCCAGAATTTCATTTTCATCGGAGGTTTTATGGCAGAGAAAATAACGTAACCAACTCTGGTAAAAATCATGGGCGATGTCATAACGCAAATAACAGAGTAAAAAATAAGAGAACAGTGCAAGAAAGTGTGAGGAATGACGGAGAAACGGATGAATTATTTATAAAAATAACATTTTGCCATAGGAGCCAAGTGAGATGGCGCCTCCTCTCACTTTTAAAGTGCATGCGCCATCTCACTTGGATAAAATAGAGAGGAGGCGCCAAGTGGGATGGCGCCTAGGGCAAGAATGGGAGTGGATGCGCCAACTGGGTTGGCTCTTCCCTTGTGGGATTTTCTGAAACATGATTATTTGCGTAATTTTCTCCGAAACATGGTTATTTGCGTTTTTTTTAATACATGGTTATTCCAAAAAAAAATTTGCAGCGCGCGTTATTGGTAGAGGTCGTGGGTTCGAACCTCAGCGTTGCCTTTTTGCATTTTTTTTTTACATTTTTGTCATTTTTCATTTTTTGTTTCAGATAGCGCTTGGGCCTCCACTCCATGGGCCTGACTTTTTTTTCTTCTTAACAATACCCCTTGTTTCACTTTCATACATCCTGACCCATTTTATTTTATTTTATTTTATTTTATTTTCATTATTATTATTATTAGTATTATTATTAATATTTTTTTTATTGTTAGTAATAAAAACCCAAAAAATATTTTATTTATTATTTTTTACACTTATTTATTTTATTTTTGTTTTATAAAAAAATCAAAAGAACAAAAATATTTCTTAATAAATTAATTTCTTTCTTAATGATTAATATTTAGGTTTAATTATTATATTATATTATTTTTCTTATAAATTAAAATAAATTTAGAACTTAGGACTTTTATTTGATTAATTTTATTTACTAATTAAATTCACAAAAACCCTAAAAAATATTCTTTTAATTAATTTAGTTTAATTTTCTTACTTTTAAGTTAATTAATTTTCTTCTAATTAATTAGATTAAAACGAAAACCTTTTCTAAAAAAAAAACCAAACAAAAATCACATTTCTTTTTCACATTCATATTCTTGCATTCTGTATCTTCATTTTGTATAATATTCAATATGGTTGTAATAATTATTTAGATTTAATTTTCTTGCAAATTCCTCATTTGTAAATTTGTATACCCCCTCCCCTAAATGATGTAATAGCTTAGTATTTTTATTTTCAGGAATTTAATGCTTTATATACAAATGCTAGTAATTAGAGTTTGTATGGCAAGAATAAAATCAACAAGTAGCAAACCCTAATTAAGACAAATCAAGCATGTAAATCAACACACTTGCACACTTACACCCTTAGGGTAAACCCACTTTGTTGCCTTACAAAGATGGCCATATTATGCATGTGAGGTATCTTAGCAAAAGCTATCAAAAAATTCAAGATCATAGTCCCTCGATGACGCTATCAAAGTTTCCCTTTCAAAAATGATCTTAGTCCCTAAAGAAAATTCTAAGATATCTTACAACATTGCTAATCATGGCTATGTGGTGACCCTTTCCCTTCCCTTTTACATCCAAAGATAGGGTTACTTACCAAATCAATGGTAAGATAACAATGTCAAAGGAAAGAGGAAATAAACATGAAAGAATTTTGAGTAGGTAGATTGTTCCTAGTTGCTTGCTCAATTTCAAAACCAAAAACATCCTTGCTATTTTCAAAAACAAACACCAACACTTTCAAAACACCTTTCAAACTTGAAAACATTTTCAAAAGATCAACACTTTGTATACATTCTTATGAACGAGAATCATTACAAAGTTTTCATAAACGATGGCACCTTTCCAAAATACTTTCAAAAACCACACAAAGCACATTTTCAAACAAAAGCAAGTAATCTAAGAAGCAACTAAGAGCCCATGGAAAACCATGGATGAAAAGGGTGCTAATACCTTCCCTTTTCATAATCTACCCCCCAAACTCAAGAAAACATCTCAAAGGTCTTTCCTGTTCTTTTCAGCCTTTCCTTTTGCATAAAAGAAAAGTCGGTGGCGACTCTTGCTAAACTGCAACATTTGCGATCAAACGCAAAACAACCAAGTCAGTTATCCCACCACGTTATAGGCGGAATTCAAATCAGAGGCTCTTGAAGATATTCTTTGATTTTGTCAAAGGAAAATTGGCAATTGTCATTCCACTTCACTGCTTGATCTTTCTTCAGTAATTTGAAGATTGGATCACAAGTAGCGGTTAGATGGGAAATGAATCTGGAAATATAGTTTTGACGTCCCAAGAATCCCCTAACCTCTTTCTCAGTGCGAGGAGTTGGAATTTCTTGTACGGCTTTAACCTTTGCAGGGTCTACTTCAATACCTTTTCCACTGACAACGAAGCCTAAAAGCTTACCAGGTCTTACTCCAAAGGTGCATTTATTCGGGTTCAGCCTCAACTTATATTTCTTCAGCCTTTCAAACAACTTCTGAAGGTGGTCAAGATACTCCTCTTCAGTCTGAGACCTGGCTATCATATCATCAATATAGACCTCTATCTCGTGATGGATCATATCATGAAACAAAGTTACCATGGCACGCTGATAGGTTTCCCCGATGTTCTTTAACCCAAATGGAATAACTTTGTAGCAGAAAGCGCCCCACTGTGTGATGAAGGTTGTTTTCTCCATGTCCTCGGGTGCCATTTTGATCTGATTGTACCAAGAGAAACCATCCATGAAGGAGAATACCTTATGTTGTGCGGTGTTGTCAACCATAACATCAATATGGGGAAGCGGAAAGTCATCTTTGGGGCTTGCCCTATCCAGGTCTCTGTGATCCACACACATACGTACATTACAATCCCTCTTAGGTACCGGAACAACATTAGCAACCTGTGATACGGTGGGAGAACTGACTTGATGTTTTTCATTTTGATCGCATTTGTTCGGATAGCAAGAGTTGCCACTGACTTTTCTTTTATCCAAAAGGAAAGTTAAAAAATCACAGGAAAGACCTTTCGAGATTATTTCTCGGGTTCGGGGGGTAGATTATGAAAAGGGAAGGTATTAGCACCCTTTTCATCTGTAGTTATATATGGGCTCTTAGTTACTCGCTAGATCACTTACTTTTACTTTGGCAATGTGCTTATGGTGTGGGCTTTGAAAATATTTTGAAAATATCTTTGTAATGGTTCTCGTTTCTATAAGAACACGTACAAAGTTTTGTTTCGAAAAATAGTTCAAAGATGTGTTTGTGGAATGTGTTTTTGAAAGTGGTTTTGAAAAGATGTTTTGCAATGGTTCTCGTCTCTATAAGAACGTATACAAAATGTTTTGTCTTTTTGAAAATGTTTTGAGATGAAAGTGTCAGTGTAAAAATGTTTTTGTCGTGAGCAAGCGAGCAACTAGGAGCGAATCTACCTACTCGAAAGGTCTAAAGGTTCTTTTCTTCCTCCTTTAAATGTTGCTACCTTACAACTGATTTGGTAAGAAGCCCCAATGTTGGATTTAAAGGGACAGGCACGGGTCAATTTTATAGTCATCGAAAGCAACTTATGAGACGCTTTAGAAATTTTTGTAAGGGACTAGATCGTTTTATCGAAGGCAACGTCGAGGGTCATCAAGGGACTACGATCTTTTTTATCGAGGGTCTTTGCTAAAGCGCCCATATTCAAGGGACATGACTGTATTTTCGAGGCAACGAACGAGGTTACCCTAGAGGTGCATGTGTGAAAAGTGTTTTTGATTCAAGTTAATTTTATCTTTGAAATTAGGTTATCTAGCGATTGATTTTAAAATCTTGCCATACACGCCTAATTACTATACAGTAATAAGTAAAACAGTAAAATGCGGAAATTGAAATTCTACGCAATTACAGAGCTTCGGGAATGGGGGTACAAATTAATGAATGGGGGTGATAGTAAGAAATAAATATTTAAATCACACAATACAAGTCCAAACCGTTAAATAATTATTTAAGTTAAAACTCTTTTCATTTGATAAAATTAATTAATGATTTAATTAATAATGTCAAACAAAAATTATTTTAAAGTTAATAATTATTTAAAACAAATATTAACCTATTTGCAATTCTAAATATATACTAAAATGTAAAACAAAAATCAAATAATAAAAAATAATAAAAAGAAAAAATATAAGGGCAAAGTTTAGAAATGGGCATGTATTGGAGCAAAACTGGGGGTGTATAAGTCAAAAGGCCCAATGCTTCTGGCTGATCAGGTGCAGCAGTCCCCTGGAGGTGCACCATGGGCGTGCATCTATGGTTCGCTTAAGAGTATGGATAAGTGATGAAATGGAAACAGATGGAGGGATGATGAGGGTACACGAATGACTAACATGGGGATGCATACATATGATTACTCAGGATGATTAATGAGGTGGTGACAAGTGTCACCACCGGATTGGGCCAAGGTGTGATTAACAAACAAAACAAAATTAATTAAGCTGGAAACAGAAACCTCATAATTCATATTTCTTTCTCTCTCTTAACGTGCTACTCTCTCTTCTCTCTTGTTAGGAGCCTTCACCAGAGAAGACCACCTGGCCGCGCCGGAAATCGCCTTACGACGGTGACGGCAGCGGCGTGACTCCAAATGCTATTTTTCTTACATCAATCTGATCATCTCCTCTCCCTAATTACTAATCTATGGTTAATTTTTGCATATTCTCACTCTACAGCCCTAGATCTAAAGAGGGGTGGACGGAAACCCTAGGTCAAATATGTAGCAAACAACGATGATTTATGATGAAGCATGCAAAATGGAAAGACAAAACGTAAGAAAAAGGGAGAACAGAGGTCGTGTTCTCCAAATCTGTGAGCTTCGAACCTTTCTGAAATTTGTGCTTTCAGTATTTATCTGATTCTCTTTCTCTTCTTTTGAATATGTTGGGATGATTGTTGGGTAGGATAACAATGAGGATTAGGGTTTGACTTTTTGTTATCTCTCTGAGTTATTTGTTCATTGTGGGTTTTTGGTGGTGATATTTGGTGACAATATTTTTTTATGTTGTAACCTTTGTTGGCTGATTTGTTGGTTCTGGTTTTATGATGTTTTAATGGTTTCACAGTGATGGTCTTTTGCCTTTTGGCTTTTGATATTTAAAAATTGTGGCTTTTGGTTTCTGGCTTTTTTATCTTTGGTGGTTCTTTTGGATTCTAGTTTTGTGATGTTTTGATGGTTTTACAGTAATGGTCTTTGTGATGTTTTGATGGTTTTACAGTGATGGTCTTTGTGATGTTTTGATGGTTCTGTTGGCTTCCGATCAGTGAGGTTTGCTTTCTGGTATTGTTTGTGTTATTTGCTAGTTCTGTTTTTTGTGATATCTGATGGTTCTCTCTTTTTTTTGTTCAAAATCCTCTTCCTTTTTATAAAACAGTCATCCTTCTTATTATCAGATTAGGGTGAAAATAGGAGGGATAAACTTGTGAATTTGGACAATTTTGGTTTTTCTAGCTTTGGGCTTTAGAGTGCAGATTAAATTATGTCCATTTTGGTGCAAGTTTGGGCAGGTTTTTGGATTGTAATGCAGGCTGGTTTACTGGTTGTTTTGGGTTGCTTTGCAGGGCTTCCAATTTGTTTGTATGTGCACAGCAACTTTGCACAATTTTGGGATTGGTTCTATGGCCTATGTGATGTCCTCCCAACTCTACTTCTTTCCTCTTTCATTTTTCTGTGAAACAAAATCTGTATCTGACTTAATATATGCTGAAGGGTTTGTGATAATTTAGGAAAATGATGATATCTTGGGTTTTGGCCATTAGCTTGCATATTGTTTGTTTTGTTCTGTTGTATACATGTATTGCTGCCTTTGTTTATTGTGCTGCCATTTTGCATCTGCTGTAGGCTTTCCCCTTTTTGTATGTGATTGCTGCAGTTTGTAGCCTGTTGCCTTTGTTGCAGTTTGGGCAGCAGCTTGCCTTTTGCTCGGATCCTGCTGTTTTGTTTTGTTGCTTGTTTGAACTGTTGGCATAGTTTGACTTGTGCATTTGTCTGCTACTGTTTGCAGCCTGTTGCTTTATTTCCTTTTTTGTGAACCAAGAAAGGTGATCCTTTTTTGTGATTTTCAATTGGGGAGAGAGATGATGATAGACCAAAAAAATCTGATTCTTAAAAGAAAACCCTAGTGATGAAAGTCATTCTTGCTTGGATTTTTCAATGTTAATTATTTGCTAATGTTTTTTTTTTCTTTCTTTTGTTACATGTACAAACAATTGAATGGCAAGCAAGACAAGATGAACAGAAGACCATGGCTAGCAATGAGGAATTTCTTGAAGATGAAGCAAAGAGTCTTGAAGAAAAATCATTTCTTTCCTTGTAAATTTAACTTGTATTTCACTTATAATCCATTTGTAATTTACTTTATGAATGATCCACAAAATGTAATGAACACAAGACTTGAGTAAAATATGTAAATAGTGAAATTTGTTGTACAAAAATTTGAGTTTTAGTTTAAACTTTGCAATTCTTGATTGAACGTTTTGAATAAAACATCTTGGCTTGGTAACTTGCATTTTAAGCAAACACAATATGATAGGATAAATCATGTATTTTGCACTCTTAAACAAAATAAATGTTTAAGAACTCAAACCCAATTGATTAATTGAACCCACAATCATGATTGTTTAAAATGATAGTCTTAAACTTTATATCTTATCCAAACAGAACATGCTCCAAAGAATAATATTAACCCTCAGAAGGTTGTGGTTAATCACACAAATGCCTTTTCAGATATTTGGGCCATGGATTGGGCAAACTTGCAATATGAGGTTTGAAAACTGACTTAAACAACTTTGAGGAGACATGGTGACTTATTTGAAACCTTGACTACTCAATTTCCTTTGAGAAGCGCAAAACCCTAATTGCTGACTGGTTGCCTAGGAAGAGAATCTGCTTGATCAACTTTTGATCCAAATTGAGCATTTGAGAAACCCTGGGATAACATCTTGAGTGAAAAATGGGAGGGAAAATTTTGGGGTACAACAGCTACCCCTGTTTAATCTTCTTAAACTTGAAAAGTGATATCGACGTGTTTGTCGTTCGTGGCTTGAAAGTAGAAGATGATTGAACACTAGAGTGCCCATAAATTTGCACTTGATGATGCGCTGGTTGATTGTGTAGGGAATGGGCTTAAAGATGCCATTTAGAGAAATGATGGAGAGTTGTCGGAGATGGGCTTATAGATGCCATCCAAAGGTGACTGTTGATAGAAGTGTACGAAGTCTGAACTCGACTTTAACAGAAAAGAAATCAGAATAAACCTTTGGTCGATTTAAACTGGAGCTAGCAGAAGTCTTGAATGTCGTTGGAAAGAATCAAAATATCTTTTTGGAGCGATTTAAACTGAACCAAAAGATATCTTGGATTAATCTTGACTGGGAAGCATCAGAATAAATCTTGGTGCAATTTATCTGAACAAGAGAAAATTGTCGGTGGGGAAGAATCAGAATAAACCGCTGAGAGGTTTAAACTGAAACAACAGAAGTTCAGAGAAGAATCTGAACAAATCGTTGAAAGATTTATCTAAAACAGTAAGAATCTGGAAACGAATTAGAATAAATAGTTGGGAGATTTATCTGAACCAGCAGAAGTCTTGATAAGAATCAGGATAAACCGTTGAGAGATTTATATGAACTAGTAAGAATCTGGAGATAAATCATAATAAACCATTGAGAGATTTATCTGAACCAGTAAGAATCTGGAAACGAATCAGAATAAACCGTTGAGAGATTTATTTGAAGCAGTAAGGGTCTGGAAACGAATCAGAATAAACCGTTGAGAGATTTATCTGAACCAGTAAGGGTATGGAAACGAATGAGAATAAACTGTTGAGAGATTTATCTGAACCAGTAAAAGTCTGGAAACGAATCAGAATAAACCATTGAGAGATTTATCTGAACCAGTAAGAATCTGGAAACGAATCAGAATAAACCATTGAGAAATTTATCTGAACCAGTAAGAATCTGGAAACGAATCAGAATAAACTATTGAGAGATTCATCTGAACCAACAAGAATCTGGAAACGAATCAGAATAAACCGTTGAGAGATTTATCTGAACCAGTAAGAATCTGGAAACGAATCAGAATAAACCGTTGAGAGAATCATCTAAACCAGCAAGAATTTGGAAACGAATCAGAATAAACCGTTGAGAGATTTATCTGAACCAGTAAGAATCTGGAAACAAATCAGACTAAACCGTTGAGAGATTCATCTGAACCAACAAGAATCTGGAATGAATCAGAATAAACCATTGAGAGATTTATCTGAACTAGTAAGAATCTGGAAACGAATCAGAATAAACTGTTGAGAGATTTATCTGAACCAGCAAGAATCTGGAAACGAATCAGAACAAACCATTGAGAGATTTATCTGAACCAGTAAGAATCTGGAAACAAATCAGACTAAACCGTTGAGAGATTCATCTGTCAGGGGTATGAGAGAGCTTGGTACCAACAGGCTGCATATTGGGGATACATTAGCGATTATGTAGTAGGATGTATTTTCTTTCGTTCTTGCTGGAGAAGGTACCTGCGGGGATCTTATGGAATGGCCTATAGATATTATCCTATTTCTTAAAGCCATTTGTAATTGTCTTTCTGTTTTCTGTTCATTTGTAAATAGTAATGACGTTCAAATGCATATGTTCAAAAATAAATCATTGGACGTTTTTGTAAACAAAACACAGAAATAAAGAAAAACAGATAGTTTTGCACTTTCAAAAGGGATATCTTTGTATTAACTTGAATAAGTCTTTTTATACAACGAGACGAGCATCCTAGTAAGAGAATGTCGTTGTAGAAAATGAAAATTGATACAAAGAAAAGATAGCTATGTGAAATAATCCCATGGCGTTCCCATTTTGCTATAGTCTTCGTGTCTCTGAGTGTCTTGTCCACTTGTCGCCTTTGCGAAGCTGATTGAATTGATTAGAACAGTTTGAGTTGGTTGGTCAACGCTGAAGATTGTCTACAAGATGATCCAATGGGACATAGTCATATGCTTTAATTCCCTAACTTTTGCCTGGACCTCCCTTTCGGGTTTTCGACCCACCAGGATACCCTTTTTTGCCCAAACCGCCCTTTCAGGTTTTCGGCTTGTCGGGTGTACAGATTTTTATTTGTATTTTATCCCTAATTTTTGCCCGAACCTTTTGGTTCGCTGGGATGCCCTAATTTTTGCCTAGGTCAGTTGACCTAGCGGGTCCTTGTTCACGTGTAGTATCTTTTAACTATGTTTGCATTGACAGGGTGAGGAAGGTCGTCGCCATCCATAGTGGTCAAGATCATTGCCCCACCAGAGAATATGCTTTTGATTACAAATGGTCCTTCATATGTAGGAGTCCATTTGCCCCTGGGATCACCTTGTGGCAAAATGATACGCTTGATTACCAAGTCACCGACCCGATATACCTGACGTTTGACCTTTTTGTTAAAAGCTTTGATCATGTGTTTTTGGTACGTCTGACCATGACAGATAGCTGCAAGCCACTTCTCATCAATCAAGTTCAACTGGTCAAGTCGAGTCTGGATCCAATCTTCTTCGTTCAAACCAGTATCCTACATGATCCTCAGAGAGGGGATCTAGACCTCAATAGGTAAGACAACCTCCATGCCGTATACCAGAGAATAGGGTGTTGCCCCAGTTGATGTACGAGCTGTGGTATGATACCCGTGGAGAGCAAACAGTAACATCTCATGCCAGTCTTTGTAGGTGACTGTCATTTTCTGTATGATCTTCTTAATGTTTTTGTTAGCAGCTTCTACAGTGCCATTCATCTTTGGCCGGTAAGGGGAAGAATTGTGATGTTGGATCTTGAATTGCTCGCACAAGGCGGTGATCATAGTGTTGTTTAGATTTGTGCCATTATCAGTGAGGATTCTCTCTGGGATACCGTACCGACAGATGAGATTCTGTTTGATGAACCGGGCGACAACATTCTTGGTAATGGAAGCGAAGGAAGCTGCCTCAACCCACTTTGTAAAATAGTCGATGGCCACCAAGATGAAACGGTGTCCATTGGAGGCCGTTGGCTTGATTTCCCCAATCATATCGATTCCCCACATAGCAAAGGGCCAAGGAGCCATCAAGAAATTCAGAGGAACCGAAGGTACATGCACTTTATCAGCATAAATCTGACACTTATGTCAAGTCCGAGGGAGTTGGTAGCAATCTGCCTCCATGGTAGACCAATAATAGCCTGCCCGTAGGATTTTCTTTGCCATCGTATGCCCACTGGAATGGGTACCAAAAGCGCCTTCGTGTAATTCAACCATTATCCTTTCAGCTTCAACCTTATCTATGAAACGAAGTAATACAGAGTCATGACTGCATTTGTACAAAATGTCGTTACTAAGGAAGAACTTAGCTGAGAATCTTCTTAGGAACTTCTTGTCATTCACTGAAGCTCCTTCTGGATATTCCTGAGACTCGAGATACCTTTTAACTTCATGGAACCAAGGTTGATCCACTACTCCTTCAGTACCGATCTCATGATAGTAGGCTGGTTCATCCATCCGCTCAATGGTGATTTGAGGAGCCTCGTTATCCCAATTAAGTTTAAACATAGATGACATTGTAGCTAATGCGTCTGCTAGCTAATTTTCTTCTCGCAGGAAATGCTCGAAGGTAATCTTGTCAAAATGCGGTAGCAATGTCAAGACATGTTCTTTGTAAGGGATAAGGTTGGGGTGTTTGGTGTCCCATTCCCCTTTGATCTGACTGATGACCAAAGTTGAATCTCCAAATACATCCAAGGATTTGATCCCCAAGTCTATGGCAGCTTTGAGACCGAAGATGCATGCTTCATATTCTGCCATGTTGTTTGTACAATTGAAGCAAAGTCTGGCAGTAAAGGGAGTATGACATCCTTCCAGAGATATTAGTACAACACTGATACCATTCCTTAGTGCATTGGATGCTCCATCAAAGAACAGGGTCCATCGGGATCCTTGTTCAGGTCCGTCATATGGCCTGATTTCTTCACAGTTGTCTAATGTCATGATGTCTTCATCCGGGAATTTAAACTTCATGGACTGATAGTCTTCCACAACTTGGTGAGCGAGGTGATCAGCTAATACACTACCCTTTATAGCTTTCTGGTTAGTATACTATATGTCATATTCTGTCAGGATCATCAGCCATCTCGCTATTCTCCTAGAAAGAGCAGGCTTCTCGGAGATGTATTTTATCGGATCCATTTTAGATATCTACAAGGTAGTATGGGTTAGCATATACTATCTCAGCCGGCAAGCAGCCCATGCCAGAGCGTAACAAGTTTTCTCGAGCAGTGAATATCTTGTTTCACAGTCGGTAAACTTTTTGCTCAGGTAATAAATAGCATGCTCTTTTCGGCCAGACTCATTATGCTGCCCCAACACACACCCCATTGAGTTTTCTAAAACAGTCAAATACATGATTAAAGGCCTTCCCTCGACGGGTGGAAACAACACTAGAGGCTCTTGTAAGTATTCTTTGATTTTGTAAAAAGCAACTTGGCATTCGTCATTCCATTTGACTACTTGATCTTTCTTCAAGAGCTTGAAGATTGGATCACAAGTAGCTGTCAGGTGAGAAATGAATCTGGAAATATAGTTCAAACGTCCCAAGAATCCTATGACTTCCTTCTCAGTACGAGGAGAAGGAATCTTTTGTATCGCTTTAACCTTGACAGGATCAACCTCGATACCTTTGTTTCTGACGACAAATCCTAAGAGTTTACCAGAGCGTACTCCGAATGTGCATTTGTTTGGATTCAACCTCAACTTGTATTTCTTCAACCTCTCAAACAGCTTCTGTAAGTGATCAAGATGCTCTTCTTCCGTTTGAGACCTGGATATCATATCGTCTACGTAGACCTCTATCTCATGATGTATCATGTCATGAAATAAAGCTACCATGGCGCATTGATAGGTTGCCCCAACATTCTTTAGTCCGAATGGCATGACCTAATAGCAGAATGTGCCTCACTGTGTAACAAAGGTTGTTTTCTCTATATCCTCAGGCGCCATTTTAATTAGGTTGTAGCCTGAGAAACCGTCCATGAAGGAAAACACTTTGTGTTGTGCCGTATTGTCAACTAGAATGTCGATGTGGGGGAGCGGGAAATCATCCTTTGGGCTTGCCCTATTCAAATATTTGTAGTCCACACACATTCGCACTTTACCGTCTTTCCTGGGCACGGGAGCAACATTGACAACCCATTGGGGATAAGAGGTGACAGCCAAGAATCCAGCATTGAATTGCTTCATGACTTCTGCTTTAATCTTTTCTGACATATCAGGCCTCATGCGGCGGACCTTCTGCTTTACTGGAGGACAATCTTCTCTTGTAGGCAGACGATGTACCACAATGTCTGTATCAAGTCCCGGCATGTCTTCGTACGACCAGGAAAAGACCTCAACATAATCGTGCAGCAACTGAATCATATGCTCCTTGACACTGGGTTCCAAATTGGCACCCACCTTGACCTCCTTTTTGTCCTCCTCAGTACCTATGTTAACTGTTTCAACCAACTCTTCGTAAAGGGTGAATGGTCCTTTCTTTCTGTTGCAACAACCTGGCCAACTCCCCTGGCACCTCACAATCTTCCTCACTTTCATCATCGGCTTAACAGATCGGATTTTCAAAGTCAAAATTAGCCATAGCAGAACCGTTACCCATGGGATCCTGAGTGGATGTATATCTGCATTTTAATATGTGAGTGTGTGTAAGAGCATATCTACCTTTGAAAGAAATAAAATGTAAGAAAGAAATACAAAGAACACAAAATTTGATTCTGTTGTACCCCAAAATTTGCCCTCTCATTTATCAAGATTGTTCTCACAAGATCTCTCTGACTCAAGACTGGATTAGGGTTTGACCAGCTCAAGACATCTCATCATGCACTGATGACCCAAAATTAGGGTTTGAGATTGTACAAGGATTTTTGGATTATAAATGCTTCATATGACTTTCAAACATCATTATGGACCCCTAAGATTACTCATGACAAGTTTCAAGCCTTGAATCACATTTTTGATAAGTCAATTGGACAGTTGACCTAAAAATCAGTTGTATTGGGGAAAAAGTCAACCATGGCCAATTTACAGTCAAACTTCATAATTTTTTATCCACGTCAACATTTTATACTCATATATATCATTTGATCAAGTTTGGACAACAACTCCTCAAGAAATTTGATCAAATCATCAAAAGGGCAAAATGGTCAAAATTAGGGTTTTGACTGAGAAAGGGAAATTTCTGATTTTTGACCTAGCAAATGACCAATTGGTTTGAAGCATAATTCCAAGGGATCAATTGCATCATAATTACCTAATGACATGGTTTAAAACATTGCAAATCCATTGGATTGACAGATGAAATTTGCAGTCAACTGATCAAAAGTCAATTGTATACTGAAAAGTCAAACTTTGAATTTTTGCTCAAAATCAAATGCCAAGGATAACAATTCATCAAAACATGTCAAAATGTGAAACTTGTTCATCAAGAAATCAAAGATTAAAGATTTGGTTTTGAAAATTGAAATTTTCTTAACTTAGAAAATTTTCTAAGTATAGAAAATTTCTTATTTTTTCTTAATTTTAAGCCAATTTTTCACCATGATACAAGCTGATTCAAAGAAAGTTCCCAACATGAAAGTTATAGATCTCCATGAAATATACAACTTTTCTTCACACATTTTCTCCTAAAGATTCTTGCATCTCAAGATATAATTTTGTGAATACATGCCCATGAACTAAAATAACTTAGTGAAATTTTGCCCAAATTTAGACAGGTTTTTGACCTAACTTCATGGCAACTTCTCACCTAGTTCCAAGAGGAATCTTGAAATGCATTTCAAAGATGAGTTATAGAGCACATTGCAAAATTTCCAAAATGTCAAAGAACTCCTTGAGATCATTTTGGAGTAGGGAGAATCGAAGAGATGAAGTTGGAAATTTCTCACTTTGATTTCAAGTCATTCCATGAAGAACAAAATTCAAATCTGAACCTATGCTGCCTAATCCTTGCTTTACAGGTCTCAAAATTGTTTCTCACTTCATAATTTAATGCTTACACATATGATAAAGCCTTAATCCAACCACAAGAGTCTTTGTCCAAGCTTTAATTCCATAAATGGCACAAAGTTGCCATTGCCATTTTAGAAAAGCATAACTTTTGCAACTTTTCACTCCTTGAGCCTTGCATCTGTTTTTTTGCACACAAAAGATAAACCAAAAGCAAGTTGTCTAGGACTTGTACCAACTCCAAGCAGGCCTGTACAAGCATGTAGGGACTTGTCTTCTCACTTTGCTTCAAAAGCAAGTAAAAGTGCAAAAAGCCTATAACTCAAAAATCTATTGAAGAGATGACTTAAAACTTTCTCTATACTTATACACAAATAGATTGCAACCTAACACGCGATTGCTCAAGGCCAAAAACTCTCTAAAACTCCCTATCACCAAAAACATGTCAAAAACTTGCAGTTTGAGACCAAGCATAGCAATCCAAAAATCTACTCGTGCATTTCAAGTTATAATCACTCAAACACTTAACCTACCTCATATCTAAGTGTTCCAGACCATCATCTCTTCACTATACTCCTCCTCCTCCATCTGCCATTTTTGTTTTTCAAGCTTGCAGGTTGACTTGGATAGAGAGATTCAGGCACTTTCAAAGCAGGGTAAGGATTGGAACACACTCAGGAAGGTTCAGGCAAGCTAAAGGAATCTTCAGGCCTTCATAAAACTCACTCAAACTCCATTCACGATCTCAGCTGAAAGAGGTAAGAACTACAACTTCTATCTCTTCATACAGGCATCTATTGGTCACAATTTATGAAGATAAAATGTAGATATCCTTGTGCTAAAACCAACCATGTTCATAAATTTCATTTATATTCATTGTGTATAGAGAATTTTAGAGTTCAAATTTCTCTAAAAATTAGGTTTAAAATTAGGGCCTTTGAAATTATTTTTGATCATTGACTTTTAGTTTACATGAGTTAAATGGTTGAAATCATGGGAAAGAGTACTATCATTTTCATGTTGGAAGTTTCCATTTTCATGGAGAAATGAGAAAGATACAGAGGTTCTGGCTAGCTTGAGGAAGAAGATGAAGTACACGGCAAGGAGGCATTATGTGTTGTGTATTTTTTGTTTCATATGAACTAACGGGTGTACAACCACCCCAGTGGCAAGGCAGCGCGCTGAGAATGCCAAGGTCATGGATTCGAGCCTTGGTGCCTGCCTTTTGCATATTTTCTAATTTTTTTCCATTTCTCTCATTTTTGCAGCGCTGGGCTTTGTTCCATTGGGCTTAATTTTTTTCCTAATGTCTACATCCTGTTTACTCAGGATACCCCCTGGCCCATGCATTTTATTTATTTGTTTTTATTTTCATTTTTATTTTATTAAATATTTTCTTTAACATAAAAAATCATAAAAAATATAAAATATGATAAATATTGCATTTTGATTTATTTTATTTTATTTTCAAATAAAAAATATATTTTTATTTTATTATATACTAACTATTTTTCTTAAATAAACTTGTAAAAGTAAAATAGACTTAGATATATTTTTATTCATTTTTCTTCATACTTGTAAATATTTATTTTGACATATAAAAAGACTAAATATTTTCATAAATATTATTTATTATAAGACAAAAAATACACAAAAATAATACTTAAAAGAACTTTATTTTCTTTTTAAATTAGAAATTAGGGTTAACCACTTTTTTTCAAGAAATAATTTCCTTTTTAATATTATTAGGTTTAATTCAAAACTCTTTTGCATGTGAAAAACAAAGCAAATTTCTTTTTCTTGCATATACATAACATTGCATATTTAAATTATATTGTATATTGTTTATTCAAATACTTGTACAAATTCGATTTGGTTGTAATAGATTAAATTAGCTTTACATTATTGCAAATCCCCATTCATAATTTGTATACCCCCTCCCATAAAATGTTGTAATAGCGTAGTAATCTTTGAATTACGCAATTTACAGCTTTTTATATACCATGCTAGTAATTAGGGTTTGAATGGCAAGATCAAATCAAATCAAATAGAAAATCTTAATACAAGACAAAATCAAGCATGAAAATAACACACTTGCACACAAGCACCCTTAGGGTTACTCCACTTGGTTGCCTTACATAAAAAATGGCCATATTATGCATGCGAAGCATCTTGGCAAAAACAAACAAGTATAAGATCATAGTCCCTCGATGACACTATTCAAAGTTGCCTTATAAAATGATCTTGGTCCCTCAAAAATGCTAAGATACTTTGCAACATTGTTAATCATGGTTATACGATGACCCACGCCTGGGTTGCTAATCATGGTTATACGATGACCCACGCCCGTCCCGTTTACATCCAAAGATAGGGTTGCTTACCAAATCAATGGTAAGACAACAATATCAAAGGAAAAGAAAATGAACAAGAAATACATTTGAGTAGGTAGATTACTTTTGGTTACTTGCTCCTTTTCAAACAAATCTCCTTGCAATTTTCAAAACAAACACACACATTTCAAAACATCTTACAAATATTGAAAATATTTTCAAAAAGACAAACATCTTTGTATACATTCTTACGAACGAGAATCATTACAAAGATTGCTTAAACAATGGCCTCTTTTACAAAATACTTTCAAAACCACACAAAGCACAATTTCAAAAAACAAAAAAAAAACAAGTGATCTAGCAAGTAACTAAGAGCCCATGGAAAACCATGGATGAAAAGGATGTTAATACCTTCCATTTTCATAATCTACCCCCTGAACTCAAGAAACAATCTCAAAGGTCTTTCCTGTGCTTTTTCACCTTTCCTTTTTGGACAAAAGAAAAGTCGGTGGCGACTCTTGCCAACCGCAACATTTGCGATAAAACGCAAAACCCTCAAGTCAGTTCTCCCACCGTATCACAGAACTGGCGACTCTGCTGGGGAAAATTATAAAAGTGGGGTTACTTTAAGGCTATATCACATTTATTTGCTTATATTGTTTGACTTGTTTGCTTTACATTATGGTTCTTTGTTTGGGTTTGAAATCCTCTACCCGGATTTGGGATACATTATAGGTAAATAGCAATACATTGTGGAAACTATGCGGGGTATACCGACATGGTCTAAACAATAGCTATGTTAGTGTGACATATTTGTGGGTACCGGTAGCCTTTGAGTCAATCAAAGAGAATACGGGGCTGATGAGTGATGTCATGAAGCACTAATGAACTTCTAGAACCCTTACTTGACCAACTTGGCCTTTAGGATGTAGTGAGATGACCGGCATTGGTGCAGTCTGAAGTTGGTGGATACTCGATACTACACTCATTGAGGTTTGGTTTCTTGGGATATTTCGGTCGTCGTTAAAGAGGCTTGAGCTGAAACAATGACCAAGGAAACAATCTGATGATATTGAGCTCCTTAGAACCCGGTTACTATTATTAGGACAGGTTTAAGCCAACTAAACTTCAAGAGGGTACTTACCTATAAAACCCCATGCAAGCCTAAAACTAAGAACTTGTTTGCTTTGCTTGTATATGCATACTTGTACATAACATCATGGACATCATGAACATCATATACATCTACTAACCATTTCAAGGATTTTGGAGATTCATCTTTGTTCTTGTTTTGTAGGATATGGATTCACTTCGCAGGAAAACTATCCAAGTCAACCTTATAAGAATTCCTCCACAACTTAAGGAGCTAGCTTCAAGGATCCCTGAGAACTCTTGGTTCACCGAGAGGCATGGTCGTCTACTCAACTTGGTCACCTCCAACACAGATGAGGATATGATGAAGGTGCTCTTTCAGTTCTTTGATCCTTTGCACCATTGCTTCACATTTCCCAACTATCAGCTTGTGCCTACTTTGGAAGAATTCTCTCAACTCTTGAGGATTCCCATTCTCAGTCAACTACCTTTCAATGGTACGGAAAGAGACCCAAAGCCAGAAGAGATTGCTCAAGCTCTACACTTGCACTCATCTGATGTCACAACTCATTGGGAAACTAGAAGTGGTGTCAAAGGCTTCTTAACAAAGTTCTTGTTTGAGAAAGCCCAAAGTTGTTGGAATTCCTTAGACTTGCAAGCCTTTAAGGAAATTGTGGCTCCTATTATCTATGGGATGGTCTTATTTCCCAATCCTGACCAACTCATAGATGTGAGCACCGTCAAGATCTTCATGTCACGCAATCTGGTGCCTACATTGCTAAGGGATATCCAAAACTCTTTTCACACTTGCACAATGAGGAAAAGAGGTGTCCTTATGTGTTGCACTCCTCTCCTGGAAAGATGGTTTATTTCTCATCTTCCCCAATCAGTCTTAAAGAATGAGCAAGGTTTAAGGTGGTCACAAAGGTCAATGACGCTCAAACATTCAGATTATTCATTGGTGCTCCCAATCCAAAGAGAATGTTATCATTATTGACCGTTATGGGGAATTCCCTAATGTCCCTCTACTTGGCATTAGGGGAGGCATCACTTATAACCCATGTTTAGCTCTAAGACAGTTTGGTTACGCCCGAAGGGATGGCCCGCACGAGATGCTGATTCAAGGTTTGGTATTCGACTACGACAACAACGATCAAGGTCTTCGCCAGAGATTCATCCGAGCTTGGAGGATGCTAAACAAGGTGGATAGTAAGACTTTGGGACACAAGAATTCCATCCCTCTTGAGCCTTACCTAAAATGGGTAAGAACCTGCGCTCAAAGTCTTATGATGCCTTATCCTTCTATTCTTCCGGTAATTATTGAGATTGTTAAGGAGGGAGATATTCCATACACTATCCTACATCCTGACATGCCCACATCTCTTGAAGACCTACAAAGGGATTGGATACAACTCAAAGGAGAGTGAGATACTTTCGAAGCCCAATTCTACGCAAGCGAGAAGAAGGTTTTGGAACTCACTAGGCTACTTCACGAGGAGCGGACTCTAAATGCCTATGTTGCACCAAAATGGATGTGCACTACATTTTTATCTTAGAGTTTTGTATTATTTTGTCCAAGGGGCATTGATGTACTCAAACTTTATCCTATTAATATAATGTGTGTTTCTTTTTGTCTAAAACGAACTTGAATCTTTGAAATCCTTGAAAACATTGCATATGCACATATCATTTATCATAACATAAACAAGTCTTTTGCAACGAGTTTCCTCATCTCTCTACTATTTATTTCAGTAAGATGGATCTCAAACAGACAGTCAAAGATCTCCAAGCTCAGAACACGCAGTTTTAACAGTTGCTCATGACCCTAGCCAAGGGGCAAGAAGAGTTGAAGACTCTGCTGGATGAGGAAAGGAAAAAGAAAACAAAGAAAGTCACTGGGGTTTTAAACATGGGGAGAAGGTTTCAGAGACAGACTAGAAGAACCTTGAATTTTGCAATAACATCCGGTGAGGAGAGGGGAAAGGAAAGGAAACAGCGGTCCCATCAGAATCTGAAGAAGAGGAAGAGGAGGAAGACTACTCTGAGGAACAGTATCCTCCAGCTATGATAAGTACAAACATCTTGAAGAGCGTTTGAGCGCTATGGAAATACAAAAGGTGCCAGGTATAGACTTTGAAGAATTAGGACTAGTGTCGGGGATTGTGATTCCTCCAAAATTCAAAGTGCCTTTGTTCGCAAAATATGATGGAGTGTCATGCCCTAAGATGCACCTCCGATCATATGTCAGAAAGATCCAACCACACTCCGCTGATAAATACTTGTGGGTGCATTTTTTCCAAGATAGTCTATCTGGAACACAAATCGATTGGTTTTACCAACTGGAAAGGGTCAACGTCCACAATTGGGAAGATCTTGCCGCAGCTTTCTACAAGCAATATCAATATAATGCTGATTTGGCACCTACCCGGAATCAACTTCAGAATATGGCTATGGCTTCCAATGAGGGTTTCAAGGATTACGTGCAGAAATGGAGAGATCTAGCTGGAAGAGTTCAACCCCCTCTGTCTGAAAGGGAATTGGTGGACATGTTCTTAGGCACTCTATCGAGCCCTTTCTTCAACCATTTAATTGGAAGCTCATCTGCAGGATTTACTGAGTTAATACTGACCGGAGAGAGGGTGGAAGCTGGCAAAAAAAGTGGAAAGATTCAGAAGGATTCATCTTCTTCTACAGCTGTGAGGAAGCCTTTTATTGGGAAGAAAGAAGTAGTTGCTGTTTATCCATAAAGGAACCAAGGGAGAGCCGAATGCCGACCAATGGTAGGGGTTGTTATGATCCCAAAGCCTGCATCTGATCAACCAAGAAGTAATCAACCGAGGGTGGAAAGGCCAGTCCGACAATTCACCAGAATCAATATGACTTTGACCCAAGTATTACCGCATCTTATGAAATCCAATTTTCCAACTTTAAAAGAAGCTCCAAAAAAACCCAACACATCGTCCCCTCATTATAACCCAAATGCCCGTTGCGCATATCACTCCGAAATTCCGGGTCACGACACTAATAATTGTTGGGCCTTGAAAAACAAAATTCAAGACCTTATAGAGGAGAAAGAAATTGAGTTTGATGCGCCCGAGAAGCCAAACGTCATTTTTGCTCCTATGCCCAGACATGGTCACAACACCAATGCTATTGAAGCAGATTTGTTTGTTACCACAGTTGATGAACTCGTGACCCCACTCCCAATCATTAAGATAAATTTGTTGAAAGCCGGTGTACTCTCGGGTTGTAATGAATACTGCCACCTCTTCTTATCCTCACCAACTGATTGCCCTTTGTTGAAAACAGGCATTCAACGCTTGATAGACAACAAAGAGATTCTGTTTGAAAGTACTCTTGTTTCACCTATTCCTGTTGAAGACATTTCAATCATTACCATCTCCACCAATTCTTCCAGGGTCCCCAAAAGACCCGTTAGAATTACATTGGTTCCAAAAACTACTCCTCTTATAATCACAATGCCTGGGCCAGTCCCATATGAATTAGAGAAAACTGTGTCGTGGAATTACGGTGAGGACATCTACTACCATGGTATCAAACAAGATGGGTTGGCCGCCGAAGAGATAAACTCCGAAGAAGAAGACTCTGACATTAGCAATATTGCCGGAACTAGTAAGATTACCCGAAGCGGTAGAATCTTTTCTCTAGAAATTGCCCCCCCCCCCCAAAGGCAGTTTTTGGACCCGTGGCTGCTCCAAAGGTTACTTCCGTACCAATAATCATCTCTGCAAGTGCTCCTATTGACGAAGATGATACAACCCCTACTGTCATTCCTACCAACACTCCTGCTTCAGAAACTCGAGGAAAAAGTATTCAAGTAGAGCCTGTCCGTACAAAGGCTCAATCACTGACTATCCCCGAAACCTCTAAGAAAGAAATGGAGGAGATCCCAAAAATAATAAAGAGGAGCGACTACGACGTAGTTGGACAGTTGGGGCAAACTCCCTCCAAAATCTCCATGCTGGAATTGCTACTGTGTTCCGAGGCACATGCGAAAGCCTTGGTGAAATTCCTAAAGACAGCCCATGTGCCTCAAGAGACGTCTGTTGATCAATTTCAAGACTGTGTGGCCAGCTTGACAGCGGATAACGGCCTAGGCTTCTCGGATGCTGATTTGACACCAAGGGGAAGAAAGCACAACGAGGTGTTACATATCTCTGTGGAATGTAGAGGCACAACTCTGGCCCATGTCTTGGTGGACACTGGCTCATCTTTGAATGTTTTACCGAAGAAAGCTCTCGACAGACTGGACTGCAAAGGACTAACATTGAAACCAAGTAACATAGTCGTAAGGGTATTTGATGGCTCAAAGAGGATTATACACGGGGAGGTGGATATCCCCATAAAGGTTAGGACTCAAACTTTCAATTCAACCTTTTATGTAATGGACATCCGCCCCTCTTACTCCTGTCTGCTAGGAAGGTCGTGGATCCATAATGCTGGCGCTCTCACCTCTACACTGCACCAGATGCTGAAATATCCGGTCCAAGGAAAGATTATCACTGTCCACGGAGAGGAAGAATATATGATTAGCCACCTTAATTCCTTCAGGTATGTGGAATTGGGCGGCGAGTTCATTGAAACTCCTTTTCAACATTTCGAAGAAGTCCCCCAAGAGGTAGCGGTGACCAAGACTGTGTCCCACATTCCCAAGATTACAAGACCTCCACTCCGTATGTCATCTCTGGAGGACGCCAAAGCAGTAGTAGAGGAGGGTGGATGCACCATCTGGGGGCAACTTCCGGATATTTGGTATAAATCTGACAAATTTGGCTTAGGTTTCACTTCAACTGCTCAGAAGGTTGTATGTCGTGCCCGTGCTGGAGGGCCACCCTTGAAGATTAGCAACCGAGAGGTCAATGCGGTAGAAGATGGTGAAGAGGATTGCAGCTTGGAGGATTGGATCTTTTCGACTATCAATGGAGGACTCCGCAATTGGGAGGCCAGAGACTTTGTCCCAATAACTTTCATCCCTCAGTAATTTATCTTTACATTTTTATTGGACTTGTAATATTCAAAAATAATTTGCACTCTTAAAACCTTGTGTCTTTCCCGAGGCACAATGGTCCATTTGTAAGGGTTATTATTTCATCTTCATATGACATTCAATGAATCATGGACGTTTTTTGCATACAAACTTTTGTGCTCATTGTTTTTCTTTTACGTTTTATTTTTTAAGGATGGCTATACCCTTACACACACCCACACTCACAAATGCAGGTACCCCTCCATTATGGATCTCATGGGTAATGATACTGCTATGGCCTTTTGTGACTCTGTGGATCTAATCTACCAAGCCGAAGACGAAGGTGAGGAGGATTGTGAAGTACCAGGGGAACTTGCCAGACTACTACAACAAGAGGAAAGAGCCATTCAGCCTCACAAGGAACCTGTGGCTACAATCAATCTGGGTACCGAGGAGGATAAAAAAGAGATCAATGTGGGTGCCAATCTGGAGCCCAGTGTCAAGGAGTGTCTGATTCATTTGTTGCATGATTATGTTGAGATATTTTCCTGGTCATATGAAGACATGCCAGGACTTGATACGGACATCGTGGTACATCGTCTGCCTACAAGAGAAGATTGTCCGCTAGTAAAACAAAAAGTCTTCCACATGAGACCTGATATGTCAGAAAAGATCAAAGCGGAGGTCATGAAGCAATTCAATGCTGGATTCTTGGCTATCACTTCCTACCCTCAATGGGTTGCCAACATTGTTCCCGTACCTAAAAAAGACAACAAAGTATGAATGTGCATGGACTATATAGATTTGAATAGGGCAAGCCCTAAAGATGATTTTCCACTTCCCCACATTGATATCCTGGTTGACAATATGGCACAACACAAAGTGTTTTCCTTTATGGAAAGATTCTCAGGTTATAACCAAATCAAAATGGCACCTGAGGACATGGAGAAAACAACATTTGTCACACAGTGGGGCAAATTCTGCTACAAGGTAATGCCATTCGGATTGAAGAATGTTGGGGCAACCTATCAACGCGCCATGGTAGCTTTATTTCACGACATCATACATCATGAAATAGAGGTCTACGTAGACAATGTGATAGCCAGATCACAAACAGAAGAAGAGCATTTGGATCACTTACAAAATCTGTTTGAAAGACTGAAGAAGTATAATCTGAGGTTGAACCCAAACAAGTGCACATTCGGAGTATGGTTCGGTAAACTCTTAGGTTTTGTCGTCAGTAACAAGGGTATTGAGGTCGATCCTGCCAAAGTTAAAGCAATACAAGAGATGCCTGCTCCTCATACTGAGAAGGAAGTTAGAGGATTCTTGGGGCGCTTGAACTATATTTCCAGATTCAGTTCTCATCTAACAGCTACTTGTGAGCCAATCTTCAAACTATTGAAGAAAGATCAAGTAATCAAATGGAATTATGAATTCCAGGTTACTTTTGACAAAATCAAAGAGTACTTACAAGAGCCTCCTGTGTTGATTCCACCAGTCGAGGGAAGACCACTGGTCATGTATCTGACTATTTTAGAAAACTCAATGGGTGTGTATTGGGGAAGCATGACGAGTCTGGCCGAAAAGAGCACGCTATTTGTTACCTGAGCAAAATGTTTACCGACTATGAAACCAGATATTCACTGCTCGAGAAAACTTGCTGCGCTCTGGCATGGGCTGCTCGCCGGCTAAGACAGTATATGTTGACTCATACTACCTTGTTGATATCTAAGATAGATCTGATAAAATACATCTTCGAAAAGCCTGCTCTTTCTGGAAGAATAGAGAGATGGCAGATGATTCTAACAGAATACGACATACATTATACTACCCAAAAAGCTATAAAGGACAGTGTGCTAGCTGATCATCTTGCTCATCAAGCTGTAGAAGACTATCAGTCCATGAAGTTTGAATTCCAGGATGAAGACATCATGACATTAGACAACTGCGAAGAAATCAGGCCATATGACGGACCTGAACAAGAATCCCGATGGACCCTGTTCTTTGATGGAGCATCCAATGAACTTGGTAATGGCATCGGCGCTGTACTCATATCTCCGGAAGGGTGTCATACTCGCTTTACTGCCAGACTTTGCTTCAATTGTACAAACAACATGGCGGAATACGAAGCGTGCATATTTGGTCTCAGAGCTGCCATAGACTCGGGAATCAAATATTTAGATGTGTTTGGAGATTCAACTTTGGTCATCAGTCAGATCAAAGGGGAATGGGACACTAAGCACCCAAACCTTATCCCTTACAAAGAACATGTTTTGACATTGCAATACATTTTGAAAAGATTACCTTCGAGCATTTCCCGCGAGAAGAAAATCAGCTAGCAGACACTCTAGCCACAGTGTCATCTATGTTTAAACTTAATTAGGATAACGAGGCTCCCCAAATCACCATCGAACGAATGGAAGAACCGACGCACTGTCACGAGATTAATACTGAAGAAGTAGTGGACCAGCCTTGGTTTCACGAAGTCAAAAGGTATCTCGAGGCTCAAGAATATCCAGAAGGATCTTCAATCAATGATAAAAAGTTCTTAAGGAGATTCTCTGCTAAGTTCTTCCTTAATAATGGCATCCTGTACAAACGCAATCATGACTCCATTTTGCTTCGGTGCGTGGATAAGGTTGAATCTGAAAAGATCATGGCTGAATTACATGAAGGAACTTTTGGCACCCACTCTAGTGGGCATACGATGGTGAAGAAATCCTACGGGCAGGCTATTATTGGTTTACCATGGAAGCAGATTGCTATCAACACTCTTGGACCTGTCATAAATGCCAAATTTATGCTGACAAGGTGAACGTACCTCCGGTTCCTCTGAACTTCTTGACGGCTCCTTGGCCCTTTGCTATGTGGGGAGTTGATATGATCGGAGAGATCAAGCCGACAGCCTCCAATGGACACCACTTCATCCTAGTGGCCATTGACTATTTTACAAAGTGGGTCGAAGTAGCTTCCTTCGCTTTCGTTACCAAGAATGTTGTTGCTCGCTTCATCAAGCAAAACCTTATTTTCTGATACGGTATCCCAGAAAGGATCATCACCGACAATGGTAAAAATATCAATAACACTATGATCACCGCCTTGTGCGAGCAATTCAAGATTCAACATCACAATTCTTCTCCCTATCGGCCAAAGATGAATGGTGTTGTCGAAGCTGCAAATAAAAACATTAAGAAGATCATATAGAAAATGACAGTCACATACAAAGACTAGCATGAGATGTTACCATTCGCTCCCCACGAGTACCGTACCACGGCTCGCACATCAACCGGGGCAACACCCTATTCTTTGGTTTACGGCACGGAGGTTTTTTTTCCTATTGAGGTTCAGACCCCCTCTCTGAGAATTATGAAGGATGCAGGATTGAATGAAAACGATTGGATCCAAACTCGACTTGATCAACTAAACTTAATTGATGAAAAGAGACTTACTGTTGTTTGCCATGGTCAGATGTATCAAAAAAAAATGATCAATGTTTTCAACAAGAAAGTCAAACGCCAAGTATATCAAGTTGGGGACCTAGTGATCAAACTATCATTTTGCCATAAAGTGATCCCAGGGGCAAATGGACTCCTACCTATGAAGGACCATTTGTAATCAAAAACATATTCTCCGGTGGGGAAATGATCTTGACCACCATGGATGGCGACGACCTGCCACACCCTGCGAACGCGGATATAGTCAAAAGATACTACGCATAAGAGACCCGCTAGGTTGACACATCTAGGAAAAACAAGGGGCATCCCGGTAAACCAAAAGGTTCGGGAAAAAATTAGGGATAAAATATAAAAAAAATTGTACACCCGGCAAGTTGAAAACCCGAAAGGGCGACTTGGGCAAAAAAGGGTTTCCCGGTGGACTGAAAACCCGAAAGGGCGGTCCAGGAAAAAGTTAGGGAATTAAATCGTATTACTATGTACCGTCGGATCACTTAACAGACGACCTTTGACTTCCACTGACAAACTCAGAGTTTCTGATCAATTCAATCATCTTTGGATGAAGCAACAAATATACAAGATATTCAGAGATATGAAGGCTATAGCAGAATGGGAACCCCATGGGGTTATTACACATAGCTATCTTTCTTTGTATAAATTTTTCTTGTTGTACGACAACATTCTCTTACTAGAATGTTTGTCCCCTTTGTACAAAATATTTATTCAAAGTCAATACAAAGATATCCCTTTAAAAGTGCAAAAACTATTTGTCTTTTTTCTTTACGCTTGTGTTTTGTTTGCAAAAAATGTCCAATGATTCATTGATGAACATATGCATTTGAACATGATTGCTGTTTAAAAATAAACAAAATGAGGAAGACAATTACTGATAGGTTGAAAGAACAGGAAAACGTCTCTAGGCTATTCCATAAGTGATCCCCTACAGTACGTCATTTAAATCCCTAGCGGAACAAAACTTCAAGTTTTTAATCCCCAGTAGAAATCATCAATTTTCTCAGGATTCCCCAAGCAGATCCTACAAGCAGTACATGGCATTACCCTCACAACATAATTTACTTCTCTCAACAAAATTTCACCAATACTTTAACTTCAAGACCTGAAAATTCACATATCCTCAGTAGCATTCAGGGATTTATTTTCCTCAATAAAACATCAATACAACAAATCAGCTTACATGCGCATATATTGCATCCATATATCATAAACATTGATAAAGCAAATACATCGCATCATACATTTCATGCAACATAACTTTATGTTTTAGCTAACATTTTACTCTTTTCAGGATAAGATTAACAATTACCATTAACAATATGCAATCTTGATACAGTTCGGATACGCTCCAGACACGGATGCCATTCTGATACTCATTCAAATACAACTTTCAAATACAGTATAGATACGCTCCAGACACGAATGCCATTCTGATACTCATTCAAATACAACTTTCAGATACAGTACATATACACTCCAGACACGGACGCCATTCTGATACTCATTTAGATTCAACTTTTAGATACAACATAGATACGCTCCATACACGGATGCCATTCTGATACTCATTCAGATTCAACTCATGATATAGTTTGGATATGCTCCAAAAATGGATGCCATTCTGATACTCATTCAGATTCAACTCATGATACAGTTCGGATACGCTCTAGACATGGATGCCATTCTGATACTCATTCAGATTCAACTCTTGATATAGTTCGGATACTATCCAGACACGGATGCCATTCTGATTCTCATTCAGATACAACTTTCAGATATAGTACAGATACGCTCCAGACGCGGATGCCATTCTGATACTCATCCAGATTCAACTTCTAGATACATCACGGATACGCTCCAGACGCGGATGCCATTCTAATACTCATTCAGATTCAACTCATGGTACAGTACGGATACGCTCCAGAATTGGATGCCATTCTAATACTCATTCAGATTCACCTTTCAGATACAATACGGATATGATCCATACATGGATGCCATTCTGATACTTGTTCAGATACAACCTTTCAGATACAGTTTAGATACGCTCCAGACATGGACTCCGTTCTGATACTCATTCTTTCAGCTTACCACTTACAATTCAACAAACATTCTTGGATGGCATCTACAAGCCCATCTCCAACAAGATTCTATCACCTCTCCAAATGGCATCTGTAAGCCCATTCCTTCTATTATCACATCATCAAGTGCAAATTTATGGGCACTCTAGTCTCCAATCATTCTTTCACCTTCGAGTCACGAACGACAAAACTCACCAATCTAACTCTTCAGGTTTAAGATGATTGAACAGGGGCAGTTGTTGTACCCCAAAATTTTCCCTCTCATTTATCAAGATTATTCTCACAAGATCTCTCTGACTCAAGACTAGATTAGGGTTTGACCAGCTCAAGACATCTCATCATGCACTGATGACCCAAAATTAGGGTTTGAGATTGTACAAGGATTTTTGGACTATCAATGCTTCATATGACTTTCAAACATCATTATGGACCCCTAAGATTAGTCATGACAAGTTTCAAGCCTTGAATCACATTTTTTATCAATCAATTGGACAATTGAGCTAAAAATCAAATGTATTGGGGGAAAAGTCAACCATGGCCAATTTACGGTCAAACTTCATAATTTTTTATCCACATCAACATTTTAGAGTCATATATATCATTTGATCAAGTTTGGACCACAACTCCTCAAGAAATTTGATCAAATCATCAAAAGGGCAAAATGGTCAAAATTAGGGTTTTGATTGAGAAATGGCAATTTCTGATTTTTGACCTAGAAAATGACCAATTGGTTTGAAGAATGATTCCAAGGGCTCAATTGCATCATCATGACCTAATGACATGGTTCAAAACATTGCAAATCCATTGGATTGACAGATGAAATTTGCAGTCAACTGATCAAAAGTCAACTGTATACTGAAAAGTCAAACTTTGACTTTTTGTTCAAAATCAAATTCCAAGGATCACAATTCATCAAAACATGTAAAAATGTAAAACTTTTTCATCAGTAATTCAAAGATTGAAGATTTGGTTTTGAAATTTGAAATTTTCTTAACTTAGAAATTATTCTAAGTATAGAAAATTTCTTATTTTTTCTCAACTTTAAGCCAATTTTTCACCATGATACAAGATGATTCAAAGAAAGTTCCCAACATGAAATTTGTAGATCTCCAATATACAACTTTGCTTCACACATTTTCTCCTAAAGATAAGTGGATCTCAAGATATAATTTTGTGAATACATGCCCATGAACTAAAATAACTTAGTGAAATTTTGCCCTAATTTAGGGAGGTTTTTGACCTAACTTCATGGTAACTTTTCACCTAGTTCCAAGAGGAATGTTTAAATGCATTTCAAAGATGAGTTATAGAGAACATTGAAAGATTTCTAAAATGTCCAAGAACTCCTTGAGATCATTTTTGAGTAGGGAGAATCGAAGAGATGAAGTTGGAAATTTCTCACTTTGATTTCAAGTCATTCCATGAAGAACAAAATTCAAATCTGAACCTATGCTGCCTAATCCTTGCTTTACAGGTCTTAAACTTTTTTCTCACTTCATAATTTAATGCTTACACGGATGATGAATCCTAAATTCAAGCACAAGAGTCTTTGTCCAAGCTTTAATTCCATAAATGGCACAAAGTTGCCATTGCCATTTTAGAAAAGCATAACTTTTGCAACTTTTCACTCCTTGAGCCTTGCATCTGTTTTTTTGCACACAAAAGTCCTATAAATCAAAAGCAAGTTGTCTAGGACTTGTACCAACTCCAAGCAGGCCTGTACAAGCATGTAGGGACTTGTCTCCTCACTTTGCTTCAAAAGCAAGTAAAAGTGCAAAAAGCCTATAACTCAAAAATCTATTGAGGAGATGACTTAAAACCTTCTTTATACTTATACACAAACAGGTTGCAACCTAACACACGATTTCTCAAGGCCTGAAACTCTCTAAAACTCCCTATCACCAAAAACTTGTCAAAAACTTGCAGTTTGAGACCAAGCATAGCAATCCAAAAATCTACTTGTGCGTTTCAAGTTCTAATCACCCAAACACTTAACCTACCTCATATATAAGTGTTCCAGACCATCATATCTTCACTGTAACTCCTCCTCATCCATCTGCCATTTTTATTTTTAAAGCTTGCAGGTTGACTTGGATAGAGAGATTCAGGCACTTCCAAAGCAAGGTAAGGATTGGAACACACTCAGGGAGGTTCAGGCAAGCTAAAGGAATCTTCAGGCCTTCATAAAACTCACTCAAACTCCATTCACGATCTCAGCTGAAAGAGGTAAGAACTCCAACTTCTATCTCTTCATACAGGCATCTATTGGTCACGATTTGTGAAGATAAAATATAGATATCCTTGTGCTAAAACCAACCATGTTCATAAATTTCATTTATATTCATTGTGTATAGAGAATTTTAGAGTTCAAATTTCTCTAAAAATTAGGTTTAAAATTAGGGCCTTTGAAATTAGTTTTGATCATTGAGTTTTAGTTTACATGAGTTACATAGTTGAAATCGTGGGAAAGAGTATTATCATTTTCATGTTGGAAGTTTCCATTTTCATGGAGAAATGAGAAAGATACAGAGGTTCTGGCTAGCTTGAGGAAGAAGATGAAGTACAGGGCAAGGAGGCATTATGTGTTATGTATTTTTTATTTCATATGAACTAACTGATGTACAGCCACCCCAGTGACAAGGCAGCGTGCTGAGAATGCCAAGGTCATGGGTTCGAGCCTTGGTGCCTGCCTTTTGCATATTTTCTCTTTTTTTTGCCATTTCTCTCATTTTTGCACCGCTGGGCTTTGTTCCATTGGGCTTCATTTTTTTTCTAGTGTCTACATCCTGTTTACTCAGGATACCCCCTGGCCCATGCATTTTATTTATTTGTTTTTATTTTCATTTTTATTTTATTAAATATTTTCTTTAACATAAAAAATCATTAAAAAATATAAAAATGATAAATATTGCATTTTGATTTATTTTATTTTATTTTCACATAAAAAATATATTTTTATTTTATTATATACTATTTATTTTTATTAAATAAACTTGTAAAAATAAAATAGACTTAGATATATTTTTATTCCTTTTTATTCATACTTGTAAATATTTATTTTGACATATAAAAAGACTAAATTTTTCATAAATATTATTTATTATTTTAAGATAAAAAATACACAAAAATAATACTTAAAGAACTTTATTTTCTTTTTAAATTAGAAATTAGGGTTAACCACTTTTTTTCAAGAAATAATTTCCTTTTTAATATTATTAGGTTTAATTCAAAACTCTTTTGCATATGAAAAACAAAGCAAATTACTTTTTCTTGCATATACATAACATTGCATATTTAAATTATATTGTATATTGTTTATTCAAATACTTGTACAAATTCGATTTGGTTGTAATAAATTAAATTAGGTTTACATTATTGCAAATCCCCATTCATAATTTGTATACCCCCCTCCCATAAAATGTTGTAATAGCGTAGTAATCTTTAAATTACGCAATTTACAGCTTTTTATATACCATGCTAGTAATTAGGGTTTGAATGGCAAAATCAAAACAAATCAAATAGAAAACCCTAATCCAAGACAAAATCAATCATGAAAATAACACACTTGCACACAAGCACCCTTAGGGTTACTCCACTTGGTTGCCTTACATAAAAAATGGCCATATTACGCATGCGAAGTATCTTGGCAAAAACAAACAAGTATAAGATTATAGTCCCTCGATGACACTATTCAAAGTTGCCTTATAAAATGATCTTGGTCCCTCAAAAATGCTAAGATACTTTGCAACATTGCTAATCATGGTTATACGATGACCCACACCTGTGCCGTTTACATCCAAAGACAGGGTTGCTTACCAAATCAATGGTAAGACAACAGTATCAAAGGAAAAGAAAATGAACAAGAAATACATTTGAGTAGGTAGATTACTTTTTGTTACTTGCTCCTTTTCAAACAAATCTCCTTGCTATTTTCAAAACAAACACACACATTTCAAAACATCTTACAAATATTGAAAACATTTTCAAAAAGACAAACATCTTTGTTTACATTCTTACGAACGAGAATCATTACAAATATTGCCTAAACAATGGCCTCTTTTACAAAATACTTTCAAAACCACACAAAGCACAATTTAAAAAAAAAAACAAGTGATCTAGCAAGTAACTAAGAGCCCATGGAAAACCATGGATGAAAAGGGTGCTAATACCTTCCCTTTTCATAATCTACCCCCCGAACTCAAGAAACAATCTCAAAGGTCTTTCCTGTGCTTTTTCACCTTTCCTTTTTGGATAAAAGAAAAGTCGGTGGTGACTCTTGCTAACGACAACATTTGCAATAAAATGCAAAACCCTCAAATCAGTTCTCCCACCGTATCATAGATGCAAAAACATCCATGATTCATTAATGACATATGAGAATGAAGTGACAACCCTCACAAATGGACCGTTGTGCCTCAGGTAAGACACTAGGTTTTAAAAGTCTAAATTGTTTAAATATTACAAGCCTGAAAACATTAAAAGACAATTACTCTTGAATAAAAGTAATAGGAATGAAATCTTTGGCCTCCCAATTGTTGAGCCATCCGCCGATGGTTGGGAAAATCCATTCATCCATATCACAGCTGCCATCATTGTCTTCTACTGCATTGACTCCCTGATTGCTGATACACAGAGGTGGTCCCCCAATGCGAGAATGTCGAACAGCTTTTTGGGTCTCTGTAGTGAATCCCAAACCAAATTTATCAGACTTGTAGGGAATATCCGGAAGCTGACCCCAGATGGTACACCCTCCTTCTTCAACTACTGCTCTAACATCTTTCAAAAAGGCCATCTTTAGTGGAGGTCTGATAATATTCGGGACTTTAGGAGTAGACTTGGTTGCCGCGACTGTTTCTGGAACCTCCTCAAAGTTCTGACACGGAGACTCGATGAATTCACCATCCATTTCAACATACCTGAAAGAGTTCAGGTGGATAACCATGTACTCCTCCTCTCCGTGAACTGTGACAATTTTTCCTTTGATCGGGTATTTTAGCATTTGGTGCAGGGTAGAAGTGACGGCACCAGCACCATGGATCCAGGGTCAACCCAATAGACAAGATTATGAAGGACGGATGTCTATCACATAGAAAGTTGAGACAAAAGTCTGAGTTCCAATTTTTATGGGGATACTAACTTCTCTGTGCACTGTCCTCTTTGAACCATCAAAGGCCCTTACTATGATATTGTTAGGCTTTAAGGTGAGCCCCTCGCAGTCCAGTCGGTCGAGAGCATTTTTGGGCAAGATATTCAATGATGAGTCGGTATCCACCAGAACATGGGCAAGTGTGGTGCCCCTGCATTCAATGGAAACATGCAAGGCATCATTGTGCTTCCTTCCCTTAGAAGTTAAATCAGCGTCAGAAAAGCCCAATCTGTTATCAGCAGTTAGACTGGCCACACAATTTTCAAATTGGTCGATGGAGGTCTCTTGGGGCACGTGGGCGGTCTTAAGAAACTTTACCAAGGCTTTGGCGTGTTCCTCAGAACACAAAAGTAAAGACAACAATGATATCTTCGAGGGGGTCTTCCCCAACTGTTCTACAATGTTGTAGTAACTTTTCTTGACTATCTTCAGTATTTCTTCTATCTCCTTTCTAGAAGCTTCAAGGATGATCTCGGAATGCTCTTTTGCTTGGAAAGGCTCATTCAAAACCTCTTTGCACCTTGTCTCGGTAACAGGGATAACAGTAGGAGCATCCCTGGGAGTGTCGGTAGGAGTGGCAGTAGGAATGATCACAGGAGTAACAACGATCTTTGGAGAAATCTCGGGTGAGAAGACTCTTCCACTTATTGTTATCTTACTAGTCCCAATGATATTACCGATGTCGGGATCAATATCTCTCGCAACTTCGTCTTTGGCAGCCAACTAATCTTGCTTGACGCCATAGTAATAAACGTCGTCCCCATAACTCCAGGGAACAGCTTTATCCGAAGAGTATGATATTGGTCTTGGCATAGTGATGATTAAAGGTGCAGACCTTGGAACAGATGTAATCCTGACGGGTCTTTTGGTGGAGACCTCGGGAGGATTGTCGAAAATGGTGATTATCGAGACATCTTGATAGGAACTTCTGGTAAGAGGAACCTTTTCAAATAATATTTCTTTGCTAGTCATTAGGCACTGGACACCTATCTTCAGTAATAAACCGTCGTTCGGTAGAGACTTGCATAAGTGACAATTTTTATTGCAACCCGGGAATAGACCGGATTGCAGTAGATTCTGTTTAATGGTCAATAGAGGAGTAATTAAGTCATTCACAGAGGATACAAAATGATCATCATCAATGGCGTTGATACCTTGGCCATGTCTGGGCATCGGCACCGTTATCACATTAGGCGTTTTTGGGGGATCAAACTCAATCTCCTTCGCATCGATAAGGTCTTGCACCTTATTCTTTAAGGCCCAACAGTCGTTTGTATCGTGCCCCGGGATTTCAGAATGGTAGGCACATCGAGCGTTTGGTTGTAGCGAGGAGAAGCAGTATTGGGGTTCTTGGGACCTTCTTTTAAAGTTTCCAGATTGGTCTTCAGAAGGTGTGGCAGAACTTGAGACATGGTCATGTTGATCCGGGTAAATCGTCTCATGGGCGCTTCTGGCTTGTGCTGATAATTTCGCTGCTGATTTGGCACAAGATTAGAAATCATAACTGCCCCTACCACCGGGCGACGGTCAGTTTTGTTTTGATTCCTATAGTTATATGCAGCATTGATCTCCTTCTTTCCAACAAAGGGCTTCTTCATCATGCTCGAGGATGCATCTCTTTAAATTTTTCCGCTTTTTATACCGGCTTCGACCCGCTCATTAGTCATGATTAATTCAGTAAATCCAGTTGAGGAACTCCCAATCAGGTGGTTGAAGAATGGTCCTAACAAGGTGCCTAGGAACATATTCACTAATTATATGTCAGATAGAGGGGGCTGGACTCTTCCTGCGAGATCCCTCCATTTTTGAGCATAGGTTTTGAAACCTTCACCTGTTCCCATAGACATGCCTTGCAATTGCGTCCTAGTTGGAGCTAAATCAGCATCGTATTGATATTGTTTGTAGAAAGCGGCGTCCAAATCCTCCCAATTGCGAACATTGGTTCCTTCCAATTGATAGAACCAATCCAACTGCATCCTAGATAAGCTCTCTTGGAAGAAATGCACCCACAGATTCTTGTCAACCATATGGGGTTGAATGTTTCTGACTAATGACCTTAGATGTAGCTTTGGGCAAGAGACACCGTCGTATTTGGCAGGCGCGGGTCAATTTTACAGTCATCGAAAGCAACTTATGAGACGCTTTAGCAATTTTTGTAAGGGACTAGATCGTTTTATCGAAGGAAACGTCGAGGGTCATCAAGGGACTACGATCTTTTTTATTGATGGTCTTTACTAAAGCGCCCATATTCGAGGGACATGACTGTATTTCTGAGGCAATGAGTGAGGTTACCCTAGAGGTGCGCGTGTGAAAATTGTTTTTGATTCAAGATAATTTTATCTTTGAAATTAGGTTATCTAGCAATTGATTTTAAAATCTTTCCATACACGCCTAATTACTATACAGTAATAAGTAAAATAGTAAAATGCGGAAATTGAAATTCTACGCTATTACAGAGCTTCGGGAATGGGGGTACAAATTAATGAATAGGGGTGATAGTAAGAAATAAATATTTAAATCACACAATACAAGTCCAAACCGTTAAATAATTATTTAAGTTAAAACTTTTTTCATTTGATAAAATTAATTAATGATTTAATTAATAATGTCAAACAAAAATTATTTTAAAGTTAATAATTATTTAAAACAAATATTAACCTATTTTCAATTCTAAATATATACTGAAATATAAAACAAAAATCAAATAATAAAAAATAATAAAAAGAAAAAATATAACGGCAAAGTTTAGAAATGGGCCTGTATTGGAGCAAAACTGGATGTGTAGAAGTCAACAGGCCCAATGCTTCTGGCTGATCAAGTGCAACAGTCCCCTGAAGGTACACCATGGGTGTGCATCTATGGTGCGCTTAAGAGTATGGATAAGTGATGAAATGGAAACAGATGGAGGGATGATGAGGGTACACGAATGACTAACATGGGGATGCACACATATGATAACTCAGGATGATTAAAGAGGTGGTGACAAGTGTCACCACCGGATTGGGCCAAGGTGTGATTAACAAACAAAACAAAATTAATTAAGCTGGAAACAAAAACCTCATAATTCATATTTCTTTCTCTCTCTTAACACGCTGCTCTCTCTTCTCTCTTGTTAGGAGCCTTCACCGGAGAAGACCACCTGGACGCACCGGAAATCGCCTTATGACGGTGACCGCGGTGGCGTGACTCCAAACGCTATTTTTCTTACATCAATCTGATCATCTCCTCTCCCTAATTACTAATCTATGGTTAATTTTTGTAGATTCTCACTCTAAAGCCCTAGATCTAAAGAGGGGTGGACGGAAACCCTAAGTCAAAGATATAGCAAACAACGATGATTTATGATGAAGCATGCAAAATGGAAACACAAAACGTAAGAAAAAGGGAGAACGGATGTCGTGTTCTCCAAATCTGTGAGCTTCAAACCTTTCTGAAATCCGTGCTTCTGATATTTATCTGACTCTCTTTCTCTTCTTCTGAATATGTTGGGATGATTGTTGGGTAGGATAACAATGAGGATTAGTGTTTGGCATTTTCCTATCTCTCTGAGTTATTTGTTCATTGTGGGTTTTTGGTAGTGATATTTGGTGACAATATTTTTTGATGTTGTAACCTTTGTTGGCTGATTTATTGGTTCTAGTTTTTTGATGTTTTGATGGTTTTACAGTGATGGTCTTTTTTTCTTCTGGCTTTTGATATTTGAAAATTTGTGGCTTTTGGTTTCTGGCTTTTTAATCTTTGTTGGTTCTTTTGGCTTCTGGTTTTGTGATGTTTTGATGGTTTTACAATAATGGTCTTTGTGATGTTTTGATGGTTTTACAGTGATGGTCTTTGTGATGTTTTGATGGTTCTGTTGGCTTCTGATCAGTGAGGTTTGGTTTCTGGTATTGTTTGTGTTATTTGCTAGTTCTGTTTTTTGTGATATCTGATGGTTCTCTCTTTTTTTTGTTCAAAATCCTCTTCCCTTTTATAAAACAGTCATCCTTCTTATTATCAGATTAGGGTGAAAATAGGAGGGAAAAACTTGTGAATTTGGACAGTTTTGGTTTTTCTAGCTTTGGGCTTTAGAGTGCAGATTAAATTATGTCCATTTTGGTGAAAGTTTGGGCAGGTTTTTGGACTGTAATGCAGGTTGGTTTGCCGGTTGCTTTGGGTTGGTTTGCAGGGCTGGAAATTTGTTTGTATGTGCACAGCAACTTTGCACAATTTTGGAATTGATTCTATGGCCTAGGTGATATCCTCCCAACTCTACTTCTTTCCTATTTCATTTTTCTATGAAACAAAAGCTATATCTGGCTAATATATTCTGAAGGGTTTGTGATAATTTAGGAAAATGATGATATCTTGGGTTTTGGCCATTAGCTTGCATATTGTTTGTTTTGTTCTGTTGTATACATGTATTTTTGCCTTTGTTTATTGTGCTTCTATTTTGCATCTGGTGTAGGCTTGCCCCTTTTTTGTATGTGATTGATGTTGCTTGCAGCCTGTTGCCTTTGTTACAGTTTGGGAAGCAGCTTGCCATTTGCTTGAATCCTGTTGTTTTGTTTTGTTGCTTGTTTGAACTGTTGGCATAGTTTGACTTGTGCATTTTTCTGCTTCTATTTACAGCCTGTTGCTTTATTTCCTTTTTGTGAACCAAGAAAGGTGATCCTTTTTTGTGATTTGCAATTGGGAAGAGAGATGATGATAGACCAAAAAATATTATTCCTAAAAGCAAACCCTTGTGATGAAAGTCATTCTTGCTTGGATTTTTCAATGTTAATTGTTTGCTAATGTTTTTTTCCTTTCTTTTGTTACATGTACAAACAATTGAATGGCAAGCAAGACAAGATGAAGAGAAGACCATGGCTAGCAATGAGGAATTTCTTGAAGATGAAGAAAAGAGTCTTGAAGAAAAATCATTTCTTTCCTTGTAAATTTAACTTGTATTTCACTTGTAATCCATTTGTAATTTACTTTGCGAATGATCCACAAAATGTAATGAACACAAAACTTGAGTAAAATATGTAAATAGTGAAATTTGTTGTACAGAACTTTGAGTTTTAGTTTAAACTTTGCAATTCTTGATTGAACATTTTGAATAAAACATCTTGGCTTGGTAACTTTCATTTTAAGCAAACACAATATGATAGGATAAATCATGTATTTTGCACTCTTAAACAAAATAAATGTTTAAGAGCTCAAACCCAATTGATTAATTGAACCCACAATCATGATTGTTTAAAATGATAATCTTAAATTTTACATCTTATCCAAACAGAACATGCTCCCAAGATTAATATCAACCCTCAGAATATTGTGGTTAATCACACAAATGCCTTTTCAGTTATCTGGGACATGGATTGGGCAAACTTGCAATATGAGGTTTGAAAACTGACTTAAACAAATTTGAGGAGACATGGTGACTTATTTGAAACCTTGACTACTCAATTTCCTTTGAGAAGTGCAAAACCCTAATTCCTGACTGGTTTCCTAGGAAGAGCATCTGCTTAATCAACTTTTGAGCCAAATTGAGTGTTTGAGAAACCCTGGGATAGCATCTTGAGTGAAAAATGGGAGGGAAAATTTTGGGGTACAACACAACCCATTATGGATAACATGTAACAGCTAAGAAACCGGCGTTGAACTGTTTCATGACTTCAGCCTTGATCTTTTCTGACATCTCTGGCCGCATACGACGAACCTTCTATTTCACTGGAGGGCAGTCTTCTTTTGTCGGTAGGCAATGAACCATAATATCAATGTCAATTCTCGGCATGTCTTTGTATGACCAGGAAAAGATCTCAACATAATCATGTAACATCTGAATTAAACGCTTTTTGACACTATGCTCCAGATCGGCACCTATCTTGACTTCCTTCTTATCCTTTTCAGTATCCAAGTTTATTGTCTCAACCGGCTCTTCATGAGGTTGTATTACCCTTTCCTCCTGTTGTAACAGTCTGGCAAGTTCTCCTGGTACTTCACAATCTTCCTCACCTTCGTCCTCGTCTTGGTAGATCGGATTTTCAAAGTCATAATTGGTAATAGTAGAACCGTTATCAATGGGATCCAGGGTGGATGTGGATCTGCAGTTTGATATGTGGGTGTGTGTAAGAGAGCATAGCTATTTTTGATAAAATAAAAGCAGAAAAGAAAGACAGAGAGCGTAAAATTTGCATGCAAAACGTCCAATGATTTATTAATGACATATGAAGATGGAATAATAACCCTTACAAATAGACCATTGTGCCTCGGGTAAGACACAAGGCTTTAGAGTTTCAATTGTTCAAATATTACATATCCCAAAAAACTAAAAGACAATTACTCTTGAATAAAAGTAATAGGAACAAAATCTTTTCCCTCTCAATTGTTGAGTCCACCGCTGATAGTTGGAAATATCCACTTGTCCATGTCACAGCCGCTATCACTGTCTTCCAATGTATTGACTCCATGGTTGCTGATGCATAGTGATGGTCCCCTGACGCGAGCACGACGAACGACTCTTTAGGCCCCTGAAGTAAAACCAAAACCAAACTTGTCAGATTTTTAGGGAACATCCGGAAGTTGGCCCCAAATGATACACCCACCTTCTTCAACTACTGCTTTGGCATCCTTCAGAGAAGCCATCTTCAATGGAGGTCTGGTAATCTTCGGGACATTGGTAGCAGTCTTGGTTGCAGCAATTGTCTGATGAACCTCCTCAAAGTTCTGGAAAGGGATGAACTCGTCGTCCATCTCAACATACCTAAAAGAGTTCAGGTGGCTCACCATGTATTCTTCCTCGCCATGGACTATAATAATCTTTCCATTATCTGGGTACTTCAACATTTGATGCAGAGTAGAAGTAACAACACCGGCCCCATGGATCCAAGGGCGACCCAATAAGTAGGAGTAGGACGGGCATATATCCATCACGTAGAAAATGGAGTCAAAAGTCTAAGTACCAACTTTGATAGGGATGTCCACCTCCCCGTGCACCATTCTTTTGGAACCATCTAAGGCCCACCATAATATTATTGGGCTTCAGTGTGAGTCCTTCATAATCCATCCTATCCAAAGAATTCTTGGGTAAGACAGTCAATGATAAACCTGTATCCACCAGAACATGAGCTAGGGTAGTGCCCCTGCACTCAATGGAGACATGCAGGGTGTCATTATGCTTTCTTCCCCTGGATGTCAAATCTGCGTCAGAGAAACCCAGTCCATTGTCAGCTATCAGACTAGTAATGTAATTCTTGAATTGATCGACGTAGGTCTCTTGAGGCACATGGGCAAACTTCAGGAATTTTACCAAACCCTTGGCGTGGGCTTCAAAGCATTACAATAAGGCCATCATTGAGATTTTTTAAGGGGTCTGCCCTAACTTCTCCAAAATGTTGTAATCACTTTTCTTTATGATCTTTCGTATCTCTTTCATTTCTTTTTTAGAAGCCTCAGGAATGACTTCTTTGTGCGCCTTCGTCCGGACATGCTCAACCAGTACCTCTTTACCCCGAGTCTCAGTTAACTCAGTAGCAAGGATAACAGTAGGAGTAGCAATGGGAGTAGTAACAGGAGTAGCAGTAGGAGTGAAAATAGGAATAACCAAAGGAGTAGAAACAACCTTCAGAGAGATTTCGGGAGAGAAAACCCTTCCGCTTCTCATGATTTTACTGGTCCCGACGATGTTGTCGATGTCAGGATTAATATCTTCGGCAACCTTATCTTTAACATCCAATAGGTCTTGCTTGACATCGTGGTAGTAGACGCCAGCCCCATAATTCCAAGGAACAACTTTATAAGAGGAATATGGTGTCGGCCCAGGAAGGGTGATAATCAAGGGAGCAAACTTGGGAACGGATGTAATCCTGACGGGTCTTTTGGAGGAGACCCTGAGAGGATTATCGGAAATGGTAATTATTGATACATCTTCACATGAATTTCTTACAGGGGGAACTTTCTCAAACGTTATTTATTTGTTAATCGTCAGGCGCTGGAAACCCATCTTTAACAACAAACAACCATCTGGTAGAGACATACATAAGTGGCAACCCTCGCCATAGCCCGGAAATAAACCGGCTCGCAACAAATTCTTTTTAACAATCAGAAGAGGAGTTGCCAATTCATCTACAGAAGAAACAAACAGGTCGTCATCAACAGCATTGACACCCTGACCATGTTTGGGCATTGGCGCAGTTATTACATTAGGGGTCTCCGGAGGGTCAAACTCAATCTCTTTCGCCTTGATAAGAACCTGCACCTTATTTTTTAAAGCCCAACAATCATTTGTATCATGCCCCGGACTTTCGTAATGGTAGGCACATCGAGCATTTGGGTTGTAACAAGGAGATGCAGTATTTGGATTCTTAGGATCTTCCTTTAGAGTCACTAGATTGGACTTCAACAAGTTTGGAAAAACCTGGGATAAGGTCATTTTGATCCGGGTGAACTGTATTTGAGCGCATCCGGTATGCGCTGATTATTTTGTTGTTGGTTCGATGCAGGATTGGAATTCATAACAGCCCCTAGCGTCGGACTATGTTCAGTTTTGCTTTGATTTCTATGGCCATAAGCAGCATTGACCTCCTTCTTTCCAATGAAGGGTTTCTTTACTGTACTTGAAGATGCACCCCTTTGGATCTTACCACTCTTGATACCAACTTCTACCTGCTCACTAGTCAAGATCAACTCAGTAAACCCAGCTGAAGAGCTTCCAATCAGATGGTTGAAAAATGGACCAGACAACATGCCCAAGAACATGTCTACCATCTCTCTATCAGACATAGGAGGTTGGACTCTTCCCACAAGATCCCTTTATTTCTAGGCATAATCTTTGAAACCTTTGTCGAAACCCATAGACATACTTTGCAATTGTGTACGGGTTGGAGCGAGGTCAGCATTATATTGGTACTTCTTGTAAAAAGAAGAAGCCAGGTCTTCCCAATTACAAATGTTGGTTCCCTCCAGCTGATATAACCATTCCAACTACGTCCCTTACAAACTTTCCTGGAAGAAATGTATCCACAGATTCCTATCAGTAGTGTGTGGTTGAATCTTCCTGACATATGACCTTAAGTGCAACTTAGGACAAGAGACACCTTCATACTTAGAAAATGTGGGGACCTTGAATTTCTGCGGGATGACCACCCTTGATACCAGTCCTAGCTCTTCAAAATCCATCTCGGGTACCCTCTGAATCTCCATAGCATCGAGACGATCCTCCAGCTATTTGTATTTATCATCAACATGAGGATAATGTTCTTCAGAGTAATCATCCTCTTCCTCATCAGTCCCGGGGTTGTTGTTTTCTTCTGTTGGCTTCTCTTCTAGGTTGTCCCCCTCGTTTGACGGGGTTGTGAAATCTAGAGCTTGCTTAGCCGATCCTCTAAACCTTCTCCTTGATGATAAGATCTTTCAGATCTTCTTGCCCCTTAGCCAGAGCCGAGAACATTTGTTGGAATTGAGTATTTTGAGCTTGAAGGTCCTTTACTGTTTGTTCAAGAGCCATTTCTTTTGCTGAAATAAACAGCGAAAACAATAAGAAACCTGTCTCGAAATACCTGCTTATGTAACGATATGCATGTTAATGTTTATGCAGTGTTTTCAAGGACTTCGGGAAATTTAAAATTGCGAGCCAAAGTGAAACAAAGATTTTATTAATAATATTCAAATTACAATTGCCTCTTAGGCTTGCAATTGAAAATGAAAAAAAACCCTTAAAATCTAAGAATCAAATCTCCCATGGGCGCTTCCTCTTCGTGCCGAGGTAGACATTAAGACTCTCTTTTTTGTGAAGTTGCTTCGTGAGCTCTAACACTTTCTTCTCGCTGGTGTAGAATTGATATCTAAAGGTATCTCGTTCTTCCTTCAGCTGAATCCAAGACCTCTGTAGCTCTTCAAGATCAGTGGGCATATAAGGATGGGGAACCGTATAAGGAACATCTTCTTCAGTGACAGGTTCCACGATCACTGGTAAGATGGTTGTATATGGCATCATAAGGTTTTGGGATAGAACTCGTACCCACTTGAGATATGGCTCCATAGGAATAGAATTCTTATATCCCAACGTCTTGCTATCCACCTTATTTACCATCCCAAGCTTGTATGAACCTTTGACAATACCCTTAAACATCATCCTCGTAGTTGAACATAATGCCTTGGATAAGCATATCATGTGGACCATCCCTCCGAGCATAGCCGAACTGTCGTAGAGCCAGGGAAGCATTATAAGTGATATCTCCCCTAATACCGAGGAGTGGGACATTATGTAATTCCCCACAACGGTCAATGATAGAAATATCTTCCATAGGCCGGGAGTACCAAAGAATATCCGAGTGAGAAAGAGACATTATCCTTTGTGACCAACCCAAACCTTGTTCATTCTTCAATACTGATTGAGGAAGGTGTGAAATAAACCACCTAGACAGCAATGGCATGCAACACATAAGAACCCCTCTTCTCTTCATGGTACGAGTGTGAAGGGAATGCAAGATATCTCCGAGCAAATTAGGCACAGGGTTACGGGAGAGAAAGACCTTGACAGCATTCATATCTCTGAGTAAGTCCAGATTAGGGAACACTACTAACCCGTAGATTAGAAGAGCTAGGACTTCTTCCAAAGCTTTGAAATCCAAATCATCCCAAAACAATTGAGCCTTTTCTAACAGAAACTTGACTAGGAAACCCTTAACCCCGCTTCTTGTTTCCTAGTTGGATATAACGTCAGACCGTTTCAGATGCAAGGCTGCTGCAATGACCTCTGGCTTTGGAGCCTCCTCTAAACCGGTGAAAGGCATTTGATCCAGAATGGGTACACCCGATATTTGAGAGAATTCTTCCATGGTGGGTACCAACTGATAATCGGGAAATGTGAAGCAATGGTGTTCGGGGTCAAAGAACTGAAAGAGTACCCCCATCATCTTCTCATCAAAGCTTGAGGTAACCAGGTTGAGAAGTCGACCCTATTTCTTGGTGAACGAGGAAGTCTCAGGAACCCTTGATACTAGCTCTTTGAGTTAGGGAGGTATTCTCACAAAGCTGATTCAGATGGTGTATCTACGAACAGAACAAAGATAAATTCCTTTGGTCCTTGAAATGGTTAGTGAAATGAATATGGATGTGATGATGCATGATGTTATGTTTGAACAATCTAATCACACATAAGCACACACAAGACCTTAGTTTTAGTCTTGCATGGGGTTTATAGGAAAATACCCTCTTGAAGTATAGTTGGTTCAACCTTTCTTAGAAAAGTAACCAGGTTCTAAGGAGTCTCAATATCATCGATATTTCTTTATCAAGCATTGTTTCAGCTCATGCAATCTTTTCTTGTGGCTGAAATAGCCCGAAAGTCCGATCTCAATGAGTGAAGCATCGAGTATCAACCAATCCTCAGCTTTATACCGAGGTCGGCTATCTCACTACTTTCTAATGGCCAAGTTTGTTCAACTAAGGTTCTAAGGTATGATAGTGCTTTATGACACCACGTAGCAGCCCCGTATTCTCCTCGATTTAACACAAGGGATACCGGTACCAATAAATGTATCACACTAACGCAGCTATCATTTCAACCATATCGGTTTACATCGACAATCTCCATGATCTATTGCTGCTTACCTAAAAATATGCCCCAGATCCGGGTGTAGGATCTTTACAAGTAAACCCAAACAAGCCCTCAAAAGTAAAGCATACAAAACACAAAATGTAAAGCAATTTAAAAATGAACTAAACTCTAAGGTAACCCTACTTTATAAGCAATCTCCTCAGCAAAGTCACCAGTTTTGTAATACAGTGGCAGAACCGACTGTTATACTGGTTTTGCGTTTGTATTCGCAAATGTTGCGGTAAGCAAGAGTCGCCATCACTTTTCTTTTATCCAACAAAGGAATGGGTGAAAAGAACATAAAAAGACCTTTCGAGAGTTTTCTGAGTAAGAGGGGTAGATTATAGAAAGGGAAGGTGTTAGCACCCTTTTCATCCGTAGTTTTCTACGGGATCTTAGATGCTTAGCTCATTTTTGAAATACCTTGTGCTTTTGTGTGTTTTGAAAAGTATTTTAGAAAGTGCCTTAGTGCGGAGATTTGCTTTATGATAACTCTTACATCAGTCCTCAAGAGTGTTGATAAAGCGTTTTTGAAAATGTTTTTGAAAGTTGTTTTGTGTAAATGTAAAAATTTGTTTTTGAGCATAGCATCTAAGAACTATCTACTTTACTCAAAAGGTTCGTTCTTTTCCTCCTTTCCTTTAGACAGTTCTATCCTACTATTAGCGAGTAGGTATCCCTAGTCATTTGGATGTTTGGGGGACATTCGAAGGGACGTTTATAGTTAGGAATGGTAACTTGGGAAGAAATCTTAGTAACTACCCTAGGGATTTAAGATCATTTTTACCGAGGAAACATCGAGAGGGTCATCGAGGGACTTATGATCTTTAAACCGGAGGGTAGCCACTAAAATCTCTCACATTTCGAGAGATATGACTGTTTTTCCGAAGGCAACCAAAGTGGGAATACTCTAGAGGTGTATATGTGCAATTGTGTTGTATTCAGTTATTTTTGTCTTTGCATTAGGTTTGCTAGCATTTTGTTTTTGTTCTTTCCATACAATCCTAATTAGCATACATTTAGACAGTTAATATATGTGCAGGAATTTAAAGTGCGGAAATTAAATCCTACGCTATTACATCCTGTGGGCAGTTACATAATAGGAAAATATGGGAAAATAAACTAAACTATTACAAAATTTCCCATGCAACCTATACATTCTTTCTATAATTTAAATGGTAAATAAATAGAAAAAAAGATAAGAAAAAAAATACAAAAAGTGTCTTGAAACCTTAAGCATTAAGAAAAAAAATGATTTTTTGGTATTTTTTGAGAAGTAGAACTAAAATTAATTAGAATCTTAAGTCTATTGATTTTAGTTAAACAAAATGTTACAATAATTAATTTATTTATTTACAAAATTAACTTAATTGATAAAAATACTAACCTAATATTTTTTTCTGATTTTTTTGATTTAATGTTGATTTGAAGAGGAAAGCTGTAACGCGGTGGGAGAACAAACTTGGGTGTTTTGCGTTTGATCGCAATTGTTGCGGATAGCAAGAGTCGCCACTGACTTTTCTTTTATCCAATAAGGAAAGGCTGAAAAGAATGGGAAAGGCCTTTTGAGATTATTTCTTGAGTTCGGGGGGTAAGTTATGAAAAGGGAAGGTGTTAGCACCTTTTTCATCTGTAGTTATCTACGGGCTCTTAGTTGCTTGCTAGATCACTTTCTTTTGTTTGAAAGTGTGCTTTGTGGTGTGTTTTTGAAATTTATTTTGAAAAGGTGTCTTTGTAATGGATCTCGTTTCTATAAGAACGCGTACAAAGTGTTGTCTTTTGAAAATGTTTCAAAATGAAATTGTGGGTGTATAAAATGTTTTTGTTGTAAACAAGCGAGCAAATAGGAGCAATCTACCTACTCAAAAGGTCTTAGATGTTATTTTCCTCATCCTTTAGATGCTGCTATCTTACCATTGATTTGGTAAGAAGCCCCATCATTGGATGTGAAGGGACGGACGTGGGACGTTTGTATAGTCATGATAGCAATGTTGTGAGATATCTTAGAATTTCTCTTGAGGGACTAAGATCATTTGTACAGCGACATTCAAAGCGTCATAGAGGGACTATGATCTTTGTTTTACCCCAAAATTTTCCCTCTCACTTATCAATAATTTGCTCACAAGATCTCCTTAGCTCAAGACTGCACTAGGGTTTGACCAGCTCAAGACACCTCCTTAAGCACTGATGACCAAAATTAGGGTTTGAGATTGCACAAGGATATATGAACTACCCATGCCCCATATGACTTTCATGGATCATTATGGACCCCCAAGATTACTCATGACAAGTTTCAAGCCTTGAATCACATTTTTGCTCAGTCAATTGAGTAGTTGACCTAAAAAATCAGTTGTATTGGGGAAAAAGTCAACCATGGCCAATTTATAGACAAACTTCATAATTTTGGATCCACTTCAATATTTTAAACTCATATATATCATTTGATCAAGTTTGGACCACAACTCCTCAAGAAATTTGATCAAATCTCCAAAAGGGCAAAATGGTCAAAATTAGGGTTTTGATTGGGAAAGGGCAATTTCTGATTTTTGACCTAGAAAATGGTTAATTTGTTTAAGTCATGATATCAAGAGTCCAATTGCATCATTTTTACCTAATGACATGGTTCAAAACATTACAAGTCCATTGGATTGACAGATGAATTTTTCAGTCAACTCATCAAAAGTCAATTGTATACTGAAAAGTCAAACTTTGACTTTTTGGTAAAATTCAAGTGCCAAAGATAATAATTCATAAAACCATGACAAAATATGAAACTTATTCATCAAGAAATCAAAAATTCAAGATTTCATTTTGAAAAGTCAAAATTTCTAAACTTAGAAATGTTTCTAAGTGTTGGAAATTTCATGTTTTTTCACAACTTTGAACAAATTTTTCACCATGATGCAAGATGATTCAAGAGAAACTTCCAACATGAAAGTTTTATATCTCCATGAAATCTACAACTTTTCTTTACACAACTCATTCCAAAAGTGCTTGTATCTCAAGTTATAATTTTAAGAACATGTGGTCATGAAACTAAACACTTTGTGAAATTTTGTCCTAATTTGGTCAGGATTTTGACCTAACTTCATGACACTTTTTCATATAGTTCCAAGGGGAATATTCAAAAGCAATTCAAATATGGGTTGTAGAGGACATTTCAAGCTTTATAAAATTTCCAAGAACTCCTTGAGATCATTCTTGAGTAGGGAGAATCAAAAAGATGAAGTTAGGGTTTTATCACTTTAATTACAAGTCATTTTAGTGATGAACCAAATTCAAAATTCAAACTATGATGCATAAACACTACTTTCCAGGCCTCAAACTTGTTAGGCACTCCATAATTAATGGTTTACATAGCTGTTAGAGGTTTCAATTGAAGCATTCAATGTATGGACATGCTTTATATCCATTTTTGGAAGAAAGGTTACATTGCCATTTTGATTAAGTGACTTTTTGTACAAAACTTGTTATTGAGCTTTGCACTTGTTCTCTTCTGATCAAACAAGTCCTATAACTCATGAGAAGTGGTTTAGACACTTACAATCACCCATCCCATGCTTGTACTTCCTCTTGAAACTTGTTTCCCTCTTTTCTTCAAAATCAAGTAACATAGCCAAAAGCTAATAACTTGTACTTCTGATTGTCAAAAGCTCTCAAACACTTTTGTTTATACATACACAAAACTTGGACAACAAAGACACGAATGCTCAAGACCTGAAAAGACCTAGAACTCAGAAACACATCTCATACTTCCATTTTCACACAAACTGACCAAAAACTTGAAACTCATAATCTACTCGTGCGTTTCTTGGCCTTTTTGTTTCTAAAGCTTCTAAACATCATATAAAGTTGATCTCACACCCTGTTACAGAACTATAACACCATTAACACCATCCTCCATTTTCAAAAATAGAGCTTTGCACATTGACTTCTCTAGACCATTTTAGCCATCAATTGCTCAAGCTAATCATTGTATTAGCTTCCTGGGAACTCAAGGAAGCTAACCCGATCATCACCATCACTTGGAATAATCTCAAACTCAAAACACGATTTCCAGTTTTGAGGTAAGTTTTCTAACTTTGAAACTCTTCATACAGGCATCATCAATGATTTATTTGTGAACAAAACATATAGATATCATTGCCCTAAAGCTAACCATGTCCATAGTTTCCATTAATTTTGCTTGAGCTTAGAGAATTTTAGGATTGAAAATTTTGAGATTTTTAGGGTTCAGATTAGGTCCATTAAAATTCAGACTTATCTTTGATCTTTAGTTTTAATGCTTTAAATTTCTGAAACCGTGAGGAAATTTGCTACAAGTTTCATGTTTACAGTTTTCCTTTTTAATGAGAAATGAGCAAGTTACAGTTGGTCTGGCTGGAGGATGAAGATGAACTCATCAGGGCGCGTTTTGCCTCATGTATTTATTGATTTGCCTATGTTAACGGATGTATAGCCACCCCAGTGGTAGAAGCGCGCGCCTGTAACCTTTGGGTCCTGGGTTCGAGCCCCAGTGGTACCCTTTTGTGTTTTTTCACATTTTTTGCATCATTCTGACTTTTTTTGCAAGCGCCTGGGCCTCATTGGGCTTTTTGTTGTTTTTTTATTTTTACTAGCTAACCCCCCTGTGGACTACTTGCACCCCTGGCCCAAGTTTATTTATTTTCTTTTTTTATTTCATTTTTATTTTTTTAATATATTTTCTAAATACTGAAAAAAAATCATAAAAATACAAAAATGATAGATTTATATTTTTGGCTTAGTTTATTTTGTTTTTCTCACAAAAAATATTTTATTTAACTATACTTTATTTTTTTTACAAATTATCTTGTAAATTTAATTTAAAACTAAGTGTGATACGGTGGCAGAACCGATTGTTTTTACTGTTTTTGTGTTGTGTTTTTTTCCGCAAAATGTCGCGGTAAGCAAGAGTCGCCACCGAATTTTATTTTATCCAATAATGGAAAAGGAAAAAGAACAAAAAAAACCTTTTTTCGAGATATTCTGAGTACGGGGGGGGGGGGGGGGGGTAGATTATAGAAAGGGAAGGTGTTAGCACCCTTTCTATCCATGGTTTTCCATGGGCTCTTAGGTACTTGCTCATTTTTTTCAAATTGCTTGTGTGCGCTTTTCTTTGAAAATGTTTTACTTCGTGATAATCCTTGTATCAGTCCTCAAGGATGTGACGAAGTTTGTTTTGAAAATTTGTTTTGAAAGGTGTTTGTGTGAAAAAAATTTATTGAGCAAGTACTTAAGATTCTACCTACTCGAAAAAAGATTGTTCGTTCTATTTCCTTTAGACACCGATATCCTACTATTAAGGAGTTGGTAACACCGTTGTTGGAGTTGTAAGGGACATTCGAAAGGGACAAGAACAATCACTAAAGCAACATTTAGAAAACTTTAGTAGTAACCCTAGAGTCTTAAGATCTTTTCGAGGAAAAATTTGTGAGGCAAAATTTCCGAGGCAACATTCGAATGGGACACTTTGATCTTTTAGACTGGAGGGCAACCACTAAAATCCCCTATGCTTAATGATTGTTTAACAAAGGCAACCGAAGTGAGGTAAACCCTAGGAGTGAATATGTGCATATGAATTGTTTCAGTTATTTAATCTTTGCACATTAGGTGATCTACCATTTTAAATTTCCAGACATTCTTGCCATACAATCCTATTAGCATACATCTAGACAGTTAAATATTTGCAGGAATTTAAAAGTGCGAGAAAATAAACCTAGCTATTACAAGGCTTTGACAGTTACATAATTATCTTGACGGGAAATAAAAGTGCGGAATTTAAAACCCTAATTAAAACTATTACAAGCTCGAAACAGTTACAATAATAATGAAACAAATAAAAATGTGCGCGGTAAATCAAATGCGAGGGATGTTGAAAAATAAACTAAACCCTAATTGAAAGAAAAAAGATTTTTGTACAATTTTTTATTGGAGAAAACAATGAAATTGCAATTTAAATGAAACCCTAATTTCTAATTGCTTTTTAATTATGAAAAAAGAGTATTTAAGTTAACCTAATTAACCTAATTAATTAAAATAAATATTTTAATGAAAAAAATATTTTGGTGTATTTTTAAAGAAAATTAATTAAATTATGTACAATTCAAATCCTAAGTCTAATTATTTTTAATTATAAAAAGAGATTAAATTGCCCTAAGTCAATTAAACTAAATTAATAAAGAAATAAAATATTATTTATTAAAAAAAAAAGATTTTTGTAGTTTGTTGTGATTTTTTATTAAAAAAAGGAAATAATTTTTGGGTTAATTAATTAAAACAAATAAAAGAAATTAATTAAAGAAATTAAAAAGAAAATAGAAAAAGAAAATGCAAACTGGGCCTGTGTTGAATAGCAACTCTGGGGGGTGTCAATCTGAGTTTTTTTAGGCCTAAAACGCTCCAAGCCCAGTCAGCCTTGTATTCCTTGTAGCGTTGACTTGAGGGTGTATCATAGACCCTCACTGTTGGAGCGTTGGATCTGATAGCATGCTTGATCAAACGGTTGGATGCAAGGGTGTATGGTGGACATCAAGATGAGAGAGGCGCTGGATCTGTTAAAAGAAAATAACATAAGAGGAACGCTGGGACCTGGGATCGAACCCAGGTCCTCACACTCAACACCAATGCCTCATTGCCAGCTGCGCTATGTGACTTATTTGTTAGTATATTAACAACAATTAATATTATATAAAAATGAGTGGATTAATGAATAAAAGAAAAAATGCGCGTCAGCTTTCAAATAGTCCAATGATGATTGGACATGTTATCTTCTTCTTCCTCATCCGTCGTTTTAGATCTTCATACATTTACCTACAATCAGCTTCCATGGCTAAAGACCCGTGCAATTCAAAAATTCACAAAATGCAAGATAAATGAAATCTAACTATGTATATAAACTCGTTTTGATCTTGTGAACTTCATGGTATCCTTCTTGTTGGCCAATTTAACCTGTGTAAGAAAGCCCTAAATTGCACACGCAAACCCTAACAATGGCAAAGGCACATATAGGCGTAAAAAATGCAATTAAATTATCCAGTTAGCTTGCAAACACGATGAGTATCACAAACATATAACTTAAACATGCTAATGATGCAAGAAATTCAATAATCGATTTGAGAAACTCAAGAAAATCGTATGAATGTTAGGGGAGATTCTGGGCGTGAGAATGCGTGCAACTGATCGTATTTGCTTCTGGGAAGGTCCAAGAAATGATTGGAAGTGTTTGAATGGCTTAAATTAATCTCTAAGTTCAAAAACGATCCAGCACTTTTTGTCACTTTTTTTGAATTTTGTTTGGTGTTTTCATGACTGCAAAACCTTATGCCATGCTTTGTTCTTGTCCAATATATATCTAGGGATGAATTAGGGTTACAAACTAGGATTGAATCTTTGCAATTATGAGATATTTGATTTCATTTTCATGCTACACATAAACTTGCTATTTTGAGCCAAATCATCCCTTTCTTGTACCAATTATGCTTGATTTGTTTTGACCTTGATAATTCAGCATATTTTGATTGCCCACCTGTCCAAAAACCAAATCAAATCATATCTTTGCTATTATTCATCAATTATTTGATTTAATTCAATTTTTAATTAATAAAAAATCAAAATAAATTGAAAAATGAAGTAAATAATGTGTGGATGAGTATTTGGGTCATGGACCACATTATAAGTGAGGTTCAAGCATAAAAAGTTAGGCCGATTTAGCAAAAAATGCAATTTTGAGCACATTTGACTTTTGGCAATTTTGCAAAAAAGGTCAACTTTGACAAAGCATATCTCCTCAAATTTTAACCTTAGAGGTGTGTTCTTGGGCTTTTTAGAAATCTTAGGGTGTCCCCTAAGAAACCCTTTTGGTCTCATCTCAATTGAGTCTTCCATGTTCATGTAAGAAGCTTTGACCCAAAAGGTGTTTTTGTTGACTTTTCAAAAGGACCCATAATGTAGAAATTCATATCTTTTTATGAGTGCATATTTTGAACTTGTGGCATGAAGATGAGTTGTAGGGGATTTCATCCTCTTCAAAATTAGCTTTGGATGGAAAATTTCTGATAAAGCATGTGGAAGTTATACTTGTTCAAAGTTTGGTTGACTTTTACTAAGAAACCCTAATTTAGCAACTTTTGGGTTTTGATGAATTTGGAGCATTCCTTGAGGAATCATGATCAACCCTTGATAAAATGATGAAAGTAACTTCAAAATGTTAATTTTGACCAAAAATCTTGAAGTTTGACTGTATGTGGGTCACATTTGACTTTTGACCTAATACAGTCGATTCTCAAGCATCTGAGCAGTTGACCGAGCAAACTTCTTGTGCAAGGCATGAAACTTGACATATAGGGTCTTGAGAACATACTAAGACCATGGAGAGCATATGAGACCTTTGTGGTTCACCCATCTTGATGAAAATGGAAACCCTAATTTGAGGTACACTGCCTTAGGAGAGAGTTTGTCTGGTCCACTCTTGGGCAACCTTGAGCAAATTGAGGATCTCAATGGGCATGTATTGAGTAAAATGAGAGGGCAAATTTTGGGGTACAACACTAAGTTATTTATTTTCTTCTACACTAATTAAAATATATTAGTTTTGATATAAAAAAGACTAAAAATATTTTATAATGCTATAAATATTTTCAAGACAAACAAAAAAACACTTTTCTTATAAACTTAATTTCTTTTATTTTAATTAATAGATTTAGGGTTTTGTTTAAAAATCTTTTCTTAACAAATTTAGGGTTTAATTTTCATTAATTATTTTTCTTTTAATTAATTATATTAATACAAAATCCCTTTTCTCTAAAAAATCCAAACAAATATCCATTTACTCACATTTTGCATTTTTGTACATTTATTCATTTTGTACATTGTATTCATTTAATTCCTTGTACATTGATACCAATTCAATATGGTTGTAATAGACTAACTAGGTTTAAATTCTTGCAATCCCCATTTAATTTGTACACCCCCCCCCCCCTACCACAAATGTTGTAATAGCATAGTAACTTTAAATTCCGCAATTTATCGCTTCATATACAAATACTAGTAATTAGGGTTTGTATGGAAAGACTAAAACCAATGCTTAGAAAACCCTAATTCAAGACAAAAACAAGAATGAAAACAATACACTTGCACACAAGCACCCCTAGGGTTATTCCACTTGGTTGCCTTATACAAAATGGCCATATTACGCATGTAAGGTATCTTAGCAAAAATAAGAAAATACAAGATCATAATCCCTCGATGACGCTATCTAACTTGCCTTTCAAATGATCTTAGTCCCTAAAAAAGAATACTAAGATACCTTGCAACATTTCTAATCATGGTTATACGATGACCCACGCCTGTCCCGTTTACATCCAAAGATAGGGTTACTTACCAAATCAATGGTAAGATAACAATGTCAAAGGAAAAGAAAATAAACAAGAAAGACTTTTGAGTAGGTAGAATTCTCCTAATTACTTGCTCAATTTCAAACAAACACTCTTGCTATTTTCAAAATAAACACCTACACTTTCAAACATCTTACAAACTTGAAAACATTTTCAAAAGATCAAACATATTTGTATACATTCTTACAAACAAGGATCATTACAAAGATTTCCTAAACAACGGCCTCTTTACAAAATACTTTCAAAAAACCACACCAAGCACAATTTAAAAAAAAAAGCAAGTGATCTAGCAAGTAACTAAGAGCCCATGGAAAACCATGGATGAAAAGGGTGATAATACCTTCCCTTTTCATAATCTACCCCCCGAACTCAAGAAATAATCTCAAAGGTCTTTCCTGTGCTTTTTCACCTTCCCTTTTGGATAAAAGAAAAGTCGGTGGCGAATCTTACTAACCGCAACATTTGTGATCAAACGCAAAACCCTCAAGTCAGTTCTCCCACCGTATCACAATCTTGTATTTTAATTGTTTTTTCTAAGACATCTCACATGCATAACATGACTATTTATAGGCAACAAGTGGAGTTAACCCTATGGGTGCATGTGTAAGTAGTGTATTTAATTTGCATGCATTTAATCTTTGATTAGGGGTTGTCTACTTGTTGTTTTTATCTTGTCATACATGTCCTATTTTACTAGCAAGCATGCAAAAGTAGTAAAATGTAGAAAGATAAAATCCTACACTATTACAACCATATTGAATATCATGAAAATGTAAAGGCAAAATAAAAATAAAATAAGGAAAAATGAGTTCTTTGATTTGGGCAGCAGAACCCTTCAATTATGCTTCTCCTGGCTTCCTTCGATTGGGGGTTGACACCAGTATGAGAGTGCCTTTTGATTGGGGGTTGGCACCAGCATGGGAGTGCCTTTCGATTGGGGGCTGGCACCAGTGTAGGCGTGTCCTTCGATTAGGGACTGGCACCAATGTAGGCGTGTCCTTCGATTGGGAGCTGGCACCAGTGTAGGTGTGTCCTTCGATTGGGAGCTGGAACCAGCGTAGGTGTGTCCTTCGATTGGTCTGGAAGTTAGTGTATGGCGAAGCCTAAAGCCACACTCTTTGTTCTGCTTACAACTGTGAAGCAGACAAGGGTGAAGCCTAAAGCTTCGATTTAAAACTCCTTCCGCCTGTTTTTTCGTTTGGGGTTTTAATAGCAACATGGTCTGAGGCCATGCTAGTATTGTCTCATGGCCAGGTTAGTTAAAAACGTTTGATAAACCAAGAAACAAAACCAAAAGTTTAGCAATGAAAACAAACTGAAAAGGTAGAAACGAAAAGGGGACAAAAATTATGTACATGTTTTGAAACGAAAAGCTTAAAGTCAGAATGACTTACCTCAAAGATGGTGTATGGGCTTCAAACTTGAACTGCTTCATGGATGGTTCTAGAATTCGAAGAGTTGTCACAGGGGGTTTGCTTTTGGTTCGAAGAGTTGTCACAAAAGGTTGTCCTTGAGTTTGAACAAAACTTCTATGTGTGGGTTGTTCAAGGTTTTTGTTTTGTTTTTCAACTCTTTTTTCTCTTCTCTCAGCGTCTCCAGCCCCCTTTGATGTTGGGAAGAAAAGTTTATTTATATAGGAGCTTTGATGTGGTTTTGGGGGGAAATAAAATAATATTTGAATTCTCTGGATATACTATCCCCTTGTTTTCTTCGATGCAGCTCTTATGTATCCCTTTTTGTGTAAGTATGGGATTGAGACAATGTAGGTTCAACAATATTTTTGGTGTGTTGTGGCAGGTTGGTGCAGGACTGTTGGATAGAAACACAGTTGGCTTGGGTTTGGAAGTATATAGGACTTTGTTCAACAAACACCTTGAATACTCCACCCTTTCGGTTTGATCTCTTTGACCAAACCAGACTCATCATCATACAACAACGTTCATTTCCAACAACGTGTGTTCTTCGAACAGACCCATTATAGGTCATTCGAATCCGCCAACTATGATCCATAGTGTTGAGGATTTTAGAGATGTAACCTAAGTACATTGCTTCAAAGGATTTAGTGGCCCAACTTGTGAATCGAAGGAGGCTACCTTGAAGGAAATCACATGCCCAGCTTGCGGATCGAAGGGGGTCACTTCGAAGGAAACTATATGGCCAGTTTGTGGATCGAATGGGGTCACTTTGAAGGAAGCTATATGGCCAGTTTGTGGATCGAAGGGGGTCACTTCGAAGGAAGCTATATGACCAAATCAAAGTTTTTGACTGAAGGGATACTGCATTGCCCAATCGAAGCTTTGCTAAATCGAAGCTTTTCTAAATTGAAGCCAACTTGTTTCTTTTTTGACCTAATCGAAAGGCACGCTAACATCTTCAAAATTTTACATTTTATTTATTTATTTAAACATGTTTTGTAATCACACATGCGAGAGAAATCTTGAGAAAATGAGAGGGCAAATTTTGGGGTACAACAGCTGCCCCTGTTCAATCTTCTTAAACCTGAAGAGTTAGATTGTCAAACATGTCATTCGTGACTTGAAGGTGGAAGATGATTGAACACTAAAGTGCCCAGAAATTTGCACTCGATGATATGTTAGCTGACTGTGTAGGGAATGGACTTAAAGATGCCATTTGAAGGAATGATGGAGAGTTGTCGAAGATGGGCTTATAGATGCCGTCCAAAGGTGATTTGTTGACAAAAATTAGACTAAGTCTAAAATTTTGACTTCAATTGGAGAAGAATCAGAATAAATCTTTGGAGTGATTTATCTGAACCAGAAAAAAATGTCCATGGGAAAGGAATCAAGATAAATCATTGATTGATTTAAGTTGAACCAGCAGAGGTCTTGAATATTCTTTAACTGGAAAGAATCAGAATAAATCTTGGAGCGATTTATCTTAACCAGAGAAAATGTTTGCGGGAAAGAATCAGGATAAACCATTGAGAGATTTAAACTAAAACAGCAGAGGTCTTTGATTCGCATGTTATTAACTGGAAGAAATGAATCTAATCAGAAGAGGTCTTTGATTGTTTATTTGTGATGGGCCTGTGTAGGGCTATTTTTAGGAGACATATGAGAGGGAAGCCTGGGTAGAGCTGCTTCAGGATGAATCCATGTGAAACTTCATCTGGATTTTTAAGAGAATGAACCTGGGTAGGATTGCTTTAGGATGAGTTCATGTAAAACTTCATTTGGAAATGAGAAGAAACTTGGGTAGGGTTGCTTCATGATGAGTCAGTGTAAAACTTCATCTGGAAATAAGAAGGAACCTGGGTAGGGTTGCTTCATGATGAGTCCGTGTAAAACTTCATCTAAAAATAAGAAGAAATCGGGGTAGGGTTGCTTCATGATGAGTCCGTGTAAAACTTCATCTGGAAATGTCTGAGAAGGAACCTGGGTAGGGTTTCTTCATGATTGTTGTACCCCAATTTTTGCCCCTAAGATCCCTTCATCATACCATGTTGATTCAATCACAACAAGATCACATTAGGGCTTTTGGTTCCCCCTATCTTTAGCTTTGCTCTTTGAGGAATCACCAAGCACCTTAACTTGTTTTCTTTTGTGATCATGAATGTTTTTGTCCTGATTTTTGTTTTTAATTAATAAAATTCAATGTTGGTTTGTCTTGCTTGTTACTTCAATAGGTAAAGGCAATGAGATTTAGCAAGTTGCTCCATGGTTCATGAGTTTATTTCCATGCCCTGGTCAATAAAGCTTGATAAGTTCAAACCTCACCATTAGATTTGTTTTGGAAGAAATGTAATGGAAAGGTTATTTTGGTTCACTACATTCCAAGATATCACGATTGATCCAAAAGTACAAGGGATTGATTGAAGAAGTTGTCAAGCTTGGATAAGGCCTTGTTCCCATTGGTCACAAGTGCATATTTCTCTCAATTATCAAGATATGGAATTGGTTTTGGTGGCTATGAGTTCTCATTATCATCCTCAACAACTTCTATTCACAAAGAAAGAGTGTTGGTACAAGAAGTTTGCTCAAAATTGTCAAAGTTCCTCAAAGCATTTTCTTGATCTAAGAGCTAGGGTTTTGAACTTCAAAGAAGTATATATTGCTCATATTTTGGCATTTTTGAGCGATTCCAAAAATATAATTCTCTTCAAAGGTTTATTAACAAATCACTTCAAAAGTTTCAAGGAGTTTTCATGTGGAAGAAACTTGATGATGAAGAAAGATCACAAGTCCTCCAGATGAACCCCCAATTTCTCATATGTGATTTCAAATGATCATAACTTGGTCAATTTTCATCACCTTAAGCCCATTCTTTTTCCATAATGATATTGAGGATGTGAACTTTATGCTTTCTTTTATGTGCAAGGTGAGAAAATGGATGGAAGATGCCCTAAGGATACAAAATATTATAGGTCATTTCATGATTTTTTTGCCAACTTCAACAACTCATAACTCTCTCAATTTTTGGATATTTTAAATGGTTCAAGTTTCAAAATGTCATTCAAGAGGTCTATTTAATGAAATATTTTTTTGGTAAATAGAAAATTCCAAGTGGAAGGCCATGTTTGGATGCAAAACATTATAGGTCACTTTTGAAGAAAAACTTGAAATATTTCTAAGTATGGAAAGTCAACTTCTTTTTCCCAACATTGACTCAATGCAACTTTCAGCTCGAGCATCCATTTGATTCCATTCTTTTTCCATTGCAAATATTGTAACCTCATATTTCTAAAGCATCAAGAATCATTCCTTAAGACCGCTTGAGCTGAGAATGCCATTGGATTGAACTTGGTAACTTGGAACTGAAGTTTCTTCATAAGTCAGAATTTGAAATCTTTGTTTTGGCTTCTAATCACAAGTTTTCCACGCGTTTTTTCCTCTAAACATGTTTAGTGAAGTTCTAGAATTGATAAGCACAAAAATCACGCGTTTTGGATGAGTTTTAATGAAATTAGAAGTCACACTTTTCTTGTTTGCAACTTCACACGATTTCCCTACAAACTTCATCATTTCACACGCTTGAACATTCCATTTGATTCCCTATAAATAGAGGGTCATTCCCCCTTCATTGCCTTAAGCTTGGATAGCCAGAATCACCCTGCCAAACTTGCTCCATAACTCAAATTTCTTCTAATTTGAAATCTATTCTCAAGCCTTTTTTTTAATCCATTTTTCCATCAATTCACCTTCCTTGATCTTCCCTGAAGCTAACCATATAATTACATTCAAGAATCGTGCCCTATATTGCTCCATAGAACTCCAGTTTCAGAGCTCTGCAACTCAACTTCAATAGGTAGATTCCTTCATCAATTCTTCAAAACTTTGATATCACTGTGATGCTCTCACTGCCCTGGTTCTAGTCGCAACACTTACTTTTATCTGGAAACTTGTTTTGACCACGAAATTTCAAATCCCTTTTCAAAACTTTCCTTCCAAATTGCTTGAGCTATAGTTTATATAAATTTGTCGCGAAGGTGTGGTTGTCTTTATCTTGAAGAGACGAAGCGAATGGCATAGGTATGAGCTTCTGATTTTACAGTTTGAGAGACCTGTAATTCACGATAGCTGGAGGTTGAAGATGACCAACGTGTCATCTTCCAACCAATGATGGCACGCCAATTGTTTTTTTAAATCTGATTTAATTAATGATCCAATGCATTATCTAATAAAGTTCATAACATGCACAACGCGCCAGGTCCACTTGATCTGTTTACTAACGCGTTTTGACATTCATCAGATGGCCCATATTTTTTTGGTTTTTATTTTCTTTTCTGATTTTTATATTTAATTGTTTTAAATTTCAAAAAATCATAGAAAATTCATTTTTAGTCCAAAACATCTAAAAAAAATTATGAAAAAGATTTTTAAATTTTCATAATTTTATTTTGTGTTTTGGTTTTTTTTAAATAAATTTTCACTTTATTTGATTTGTTTTAAATGTTTAAAAATACTTTTATGCATTTTTAAATTTTGAAAAAAATATGTAATGATTCAATGATATTGTGACAAATATTGGTGACCTCATTTATTTTTTATTTCTGACTTTGGTATTTTTTTTATCATATTTTGTTTATTTTACTCATTTCTTTTAATTTTAAAAATAGTTTCTGACTTTAAAAAATTACCAAAAATTTTATAAAAATATTTAAGTCCATTTCTGATTTTTCCATGGTCTTACTTTTTATTTCTTGATTAATTTGAATATAGTTGATATTTTTCTCCTTTATTTCTATTTTAAAACCTTTTTAAAAAAACCTTTTTTATGTATATATTAAATGCAATATTATTTTGTGATTATTTTTTGGCTGATCTTAGATTAAACTTTTGGTCATGAACTTTGTTAACATCATTGGATCCATGGTATGGAGTCTAACTCCACAAAAATGGATGAATGATTTTAATAATAATAGTTTGATTTAAATTTAATTCAAAAGTGGTTTGTATATTCTCTTCTATCACTGTTCATCTCATCTCTTTCTTATTGCATTAAGTGTTATTGGAGCATAATCTATATATCATGTCTCAAAACAAATGGTGCATAGATTTCTATTGACCAACCTCAAAATAGGTGCGACTTCTACATAAGTCTACTTACAATTGCTTAACATAGCGCTAAATTTTGTCCTGATTCGAATAAATGATCATTTGTGGCCTAAACCTATGTTTGCAAGCCCAAGTATGTTAATTTGATCTCTTTGATCCAATAACCTTGAGATCCATTGTGTGGAGGATTTGGTTCTACCAATCCTCTAAAGGATCTACAACACTTTTGGTCAACGCGGATCACTTAAACATCGTTGATCATTAAATGGTACTTTTGAGGATTCCAAATGGATGATATACTTGACAAAAAGGAAATGCAACTTGTTGTGTGGAGGCTTTGGTTCTACCAATCCTCTAATGAGTTCCAAATGTAAGTTTCAAGATGGTCATCCAACTAACCACTAATTATTAAATTATTTTTTACTTTTCCCCCTTTTATTTTTTATGCTTTATGTACCATTTTCTTTAAGCATTACATTTCATGTCATTTTTATTTTTCCCATTTGAGATTTTCTTTTCTCTTCTAAGACACTTAATAATCAACATGAACCATAAAAATCTTTAATGATATTTGGACTATTTGGTTACTATCCTTGGCATTATGGAGCATTGGACTTCTTGGACTTAGGATTCGAAACCTTGGCCTATGTTGGAGACTTTATGACTTTGATTGATATTTTGTCTGAAGTTCTTAAGGTTTACCTCAAGACATTGGGCTGTTTTGTTTGTTTTGTGTGCAGGTTATTGAGATTACATACTTTGTTTGTAATCTGGAATTCACTCGTATACAACTGTTACTCTGCCCAATTTTTTGTGAAGACTTAATACACTTGAAGTTTGGTTCCCCCAAGAGGTCTAGTATCTTTGCTTGCTTGGTTTCAATCCAAAGAATGAGAACTTCATCTTGACTCATAATGTCAAGTTTTGGCTTCTTGTTGGTTAGATGGTTCTTATCTCTAGCTTTTACCTTATGCTTTAGGATAGTCCCTTCTTCTCCTCCTATATTCTTTAATTTCAAAAATCTTCAACCTCCTTTTGAAAACTCTTCTTATTTTTTTAAACTTGAACCACTTTCATAATAAACTTGGACTTGGGTTCATGCATTTTCAAAATCTTTTCATAAATGAACTTTAATCAATTTAAAAATACTTTGACATTTTTGTGAGAAGACTAAAAGTCAATCAATCTCATTTCAAACTATTTTGCCACTTTGGCTTCTATCTTTAAAACTTTTCTCAAAAGATTGGACTCTTCTCAATCCTTGTAGTGATGCAAACAACTATACTTCTAGAATGTGTAGTGAAGAGAGATATTTTCCACTTGGGTGTTGAGTGAGGCATTGTTGATTTTAAAATCCAAGCCATATCCTCCACTTTGATTTGATGCAAATTCTCCTTTCTCATGATTGTGGGTAGTAAGTATGTTTACCACACGGACAATGATGATGATGTCTTATCTCATAAAATTAACCAACACACTTATGTTTTAAAATACTTTAAAAGAGGAACTACGTGTACCCTGATCCCTTATTGCATGAAAGGTGGTACGTAGGCACTAAAGGTTCGCAACCGCGGCGGGTGCAAAAACCATAAAAAAATATATTTCTTTTCTCACCTCCACCATCCATTTTCATACAACATTTTATAGCCAAAATATACAGATTTTTCAAAGAGGTTCCTGCGGAGTACCGTAGATGTTTAGGGTGTTAATACCTTCCCTTTGCATAACTGACCCCCTTACCTTGAATCTTTCCCCCTCTTTTTGGGTTACTCGCTCTTTTCCCATTCCTTTGGAAACAATAAAGCACAGTGGCGATTTTTATTTTGATTTGTATAAGTCAAGTCAATCCAATGGCTTAGTCTTAAACATTTATATGGCTACAGGAAAAAATGGCGACTTCACTAGGGAAAGATTAACCTCTTGCTGGTCCATACCTAAGTGGGTCAAACCTATATTTGTTTATATTTATATATGTGCTATTGTTGTTTTTATGTTATATGTTGTATATATGTTTGTCTGGATTTTCCTGGTTTTCAGGGTGCTTGGTGATTACTTATAAGTCCTATACTCAGACTTGGGAAAACTTTAAGATAGGACGGGCAGTATAGTCATGTTAACTTTGAGGTAGTAATTCCAAAAAAGGAGCCATGAGATCCCCCGCTCAGTGTAGGCCCCTTTGACTGTAGTGTCATTTACCAAGTAATCGGGAAGATGTACTGCTTTCAACCTGGGAGCCTGGTGAAGCTGAGGACCGTAGAATACCTAACCCATCTTGGCCTTTTAGGTGTAGTGAGGAAGCTATGACGGAGTAATCCAGAAATAAATGTCACGCGGTACTACGCTCGGACGAGTTTTTCTTGAGAATATTACTAATTATCGAGTTAATCGAGAAGTTGGTAATATCCGAAGGAAGGATGTAGACTCTGGGAACCTCTAGAACCTTGTTAGGTAGGTGATAACTTTTAGACAAACACCTTATGGGTAGTACCTTTGACCTCATGCTCGTGACGTTGAACCTATGAACCCCATATATGTGATCTTGTGTATGATTGTTGCATCATGCATCCATGCACTCATAAGCATCTTTTAAAGAAATTTTATTTCAAGGGACTTAAAAGTTGACCATTTGTGAATATCTCAGGTACTTTTTGACTATGAATTCTGGAAAAAGAAAGACCGGAAAATACAGTTTCAAGGATCCTAAGATAGATGAGTTGATCAGTCTAATTCCCGAGATTGAGTGTTCTGCAGATTTTCAGAAGAAGTATGGATCCATTGCTCCTCTTATGAAGCTAAAGATGAAGGAGGGTATTCTCTCAACATTGGTCCAGTTCTATGATCTGATGTACCATTGCTTTACCTTTCCTGACTACCAGTTCATGCCTACTGTGATACGGTGGCAGAACTTGACTGGTTTTAGGAAAATGATGGTTTGTGTTTTGCGTTTGTGTTTGCAAAATGTCGCGGTAAGCAAGAGTCGCCACCGACTTTTATTTTTATCCAAGTGGAAAGGAAAAAAGCACAGAAAAATTCCTTTTTTCGAGATTTTGAGTACGGGGGGTAGATTATAAAAAGGGAAGGTATTAGCACCCTTTCTATTTGTGGTTTTCCACGGGCTCTTAGGTACTTGCTCATCATTTTTTTTTAAAATTGATTTCGTGTTTGTGTGTTTTTGAAAAGTTTTTGTTTTACTTCGATTTAACCCTTGCTTCTGTCTTCAAGAGTGTTACAAAGTCGTTTTGAAATTTTTGTTTGAAAAGAGTGTAAGTGTGAGAAGGTTTGATTTTGAGCAAGTACCTACTAGCATCTACCTACTCGAAAAAAGAATGTTTATGTTCTTTTTTTCCTTTAGACAGCGTTGTCCTACTATTAGTGAGTAGGTAGTACCGGCGTTGGAGTTGTAAGGGTCAATTCGAAAAGGGACGTACGATCACTAAAGCAATGTTAGAATGTCTTAGTAATAACCCTAATGTCTTAAGACCATATTCGAGGCAACATTTCCGAGGCAACATTTCCAAACGGGACGTTTGATCTTTGTTTAGACAAGAGAGCGACCACTAAAATACCCTATACTTAATGATCATTTACCGAAGGCAACCAAAGTGAGAGTATACCCTAGGAGTACGCATGTGCGAGTGATTTGATTTCAGTTATTATCTTTGCATATTTAGGGTTTGCTAAGCATTTTAAAATTTACATACAGTCTTGTCATGCAATCCTGTTATCATACATCTGACAGTTAAATATTTGTGAAAATTAAAATGCGAAAAATAAAACTACGCTATTACAAGGCTTCGGAGAGGGGGATTAATTACATAGCCAAAAACCCGTAAAACGATAAATAAACGAAAAGTCATAATTAAACTATTACATACCATAAGCAGTTACATTAATATCGTAAAAATAAATAAATGCGCGCGATGAAACGAGAACGAGGAAAATTAGGGTTTTGACCCCGTCTAAACCTAAAAATAAAAATCATTTTTTGTTGTTTTTGATTATTTTAAGAAAATAAGGTTTTAAATTAAATAGATACAAACCTAATTACTAATTAAATTAAATTAAGAAAATTAATTAATTTTGACCTATTTTTGTATTTTGGTTATTTTAAGAAAAGAAAATAAAAATAAAATCAAATAAAACCTAATTTTCTAATTTGTTTTTAATTATTTACAAAAAGTTATATTAAAGTTACCCTAAAATTAAATTAAGCTAATATTAAATTAATTTTGATAAAATATATAAAAAACCTAAATTTGATGAAATTAATTTTTATGAGTTTTTTGTATAAAAAGATTTAATTTGTGATTTAGAAAATAATTTAAACAAAAAGAAAATAAAAGAAAATATAAAAGAAAAGAGAGAAATGGGCCTGGTATCAAAAGTAAAAGGGGAGTGTCCATAGCATATATAAGCCCAAAAGCCTTGGTCCACGTTTGACTTCTCAGATTCCATGTTGCAAGTTGACCCGGGTGCATCATGGACCTCAAAGGATGGGCGTTAGATCTAATCTTCTGGAGATCTAGTGATTGAACATTGATGGCATATGGTAGGCCTCACGATGCGTGGGGTACAGGATCTGTAAAGAATAATTGAGAAAAATAGCAAATGTTGGAGGTAGGGGTCGAACCCTTGACCTCATGCCTGCAAAGCCTTAACGCCTTCCCTGGCTACCACTAGGCCACTTGAATTCATTTGTTAGTATATGAAATAATAATAATAATAAAATGAAAAGCAATTCCAGTTATCAAACAAACGCGCCAGAATTCAAACGGGCGAATGGGGTGTTGCCACGCAGTCATCGTCTACCCTTGTCTATCGTTTTAGGTAAAACAACCTTTACCTACAGACGTTCTCTGTAGGTATAGCCCCTGTAATTTTCCAAAATCCACTGCACCCATGATAAATTGATTCCAGTGGTACCAATTAACTCGTGGCAATCTCACGAGCATCATGGTACCACTCTTCATGGCAAATTATCCCTGCAATCAAAACCCCTAAAAATGAACCCTAAACCCTAATCATGGCATATCTCTGTATGGCTAACAAAAACGCAATTGATCATTACTATTAGCTTGCAAATGTTTCAATGAACAAGAATATGTAAAGAATTCATGCTACAAATGCCATAATCATGATATTGAATTTCAAGAAAGTAAGGATATCGTGAGGTGCTTACAATGCGTTTTTGGGCATGAAAATGCTTGTTGATGATTGGGATAGACTCCATGAATGTCTAACAAGTGAATGATATGCTTGGAATAGCTTGAAAGAGCCTGGAACTATGAAATCTGATTGCCACTTTTCTTGAGTTTTTGCAAGTTTTTCCTCAGCTTCTCACGCCTCCAATCCTTGTGCTTTTGGCCTGGATTCGTTCTATATGTAGCCTTGAGTGAATTAGGTTTACCAATTTGCTCCAAATCTTTTTCAATTAAGGTGATTGAATCATGATTTGATTCTTATTCAAATATTTATAAATCAAGCAAAACTCAATCTTTTTGTGTACAAACAAGCCTTGCACGATTTGATCTCCTTGCCAAATATTCATGGACCTGAATTGTTCAAAAAATCTCAAGGTTTAAATGATTTTGATATTTTCATGATTTTATTTTGATTTAATTTGATTTAATTGAAATAAAAATCAAAATAAATTACAAAAATAAAATAAAGGCAAGTTGGAAGGATCATAGGTCTTGGACCATGTTACAAACTCAATACAAACACAAAACGTTGGGCCCATTTGACAAAAAATGCAATTTGAGGCATGTTTGACTTTTGGCAATTTAGCAAAAAGGTCAACTTCACCAATGCATAACTCCTTCAATTTTCACCCTAGAGATGTGTTTTTGGACTTTTTAGAAAGCTTGGATGTCCTATAAGCAACCCTATTGGTATCATCTCAATTGAGTCTTCCATGTTCATGTATGAAGCTTTGACAAAAAATGTGTTTTTGTTGACTTTTCAAAATAACCTATAATGTCCAAATTCATAACTTCTTGTGAGTGCATATTTTGAACTTAGGAGATGAAGATGAATTGTATGTAATTGCATCCTATTCAAAATGATCTTTGGATGTGTCATTCTTGATAAAGTATGAGAAAGTTATGCTTGGTCAAAGTTGAGTTGACTTTTCCTACAAAACCCTAATTTAGCAAATTTTGGGTTTTGATGAATTGTGAGCAATCCTTAAGGAATCATGATCAACCCTTGATCAAATGATGAATAATGCTTCAAAATGAGGATGTTGACCAAAAATCTTGAAGTTTGACTGTATGTGGGCCATAGTTGACTTTTGCCCTAGCACGATCGATTTTCAGGCCTTTGAGCAATTGATTAAGCAAACTTTCTCTGCAGGGCTTGAAACTTGACATGGATGATCTTGAGAACCTATTAGGACAATATTGATAATTTGTGACCCTTTGGACTCAAGTATCTTGATGCAACATTAAATCCTAATTTTAGGTAGACTGCCTTAGGAGAGAGTTTGTCTGGTCAACTCTTGGACTTCCTTGAGCAATTTGAGGATCTCACTTGAAATGTATTGAGAAATATGGGATGGGAAATTTTGGGGTACAACAACTGCCCCTGTTCAATCTTCTTAAACCTGAGGATGTAGATTGACTTGTCTGCCTTTCGTGATCTGAAGGTTGAGGATGATTGAACACTAGAGTGCCCAGAAATTTGCACTCGCATGAAGTGGTACTGGCCTTGCAATATCGGGAATGGGCTTATAGATTCCATTTAGAGGTCGAAGTTGGAGGATGGGCTAAAAGATGTCATCCGAAGGAGTGTCTATCGCATAAGAGATTCCTTTGCGAGAACCCGTATACATGTTGTTGAGGAAGACTACGTTGGGGAATGCGATTCTTTGTCTTGGGCGAAATAGAATTTTAGGAGTTTCAGTCGTCCGTTATTCTACTGGGGAATCATCTCTTGGTCGAAGATTTGAAAATGAACTACTATCTGGTCGTGCTCCAGGCTTCATAGTGATAAGATAGACTGCTATCTGGTCGTGCTCCAGGCTTTGCAGTGACTTACTGGGGAGATGAGATTAAACTTGCTATCCGGTCGTTCTCTAGGCTTCATAATTTCTCAATTCTTATCTGGTCGTATTCCAGGCTTCAAAAGGAATTAAATTGTTATTCGGTCGCATTCGGGCTTCAACTTGAATTTAGGGCACAATAATATCCGGTCAATTCCGGGCTTCTTAGTAATTGTCCAAGTAAAACTTCTATTTGGTCAAAATCCAAGCTTCGCAGTGTCCCTTACAGTTAGTTGTAATCCAGGCTTCAGTATCCTTTACCGCTATCTGGTCGTAATCCAGGCTTCACGATGTATTATACCATTATCTGGTCGAATCCGGGCTTCATGGTGTTCTTGTACTGCTATCTGGTCGATTCCAGGCTTCACAATACCTTACTTCTTATCTGGTCGTATTCCAGGCTTCAGAAGAAATCAGGTGGTTATCCGGTCGCATCTGGGCTTCCATTTGGTTTTAGGCCTACTAATATCCGGTCGATTCTGGGCTTCATAGTAATTGGCCGGGTAGACTGCTATTTGGTCGAAATCCAAGCTTCGCAGTGTCCCTCACTGTTATCTGGTCGTAGTCCCAAGCTTCAGTGTATTTTACCGCTATCTGGTCGTAATCCATGCTTCATGGTGTTTGGAGAAATCAAGATATTATCCGGTTGAACCCGGGCTTCATAACTTGTATTAAAGATATACCACTATCTGGTCGACTCCAGGCTTCGTAGTATTCTTGGCTGCTATCTGGTCGTAAACCAGGCTTCACAACATCTTATACCATTATTTGGTCGAGTCAGGCTTCATGGTGTCTTGTATTGCTATCTGGTCGTAATCCAGGCTTCACAATAACTTGTTGGGCTATTATCCGATCAATTTCTGGACTTCACGGCTTGTTTTTATGACATACCACTATCTGGTCGAATCCAGGCTTCATGGTGTCCTTGTATTGCTATTTTGTCGTAATCCAGGCTTCACATTAACTTGATGGGGATTAAATTATTATCTAGTCGAATCCGGGCTTCATAGCTTAATGATAAACTACTATCTGGTCAATTCCAGGCTTCGTGGTATTTTGATATTGTTATCCGGTCGTTCTCCGGGCTTCACAATATGATGGAGAAATCAAGATACTATCCGGTCGGACCCGGGCTTCATAGCTTGAACTGGAATAGAAATCTTTTAGCATTGATTTGACTAAACCAGAGAAAACTTGTGAGAATTTGGATTTTACCTTTCCCTGAAAGGTAAAGAATTAGTTGTATGTAATGTCATGATGTATGAAATGCATTGAGCAATGATGTTCTTAGAATAAATGAGGTTGTGATGTATGATGCGTATGCACATGTCATGATGTATGGATATGCAATGTTTTTATGATATTCTCTAACTGGGGAATATAAATCCTGGACTGCTGCTGGAGAATATAAAGAGTTGAATTCTTCGTCCTCGCTGGGGATAACGATCGAAGATGATTTGAGAATAAATTGGCGGGAGAATAACCCTGTTGGAGAATAAACTGGCGAGAAAATGACTATGTGGGGAAAAGGGATACTCTGCCAGAAGATTTGCTGATTTGGAGAAATAACCTCATCTGGGGATGGATTATCATTGCTGGCGATAATGAACCCTTGTTGTGGATTGAATTTCTGCATGCGGAAGAAATGAACTCCGCTGGGGATAATCTTCTAGTGCTGGTGACAGATAAACTCTGCTTGGGGAGAATTAACACCACTATTTTCGGGCATTTCCTACTCTGCAGAGAGGGTATGCACTTTTACTCATTTTCTCAAGCTGGGTCTATCCCTGTACCTGGTGGGTAGAGCAACTGTAAGGCTTGGACATTTCTTGTTTGCCCCTGTTCCTGAAATTACGAGTAATCGTCTTTTGTTTCACATGTAAATATTTATGAGCAACAATTATTTTCAAATGCATATATCAAAAATGAATCATTGGACGTCCTTGCAAATCAAAATAGAAAAAGAAAAACAATTTTGAAATTTATTGTAAAATGAATTGTATTGATTTTGAAGTTGGCCTGTAAATAGGCGTTTTGTACAAGAAGCTGACGTCCTAGTAAGAGAACGCCGCCGGAAGATAGAACTTATACAATTTGTGAAAAACAAAGAAGAACAACTATGTGAACAATCCCACTGGGTTCCAACTCTGTTATTGCCTTTATATCTTCGAGCGTCTCATCACTTTGCTACTTGGTTGAAGGTAGATTAGATTGATCGGTGCCGTCTGAGCTTGATAGTCGATACCGAAGTCTGGTTGCAAGATGATCCAATGAGACATAATCTTACGCTTTGATCCCTAATTTTTTCCTGGACCGCCCTTTTAGGTTTTCAGTCCACCGGGATACCCTTTTTTCCCAAGCCGCCTTTTCAGGTTTTCGACTTGCCGGGTGTATAGTTTTTTTTTCATTTTCATCCCTTATTTTTTCCCGAACCCTTTTGGTTCGCCGGGAAGCCCTTATTTTTTCCTAGGCCAGTCGACCTAGCGGGTCTTGGATTATGTGTAGTATTTTTTCACTATGTCAGCATTGACGGGGTGAGGAAGGTCGTCACCATCCATGGTGGTTAGAATCATAGCTCCTCCTGAGAAAATGTTCTTAACCACAAATGGCCCTTCGTACGTAGGGGTCCATTTGCCCCTGGGATCACCTTGTGGCAGTATGATGCGTTTGATCACCAGATCCCCGACTTGATACTCTTGTCGTCTAACTTTCTTGTTAAATGCCTTGATCATTCGCTTTTGATACGTCTGACCATGACAAATAGAAGTAAGTCTCTTTTCATCGATTAAGTTCAGTTGATCAAGCCGGGTCTGGATCCAATCTTCCTCGCTCAAACCTGCATCCCTAATAATCTGGAGAGAGGGTATCTGGACCTCAATGGGTAAGACCGCTTCCATACCATACACCAAAGAGTAGGGTGTTGCCCCTGTCGAAGTCCACGCTGAGGTACGGTACCCATGAAGACTGAATGGTAACATCTCATGCCAGTCTTTGTACGTCACCGTCATCTTCTGCACAATCTTCTTGATGTTCTTATTAGCTGCTTCAAAATCCCCATTCATCTTCGGCCGGTAGGGAGAAGAGTTATGTTGTTGTATCTTAAATTGTTTGTAGAGCTCGGTGATCATTGTATTGTTGAGATTTGTACCATTGTCCTTGATGATCCTCTCTGGTACACCGTATTGACAGATCAGATTGTGTCGGATAAAACGTGCCACGACGTTCTTGGTTACTGTAGCAAAGGAAGCTGCCTCAACCCACTTCGTGAAATAATCAATAGCCACCAGGATAAAGCAATGCACGTTGGATGCAGTAGGTCTGATCTCGCCAATCATGTCGATGCCCCACATTGCAAAGGTCCAAGGAGCTGTCAAAACATTCAGAGGAACTGGAGGTACATGCATCTTATCAGCATAGACTTGGCACTTATGACAGGTTCGAGAATGCTGATAACAATCGACTTCCATAGTAGACCAATAATATCCTGCCCGTAGGATCTTCTTTGCCATGGTATGTCCACTAGAATGAGTTCCGAAAGTACCTTCATGTAACTCTTCCATGATCCTTTCTGCCTCGTTCTTGTCTACACATCGCAGTAAGGTTGAATCATGGTTACGCTTGTAAAGGATACCATTACTGATGAAGAACTTCGCAGCGAATCTCCTCATAAACTTCTTATCATTAACAGATACGCCCTCGGGGTACTCTTGAGCCTCAAGGTACCTTTTCACCTCGTGAAACCAGGGTTTGTCTGATACCTCTTCAGTATCAATGTCACAGCAATGTGCGGGTTCTTCCAACCTCTCAATGGTAATCTGGGGAGCTTCATTGTCCCACCTGACCTTGAACATAGAAGACATGGTAGCTAGCGCGTCCGCTAACTGATTCTCTTCTCTGGGGAAGTGTTCAAAGGTTATCTCCTCAAAGTGTGGGAGCAATGTCAGTACATACTCTTTGTAAGGAATAAGATTTGGATGCTTCGTATCCCACTCACCTTTGATCTAACTAATCACTAGAGTAGAATCTCTGAATATACTCAAGAACTTAATCCTTAGGTAAATAGCACCTCGAAAACCCATGATGCACGCTTCATACTATGCCATATTGTTGGTGCAGTTGAAACATAATCGGGCGGTGAACGAAGTATGACAGCCCTCGGGAGATATGATCACAACGCCAATGTCATTACCCAACGCGTTTGAGGCTCCATCAAAATACATAGACCATCGGGATCCCTCCTCGGGTCCTTCATCCGGTCTAGGTTCTTCACAGTCAGTCACCAACATGATGTTCTCATCCGGGAATTCGAAATTCATGGATTAGTAATCATCCACGGCCTGATGCGCCAAATGATTCGCCAACACACTTCCCTTGATTGCTTTCTGGGTTATGTATTGGATTTCATACTCAGTTAAGATCATCTTCCATCTTGCTATTCTTCCGGACAAGGCAGGCTTTTCAAAGATATACTTGATTGGATCCATTTTTGATATCAATAGGGTAGTGTGAGTCAGCATATACTGTCTCATCCGGCGAGCAGCCCATGCCAAAGCGCAACAAGTTTTCTCGAGCAACGAGTATCGGGTCTCGCAGTCGGTAAACATTTTGCTAAGGTAGTAAATAGTGTGCTCTTTTCAGCCAGAATCATCATGTTGCCCCAGCACGCACCCCATTGAATTATGCAGAACTGTCAAGTATAAGATCAAGGGTCTTCCTTCAACTGGAGGCATCAGAATAGGTGGCTCTTGGAGGTATTCCTTGATCCTTTCGAAAGCGGTCTGACATTCATCATTCCATTTTACCACTTGATCTTTCTTCAGCAGCTTGAAGATTGGCTCACAAGTAGCAGTCAGATGTGAAATGAATCGGGCAATGTAATTCAGACGTCCCAAAAAGCCCCTGACTTCCTTTTCCGTTCGGGGAGATGGCATCTCCTGTATAGCCTTCACCTTTGCAGGATCCACTTGAATACCTTTATCACTAACGACAAAACCCAGCAGCTTACCAGACCTTACCCTGATAGTGCACTTGTTCGGGTTTAACCTCAGCTTGTATGTTTTCAACCTATCAAACAGTTTATGGAGATGATCTAGGTGTTCTTCCTCAGTCTGGGACCTTGCGATCATGTCATCAACGTAAACCTCAATCTCATGGTGAATCATGTCGTGGAACAAAGCGACCATGGCGCGCTGATAAGTTGCCCCAGCATTCTTTAACCCGAAAGGCATTACCTTGTAACAGAAGGTTCCCCACTGTGTAACGAAAGTGGTCTTCTCCATGTCCTCGGGAGCCATCTTAATTTGATTGTAACTAGAAAAACCATCCATAGAGGAGAAGACCTTATGTTGCGCGGTGTTGTCGACCAGAACATCGATGTGAGGAAGCGGGAAATCATCCTTGGGGCTTGCCCTGTTCAGTTCTCTATAGTCCACACACATCCGTACCTTACCATCCTTCTTCGGCACCGGAACAACGTTGGTAACCCACTGCGAGTAAGAAGTAACAGCTAGAAATCTGGCGTCAAACTGTTTCATGACCTCAGCTTTGATTTTCTCAGACATCTCGGGGCGCATACAGCGAACCTTCTGCTTTACCGGAGGACAGTCTTCTTTAGTCGGCAGACGGTGTACCACAATATCAGTATCTAAACCAGGCATATCTTCATAAGACCAAGCGAAGATCTCAACATAGTTGTATAGCATCTGTATCAACCGTTTCTTAACACTAGACTCCAGATTTGCACCTATCTTGACCTCTTTCTTATCTTCCTCTGTGCCCAAATTCATTGATTCCACTGGCTCTTCATGAGGCTGTATGGCCCTCTCTTCCTGTAGTAACAGTCTAGCAAGCTCTCCAGGCACCTCACAATCATACTCACCTTCGTCCTCGGCTTGGTTGATCGGATTTTCGAAGTCATAACTGGCAGTAGCAGAGTCGTTATCAATGGGATCCATAGTGGATGTGGATCTGCATTATGATATGTGAGTGTGTGTAAGACAATAGTTGTTTTGATAAAGTGCAAGATAGAAAAGAAAAACAAGGAGCTCAAAATTTGTAATGCAAGAAAATGTCCAATGCTTTATTGATGATATATGAAAATGGCAAATAATAAGCCCTCACAAACAAAACCAAGGTGCCTCGGGCAAGGCACCGGGCCGTAAAGTTTCAAACTGTCTGTTACAAATCTCAAAACAAAAGTCTATTACTGTGTAATAAAAGAAACAGGCACGAAGTCTTTCGTCGTCCAGTTGTTCAATCCACCGTTGGTAGTCGGGTAGATATAGCTGTCGATATCTGACTCTTCTTTATCATCCTCAATTGCATTTACTCCCTGATTAGTGATATGCAGAGGAGGACTTCCAATCCGCGTGCTCCGAACAGCCCTTTGAGCCTCTGCAGTAAAGCCCAAACCAAACTTGTCAGTTTTATGTGTGAAATCAGGGAGCTGACCCCAATTTGCACACCCACCTTTTTCAGTTACATCCCTAGCATCCTTAAGGGAAGCCATCTTCATCGGAGATTCGTCAATAGTAGCTTCAGTTGACGCCAAAGTCTGGGGGACTTCTTTAAAGTTCTGACACGGGGTTTTGATGAATTCCCCATCCATCTCCACATAGCGAAAGGAATTAAGATGACCCACCATGTACTCCTCTTCTCCTTGCACTGTAACAATCTTCCCTTTTACTGGATATTTCAACATCTGATGAAGCGTAGAAGTCATTGCCCCGGCCTTATGAATCCAAGGGCGACCCATCAAGCAAGAATAAGATGGTCGGATATCCATCACATAGAAAGTAGATGCAAAAGTCTGAGAGCCAACTTTAACAGGGACGTCCACCTCCCCGTGCACCATCCTTTTTGACCCATCGAAAGCTCTAACCACAATATTGCTCGGCTTCAAAATCAAACCTTCACAGTCCAGACGGTCTAGTGCTTTCTTTGGCAAAACATTCAATGAGGACCTAGTATCCACCAGTACGTGGGCCGGATTAGTGCCCCTCCACTCGATCGATACGTGCAGAGCATCATTGTGATTTCTTCCTTTAGCAGTCAGATCTACATCTGAGAAACCCAACTCGTTGTCGGCAGTCAAACTAGCTACGCAATCTTTGAATTGATCAGCCGAAGTTTCCTGTGGCACATGCGCAGTTTTGAGGAAAGCAATTAAAGCCTTTGCATGGGCTTCAGAACACAACAACAAGGACAACATGGATATTTTTGATGGGGTCTGCCCCAGCTGCTCGACTACGTTGTAGTCACTCTTCTTGATAATCTTCATAATTTCCTCTATCTCTTGCTTAGAGGTTTCTACAATGATCTTCTTAGGCGCCTTCGTCCGGGCAGGCTCACCTGTGATTTCTTTTCCCCGAGTGTCAGATGGCTCAGTGACAGGGGTGATAACTGGGATAGGAACTGGGACAGTAGCCGATGTACTAGCAGATGGAATGACAACAGGTTTGTGAACGGTCGGAGGGGAAATCTCAGGAGAGAAAAGTCTTCCACTTCTGGTGACCTTGCTAGCCCCGACAATATTGCTGACATCAGCATCAGCTTCTTCACTCTTCAAGTATTGCTTAACTCCATGGTAATACACATCGGCCCCATAGTGCCAAGGGACAGCCTTATCCGAAGTGTATGGGATAGGACCCGGGATAGTAATGACTAACGGAGCGATTCTTAGAACAGATGTAATCCTAACAGGCTTTCTCGAGGAAGCATTGGAAGGATCGGCGGAAATGGTTATGATGGCAACATCTTCAACTGAAACTAACGGAATCAAAGTCTTCTCGAATAGGATCTCTTTGTTATCCATCAGGCGCTGAACACCTGATTTCAATAAATGGCAACCAGTAGGCAGGATTGAACATAGGTGGCAACCTTCGCCACATCCCGGAAATAAACCGGCCAATAATATATTCTTCTTAACTGTCATTAAAGGAGTAGAAACTTCTTCCACGGAGGTCACAAATAAATCATCATCCACAGCATTCACTCCATGATCGTGCTTAGGCATGGGAGCAGTTATGACGTTGGGTTTCTCTAGAGCGTCAAACTCAATCTCTTTAGCTTCAATCAAATCTTGCACCTTATTCTTCAAGGCCCAACAGTTGTTTGTATCATGACCTAGGCTATCAGAGTGATAGGCGCAGCGGGCGTTCAGATTATATAGCAGAGATGTGGTGCTGGGATTCTTCGGGGCTTCCCTCAGAGTTACCAGGTTGGTCTTCAACAATTGTGGTAGAATTTGAGACAAGTTCATATTAAGCCGAGTTTACTGTCTCTGCGGCCTCTCCATTCTTTGCTGATTGTTGCGTTGTGGGGAAATGGTGGGTCTTGATATCACTACCGCATTCACTGCTTGACGGCGTTCAGGTCTGCTTTGGCTCCTTAAGCCGTAGACTGCACTAGCTTCTTTCTTACCGGTGAAAGGCTTCTTTTCTGAACTTGATGAAGTACCTCTCTGTATCTTACCACTTCAGATACCAGCTTATACTCTCTCCCCGGTCAAAATCAATTTAGTAAACCCAGATGACGAACTGCCGATCAGATGATTGAAAAATGGACCAGACAACGTCCCTAGAAACATGTCAACCAACTCCCTGTCAGACAAAGGGGGTTGGACTCTTCTAGCCAAATCTCTCCACTTCTGAGCATAGTCCTTAAAACCTTCACTTGCACCCATAGACATACCCTGAAGTTGAGTACGAGTGGGAGCAAGGTCGGCGTTATATTGATACTGCTTGTAGAAAGCAACAGCAAGGTCCTCCCAATTTCAGATATTAGCTCCTTCCAATTGATAAAACCATTCAAGCTGAGTCCCTGACAGACTATCTTGAAAAAAATGCACCCACAAATTTCTATCAGCAGTGTAGGTTGGATTTTTTGGACATACGAGTGGAGATGGAGTTTTGGACAGGATACTCCATCGTACCTGGCGAAAACCGGAGCTTTAAACTTATGAGGATCACCACCCCAGATGCCAGTCTCAGATCCCCGAAGTCCAAACCAGGGATCTTTTGAATCTCCATAGCACTCAGACGGTCTTCAAGTTGTTTGTACCTATCCTCAACAGGAGGATACTGCTCATCATCAAAATCAGTATCATTATCAGATACCACAGGACTGGGGCCTTTTTCTTCCTATTGGTTCTCCTCTCCTTTGGATGAAAGAGACAGATCATCTTCTTGTCGCAACCTATTCCTAAATCTGTTACCCATATTCAGAAGAACCACCTTCTTCTTCTTCTTCTTCCTCTCCTTCAGGATGAGAGTCTTCAAATCCTCTTGCCCTTTAGCCAAGTTCAAGAACATCTCTTGGAATTGGGCATTCTGTACCTGAAGAGCTTTGATGGCTTGATCAGTAGGTATTTCAGAAGACATTTCGTGCTGAAATAAATAGCGAAAGAGATGAGAAACATGTAATGATGTGCATGATAATGGGATGCGTATGTAATGATTTCAAAGACTTTGGGAGATTTAAATTTGCAAACCAAGAAATAAACAAACTTTATTACATTAAACTTGTAGACAATGCCTTTAAGGCGTTTGCAATGAAGTAAATAAAAACAAATCTAAACTAGAAAAAGAAAAATCAGAAATCCCATGGACGCTTCCCCTTCGTGCTGACGTAGTCATTGATCGTCCTTTCATTCTCAAGTTTCCTGGTTAGATTCAAGATCTTCCTTTCTTGCTCATGATACTTTTCCCAGTAGGTATCCCTCTCCTCTTTCAACTGAATCCAGGATCTCTTCAATGCCCCAAGATCAGTGGGCATGTAGGGATAAAGGACTGTATAAGGAACACCCTCTTCATTGGTAGGCTCCACAATCACTGGAAACACAGCTTCACAAGGCACCCCAAGCTTCTGGGATCGAGCTCGTACCCACTGGAGATAAGGTTGCATAGGGAGAGAAGTCTTTGGTCCTAGCTCTTGAGGGTCAGACCTATTCACCATGCCCCAGGCTCGTATAAACCTTCGGAGATGCTCGTCAACGTCCTCTTTGTAGTCAAATGCAATATCTGTAAGAAGTATCTCATGAGGACCGTCTCTCCGAGCACGACCAAACTGTCGCAAATCCAAGCAAGGACTGTAGGTTATTCCCCCTCTGACTCCAAGCAATGGGACATTAAGGTATCCACCACATCGATCAATGACAGCAACACTTCCCATAGCCTTAGAACTCCAAAGAATGTCTGTATGGGCAAGAGACATTATTCTGTAAGACCATCCTAAACCTTCCTCATTCTTCAACACGGACTTGGGGAGGTGCGAAATAAACCACCTCGCCAGCAACGGTATGCAACACATGAGGGTCCCTCTTCTTCGCACAGTACGAGTATAGAGAGCATGCAAGATATCACCCAGAAGAGTAGGCACGGGATTGCGAGACAGGAAGATCTTAACTGCATTCACGTCTATAAAGGAATCTGGATTCGGGAAAAGAACCAAACCCTAGATAAGGAGAGCCAAGATGTCTTCAAAAGCCTGAAAGTCTGGATTATCCCAGAACATTTGAGCTTGATCCATCAGAAACTTGGCTAAGAAACCTTTAACCTCGCTTCGTGTCTCCCAGTTGGATACTATGTCAGCCCATTTCAAATGTAGAGCTGAAGAAATGTCTTATGGTCTAGAAGTCTCTTCCAAAACTGTGAAGGGCATCTGCTCAAGGATGGATATGCCCAATAAGTGAGAAAACTCTTCCATAGTGGGAACTAGCTGATAATCCAGGAAAGTGAAGCAATAATGCACCGGATCGATGAACTGGAAAAGCACACTCATCATCTGCTCGTCAAACTTTGAGGTAACCAAGCTAAGAAGCTGAACATGTCTCCTAATGAATTAAGAAGTATCAGAAACTTTTGAGACTAACTCTTTGAGTTGAGCAGGTATTTGCACAAAGTTAACTCGGATGGTGTTTCTGCGCATGGAAGCCATAATCTGCAAAATAGAACAAAGATAAATCCCCTCGGTCTTTGAAATGGTTAGTGTAATGAAGTATGCATGCTATGTTATGATGCATGATGTCATGGTAAAACAGACAGCAGGTATAGCAGATAACAGACATGGTAAAGGCAAACAAGTCACACAAAAGCCCTTAAGTTTAAGGCTTGCATGGGGTCTAGGTATTACCCTCTTGAAGTTCAGTTGGTTTCAACCTATCCTAATAATAGTAACCGGGTTCTAGAGGTTCTCAATATCACTGACCATCCTCCATCGGTCATGGTTTCAGCTCACGCAATCTTTTCTTGCAGCCAGAACTATCTCGAGAGTATGGTCTCAATGAGTGTAGTATCGAGTATCAACCAGTTCTCAGCTTTACACCGAGGTCGGCTATCTCACTACTCCTATGGCCAAGTTGGTCAATTATAGGTTCTAAGGTCAGTTGATGCTTAACGACACATATAACAGCCCCGTATTCTCCTCGTTTCTCCATAAGGGATACCTGTACCAACCAATGTGTCACATCAATGTAGCTACTGCTTCAACCGTATCGGTCTATGTTGTGCAGCTCCCTCACATTTTATTGCTACTTACCTAAAAGGTATCCCCCGGATCCGGGTTAGGATCTATAGTAAATCCCGATACAAAACCCTCAAAAGTAAAGCAATCAAATCAAACAAGAGAAGAAATTTATGATGAACTAATCCTAAGGTATACCCCACTTATTATATTCCCCAGCAAAGTCTCCAGTTCTGTGATACGGTGGCAGAACCAGACTAGTTTTAGGAAAATGTTGGTTTGCATTTTGCGTTTGTGTTCACAAAATGTCACGGTAAGCAAGAGTCGCCATCGACTTTTATTTTTATCCAACTGAAAAGGAAAAAAGCACTGAAAAATTCCTTTTTTTCGAGATTTTGAGTACGGGGGGTAGATTATAGAAAGGAAATGTATTATCACCCTTTCTATCCGTGGTTTTCCACGGGCTCTTAGGTACTTGCTCATCATTTTTTTTAAAATTGCTTCCGTGTTTGTGTGTTTTTGAAAATTTTTTGTTTTACTTCAATTTAACCCTTGCTTCTGTCTTCAAGAGGGTTACAAAGTCGTCTTGAAAATTTTGTTTGAAAAGAGTGTAAGTGTGAGAAGGTTTGATTTTGAGCAAGTACCTACTAGCATCTACCTACTCAAAAAAAGAATGTTTATGTTCTTGTTTCCTTTAGACAGCGTTGTCCTACTATTAGTGAGTAGGTAGTACCGTCGTTGGAGTTGTAAGGGTCAATTCGAAAAGGGACGTACGATCACTAAATCAATGTTAGAACGTCTTAGTAATAACCCTAATGTCTTAAGATCATATTCGAGGCAACATTTCTGAGGCAACATTTCCAAACGAGATGTTTGATCTTTGTTTAGACAAGAGAGCGACCACTAAAACACCCTATACTTAATGATCATTTACCGAAGGCAACCGAAGTGAGAGTATACCCTAGGAGTGCGCATGTGCGAGTGATTTGATTTCAGTTATTATCTTTGCACATTTAGGGTTTGCTAACCATTTTAAAATTTACATACAGTCTTGTCATGCAATCCTATTATCATACATCTAACAGTTAAATATTTGCGAAAATTAAAATGCGGAAAATAAAAGTACGCTATTACAAGGCTTCGGGGAGGAGGATTAATTACATAGCCAAAAACCCGTAAAACGATAAATAAACGAAAAGTCCTAATTAAACTATTACATACTATGAGCAGTTACGTTAATATCGTAAAAATAAATAAACGCGCACGATGAAACGAGAACGAGGAAAATTAGGGTTTTGACCCCGTCTAAACCTAAAAAGAAAAATCATTTTTAGTTGTTTTTGATTATTTTAAGAAAATAAGGTTTTAAATTAAATAGATACAAACCTAATTAATAATTAAATTAAATTAAGAAAATTAATTAATTTTGACCTATTTTTGTATTTTTGTTATTTTAAGAAAATAAAATAAAAATTAAATCAAATAAAACCTAATTTTCTAATTTGTTTTTAATTATTTACAAAAAGTTAGATTAAAGTTACCCTAAAATTAAATTAAGCTAATATTAAATTAATTTCGATAAAATATATAAAAAACCTAAATTTGATGAAATTGATTTTTATGAGTTTTTTGTATAAAAAGAATTAATTTGTGATTTAGAAAATAATTTAAACAAAAATAAAAGAAAAGAAAATATAAAATAAAAGAGAGAAATGGGCCTGGTATCAAAAGTAAAAGGGGGGTGTCCATAGCATATCTGAGCCCAAAAGCCTTGGTCCACGTTTGACTTCTCAGATTCCATGTTGCAAGTTGACCAGGGTGCATCATGGACCTCAAAGGATGGGCGTTAAATCTGGTATTCTGGAAATCTAGTGATTGAACATTGATGGCATATGGTAGGCCTCATTATGCGTGGGGTACAGGATCTGTAAAGAATAATTGAGAAAAATTGCAAATGTTGGAGGCAGGGGTCGAACCCCTGACCTCATGCATGCAAAGCCTTAACGCCTTCCCTGGCTACCACTGGGCCACTTGAATTCATTTGTTAGTATATGAAATAATAATAATAAAATGAAAATCAATGCCAGTTATCAAACAAACGCGCCTGAATTCAAATGGGCGAAAGGGGTGTTGCCACGCAGTCATCCTACCCTTGTCCGTCGTTTTAGGTAAAACAACCTTTACCTACAGACGTTCTCTGTAGGTATAGCCCTTGTAATTTTCCAAAATCCACTGCACGCATGATAAATTGATTCCAGTGGTACCAATCAACTTGTGGCAACCTCACGAGCATCATGGTACCACTCTTCATGGCCAATTGTCCCTGCAATCAAAACCCCTAAAAATGAACCCTAAACCCTAATCATGGCATATCTCTGTATGGCAAACAAAAATGCAATTGATCATTACCATTAGCTTGCAAATGTTTCAATGAACAAGAATATGTAAAGAATTCATGCTACAAATTCCAGAATCATGATATTGAATTTCAAGAAAGTAAGGATATCGTGAGGTGCTTACAATGCGTTTTTGGGCACGAAAATGCTTGTTGATGATTGGGATAGACTCCTTGAATGTCCAGCAAGTGAATGGTATGCTTGGAATAGCTTGAAAGAGCCTGGAACTATGAAATTCGATTTCCACTTTTCTTGAGTTTTTGCAAGTTTTTCCTCAGCTTCTCACGCCTCCAATCCTTGTGCTTTTGGCCTGGATTAATTCTATATGTAGCCTTGAGTGAATTAGGATTACCAATTTGCTCTAAATATTTTTCAATTAAGGTGATTGAATCATGATTTGATTCTTATTCAAATCTTTCTAAATCAAGCAAAACTCAATATTTTTGTGTACAAACAAGCCTTGCACGATTTGATCTCCTTGCCATCTATTCATGGACCTGAAATGTGCACAAAATCTCAAGGTTTAAATGATTTTGATATTTTCATGATTTTATTTTGATTTAATTGAAATAAAAATAAAAATAAATGACAAAAATAAAATAAAGGCAAGTTGGAAGGATCATTGGTCCTGGACCATGTTACAAACTCAATACAAACACAAAAAGTTGGGCCCATTTGACAAAAAATGCAATTTGAGGCATGTTTGACTTTTGGCAATTTTGCAAAAAAAGGTCAACTTCACCAATGCATAACTCCTTCAATTTTGACCCTAGATATGTGTTTTTGGACTTTTGGAAAGCTTAGGATGTCCTATAATCAACACTTTTGGTATTATCTCAATTGAGTCTTCCATGTTCATGTATGAAGCTTTGACAAAAAAGGTGTTTTTGTTGACTTTTCAAAATGACCTATAATGTTCAAATTCATAACTTCTTGTGATTGCATATTTTGAACTTGGGAGATGAAGATGAATTGTAGGTAATTGCATCATATTAAAAATGATCTTTGGATGGGTCATTCTTGATAAAGTATGAGAAAGTTATGCTTGGTCAAAGTTGAGTTGACTTTTCCTACAAAACCCTAATTTAGCAACTTTTGGATTTTGATGAATTGTGAGCAATCCTTGAGGAATCATGATCAAACCTTGATAAAATGATGAATAATACTTAAAAATGAGTATGTTGACCAAAAATCTTGAAGTTTGACTGTATGTGGGCCACAGTTGACTTTTGCATTAGCATAGTCGATTTTCAGGCCTTTGAGCAATTGATTGAGCAAACTTTCTCTGCAAGGCTTGAAACTTGACATGGATGATATTGAGAACCTATTAGGACAATAGTGAGCATTTGTGACCCTTTGGACTCAAGTATCTTGATGCAACATGAAACCCTAGTTTGAGGTAGACTGCCTTAGGAGAGAGTTTGTCTGGTCAACTCGTGGACTTCCTTGAGCAATTTGAGGATCTCACTTGAAATGTATTGAGAAATATGGGAGGGTAAATTTTGGGGTACAACACCTACACTGGAGGAGTATTCTTATCTGTTGGATTTACCTGTTACCGATCGTGTTCCTTTTACTGGTTTGAAGGGTGAGCCAAAACGACAGGAGATTGCTGCTTTGATTCATCTAGGGAGGTCTGACGTGGAAACCCATATGACTACTAAAGGAGGGATTAGAGGATTACCAGCTCAATTCTTATTGGAGAAAGCTCTTTACTTTTCCAGGATGAAGAGTACAGTCGCTTTTGAGGCCATCTTTGCTCTACTTGCTTACGGATTGTTCTTATTTCCTAATGTGGATAAGTTTATTGATGTTAATGCTATCAGGATCTTCATGATTGGAAACCCGGTTCCTACATTGTTGTGTGATGCTTATTACTCTATTCATATTCAAAGTTCTTATCACAGAGGGATGATTATTTGTTGCACACCTTTGTTGTACCGGTGGTTTATCTCTCATATGCCTCAGTCTGATGCTTTCTGGGATGTCAGGAAGGAACCCCGTTGGGCTCCTAAGATCATGGCACTTACTCACTCGGATATTGATTGGTATCGTCGAGCTTACCAGGATATAGAGATTATTGACAATTGTGGTAGTTTCCCCAATGTACCTCTTCTTGGTACAAAGGGAGGAATTAACTATAATCATGTTCTTGCATGACGACAACTTGGTTATCCGATGAGGGATAAACCAAATAATATTCATTTGAGTAGTTTCTTTATGAAAGAGGGATAAGAACATAGGGAAGCTAGGGAGAAGATTGCGAAGGCCTGATGTCCCATTCATAAGAAGAGTAGGAAAAACTTGGTACCTAGGGGGGATATTTCTTTGGAGCCATATCTTCAATGGGTCCAAGCAAGGGCTATTCAATTGAAGTTGTCGTATTCCCGGGAAACACCTATGCCTGATTTGTTTTTGAATACCACTCCTCCCTTATTGGATGATCTAGAAGAGTTACAGCTTGCTTTGGTCAGGATGCATCAGGAAAAGGATGCTTGGAAGAACAAGTACCAAACCTTAGAGATTTCCTTTAGAACAGACTTGAAGGAGAAAGACGACTTGATTGAGATTCTTGAGAGTCGGGTTGTAGAGACCAAGGAGAGGCAGGGGGATTTATTTTCTCTTAAGCCTCAGTCAGATGTTAGTTGCTCACTTCCTGATTCAGGTGATTGGAAGGAGGTTTCCACCGGATATGCGGAAGAAAATCAGAGGTTGAAGGCTCAGATTTCCAGACTTACGGGGAAGCTCCAGCGTGTAGAGTAATCTCCATCAGCTTTACTTCTTAGGGTTTTAGACTTTATTTTCATCTTGTACTTTGGATTGTTGAGACTTGTAACCTATTTTGAAGTTATTATAATAAAAAATTTCAGTATTTTAAATGTGTTATTACTTTGATATTTGCAATATGTCTATAAACTTTAAATCCCTTGAAATACTAAATAAAATCATATGCATTGCATATCATGCATCATATTTCTTGTATTTGTTATGCATATCCAGGTGTCTTACCAAGCTTCTTTACTTCTTTCAGCAAGCTGACTAACCACTACAGCACTCGGGCTAATTTCAGAAGGAAGATGGACAACTTATAACAAGAGAATCGTGAGCTGCACGAGGAAGTTTCTGCTTTGAAGGCCGGTATGGCCAATCTTACTGCTCTGACGGAATCTATGGTGGCTACTCAAAATCAACCATCAAGTGTTCAACCTCAACCAACAAGGGTTACTACTGAAGCTTCGGCTGTTCCTGTATCTGCTACTCCAACTGTCATTCAAAATCGCATGCCTCAAGGTTATCCATGGGGAATGCCAGAGAACTTTGCACCTGACAGTTTCAATCTTGGTCCTCAAGATACTCCAGTTATTCAGACTATCGTTACTCCTGCACCTCCTGTGGTGCATGCTGCTCCTGGTGCACCTCCTTCGGTGAATATGGTTACGTTTATTAACGATGATGTGTGTCGTCATTTTCCTCCACCAAGTGAATACTTGGGTCTCTATGACAGAATGAATGATTTTCAAGAGCAGTTTGACAAGATGCAGAGGGCGATGAAGGCCCTCCGGGGAAAAGAGTTATTCAGGGAGAATGTGAATGAATCGTGCTTGGTCCCGAATGTTAAGATATCTGCAAAGTTTAAGGCCTGGAGTTTGAGAAGTACAAGGGAAACACTTGCCCTCGTGCTCATCTGGTAATGTATATAAGGAGAATGTCTACCCATACTGATGATCAGCGTCTGCTGATTCACTTTTTTTAGGATAATTTGACCGGTGATGTGCTGAAGTGGTATATGAGTTTGGATAGCGTCAATATTCGTACTTTTAATGACTTGGGAGAAGAATTTATCAAACAATACAAGTACAACATGGACATAGCGCCTGACCGTGATCAACTTAGGGCCATGGTTCAGAAAGACAGGGAATCATTCAAAGAATATGCACAGAGATAGCGTGAGGTAGTCGCCCAAGTGATTCCTCCAATGGAAGAGAAGGAGATGACTACGATTTTCTTGAAGACTCTGGGTGATTTCTACTATGAAAGGATGGTAGCAAGTGCGCCAAGTGACTTTACTAAAATGGTAGGCATGGGTATCCGTTTAGAAGAGGCTGTGAGAGAGGGTCGTCTAACAAAGAGTGAAGGATCTGGAGGTGTGAAGAAGCCATCTTATGGGTTTACCAAGAAAAAGGAAGGGGATGCAAATGTTGTTATGAAAGAGAGGAGGGTTAATCCTCCTATAAGAAATTATCAGCGTCATCAGCAAGTCGCCTCAGTTACTCTAGTTTTTAGTGAAGCTCTAACCACCTTTAATTATCAAAGACCATCTCAACATAGGAATCAAGGGCATAATCAGAGAAGGGAGAGTTATGACCCTATTCCTATGAGTTATACAGAGTTACTATCGGCATTGATTAAGAAGAAGTTGGTTCAGACCCGACCACCTCCCGCTATGCTGTCACCTTTGCCTTGGTATTACAAGGCAGACTAAACATGTGCTTTTCATCAGGGAGCACCGGGGCATAATGTTGAGAATTGTTATCCTTTGAAAACTGAGGTACAGAAATTGGTGAAGTCTGGTATTCTATCTTTCAAGGATATGGGTCCTAATGTGAAAGACAATCCTATACCCAAGCATGGAGATGCAAATGCTGTTATGCAAGAGATAAGGGTTAATCCTCCTAGAAGAAATTATCAGCGTCATCAGCAAGTCGCCTCAGTTACTCCACTTGTTAGTGTAGCTCCAACCATAATTGTTTATCAGAGACCATCCCAGTAGGGGAATCAAGGGAATAATTATAGAAGGGAGAGTTATGACCCTATTCCTATGAGTTATACATAGTTACTATCGGCATTGATTCAGAAGAAGTTAGTTCAGACCCGACCACCTTCCACTGTTCCGTCACCTTTGCCTTGGTATTACAAGGCAGACCAAACATGTGCTTTTCATCAGGGAGCACCAGGGCATAATGTTGAGAATTATTATCCTTTGAAGACTGAGGTACAGAAATTGGTGAAGTCTGGTATTCTATCTTTCAAGGATGTGGGTCCTAATGTGAAATACAATCCTCTACCCAAGCATGGACGAGCAACTGTTGTAAATATGGTGGCCAATTATCCAGGTGACTTCCATATTTTTGATATTCATCTAGTTAGAGGAGATTTGGTGAAAATGCATGCAGACCTCTGTGAATTTAGCTATTATACACATGACCATTCCGGTTGTGCTATTTGCAGTATAGACATACAGGGTTGTGATAAGATAAAGGCTGATTTGTAGGAGATGATGGATGAGGGCCTCATCCACATAATTAGGACTAGGGTAGAGTATGAAGAGGAGGTGAATATGGTTTCTGGATGTCCTGGAGAGTTCATAATTTTTTATATGGAATATATGGATGAAGACCTTGTGCAATTGCATTCTACTTCCTGCCACTTGGCTGGTCAGGTGGAACATCAGTATGGATCTTGCCGAATTTGCTGTCGAGACTCCCGAGGATGTTCTATTGTAGGAAAGGTGTTAAATTTTTATTGGACAATGGAACTATCAAGGTTACGGGTCAAAGGGATGATTACCATGAAGTTGATATGATTGAGGTTTGTTTGGCTGAAGAAGAGTCGAATGATGAGTATGCCTCTACAGATGAGTACTTCTTCTCAAATGAGGATTTGTTTTCCAGAGATGACTCAATAGTTACTGATTATGTTGAAGAAGGGGTAAACGTCATTGTGCCTTGTTTTGGTGCACCCGCCCATTTCGAAGTTGAGTATTATAGCAAGCCAGTTGTTACCCCATTGGTGATTAGTTTGCCAGGTCCTATTCCCTACAAGTCAGATAAGGTTTTACCCTATAAATATAACGCTACAATCTTAGAGGATGGTGTGGAAGTTCCCATCCAGCCAATGCCTGATGTTGGAAATATAGCTGAGACTAGTAGAGTGACTCGCAGCGGTCGTGTGTTTGCACCAGTTGTTCATGGAGATGTTAGCGCAGGAAAGAAAATTGTTGAGAATGTTGAACCAAAGAAGGTTATGGGTGAATCTAGTGGAGCTACGTTAGAGAAAGAAGTGGATGATATTTTGAAGATAATCAAGATGAGCGACTACAGAATCGTAGATCAGCTACTATAGACTCCTTCAAAAATATCTATCTTGGCTTTATTGATGAACTCCTCCGCTCACAGAGAATCTTTGATGAAGTATTGGACCAAGCTTTTATGGAAAGTGACATGCCTATAGACCAGTTCAGCAGCATAGTAGGGAACATTACGTCATGTAATAACTTGATTTTCTGCGACGATGAACTGCCCGATGAAGGAAGGAATTACAACATGGACCTTCATATCTCTATGAATTACAAGAATGATTCATTATCCAATGTGATGATTGATAATGGATCCGCTTTGAACGTTATATCGAGGAGCACGCTTATGAAATTAAAATATCAAGGGACGCTCATGGGCCCAGGTGGAATTATTGTGAAAGCGTTTGATGAATCAAGGAAATCTGTTATTGGTGAAGTGGATTTGCCTATTGATATAGGCCCACATTTGTTTCAGATTACTTTCCAGGTCATGGACATTATACCCTCTTATAGTTGTTTGCTAGAAATGCCATGGATACACGAGACAGGGGCCGTCACTTCAACTTTACACCAAAAGCTGAAGTTTGTACATGAAGGAAAAGTGGTGATTATAAATGGAGAGCAGACATTATTGATATCTCATTTGTCCTCTTTCAGCATTGGGGAGGTGGATGAAGCTGTTGTTGGAACCCAGTTCCAAGCCTTATCCATTGATAACATAAGAGGAAATGAGAATTCCATGGTTTCTCTTAAGGATGCACAACAAGTTGTACGTAAGGGTCATAGTTAGGTATGGGGACAGGATGTAGATCCACCCGTAAACAAGAACAGAGCTGGCTTGGGGTTCTCTTTGAAAAATGACAAAGGTAAGAGCATGAAGCCGAAGTCTGTTGCAGGAAAGTATCAAGACGTATTTCGTAGTGGGGGTTATCTTCATCCAACTGTTTCCGAGATTAACGCCATTGTGGAAGATGAAGCAGAGCCAGAAATGCCAAATTACGTTACGCACGGAGTTAGGGTTCATAACTGGATCACCATTGATGTTCCCTCTTGCATACATGTTTCAAAGTAATTTGTTTTGTTAATCTTTTTGAAAAGCTTTTACTCTGCCCAAGGTGAAAGTATTAGTATTGTATGGGCTTATCTGTTTGCTTTTATCTTTAAGATCAATAATAAAAGTTGTCTTTGTTTCCCAAATTGTGTCTTTGTTTTTTGATTTTTCATGGAAAATGGTAATCAGAAAAAACCTTTCAAAATAAATAATAACTGAAATTCAATTTGCATGATCACTTGTTATATGTGTCAGATTCTAAATGCAATCATAAATCATATGTGCAGATTAATTAAAAAAACTCATTGAATACAATGACCCTGCACCCTCTCCCAATTTTGAATGTCCTATGTATGGGGCCGAAGAAGAAGACTATGATGAGATTCCAGAAGAGGTCTCGCGGTTTCTCAAGCGCGAGGAGAGTATCATTCAGCCATATAAAGAACCATTGGAAGTAATCAATTTGGGTTTAGAAGAAGATCCTAAAGAAGTCAAGATTGGAGCATTGTTGCATCCTGATGTGAAGAGCAGGTTGATTGGGTTGTTGGAAGAGTATGTGGATATTTTCGCTTGGTCTTATCAAGATATGCCTTGTCTAGATACATATATTGTAGAGCACCATTTGTCGTTGAAGACAGAGTGTCCGCCAATCAAACAGAAGTTGAGAAGAACTCACCCAGATATGGCAATGAAGATCAAAGAGGAGGTTCTAAAGCAGATTAATGCCGGTTTTCTTGTGACGTCAGTGTATCCTCAATGGATCGCCAATATTGTCCGAGTACCGAAAAAAGACGGAAAAGTCCGCATGTGCGTAGATTATAGAGATCTAAATAAAGCTAGTCCAAAAGATGATTTTCCATTGCCACACATTGACATGTTAGTGGATAGCACAGCAAAATTCAAAGTATTCTCGTTCATGGACGGATTTTCCGGGTATAATCAAATAAGAATGGCTCCAGAGGACATGGAAAAAACAACGTTTATCACACCCTGGGGAACATTATGTTACAGAGTGATGCCCTTCGGGCTGAAGAACGTTGGTGCAGCGTACCAGAGGGTTATGACAACCATATTCCATGATCTGATGCACAAGGAAATTGAAGTATATATGAATGATATGATTTCTAAATCCCAGACTGAAGAAGGGCATGTAGAAGATTTGTTGAAGTTGTTTCAGCGTTTGAGGAAGTATCGTCTCCGCTTGAATCCAAATAAATGTACCTTCGGTGTTCGATCAGGGAAATTATTGGGTTTCATTGTTAGCTAGTAAGGAATTAAAGTTGACCCTGATAAAGTCAAAGCAATTCAAGAGATGCCAGCACCAAGGGCTGAAAAGCAAGTCAGAGGGTTCCTCGGGTATCTGAATTATATTTCCAGATTCATTTCTCACATGACTGCAACGTGTGAACCGATATTTAAGTTGTTAAAGAAAGATCAAGGTTATGTATGGATGGATGACTGCCAAAGGGCATTTGAAAGTATTAAAGAATATCTGCTTGAACCTCCTATCTTGTTTCCTCCTGTTGAAGGAAGACCATTGATTATGTATCTGACAATGTTAGATAATTCCATGGGTTGTATTCTGGGACAACAAGATGAAATGGGGAAGAAAGAGTATGTCATTTATCATCTCATTAAAAAGTTTACTGATTGCGAGTCGTGGTATTCCATGCTGGAAAAGACATGTTGGGCTCTGGCCTGGGCGGAAAAACGTTTGCGGCAGTATATGTTGAATCACACTACTTGGTTGATCTCCAAAATGGATCCAATCAAGTACATTTTTGAAAATCCTGCTCTTACCAGGAGAATTGCTCGTTGGCATGTGATGCTATCTGAATATGACATTGAATACCACACTCAAAAAGCTATTAAAAGCAGCGTGTTGACAGATTATCTTGCTCACCAACCAGTTGATGATTATCAGTCTGTGAAGTATGATTTCCCCGATGAGTATGTGATGTTTCTGAAAGTGAAAGATTATGATGAACCATTGCCTGAGGAAGGTTCTGATCCTGAATCTCGTTGGAGTATGATATTTGACGGAGTTGTGAATGCTTATGGTAAAGGAATTGGTGTTGTGATTGTCACTCCATGTGGATCACACATTCCTTTTACTCCAAGGTTGACATTTGATTGTACTAATAATATGGCAAAATATGAGGCTTGTATCATGGGTCTCTAGGAAGCTATTGATCTCAGAATTAAAATTCTAGATGTGTATGGAGATTCAGCTTTGGTAATAAATCAGATTAAAGGAGAATGAGATACTCATCACCCTGGCTTGATCCCTTACAAAGATTATGCTAGAAGATTGTTACCCTTCTTTAATAAAGTTGAATTCCATCACATCCCCAGAGATGAAAATCAAATGGTGGATGCTCTGGAAACTCTGGCTTCTATGTATCAAGTAAACACTTGGAACGATATACCTCGAATTATGGTTCGACGATTGGATAGGCCCGCTCATGTGTTTACAACAAAGGAGGTAGAAGATGAGAAACCTTGGTATTATGATATCAAGCATTTTCTCCAGACTCCGGAATACCCGATTGGTACTTCGAATAAAGATAGAAAGACATTGAGTTGATTGGTTGGCAGTTTCTTCCTCAGTTAAAATGTGTTGTACAAGAGAAATTATGGCATGTTCTTGCTCAGATGCGTGGATATACACGAAGAAGACATGTTGATGCATGAGGTTCATGAAGGCTCATTTGGCACTCATGCCAATGGACATTCGATGGCTAAGATGATGCTAAGGGCAGGTTACTATTGGCTGACAATGGAATCTGATTGTTACAAATTTACAAATAAGTGTCATAAATGCCAGATTTAGGCGGACAAGGTTCATGTGCCTCAGACACTTCTCAATGTGATCTCTTCCCCATGGCCTTTCTGTATGTGGAGTATTGACATGATTAGAATGATAGAACCCAAAGCTTCGAATGGACACCGTTTTATCTTGGTAGCAATTGATTACTTCACCAAGTGGGTGGAGGATGCTTCATATGCTAATGTTACTATGAAGGTGGTTGTGCGCTTCATTAAGAATAATCTCATATGTCGGTATGGTGTGCCAAGAAGAATTATAACCGACAATGGCTCGAATCTGAACAACAAGATGATGATAGAACTTTGTGAAGAATTCAAGATTGTCCATCACAATTCATCTCCGTACAGGCCAAAGATGAATGGGGTTGTGTTGGCTGAAGATTTTGATGATACTATTCGAAGCAAATCAAGTTGGATGTTTCGTTGGGAATAAAGCAAGATGTCATGTTTCGAAATGGTAGAAGCAGTGCTTCGAATGGGCATGTCAAAGCTCGGAGCTTCGAGTGACAGTTATGGGGATATATTCAAAAGAAGTCTCGAAGTGGCAATAAGGCTGTGTCCAAGAAATAAGTTCGAAACGAAGAGTGCCAAAACATTTGAAATTCAAACGCAAGCGGGATGTTCGAAATTTAAAATATATGCGCTGGAGCATTCGAAGACGCGTGGAAGCTAGAGAAGGGAATTGCTTTGCATGTTTTGAACGTGGCAGAATCTTATAGGCAAGACCGTTATGGTCGAAGTAGTATAAATAGAAGTCTTAGAGTTAGGATTTCGTGTGTCATATCTATTGTACAAAATTCAGTAAACATTCAAAATACCACATGGCTAGGGAAACGAATGCTCGAACAATGTACGTATGATAACACCAAATATTTATGATTCAGTAAAACTCTTTATCATTTCCAGTTTATCCTCTATCTTCATGTCGATATCATTCAAAAGCCTCTACATTAAAGTATTTTCATTCGAAGTCTTTTACTGATTTATTGCATTTAAACACTTTTCTTTCTATTTCAAATCCTTTACGTTTCAGGAACTTTTGTATATTTCACACTTTTATCTTCATGTTTTTGTCATTCGAATACCTTTTCATTCAAAGCCTTTTACTGATTTCTTGCATTTAAATGCTTTCTTTCTATTTCGAATCTTTTACATTCCAGAAACTTTTTTAAATTACATGCTTTTATACTTCGAAGTTATTTACTTGTCTTTTTGCAGTTTCACATGTCTTTACAATTGAACCTTTATTCATGCAATTTAGTTTCGCACGTATTTACTTGATCATGTCATTCAATCTTCAATAGAGTAATCGAAGTAAGTTGAACACCTACACAACATTCTAAATACCAACCATGAATATTAGTTCTACAATGAGAATTATCCAAATGACCAATACACCATAGGATCAATCTAGTCGATCCTGCAAGTTACCAGAGAGATTAAATAACAGTCATTAAGATTATTTGATAGTTTGGAGGACTAGCGGTTGTTTACCAGAAATCACTGTAAACAAATTGGCACACCCGGTGGGACGCGTCATTGGTCATTATGAAATTTAGAACAAAGTAAAAAAAATTGTTGAGACATAACCATTGTAAAAGTACTCTCTGAGTGATAAGTTTGTTGTTATATGAACCTTAGAAGTGGTAGAATAACCAATAGCAACCAACCCTTACCCAGAAGAAAACGTTTAAACAAGATGTCTAATCCAGACAATCAACAAGGGGAACAAAATATCCCACATACAACAGGCACTAATATGTCCGCTTCGATGGGAACATCTAATGTGATCCCTTCGAACGCACAGTCTGTTGCATCTTCTACCAATAGTGTAGCCACTAATGGAACAAGTGGCATGTCAACTAACAGTTCGATCCTAGGAAATACTGAAACCATTGGTTATCCTGGGGGATTCGTCCCACCATCAGGGACACAAACCCATTTCGCCACCCCACTAACTAGACCACCCGGGTTCGATGCTAACAGACACAGAAATTCCTCTTATGGGATGCCAACATCTTTTATGGCGGGTCTGCACACTTCGACATCGAATACTTCACCACAATTAGGGTCTGGGTCTGGGGCAAACCAATTTATGACAAATAACCAAGGATCAGTGGGTCATAGTGCAATGCCTATCTTAACCACAGAAAATCAGTTGGCCTTTAGGAAATTAATGGATGACAGCAACCATAATATGATAGGAGTATTAGCACAAACTATGCAGGAGATCTTTGCCCCAATAGTACAAAATGTAACTGTGACAAATAGAGAAAACGCGGATAACATGAGTCGAATAGCAGATTTTTTCGCTCCCCCGGAAAGGCGTAGGCAGAATCAGGAGGGAGTTCGAGCAAACGTACCTATCATAGAACAAGTTGCTAACGACCCACCCTATAGACCAGCCAGAGAGGAGGTTAATTTGGGGGCAAGGGCACAATGGTTAGAAGCCCCAATGATTCAAGGCCCACAAAGGGAAATTATGGAACCAGGGGCAAGGATCGAAAGGCTAGAAGTCCCAGAGTTTCGAGAAGAACAGCCTAGAGGAGTGGTCATGGTGGGTCGAAATCAAGATGCTGATGCAGTCGTTCACAGAATTCGAAATGACAACATCTTGGCCGAAAATAATTTAACCACCATGATAGAAAGAATCATGGCCCAGAATGGCCTCAACACAGGAATTAGAAGGCCAAATTATGCCTCTCCTATATTAGATTACATAATGCACACTGATTTACCAAGGGGATATAAAGTCCCTAAGTTTACAAAGTTTGCTGGGGATACCAATGAATCAACAGTCGAACATATAGCCAGGTATCTAACCGAAGCAGGAGATATAGCGAATAATGAAGACCTTAGGATCAAATATTTCCCAAGTTCCTTAACTAAGAACGCTTTCACATGGTTCACCACTTTACCTCCTGGGTCCATAGATACTTGGGCTCTGTTGGAGAGATTATTCCATGAACAGTTCTACATGGGACAATCTAAAATAAGTCTGAAGGAACTAGCCAGTGTCAAGAGGAAGTTTACTGAACCCATAGATGATTATCTGAATAGATTCAGGCTCTTGAAATCTAGATGCTTTACAGTAGTTCCTGAACATGAGTTAGTCGAAATGGCTGCTGGCGGCCTGGATTACTCTATTCGAAAGAAATTAGACACACAATACTTGAGGGATATGGCTCAATTAGCCAATAGGGTTCGACAGGTCGAAAGGCTAAAGGCCGAAAAGGCCAGAGTTTTTAAAAATAACAAGAAAGAAAGGGTCTCCTATGTTGGAGCTGAGGAAGCAGAAGATTACCCTGAATTTGAAGAGGTCGAAATTGATCTCGCTGAATTAAAACAGGCCCCACCTTACTCCTGCAAATTATTAGTCCCCACAAAAGGAAAAGAAATTGTTGAAAATGAGAAAAGTGACAAATTCCCAAAGAAGGTTTATACCTTCGATGTAACTAAGTGTGACGAGATTTTTGATTTACTTGTCAAAGATGGCCAACTCATTGTGCCATCAAATGTCAAAATACCTCCTTTAGATCAAAGGAAGAAAAGAGGATTTTGCAAGTATCATAGTTTCCTAGGCCACAAAACCTCACAGTGTTTTCTTTTCAGGGACCTAATTCAGAATGCAATTAAAGATGGCAGACTGAAATTCGCGGATAAACCAAAATGAAAGTTGATGAAGATCCTTTGGATGTCGCAGACACCAATTACTCCGAGCCTGCATGCATTGGGGAAATCAATATGGTGGAAGCAGATAAAAATGACACTCCATTAGGAGAGAAAGGCACTGAGAATTAAAGTTTGGTGTTAGTCGAAGTCAACAAGGGAGTCACTGACGACGTCCACAAGCAACCAGAGGCTTCGATCGAAGAAGCACCTTTAGCTGTTGCAAAAGAAATCCAGGCTACTGAAGGCAAGGAAAACCAAAAGCAAGAATTGACACAGGTAACTGAAGGCCTGAGGCTAGAATTGGAGAAAGTCCATATCACGAAGCCACCCTCCCCTCAGAAAGAAATATGGGATACTTTAGGGGAGCCCAGTGGAAAATTTGACTACTTGGTCAAGTATTCTGCCCCAGAGAGTTCAAAAATCCAAATTGAAGATATAAAACCTACAGGATGGGGAGATGATGACATTAAGGGGGGGGATGTTGATGTAAACATGGTGAATATGGAGAGACCTCGTTCTGAAATGGAGGAGGTGGAGAAATACTTAGAAAAAGAAAAGTATAAAACGGAGGATAATTATGCTGGGGATGCTAGCCTTAAATATTATCTCATGTTGTTCCACAAAGGAGACGCTGGAATGATACTATGCCCTAGGTGCAGCATCATCTGCGACCAGAGAATTGCTGCAAATTTCGAGAGGATGTAAAGGGCGCGAACTGGCATCAACTGGCGCCAGGACAACCATTTGTTCAGGTGTTATCCCAAAGCTGGAGAAAGTTTATTGGAGTTTTTGGTTCGCTGTTACAAAGGGGCAACCAAATGCTTGGTATGCACAAGGTGTTCTGCTATCTACGATCAAAGTATGGCCAGAGCCTTCGAAACAATCCCTTTCGCCCCATGCTGGAACCACCAAGAGACTGGTCAGATGGGCCAACGTTTCGATAGCAAATTCAATCAACGAAGGCCTGATAGTCCTCATCCCAAGGGCGCTCGAAGAGTGACGTTCAAGATTCCTGCTGAAATACCAACAGACAAATGGCTACAAGTAAGAAATGACAAAGGCAAAGACAAATGGAGAAACAATGAACGAAATGCACGCCATGCTATGACATACAGAAGGCAGTTCAACGTGGCGAAGCGGGAAGAAGTGAGATTAGAGAACTACAAAGGAAGAAACCCCATGTCAAGATCTCAATGGCGAAGGCAACAGAGAATTCGAAAGGTTGAAAGGGAAGCTGTGGCAAATAAAGGAGCAACTTCAATAAAGAACCAGGGTGAATCTAGCACCAACAAACCCACACCACATAATCAAACTGAAGATAAACCCCTAGTTAGTAGGAGACTCTTCTCTGAAGTACAACCAAATGAATCAAAGGAATACACTCCAGGTCCAGAAGGAGACGAAGATATGCTAACGGACAACTTCGAATCAGAGGGGGAGTCTTCGCTCAATATCAATTGCAACGTGGTATCTGTACTTCCTTGTGAGTTTGGACAGGAAACTGAAATCGAAGAGTATGAGGAAGAAGATACCATAGATCTAATGAAGCATAGGCCTGTGTGTTACTACGTGATGGATAACGGAGCTGTCGAGGAGCAGAATGCGTTCTTCGAGCGTCCAGAACCAGCTATGAAAAATCATCTGAAGCCATTATTTATTTGGGAAAAGGTAGGTGCCCATGGCGTAAATAAGGTTTTAGTGGATGGGGGCGCTGCAGTTAACTTAATACCCCATTTCATGCTGAAAAAGTTAGAAATACGCGAAGGAGACATCAAACCACACAACATGGTTCTGTCCAATTATGAAGGGAAAGTAGGTAAAACATTGGGGTGGTTCAATTGGACTTGACGATAGGCTCAAGCTGTAGGCCCACCATGTTCATGGTGATCGAGGCCAAGGCCAACTACAACTTGTTGCTGGGAAGAGAGTGGATCCATGGCGTAGGAGCAGTTCCTTCGTCAATCCACCAGAGATTAGTTTTACGGAGAGAAGATGGGATCGTGGAGAACATTGAAGCGGACCAGAGTTACTTCATGACAGCAGTCAACTTAGTTAACAAGAGGAATTATGATAAACATCTGGTAAAGATTGCTCCTTGTGTCCCAAATGATGAAATCAATGAAACCAGAAACGCACACTATTATATGACCCTTCGCCATGATGGCATATATTGGGATAGAAGAATAATCAGTGAAGATGAAGGAATCGAAGGTGCTATGCAAAGACGGCCAGCAGGCTGGGAATTCGACAACCTTGCTCATGATTGAGTCCTCCTTTTTCGAAAGGATTTCGGCCTATATGGCTGAGAACGAATCAAAGGCGGCCTTAGAGGCTGAAATAAATAAACTGGCTGTAAAGGTGAACGAAATAAATGGGGGTAGCTCGAAAGGCTCACCCTTTGAAGAACTCGAAATAGATCAAAGGATGGACGCCATCTATGATAAAGAACCCTTAGGCTTCGAGAGGGACCCCATAGACCCAGGTGCCAAAATGTTGGCGCAGGATCCACTCGAAGAAGTGAATTTAGGGGATGAGAACACGAAAAGAATAACCTACATAAGCGCAAAACTTGACCCAGGCCTCAAGCAGGAAGTGATCGAAGTCCTCAATAAAAACAAAGATTGCTTCGCATGGGACTATGACGAAATGCCTGGTTTGAAGAGGGAGTTAGTGGAACATAGACTTCCAATTAAGGATGGCAAGAAACCCATCAAGCAAACTCCTAGAAGATTCGCTCCAGCAGTTCTCACAAATATCAAAGCTGAGATCGAAAGGTTGCTGCGCTGCAGATTCATCAGAACCACAAGGTATGTCGAATGGTTAGCAAATATAGTACATGTTATTAAGAAAAATGGCTCTCTGAGAATTTTCATAGATTTTAGGGATTTAAATACTGCAACCCCTAAAGATGAGTACTCCATGCCTGTGGCAGAAATGTTAGTAGACTCTGCTGCAGGATTCGAATATTTAAGTATGTTAGATGGATACTCTGGGTACAATCAGATTTTTATTGTTGAAGAAGATGTTTCCAAGACAGCATTTCGTTTCCCAGGAGCATTAGGCACCTACGAATGGGTGGTGATGCCTTTTGGTTTAAAAAATGTTGGGGCAACTTATCAAAGGGCAATGAACTCGATTTTCCATGATTTCATTTAAACCTTTATGCAGGTGTATATTGATGATATAGTCATCAAATCTATATCTGCAGAAACCCATTTGCATCATTTGAGCCAATCATTCGAACGAATGAGAAAACATGGCTTAAAGATGAACCCCCTTAAATGTGCATTTTTTGTGCAGGCTGGAGATTTCCTTGGCTTTGTGGTTCATAAGAAAGGAATAGAGATCAACCAAAATAAAACCAAAGCCATAATGGAGACGAAAGCACCTACGTCAAAAAGGGAGCTGCAATCTTTTCTAGGGAAGATTAACTTTCTCAGAAGGTTCATTTCGAATCTAAGTGGAAGAACCCAAGCTTTCTCTCTGTTGCTTCGTTTGAAGCAAGGCCAAGCCTTCGAGTGGAACGAAGCCCATCAGGAGGCATTTGACAAGATAAAAATATATCTCTCTCAGCCTCCCATCTTGTCTCCACCTTCATGGGGAAAGCCCATGAGATTGTACATATCTGCCTCTGAAGTTAGTATAGGTAGTATGTTAGCACAAGAAGATAGCAATGGCATCGAAAGAGCCGTATACTATTTAAGTAGAGTATTGAATGATGCAGAGACTAGATATAGCAATATAGAAAAGCTATGTCTCTGTTTGTACTTTTCTTGTATGAAACTTAAGTATTATATAAAGCCTGTTGATGTTTATGTTTCATCTCATTTCGATGTTATTAAACACATGCTTTCGAAACCAATAATGCATAGTAGAGTTGGTAAATGGGCTTTAGCCTTAACAGAATATTCTTTGACTTTCATGCCTTTAAAAGCTGTGAAAGGCCAAGTGATTTCTGATTTCATTGTGGACCATTCACTGGTTAAACAGACTGTCATGAGTTATGTTGAAATGCAACCTTGGAAATTATACTTTGATGGTTCGACCCACAGGAATGGTAGTGGTGTTGGAGTCCTTATAATTTCTCCTGAAGGAATTCCAACAAAATTCAAGTATAAATTAGACGGTCCTTGTTGCTCGAACAACGAAGCTGAGTACGAAGCGTTTATTGTTGGACTTGAAGCTTTGTTGGAATTGGGGGCAACTAGAGTCGAAATTAAAGGAGACTCAGAGTTAGTGGTCAAGCAAATAACAATGGAGTATAAATGCATAAAGGAAAATCTGATGATATATTTCGTCATAGTTAACAGGCTACTTAGAAAATTCGAATACATGGATATTCAACATATACCAAGAATAGAAAACCAAGAAGCAAATGACTTAGCACAGTTGGCTTCAGGTTATAAATTTTCTGCCAAAAACTTTGAGGATTTGGTCGAATTAAGAGGTAGAGTTGTGGCTACAAGATTCATACCATCAGATCTAGAGAGTATAAAATTAGGGTATGCTGAGAAACAGGGATTCGAAGTACTAGCCATAGACACCTTATCAGATGCAGATTGGCGAAGTCCACTTGTGAGCTATTTAACAAATCCAACTTTGAATGTTGATAGGAAGATAAAATATAGAGCATTGTCATATGTCCTCATGGGAAACGAATTGTTCAAAAAGATCCAAGAAGGCGTATTACTGAAATGCCTAGGAGAAAGTGAGGCATACTTAGCATTGTCAGAAGTCCATAATGGGGCATGTGGGGCACATCAAGCAGGTCATAAAATGAAATGGTTGTTATTTAGATATGGCATGTATTGGCCCAGCATGCTCAAAGATTGTATAGACTTTGCTAAAGGGTGTGAATAATTCCAGAAACATGCAGGGATTCAACATGCCCCTGCAAGTGAGTTGCATTCAATCATTAAACCATGGCCCTTCAGGGGATGGGCATTGGATTTAATAGGAGAGATAAATCCTGCTTCGTCTAAAGGACAGAAATATATCTTGGTAGGAATAGATTATTTTACCAAGTGGATCAAAGCAATACCATTAATAGTTGCTGATCAAGAGGCTATTATTGATTTCATACAGAAACAAATTATCTATAGGTTCGGATTTCCAGAGAGCATAACCACAGACCAAGGTTTTGTGTTTACTGGTAGGAAGATGCAAGAGTTTGCTCAAGAAATGGGGTTTAGATTACTGACATCAACGCCATATTATGCTCAAGCAAATGGTCAGGTCGAAGCAGCTAATAAAGTGATAATAGGGTTAATCAAGAAACATATTGGTAAAAAGCCAAGGAACTGGCACAAAACTTTGGACCAAATACTATGGGCCTGTAGAACATCTCCTAAAGAAGCTACTAACACCACGCCTTTCTAACTCACATTTGGTCATGATGCAGTTCTGCCAGTAGAAATTCATCTTCAATCAGTTCGAATTCAAAGACAAAACGAAATCCCATCTGCATTATATTGGGAGATGATGATGAATGAGTTAGTTGAGTTGGATGAAGTTAGATTGCATGCATTGGAAATCCTGATGAGACAAAAGGAAAGGGTAGTCAGGGCATATAACAAAAGGGTGAAAGGAAAAGCATTCACTATTAATGACTTAGTATGGAAAGTCATATTGCCTATGGACAAGAAAAATAAAATGTTAGGTAAATGGTCACCTCATTGGGAAGGACCTTTTCGAATAATAAAGATATTTTCAAACAATGCATATGAAATCGAAGAGTTGGTTGATGATAAGAGAATCCTAAAGGTTAATGGGAAATATTTAAAGAAATATAAGCCACGCCTGCAGGAGATTCGAATAATAACAATGTAATCAAAGTATCATAAAAATGCCAAAATGGTAATGTGGGATTGCCAAAATGGCGTTGTGCGGATATTACAGACCAAAACCAAATTTCAAAACTAATTAAAACTGAGATTTAAAAATAGACATTATTCTTCAATCTATTAAAGGTACTTCGAAAGGACTCAAGCCTTTGTTGAGTAAAGCGCCTTGCTCCTTCTAGGGTAGCTACTTCTCCTTTAAGTTATTCTACTACCTCCATTTCTGCAAGTCCTTTGTTGAGGAGCTCTTCAAAATGTTCACCAGCAGTATTGGTTTCGTAGGCCAATTGTTGTTGTTGAGCCTCCTTAACCTTTTGTTGAAGTTCGTGAATTTGCCTTTCCCAGAGAAGGATAGACTCAGCTCGAGCTTCATAATCAGTTTTTGCTTGATTTAGATGCATGGCTTGATCTTCAGCTTCTTGAGAGAGCTTCGAAGCATGCTCATAAGCAGCGTCCATTGCAGTTCATTTCTCTTGGACCTTTCTGGTAGCAAATTCATCTTGGAGAAGACACCCAGTCACGTTGTCTAACAGAGATTGAAGATCAAATAAGATAGTGTTGACGGGCAAAGAGCAGGTAGCAAGGTTAACTTGTGTAAGTAACTCCTTCATGGTATAGCAAGATGTACTATCCTGTTTGAGCACTTCGAACAAGTCCACATTAAGGATTTTTCTCCTAATTCTGTAAAGGAGTACAATTATATCATCTGTGGGCAACGGTTTGCTAGTCGAACTAGTACCAGCCCTAGCAGGAGGAATATCCCTTTGAGCTAGTTTCGCCTTCATGTACCCAATTGGGTCATTTCGTCTTAGGAGGGCTAGCTCCTCTTCGGTCATCTGAGATAGAGACGATTGGGGAAGTTCCATGCGCAAGGGAGTCACATCCATTTCGACTTCCATGGGTTTATTGGTCGCGTCACCGTCACCTTCACTCGTTTCCTGCTCATTGCCTTCTTCATTATCAACCAGATCCACCACTTCGATATCATCGTTTTCACTGCTATTTACATCTGACTCTGTTCCAGCAGTCGAACCATTGTGGGCATCTTCTTCCTCAGACCCTTCCTCTGCAGATTCTTCGTTTCCTTGATCAGAATCAGCCTTCTCTCCTTCAGCGTGAATGTCCTTTGGATTCTCTTGAAGGGTTTCAAGAGGGGACTTTTGAAGAGAAGTTTTTTGTAAAGTCTCTGCAGATTCATGAAGCGTTGCTTCATTCGTTTCTTTCAGAGGGGGAGAAGTACTCTGGTCATCTTTCTGCTCTGAAGCCCCAGTCAGAACCACCATGTTGGAGGATCCTTTGTTCTGCACCAGGTTGCTGGAGTCCCTATGAGGAGAAGAGTTGATGGGAGCAGCAGTCTTTGAGGGAGAAGTCAAAGTGGTAAGAGTTGGATTCAAAATGTCCTACAGAGGCAGAGAATATTAAGAGCATGCACCAAGGTAATGAATAATTATTTTGTTAAAATTAGAGTTCAATTTACCTGTGGATTCTCAAAAGAGAGATTGCTATCTATACGTTCCAACATTACGTTGGAGGTCGAAGGTGGATTTTTGGATTTAGTTGAGGGAGAAGCATCTCTGGAGTCGAGTCCAGAGATACCAGTTGGTGCAGCACTTTTGGAAATTTCCTTCTTCTGCTTCTTCTTCGAAGCAGTTGGTGAATTCCCTCCAGCATTGGGATCCTTCCCAGTAGTGTTTGTTTTTCTTTTCTTTGGAGTGGTTGGTGGGAGTTTGTGAGTCTGAAAAGATTTAAACATGAGTTAGATCCAAATCATGAAACACTAGTGTATTCGAAACATCAAGGCTAATTGATTACCTGTGGAGTTGGAACAGTGGTTATTACTGGTGTTGTTGTTGTTGCAGCAGTTGTTGTTGTTTTGGATATAGTCACATTATCAATGGTTTCGATAGATGTTTGGGAGGCGCTTCTCTCTTTAGACTTTGAAGCAGCAGTCTTTATCCTGATGGCTGAAAATCGAAACAATTAAGGGAAGAGTTAAAAATGTAGAAAGTGAGAAACATTTGGGATTTTCCCAAGCATTCGCACCTGCGCCTTGATCAGATTTAATCGACATGGCAGAAAGGTCATAGCAAAGATGTCCTGGGAAATCGTGGAGCCAATGACGAGCCCATGTCACAGTCTCAGATGGCTTTGGTTTCTTTTGAAGATATTTGAACATTTCTTTGCAAGTGAACCACCAAGGGTATGGAGGAAACCAAGCCAGAGCCAGTTTTGAGGTAGGCAATCTAGGAAATTTAGGTGGATGCATTTCGAATGCCAACCTATCCCTATCCTCAGGTGACAACCCTGAAGGAAGTTTTAGCTTAAAAATGTTTTCTTTAAATATTTCCTTCAAGGTCTCAGCCGCTTGATGCACAGTGGATTCCAAGTGTGTGGGATCATAAGTGATTTCGAAATAATTTTGAAAAGCCCTAATCTCTTTGGCATGAGTGAACATACCTTTATTGGAGGGTACCTGCACATCGAACGCATCAGTTAGTTTCTGTTGAATAGAGAGGGTATCGAACATATAAGATTGGTAGAACTTTGTCTACCATTCCAGAAAACCCTTTGCTGTGAGGTGTGTAGGTTCGAAAGGTATTAGTTCAAAGTGGGCGAAGCCTTGATATTGTTCCTGTTGTAGTTTGGCTTCTCTTGCTTTGAAGGTTCGCCCAGAGGTGATGGCACTTTCTGTTTGGAACAGGGGTTCAGGGATTAGTTGGCACAGGCCAAATTGTCTAGAAACGAAGTTGGGTTGATAAGCAAAAAGGAAGATTCGATTCTTAGAAGGAGTAATTCGTGAGGAGATTAATCTGGGAAGCAAAAAGGCTTTCCATATATCTTGAATTTCTTTGCTTTTGATTGCTTCTGAGAGAGCCATGGTGAACCATGATGGTCCATGAGTCCTTGAAGCGAAGGGCGCCATGGTTTCTTCGAATTTGTGTCTCTTGGAGAAAATCATGATATAGTTGGAGAAGAGAACTTTGAAGTCATCTTTATCATCGTTTGGGGTAAGTCTTCGCAGCCTAGTACCTTCAATGATTCTATCCGCTATCTCCGGATCTTGTTCAACAATAGTGTTGGCAGTTGACAGTGAAGGTTCAAACATGGCATTAAGCCATAACTGGAGTAACCAAAAGGGGCCAGCTAGCAGGATGTTTTTGGGAGTGTGGGATTTCAAACTCGAAACGGCTGATCTTAAACTTTCGTAAAGATCAACAAGTAACAGTTCGCTTAAACACACCCTCCGATTCTCATGTAAATCTCTAGCTAGAGGGATGAACCTGCTGGCTACCTGTAAGGACCTGCTACAGAATACATACCTTGATAACCATAAGGTGAGGAAAGCAATGTGTTCCACATCCGACACACTATCTCGTTCAGTGTGGTAGTGGCTAATGAACTTTGAAAAGCTGGCTAATTTGACTTCGAAGTCAATAATGCTCGAGTGCTCTTCATTGTCAGGAATGTAGGTTTCTCCTACTGGTGACAAACCAGTAATGGCTGCTATGTCAAAAAAGGTGGGTGTAACCATTCCCCCAGGGAGATGGAAGGTGTTGTAGGTGTTGTCCCAGAAATATAAGGACGCGAATAATAATGGATGGCTATAGGTGAAGCCTGGTTTCGATAATTTAATCAAGTTGTAAATGCCTAATTCCTCCCATTGCTGGGATTTCTTGGCTTCTACTTTGGTAAACCAATTTTGGTAAGCTGTGTCAGGAGTGGGGCAGGATCGAAATGGTTTAAAGTTACTTTTCACATAATCTAGCACAAAAGGGTCCTTTGGGGGAATGATTGGAGTTTCCACGGTTGTCGAATCAGAAGACTCGCCTGTCTTAGGGGTATCCATTTTATTAAACAAAGGTGTAAAATTATAACAAACAGGAAAGATTTTTCTAGTATCTTTTAAGATTTCAAAGACTGTAAGAGGATCCATTAGAGCAAACCTCTTGCCAGCGGCGTTAGTGGGAATTAGTACCTGAGATGCGTAGAGCATTTCCTTCTCTTTGGAGATCATCTGAGGGATAAGCACAGATTGACCTTGATAGGTGCCAACCTTGCTTTCCATTATGGTTCCTGTGTTCTTTCCTTTCTTTTTGGAAGCTTTTTTCAGTTGGGATGATGTTGTAGAAGACATTGCTGGAGATTGTTGGAATTTTAGGGTTTCGGTGAGAATAGAGGAAGAAAAGATTCAGAATGTGGAAAGAAAAAATAAAAGACTAAGTTGATGGGTTTTTATAGTGTGGAAGTTTAAACATCCACTGAGTAAAGTTAGGATACGTGGGAGTCGTGGGTTGGATTGAGAAGGAGGTGGCGTAAAAGTTGATATTGGTAATAGGCGTGATTAAATAATAATCATTGTTTTATAACTGCACCATGCTGTGAAATGGTTCAAGACGGTTAAGGAATCTGAAAGGCATCGTGATTGACGTGACTGGGGTCATACGCAATAAATGTTACGATTATTCAAGGGTCGCATCAAAGTCTTGCATATATATTTAAAATAAGTATTTCTCAAAGGATCGAAATACATATTTTAAAGGGGCATATTGTTGGCTGAAGATTTTGATGATACTGTTCGAAGCAAAGCAAGTTGGATGTTTCATTGGGAATAAAGCAAGATGTCATGTTTCGAAATGGTAGAATCAGTGCTTCGAATGGGCATGTCAAAGCTCGGAGCTTTGAGTGACAGTTATGGGGATATATTCAAAAGAAGTCTCGAAGTGGCAACAAGGTTGTGTCCAAGAAATAAGTTCGAAACGAAGAGTGCCAAAACATTTGAAATTCAAACGCAAGCGGGATGTTCGAAATTTAAAATATATGCGCTGGAGAATTCGAAGACGCGTGGAAGCTAGAGAGGGGAATTGCTTTGCATGTTCTGAACGTGGAAGAATCTTATAGGCAAGACCGTTATGGTCGAAGTAGTATAAATAGAAGTCTTAGCATTAGGATTTCGTGTGTCATATCTATTGTACAAAATTCAGTAAACATTCAAAATACCACATGGCTAGGGAAACGAATGCTCAAACAATGTACGTATGATAACACCAAATATTTATGATTCAGTAAAACTCTTTATCATTTCCAGTTTATCCTCTATCTTCATGTCGATATCATTCAAAAGCCTCTACATTAAAGTATTTTCATTCGAAGTCTTTTACTGATTTATTGCATTTAAACACTTTTCTTTCTATTTCAAATCCTTTACGTTTCAGGAACTTTTGTATATTTCACACTTTTATCTTCATGTTTTTGTCATTCGAATACCTTTTCATTCAAAGCCTTTTACTGATTTCTTGCATTTAAACGCTTTCTTTCTATTTCGAATCTTTTACATTCTAGAAACTTTTTTAAATTACATGCTTTTATACTTCGAAGTTATTTACTTGTCTTTTTGCAGTTTCACATGTCTTTACAATTGAACCTTTATTCATGCAATTTAGTTTCGCACGTATTTACTTGATCATGTCATTAAATCTTCAATAGAGTAATCGAAGTAAGTTGAACACCTACACAACATTCTAAATACCAACCATGAATATTAGTTCTACAATGAGAATTATCCAAATGACCAATACACCATAGGATCAATCTAGTCGATCCTGCAAGTTACCAGAGAGATTAAATAACAGTCATTAAGATTATTTGATAGTTTGGAGGACTAGCGGTTGTTTACCAGAAATCACTGTAAACAGGTTGTTGAAGCTGCTAATAAGAATATCAAGAAGATTATCCAGAAGATGGTTGTTACTTATAAGGATTGGCATGCAATGCTCCCTTTTGCTTTGCGTGGATATCGAACATCTGTCGTCACTTCAACAGGAGCAACCTGTTCTCCCTTGTGTATGGAATGGAAGTTGTGCTCCCAATCGAGGTTGAGGTTCCCTCTCTGCGTGTGATAATGGAAACCAAGTTGTCAGAAGCTGAATCGGTCCAGAACCGGTTTGACCAGTTGAATTTGATTGAAGAAAAGAGAATGACGGCTTTGTGTCATGGCTAGTTATATCAAAAGAGAATGAAGAAGGCTTTTGATAAGAAGATCAAACCTCTTGAATTCAGAGAAGGCGACCTCGTGCTCAGGAAGATCATGTCTTTTAACACTGATTCTAGGGGCAAGTGGACTCCCAATTTTTAATGTCCATATCTTGTCAAGAAAGACTTCTCTGGCGGTGCATTAATTCTTGAAACTATGGATGGCGAGGAGTTCCCACGTCCCATGAATGCTGATGCAGTCAAGAAATACTTCGCCTAAAGAAATAAAAGAACAGCTCACTAAGTTGAAAACCCGAAAGGGAGGCTTAGGCAAAAAAAAAGCGTCTCAGTAGGCCGAAAACCCGAAAGGGCAGTCTAGGCAAAAGTTAGAGATATAAACAGAATAAATTTCCCGCTAAGTTGAAAAATCGCAAGGGCACCTTAGGAAAAAGTTAGGGGCTTTCTTGGCAAGTAACTACATCAGACAAGACTTGATCATTAAAGCAAAAATCTTCTCGGATCCTCATCATACTTCAACAGAAGCTTTTGCTCAGGATTTCAAAAGTTTTTAGAGGGGATAGTGGTCATTGTATCTCAATGTATATTTTCCATTATATATTACCATTTTCTGAACTTTGTAATTATCCATGGAGTCTCTCCATTCGCAGACTACCATTCTATTAATGAAATTTGGGCTTTTACCAAATTCTTTGTGTTTCTTATTTTATTTAGCTTGCAAAAAATCCCTTTATTGTTGATAATAACTTTCAAAGAGAAAAGATTAAATAACAAAATTGATTTTCAAAAAGAACTTACAATTTGCTTTTACTTCAAAACTTGTGACGCAAGAGAAACAACAAAAGTGGTGATCCCAGGAATGGACGAACTCCAGTTGCTTTTAAGAAGTCTTATTTCCCAGAGAAGTTTTGCTCAAGATGTTTCACCATATAGGGTTTGTAACTCCAGTACCTCTGGTCAAGTTTTGGTTCAGTTCTCCTCTTTTCTGAGTTTGCATGATATGAAGATTCAATCCAAGATTTCTCCAGTGAAGATTTTGTTTATTTAACAGAAGTTCTTTCTTCCCAGAGAAGATGGAACAATGAATACTCTCGAAGAATATGGACCTTTGTTTTCCCCAGTAATGAGTGTATATTTATTTTCCCTTTGTAAATGTAGTGTTGACCTCCCCAATGAAGTCGACGCGAATTCCGCAATAAATGTTTTGATGATTTTATGTCCGTCTGCCCTACTTGAAATTGATTTTTCAAATCCCCGGTAGAGGCGTTACTTTTGAATATATTTGACTCCCCATTGAAGTCTGGGTGTTATTCCCTGGTAAAACCTGGAGAAGGATGTTGTATCTCTATATCTGTATTGTTTGCTCGCTATGTTTTGTTTACTTCCAGATTACGTTTCTCCCCAGTGAAGTTAAGTCGGGCAGTAGGTTTTGTTTCCTCAGTTGGCGCTTACTTTTTCTTGGATTGTTCATCTTGGATGTAATTTAGCCGAGTGTTGACTGTGCTCGAATTGGTTTGGCCTATGTACTCCCAGTGTTATATATCTGTTTTGTCAACATATGCGCGATAAAACTCATACATTCATACATACATCATGCATAGCTAAAATTGGCAAATCATTGCTCATTCATATTTTGTTGACATATTACCCTGTTTTGCAAAGTTATGTTGTCCTCTCTCCAATAGAGTATGGGCCTTAAGCAGAAAGTGTACATCCTTTTAATATCCCCACTGAGTTATCCCTCATGGAAGATTTTTGCTTTAGCCTTCCTGTATAACTCTTTGTCTGGATGATTTCGGTTTCCCCCTTTGAGTTTTTTTCTCAAAGAATGTATTTTGGTAGACTGTTTTACTCCAGTTTATTTCTGGTTTGAATCCTTCATCCTCGGTAATATTATCACTTTGGATTCCTACGAGCTCAGAGCATTGGTTTGAGAATGTGAATTTATTTTGCACGAGAAGACTTTATCTCTCGAGCAGGAGTATATTAACATTTCCCCAGGAAGTCATGTTTCTTTCCCCGGAAAGTCATTTTTACAATCCTTCCTATAACAACAAGTAGCAGGTCTCTTTATTTGAGACAGCTTATATATTACCCTTTCCAGGAGGAGTGCCTTGGTTAAAGAAGAAGTTGAGACCCATTCTAGGTGAAATGCCAGAATTTTGGGGAAACTTGTTATCTTTTTGCTACCCTTGGTGAACGTTGGTAGTTCATCGTCAGTGAACGGTGATGCTATGATATATTCTATTTCTACCTTCAGTGAAAGTTGGTAGGTCTACTTCAGTGAAAGTTAGTGATTGTTATCTTTTTGCTACCCTCTGTGGATGTTGGTAGTTCATCGTCAGTGAACAGCGATGCTATGTTTTATTCTCTTTCTACCTTCAGTGAGAGTTGGCAGGTCACCTTCAGTGAAAGTTGGTGATTGTCATCTTTTTGCTACCCTCAGTGAATGTTGGTAGTTCGTCGTCAGTGAACGTTGATGCTATGATATATTCTCTTTCTACCTTCAATGAAAGTTGGTAGGTCACCTTCAGTGAAAATTGGTGATTGTTATCTTTTTGCTACCCTCAGTGAATGTTGGTAGTTGATCGTCAGTGAATGGTGATGCTATGATATTTCTTTTCTCTCTACCTTCAGTGAAAGTTGGTAGGTCACCTTCAGTGAAAGTTGGTGATTGTTATCTTTTTTCTACCCTCAGTGAACGTTGGTAGTTCATCGTCAGTGAACAAAGATGCTATGATATATTCTATTTCTACCTTCAGTGAAAGTTGGTAGTTCATCGTCTGTAAACGTCGATGTTTTCTTCTCTCTACCTTCAGTAAACGTTAGCAGCTCACCGTCAGTAAATTTTGGTGTTGTTATTTCTTTCCTCTTTCTACCTTCAGTGAGCGTTGGTAGCTTCGCCTTCAGTAGAAGTTGGTGTATCCTTTGACTTTTTACCATCCTCCATGAGCCAGGTCTTTTGATCCACCAGTGATTTATTTTCCTGGTCGGATTTCCCTTTTGTTTCTTTATTTCCTTTGTTACATCCCCAGTGGTGTTTTTCGTCTCTTTAGTTATGTTCATATGCATTCATGCTCATAAGAATTGCATGGAGTCTTAGGGCCAAAAATAGGGTTTGTTTTATATTTAAGTATCTTCGATCGTGTCGACACGAAGATTTTTAACCTTCATATCTCCGGATAGAAGAAACTTAAATAAGGGCAGCTGTTGTACCCCAATTTTTGCCCCTAAGATCCCTTCATCATACCATGTTGATTCAATCACAACAATATCACATTAGGGCTTTTGGTTCCCCCCTATCTTTAGCTTTGCTCTTTGAGGAATCAACAAGCACCTTGACTTGTTTTCTTTTGTGATAATGAATGTTTTTTTCTTGATTTTTGTTTTTAATTAATAAAATTCAATGTTGGTTTGTCTTGCTTGTTACTTCAATAGGTAAAGGCAATGAGATTTAGCAAGTTGCTCCATGGGTTCATGAGTTTATTTCCATGCCCTAGTCAATAAAGCTTGAGAATTTCAAACCTCACCATTGGATTTGTTTTGGAATAAATGGCATGGAAAGGTTATTTTGGTTCACTACATTCCAAGATATCAAGATTGATCCAAAAGTACAAGGGGTTGATTGAAGAAGTTGTCAAGCTTGGATAAGGCCTTGTTCCCATTGGTCACAAGTGCATATTTCTCTCAATTCTCAAGATATGGAAGTGGTTTTGGTGGCTATGAGTTCTCATTATCATCCTCAACAACTTCTATTCACAAACCAAGAGTATTGGTACAAGAAGTTTGTTCAAAATTGTCAAAGTTCCTCAAAGCATTTTCTTGATCTAAGAGCTAGGGTTTTGAACTTCAAAGAAGTATATCTTTCTCATCTTTTGGTATTTTTGAGTTATTCCAAAAATATCCTTCTCTTCAAAGGGTTATTAACAAATCACTTCAAAATTTTCAAGGAGTTTTCATGTGTAATAAACTTGATGATGAAGAAAGATCACAAGTCCTCCAGATGAACCCCCGATTTCTCATGTATGATTTCAAATGATCATAACTTGATCCATTTTTATCACCTTGAGCCCATTCGTTTTCCACAATGATCTTTAGGATATGAACTTTATGCTTTCTTTTATGTGCAAGGTGAGAAAATGGATGGAAGATGCCCTAAGGATACAAAATATTATAGGTCATTTCATGATTTTTTGCCAACTTCAACAACTCATAACTCTCTCAACTTTTGGATATTTTGAATGGTTCAAGTTTTAAAATGTCATTCAAGAGGTATATTTCATGCCATATTTTTTTGTCAAGAGTAAATTCCAAGTGGAAGGCCATGTTTGGATGCAAAATATTATAGGTCACTTTTGAAGAAAAACTTGAAATATTTCGAAGTATGGAAAGTCAACTTCTTTTTCCCAACTTTGACTCAATGAAACTTTCAGCTCGAGCATCCATTTGATTCCATTCTTTTTCCATTGCAAAGCTTGTAACCTCATCTTTCTAAAGCATCAAGTATCATACCTTAAGACCTCTTGAGCTGAGAATGCCATTGGATTGAACTTGGTAACTTGGAACTAAAGTTTCTTCATAAGTCAGAATTTGAAATCTTTGTTTTGGCTTCTAATCACAAGTTTTCCACGCGTTTTTTCCTCTAAAAATGTTTAGTGAAGTTCCATAATTGATTAGCACAAAAAAACGTGCGTTTTGGATGAGTTTTGATGAAATTAGAAGTCACACTTTTCTTGTTTGCAACTTCACACGATTTCCCTCCAAACTTCATCATTTCACACGCTTAAACATACCATTTGATTCCCTATAAATAGAGGGTCATTCCCCATTCATTTCCTTAAGCTTGGATAGCCAGAATCACCCTGCCAAACTTGCTCTATGACTCAAATTTCTGCTAATTTGAAATCTATTATCAAGCCTTTTTTAATCAATTTTTTCATCAATTCACCTTCCTTGATCTTCCCTGAAGCTAACCATATAATTACGTTCAAGAATCGTGCCCTATATTACTCCATAGAAGTCTAGTTTCATAGCTCTGCACATCATCTTCAATAGGTAGATTCCTTCATCAATTCTTCAAAACTTTGATATCACTGTGATGCTCTCATTGCCCTGGTTCTAGTCGCAACACTTACTTTTATCTGGAAACTTGTTTTGACCATGAAATTTCAAATCCCTTTTCAAAACTTTCCTTCCAAATTTCTTGAGCTACAATTTATATAAATTTATCTCGAAGGTGTGGTTGTCTTCGTCTTGAAGAGACGAAGCGAATGACATAGGTCTGAGCTTCTGATTTTACAGTTTGAGAGACCTACAATTCACGATGGCTGGAGGTTGAAGATGACCAACATGTCATCTTCCAACCAATGATGGCACGCTACTTGTTTTTTTTTAAAATCTGATTTAATTAATGATCCAATGCATTATCCACTAAAGCCCATAACATGCACAGTGCGCCAGGTCCACTTGATCTGTTTACTAACACGTTTTGACATTGATCAGATGGCCCATATTTTTTTGGTTTTCATTTTATTTTTTGATTTTTATATTTAATTGTTTTAAATTTCAAAAAATCATAGAAAAATCATTTTTAGTCCAAAAAATCTAAAAAAATTATGAAAAATATTTTTAATTTTTCTCTTTTTGATTTTTATTTTTACATGATTTTATTGTGTTTTGGTATTTTTTATAAATTTTCACTTTATTTGATTTGTTTTAAATGTTTAAAAATACTTTTATGCATTTTTAAATTTTGAGAAAAATATGGAATGATCCAATGATATTGTGACAAATATTGGTGACCTCATTTATTTTTTATTTCTGACTTTGGTATTTTTTTATCATTTTTGGTTTATTTTACTCATTTCTTTTAATTTTAAAAATAGGTTCTGACTTTAAAAAATTACCAAAAATTTTTAAAAAATATTTGAGTCCATTTCTGATTTTTCCATGGTCTTACTTTTTATTTCTTGATTAATTTGAATATAGTTGTTATTTTTCTCCTTTATTTCTATTTTAAATCCTTTAAAAAAAACCTTTTTTATGTATATATTAAATGCAATATTATTTTCTGATTATTTTCTGGCTGATCTTGGATTAAATTTTTGGTCATGAACTTTGTTAACATCATTGGATCCATGGTGTAGAGTCTAACTCCACAAAAATGGATTAATGATTTTAATAATAGTTTGATTTAAATTTAATTCAAAAGTGGTTTGTATATTCTCTCTCATCCCTCTTCATCTCATCCCTTTCTTATTGCACTAAGTGTTATTGGAGCACGATCTCTATATCATGTCTCAAAACAAATGGTGCATAGATTGTTATTGACCAGCCTCAAAATAGGTGCGACTTCTACATAAGTCCACTTACGATTGCTTAACATAACGCTAAATTTTGTCCCGATTCGAATAAATGATCATTCGTGGCCCAAACCTATGTTTGCAAGCCCAAGTATGTTAATTTGATCTCTTTGATCCAATAAAATTGAGATCCATTGTGTGGAGGCTTTGGTTCTACCAATCCTCTAATGGATCTATAACACTTTTGGTCAACGCAGATCACTTAAACATCGTTGATCATTAAATGATACTTTTGAGGATTCCAAATGGATGATATACTTGACAAAAAGCAGATGCAACTTGTTGTGGGGAGGCTTTGGTACTACCAATCCTCTAATGAGTTCCAAATGCAAGTTTCAAGATGGTCATTCAACTAATCACTAATTATTAAATTGTTTTTTACTTTGTGCCCTTTTATTTTTTATGCTTTATGTACCATTTACTTTAAGCATTACATTTCATGTCATTTTTATTTTGCCCATTTGAGCTTTTATTTTCTCTTCTAAGACACTTAACAATTAACATGAACCATAAAAATCTTTAATGATACTTAGATTATTTGGTTACTATCATTGGCATTATGGAGCATTGGACTTCTTTGACTTAGGATTAGAAACCTTGGCCTATGTTGGAGACCGTATGACTTTGATTGATATTTTGTCTGAAGTTCTTGAGGTTTACCTCAAGATATTGGGTTGTTTTTTTTGTTTTGTGTGCAGGTTATTGTGATTACATACTTTGTTTGTAATCTGAAACTCACCTGTATACAGCTGTTACTCTGCCCAATTTTTTGTGAAGACTTAATACACTTGAAGTTTGGTTCCCTCAAGAGGTCTAGTATCTTTGCTTGCTTGGTTTCAATCCAAAGAATGGGAACTTCATCTTGACTCATAATGTAAAGTTTTGGCTTCTTGTTGGTTAGATGGTTCTTATCCCTAGCTTTTACCTTATGCTTTAGGATAGTCCCTTCTCCTCCTCTTATATTCTTTAATTTCAAAAATCTTCTCCCTCTTTTTGAAAACTTTTCTTGTTTTTTAAACTTGAACCACTTTCATAATAAACTTGGACTTGGGTCCATGCATTTTCAAAACCTTTTCATAAATGAACTTCAATAAATTTAATAATACCTTGACATTTTTGTGAGAAGACTAAAAGTCAATCAATTTCATTTCAAACTATTTTGCCACTTTGGCTTCTATCTTTAAAACTTTTCTCAAAAGATTGGACTCTTGTCAATCCTTGTAGTGATGCAAACAATTATACTTCTTCAATGTGTAGTGAAGAGAGATATTTTCCACTTGGGTGTTGAGTAAGGCATTGTTGATTTTAAAATCCAAGCCATATCCTCCACTTTGAGATGATGAAAATTCTCCTTTCTCATGATTGTGGGTAGTAAATATGTTTTCCACACGGACAATGATGATGATGTCTTATCTCATAAAATTAACCAACACACTTATGTTTTAAAATACTTTAAAAGAGGAACTATGTGTACCCTGATCCTATATTGCACGAAAGGTGGTACGTAGGCACTAAAGGTTCGCAACTGCGGCTGGTGCAAAAACCATAAAAAATATATTTCTTTTCTCACCTCCACCATCCATTTTCATACAACATTTTATAGCCAAAATATACGGATTTTTCAAAGAGGTTCTTGCGGAGTACCATAGATGTTTAGGGTGCTAATACCTTCCCTTTGCATAACCGACCCCCTTACCTTGAATCTTTCCCCCTCTTTTTGGGTTACTCGCTCTTTTCCCATTCCTTTGGAAACAATAAAGCGCGGTGGCGATTTTTATTTTGATTTGTATAAGTCAAGTCAATCCAATGTCTTAGTCTTAAACATTTCTGCCGCTACAATGATGAGTCCGGGTAAGACTGCATCTGGAAATAAGAATGAACTTGGGTAGGGTTGCTTCATGATGAGTCCATGTAAAACTTCATCTGGAAATGAGAAGAAACCGGGGTAGGGTTGCTTCATGATGAGTTCGTGTAAAACTTCATCTGGAAATGTCTGAGAAGGAACCTGGATAGGGTTGCTTCATGATGAGTCAATGTAAAACTACATCTAGAAATGAGAAGGAACCTGGGTAGGGTTACTTCATGATGAGTCCGTGTAAAACTTCATCTGGAAATGAGAAGAAATCGGGGTAGGGTTGCTTCATGATGCTCGTGTAGATAGTTTCCCTAACTGGTTTCAGGAATTAATCTCTGAACTTTTGAAAATTATTGATGATAATTATGTGGTGATTGATCTTTCCTGAAAAGGTAAAGAGTTAGTTGTATGCAATGTCATGATGTATGCATTGCGTAATGATGTTCTCAAAATAAATGAGATTTGTGTTATATGTATTTTATCATGTATGTAAATAGGATGTGTGAAATGTTATTGAAGTGTATCTTTGTATGGGAAAACAAATCCTTTGACAAATGTTGGGGAGCCTTGGGAAATGAAATCCCTGACCGTTATTGTTGATGAAGAGTATACTCTTCTCCGGACCTTGTTTTAGGATGTTTCCACTGGTGATTCATGTTTTTATTGTTTGAGGAGAACTCCGCTGGGGAAGTTGACTTTGCTGGAGAAGAAAACTCTGTGGAGAATGTTGATTCCTGCTCAGGGAAAAGAGTTCAGGAGTCTCAGTTGTCTGTTTGCTCTACTGAGGAGTTATCTCGGGGAAGATTAAATTAACTGTTATCTGGTCGTATTCTAGGCTTCGCAGAAAATTTCTAGGGAGAGTGAAGTTAAACTGTTATCTGGTCGGATTCCAGGCTTTGCAGTAACTTACTAGAAAGGATGAAGTTGAAATAATATTTGGTCGGGTCTAGGCTTTGCAGTAGCTTGCTAGGGATTGTAGAGCTGTCTACTGGGGAAGAGGAGTTGTGGTCCCTTTATTTGTAGCAATCAAAGAGGCAAACTCGAGCTGGGGAATCTTGCCATTTGTTGGGGAAATAAACCATGTCACCAATCTGCTGGAGAGGCGTTCTTGACAGAACTCCTCGAGGATTCTTGAGATCAACTCAGTTGGGGAGAAGTTTTCAGAGATTGAAACTCTGACTAGGGCCATCCTATGAACAAGATTTTGGGGGGATTTGTCACTTCCCTCGGTAGAAAATATTTACTAGGAAACATTTGCTTGACTGTGCGTAATTCTTTGTAGGAATTCATGTTCGATGCCCTAAGTGATTCAGCTACAGGACTGCCCCTGGTTACTCAGCACTTCTTGAGAGATTTCTTGGAATCTTGACTTGACTTTGCCATATGTGCTAGATAATGATCATGCCGTGTCCTCATGCTTATAGGAGATTTTTTTATTGGAAATGTCATCCCATTTGAAGTTATTTTGTTCACTGAGAGAGCTTTTTGTTCACTGGACATTCATCGTGTGAATTTCTCTGCTGTCAAACAATTAGCCATATGCAAACAACGATATTCAAATAACTATAAAGTTTATGCTTGTCTTGAAGTTTTGAAAATGCATTTTAGCAGATCAAAGAATTTTGTAAGAATGTGAATTTAACTCAGGATTTACAGTAATCCTTACAAGAATCAGGATACCTTTTGTAAAAGTATACTTTCGAACTAACCCATGCTTCAATTAGGACTTTGAAAGGTTGTATCGTGGTCCGGTTCATGGTTTAATAAACAAAGGATAAAGGCTCAAATTTTATTTGTACCCACCCGTTCTTCGTGATGTTCTTCAGTCCTAAACTCAGTCATTTGTACATTCGAACTCCAATGACGCTTTGGTGATGGTTCAGACAAGTTAAGTTCATTGGAAGGCAGTCATTTTTGCCATATTTTCCATGTTGTTGAGGATTTGTAGTGACCTCTTTTTTTTATTATCCCTGATTTTGCCTAACTGTTCTTATTTTGAGATTACGGTCAGCGGGATACGCCAATTCTTCTTAAGTATCATTTATAGGTTTTGACTTAGTGGGCTTTTCTTTTTGAGAGATAATGACTGCTTATGTGATAGGGAACCATCATCGTCTTTTGATTCCAGAGGAATTTTTTTTAATTGCATACGTTGTATATGAAGTGAGAGCTTGTGACTAAACACACATTTGAATTAACTGAAAAACTACCCTCCCCCAGGTTTTGATTAAAGGTTTCAATTTATGTAAAAAATAAACTTCTACTTCTTTGGCTCAAATGGGTTGACTAAAGATTATCCTCCTTATAACTCCAATGTTTAGGAATTGAAACAAACGCATGTACATCGTCAGCAAGGTCTGTTCAAAAGCATATTGTATGAGATTATGGCATTGTTTTCGTCATCCTCCCTCTAAAGGCTTACAACTTTTTGAAACAAGAGTTGAATATCATAAAGGGAGTAAAATAGCATAGTTTAAATGTAATGAAAATGAATGGATCAATTTAAGACAAACATATGCAATGCATTAATGAAACAAAGTTTGACATTAATAGATAAGTGTTTAAACAAAAAAAAGATTACAATTAAAAATTCAAAATGAACAAGACGCTCTCAATGATTCAATATAGGAGCAGTGATCATGTTTAGAGTCTCCGGAGGATCAAAATCGATCTCCTTGGCGTAAATCATATTCTGAATCTTGTACTTCAACGCCCAACAATCGTTAGTATCATGCCTTGGACTGCCGGAATGATAAGCACATGTTGCATTAGGATTGTAGTTATGAGAAGAAGTTTTTGGGTTTGGATGAGGTCCTATCAACATAATCAGGTCCATCCTCAACAAGTGTTGTAGCACTTGAGACAATGGCATCTTGATGTTGGTAAACTGTCTTTTAGGCTCGTCTAGCCTTTATTGATTTCCCCTTTGTTATTGTCGTTGCGACGCAGAACCGGAGATCAGGACTGCCCCCACATGTTAGTCATGATTTCTCTTGTTATGACTCTTTTGACCATACACAACATTAGACTCTTTCTTCCCATTGTATGGCTTTTCGGAGCATCAGAGGGTGTAGCCCTTTGGATCTTTCCGCTTTTGATGCCAATTTCAACCCTTTCGCCAGTCAGTATTATCTCGGTGAACTCGACTAAGGAGCTTCCGATTAGGTGATTGAAGAAAGGTCCTGTCAAAGTTCCCATAAAGATGTCAATCAGTTCCCTGTCAGTCAAGGGTGGCTGCACCCTGCCATCCCGGTCTCTCCACTTTTGGGCGTATTCTTTGAAGCTCTCGTTAAAACGCATGGCCCTATTCTGCAATTGCACACGAGTTGGTGCAAGATCAGCGTTGTATTGGTACTGCTTGTAAAAAGCAGCAACTAGATCTTCCCAAGTGTGAATGTGGGAACTCTCCAATTGAGAGAACCACTCTAGTTGAGTGCCAGCCAAACTTTCTTGGAAGAAATGGACCCATAGCTTCCGGTTAGCAGTGTGAGGCTGAATCTTGCGGACATATGACCTCAGATGCATTTTAGGACAAGAGATCCCATCATACTTGGCAAAGGTAGGGATTTGAACTTTGATGGGATGACCACTCCAGAAACCAAACCTAACTCTTCAAAGTCCAAGCCAGGTATCTGCTGAATCTCTATAGCATTGAGGCGATCCTCCAACTGTTTGTATTTATCATCAGCGGGAGAAAACTTCTCTTCAGTGTAGTCAACTTCATTTTCATTAATCCCTAAGCTGTTGTCTCCTTCTTTTGTCTGATTGTCCCCTTCGGTTGACGGAGTTGCAAAATCTAGAGCTTGCTTTCCTTTGAACCTCCTTCCCAAGTTCAGGACGCCCACTGACTTCTTTGTCTTTTTCTTCTTGTCTTTGAGAAGAAGAGTCTTCAAGTCCTCTTGCCCTTTAGCCAAAGTCAGGAACATCTGTTGGAATTGAGTATTTTATGCTTAAAGATCTTCACCGTTTGTTCTATATCCATCTTACTGAAATAAACAGTAGGAAGATAAGGAGACCTGTATGGGAGAAACCTGTCATGATATGATGCATGGTATGTGGATGCATGTTTTCAAGGATCTCGCGAGGTAAACACAAGAAGATGTTAGAAGTTACTTACAACTTGATTGGAGAACTTCGTATCGTTGGATGTCCTTCCACGAGAATTAAGCTCACCATGTCAAGTGGGTCGTAGCCCTTGACTCAAGTTACCGTGCTTTGGTCTTGACGGCATTTGGTTTAGAGGAAAATAAATCCTCTTGCCCCTTGATAGACGTCTAGTTCAACATGGCCTTGCATCATAGGCCCTTGAGATCCTTGAAATGGTTATTGGAAATGCTATGGTATGATGTCATGATGTTATGTACAAGTATGCAAAGTAAGCAAGCTGTTACATACAAATAGTCATATACATACAAAGCAGACAAGTCCTTAGGTTTAGGCTTGCATGGGGTTTGTAGGTAAGTACCCTCTTGAAGTTTAGTTGGCTCAACCTGTCCTAGTAATAGTAACTGGGTTATAAGGGATCTCAATATCGTCGATCTTTCCCACAAGTTTCGTTCCGATCGACAACTGACTTGCCACCAAACAAAGCTCGGGAGTCAAATCTCAATGGGTGTAGTATCGAGTATCAACCAACTTCAGACTGCACCAAAGTCGGATATCTCACTACTTCCTAATGTCCAAGTTGGTCAAATAAAGGTTCTAAAGTTAGTTAGTGCTTCATGACACCATACAGCGGCCCTGTATTCTCCTTGACTACTCAAGGGCTACTGGTACCAACAAATGTGTCACACTAACATAGCTATTGCTTAGACTATGTCGGTATACCCGCACAATTTCCACAACTTATTGCTACTTACCTAAAAGGTGCCCCAGATCCAGGTAGAGGATCAAAAAAACCCAAACAAGGAACCAAAATGTAAATCAAGCAAGTCAAACAAGGAAAGCGAGTAGCGGTGATCTAGGCCTAAGGTAACCCCACTTTTAAGTAATTTCCCCAGCAGAGTCGCCAATTCTGTAACGCGGTGGGAGAACTGACTTGGGTATTTTGCGTTTGATCACAATTATTGCGGATAGCAAAAGTCGCCACCGACTTTTCTTTTATCCAATAAGGATTGGCTGAAAAGAACAAGAAATACCTTTCAAGATTATTTCTTGAGTTCGGGGGGTAGGTTATGAAAAGGGAAGGTGTTAGCACCCTTTTCATCCGTAGTTATCTACGGGCTATTAGTTGTTTGCTAGATCATTTGTTGTTGTTTGAAAGTGTGTGTTGTACCCCAAAATTTTCCCTCTCATTTTATCAACATTTCTCATCACAAGACTCTTGAAACTCAAGACCAAGCCAGGGTTTGCTCTGATCAAAACACCTCCTTGCATTGTTGACCTAAATTATGGTTTGAGTTTCCACAGGGGTTTTTGGACCTTCAATGCCCAAATTGACTTTCATACTTCATGTTGGACTCACAAGTTTGTCCATACCAAGTTTCAAGCCTTGAATCAAATTTTTGCCCAGTCAATTGGACAGTTGACCTAGAAATCAGCTGTATTGGGGAAAAAGTCAACTGTGGCCAATTGACAGTAAAACCTCATGAATTTTGACCCACATCAACATTATGAACTCATAGGAACCATTTGATCAAGTTTGGACCATAATTCCACAAGAAATTTGATCAGATCACCAAAAGGGCAAAATGGTCATTTTTAGGGTTTTGATTGTACAAAGGCAATTTTTGACTATTTGACCTAGACAATGGCAAATCAAGCTCAACCATGGACTCAAGGACTCAATAAAATTATCTTGACCCATTCAACAAGTTCAAAAGATCTCAAATAAATAGGATTGACAGATGAATTTTTTAGTCAACTGATCAAAATTTAACTGTATACTGAAAAGTCAAACTTTGACTTTTTGGTCAAAATCAAGTGCCGAGATCCATTTTCCATCAAGATGTGTCAAATTATGAAACTTTTTCATCAAGAACCCCAAAATTACAAATTAGGGTTTGAAATTGAAATTTTTCATAACTTAGAAATTTTCCAAGTTATAAAATTTTCTTAATTTTTCCTAACTTTGTCCCATATTTTCACCAAGATGAAAATGGATTCAAACAAAACTTACAACATTAAAGTTGTAGTCCATCACAAAGTCTACAAATTTGGATCACAAAGTTTTCTCAAAATAAGCTTGGATCTCAAGTTATGATTTTTGGAACAAGGGTCCCTAAAACTTTTAACTTGGAGAAATTTTGCCCTAGTTTTGGCAGGATTTTGACCCATCTTCTTGGCCATTTTTCACATAGTTCCACTTGGAGTATCAAGTTGAATTTCAAATATGTATTATAGTACATGTTGCAACCTTTCCAAATTGTCCTATAACTCCTCAAACACCTTTGTGGTTAGGGAGAATCGAATGCTTGAAGTTGGCAAAAACTCACTTTGAAACCATGGCCAATACATGTTCATACCACTTGCCAAATCTGACCAAACTAGCTTAGTACATAATTACAGGCCTCTAAACCAATTTACACTCAAAAATTGAATGCAAATACATTGGACATTGGTGTTATTATGATCATTAGAGCTTGGCACATTGAATAATTCCATTTTGGGCATAAAGATGGCACTTCCATTTTCATAAAGGCAACTTTATGTCAAATTGCATTTTCTTGAGCCTTGGACATCTTTCTTTGCAGCAAACAAGTTCCATAAACTTAGGCAAAGGTACAAGAAGTTGGTGCATGCTTGGAGATAGCATGTACAGGCCCATCTCATTTCACTTCAAACTTTTCTTTCAAAACAAATCATTGTGCCAAAAGTCAAGAACACACACATCTGATATATTAAACTCAAGCAAAGTTTTCAAACAAGTTTTGCACATCCTTGTAAGCCAGAAACACGAGCCTTTCACCTCTAAAACCCCCTTGTGCATAAAAACCACATTTTCTTGCAAAACGGTGCAAGCCCTGCATAATCACTTCCATCTTCACATTGCCTCGTGCGTTTTGCTCCTTTCCACTTCAAACACCTTCCATTCAACTCACTCAAGCTGTCCCAAACCTCCATTGCCAACTGTAACTCCATTTACAGTGTTCACCATTTCTGTTTGAAGCTTATGCAGGTTGACTTATAGAGGTTGATTCAGGCCATTTCAAAACAAACTAAGCATTGGGAAGGGATCAAGGAACATCAAGCAAGCTCAAAAGAACCTCAGCCCTCACTGAAAGTTGATGCATTGCCATACTCGTGTCCAACTGAAACAGGTTTTTCATGAACTTCTATCTCTCTATTTAGGAACATTTAGCCTTAGGTTTGTGAATAAAAGATGTTGTACTCATTGCCCTGAAACCATACATATGCTCGGTTTTCATTTATATTAATCGTGCTAGGAGAATTTCATCCATGAACATGTTGAAAAAGTTAGGTTAAATTTTAGGGCCAGAGAAATTCTCTCTGGTCTTTGAGAGTTAGATTTAATGTTTTATATGGTTGAAATCGTTGTTTGCTGCTCTACAAGTTTCATGTTTTGGGTTTTGTCAAAAAAGCACTGAAACAGGAGATACGAGTTTGAACTAGCCAGACGCGCGTTTCTGTTGGACGAAGGTTGAAGATGAAGTAGCTGGGTTGGGCCTGGCTACTTCCTACTTTTGGCACCCCCCCCCCCCATTTTCAATTTCACACCCCTGGCCCATTTCTTTGTATTTTTATTATTTTTGCATTTTTATTTCATTTCTGACTTTGATATTTTATTTTCCAAATATAAAAAATACTCCAAAAATATTTTGATATTTTTTTACATTTATTTGGTATTTATTTTAATTATTTCTAACATTAAAAGGTTTAAATACTTTATATTATTTGATTAAAACTTGAAAATAATGTAAAAATACTTTTATTTTCATTTCTTATTTTTATTCACATTTGAAAATATTTTCTTGAATATATACATTTTTTGTAAATATTTTATTTTTATTTTTATACACACTTAACATATATATATATATATATATATATATATATATATATATATATATATATATATATATATATATATATATATATATATATATATATATATATATATATATATATATATATATATATATATATATATATATATATATATATATATATATATATATATATATATATATATATATATATATATATATATATATATATATATATATATATATATATATATATATATATATTATATATATATATATATATATATATATATATATATATATATATATATATATATATATATATATATATATATATATATATATATATATATATATATCAAGTCGTCCCAAACCTCCATTGCCAACTGTAACTCCATTTACAGTGTTCACCATTTCTGTTTGAAGCTTATGCAGGTTGACTTCTAGAGGTTGATTCAGGCCATTTCAAAACAAACTAAGCATTGGGAAAGGATCAGGGAACATCAAGCAAGCTCAAAAGAACCTCAGGCCTCACTGAAAGTTGCTGCATTGCCATACTCGTGTCCAACTGAAATAGGTTTTTCATGAACTTCTATCTCTCTATTTAGGAACATTTAGCCTTAGGTTTGTGAATAAAAGATGTTGTACTCATTGCCCTGAAACCATACATATGCTCGGTTTTCATTTATATTAAATGTGCTAGGAGAATTTCATCCATGAACATGTTGAAAAAGTTAGGTTAAATTTTAGGGCCAGAGAAATTCTCTCTGGTCTTTGAGAGTTAGATTTAATGTTTTATATGGTTGAAATCGTTGTTTGATGCTCTACAAGTTTCATGTTTTGGATTTTGTCAAAAAAGCACTGAAATAGGAGATACGAGTTTGAACTAGCCAGGCGCGCGTTTCTGTTGGACGAAGGTTGAAGATGAAGTAGCTGGGCTGGGCCTGGCTACTTCCTACTTTTGGCACCCCCCCATTTTCAATTTCAAACCCCTGGCCCATTTCTTTGTATTTTTATTATTTTTGCATTTTTATTTCATTTTTGACTTTGATTTTTTTTTTCCAAATATAAAAAATACTCCAAAAATATTTTGATATTTTTTTACATTTATTTGGTATTTATTTTAATTATTTCTAACATTAAAAGGTTTAAATACTTTATATTATTTGATTAAAACTTGAAAATAATGTAAAAATACTTTTATTTTCATTTCTTATTTTTATTCACATTTGAAAATATTTTCTTGAATATATACATTTTTTGTAAATATTTTATTTTTATTTTTATACACACTTAACATATTTAATATATATATATATATATATATATATATATATATATATATATATATATATATATATATATATATATATATATATATATATATATATATATATATATATATATATATATATATATATATATATATATATATATATATATATATATATATATATATATATATATATATATATATATATATATATATATATATAAATACAAAAATATTACTTTTATTTTATTTAATACTTAGAAATAAAATACAAAAATATTACATTTTATTTTTATTATTATTTATACTAAAAAATACCCTTTTTTAGATATATTTTATTTGTATACATATTAATATATTTGTGTACATAAATAATAAATTATATTTATTTTTTTAAAGAGATTAGGGTTTTTACCCTAAAAACAAATAAAATTAATCTTTTTATTTTCTTTATACCTTCTTTACATTAAAAAATACTTTTGCATACATGAACAAATAAAAAAAAATTTTTTGCATAACACATCTTGTTTAATATTTATTTATCTTGTTTAATTAAATATTGTGCATTTATTTTCTTTGCACAAAGAATTCAATTTGGGTGTAATAGTAATTAGGGTTTTATATTTCTTGCAAAATAATCCCCTATTCAAAATTGTACCCCCCTCCCCATATCAAAGTTGTAATAGCTTAGATTTATTTTTACGCATTTAATGCTTTCAATTATGCCATGATTAGAGAATTAGGGTTTGTATGCAAAATCAAAACCAGCAAATAAGTTTGACCTAATCAAAGACAAAAAATGCATAAAAAACAAACACAGTGCACACTTGCACCCCTAGGGTTACAATCCACTTGTTGCCTTCAAAAATGGGTCATGGTATGCATGTTAAGTACTTTGGCGAAACAAAAACAAAACAAAAGATCATAGTCCCTCGATGGCGCTATCTGGGTTGCCTAAACAAAATGATCAAGTCCCTTAAGAAAATTGCCAAAAATACTTGACACAATTGCTATCATGGTCTATACGATGACCCGCGCCTGTCCCGTTTAACATCCTAACACAAGGTTGTTCACCAAATTCAATGGTGAAACAACACTGTTAAAAGGGTTAAAAACATAAGATCTTTGAGTAAAATAGGGTAGATAGCTCTTAGTTACTTGATCAAAAACTTGCAAAAACATCCTTGCTATTTTCAAACACACTTCACAACACAATTTCAAAACCCTACTTTAAAACATTGAAAACTTTTCAAAAGACAAAAACACCTTTGTATACATTCAAACAAGAATCATTACAAAGGTTGCCACAACGATGGTCTCTTTTCAAAACATCTTTCAAAACCACACACAAAGCACCATTTCAAACAATGGAAAAGCAAAGTAAGTGATCTAAACAAGTAACTAAGAGCCCATGGATAAACATGGATAGAAAGGGTGCTAATACCTTCCCTTTCTATGATCTACTCCCCGAACCTAAGAAAACATCTCAAAGGTCTTTCCTGTGCTTTTTGACCTTTCCTTAGGATAAAATAAAAAGTCGGTGGCGACTCTTGCTAAACCGAAACATTTGCGAACACAAACGCAAAACCTCAAGTCAGTTTCCCACCGTATCACAGAACTGGCGACTCTGCTGGGGAGTATTCCAAAAGTGGAGTAACCTTAGGGTTTAGATCACCTTTTGCATGCTTATCTTGATTGCTTTGATTGCTTTACATTTGGTTCTCTTGTTTGGGTTTGAATCCTCCACTCGGATTTTTGGAAACATTTATAGGTAAATAGCAATACGTTGTGGAAACTGTGCGGGGTATACCGAAATGGTTGAAGCAATAGCTATATTAGTGCGACATATTTGTGAGTACCGGTAGCCTTTGAGTCAATCAAAGAGAATACGGGGCTGCTGAGTGATGTCATGAAGCACTAATGAACTCTTAGAACCTTAATTGACCATCTTGGCCTTTTATTAGGAGTAGTGAGATGACCGGCTTTGGTGCAGTCCGAAGTTGGTAGATACTCGATACTACACTCATTGAGGGTTGTTTTCTTGGAATATTTTGGTCTCCAGTTAAGTGGCTAAACCAAAATGATGAACACCGAAAATAATCCAATGATATTGAGCTCCTTAGAACCCAGTTACTATTTATAGGACAGGTTTGAACCAACTAAACTCAAGAGGGTACTTACCTATGAAACCTCATGCAAGCCTAAAACTAGGGTTTTGTGTGACTTTTTTGTACACGTGCTTGTGCATACATCATGAAAATCATAAAGCATCATATGCATCCACTAACCATTTCAAGGGTTTGGATCTTCATCTTTGTTCTTGTTTTGTAGGTCATGGAATCTCTTCGCAGGAAAACAATTCAAGTCAACCTTGTGAGAATCCCTCCTCAACTCAAGGAGCTTCTTCCAGGATTCCAGAGAATTCTCTCTTTAGTGAAAGACATGTTAGACTTCTCAACTTTGTCAACTCCAACATTGAAGAATACATGGTGAAAGTTCTCTTCCAGTTCTTTGACCCCCTACACCACTGTTTCACATTCCCCGATTACCAACTAGTACCTACTTTGGAGGAATTTTCTCAACTCCTGAGAATTCCTATTCTTCATCAACTACCCTACAACGGTACGGAAAAAGAACCAAAGCCTGAAGATGTTGCTCAAGCATTACACTTGCAACCATCTGATATCAAAGGACATTGGGAAACCAGAAGTGGTGTCAAGGGTTTCTTGGCAAAGTTTCTGTTTGAGAAGGCACGAGACTGATGGAACTCTCTAGATCTACAAGCCTTTGAAGAGATTGTGGCACTCCTCATCTATGGGTTGGTCTTGTTCCCAAACCCTGGTCAGCTTATAGATGTGAATGCTGTCAAGATTTTCATATCCCGGAATCCTATACCTACATTGCTTGGGGACATCCTACACTTATTTCACACACGAACAATGAGGAAAAGAGGTGTTCTCATGTGTTGCACTCCTCTTTTGGCAAGATTGTTTATTTTTCATCTTCCCCGATCAGTCTTGAAGAATGAGCAAGGCTTGAGGTGGTCACAACGATTGATGACTCTTACACATTCAAATGTTCATTGGTGCTCTCGATCCAGAGAAAATGTTATCATCATTGATCGTTGTGGGGAATACCCTAATGTACCACTACTTGGCATTAGGGGAGGCATTACCTATAACCCCTGTTTGGCTCTGAGACAGTTTGGGTATGCCCGAAGGGATGGCCCTCATGACATGTTGATCCCTGACTTGGTTTTTTACTTCGACGACGATGCGCAAGGACTTCGAAAAAGGTTCATCAGAGCTTGAAGGATGCCCAACAAAGTGGATAGTAAGACACTAGGGCACAAGAATTCCATCCCCCTTGAGCCTTATCTCAAGTGGGTGCGAACTCGCGCCCAGAATCTTATGATGCCATACCCTCACATTCTCCCCGTGATCAAAGAGCATGTTATGGAAGGAGAGGTTCCATACACCCTCCTACATCCTGACATGCCAACATCATGGGAAGAATTGCAAAAGAGTTGGATCCAACTCAAGGAAGAACGAAACACTTTTGAAACCAGCTTCTATGCTAGTGAGAAGAAGGTTTTGGAGCTTACCCGCCGATTTCACGAGGAGGAAACTCTCAACACTTACATCTCACCAAAGAGGATCGCAATGTCTTTTTACATTAAGAATTTTGTAATATTTTGCCCATGGGGCACTTATGTACTAACAAATTTCTTCTTAATATGACGTGTGTTCTTTTTGTTTGCAATAAATTTGAATTTCAGAATCCTTGAATGCATTACATGAATAACATACCATTCATCATATTCATAAACAGGTTTTTGCACCAGGTTTCCTTATCTTTCTGCTATTTATTTCAGCAAGATGGATTTGGAGCAGACGGTTAAGGATCTGCAAGCACAGAATTCTCAATTCCAGAAACTCCTCATGACCTTAGCAAAGGGCCAAGAGGACCTCAAAGTAATATTGGAGAAAAATAAAGAGAAAAGGAAGAAAAGGCCCGGAGTAGCCACTTTTGGAAGAAGGTTTGAAAGCAATGCTAGAAAAGTTCTCGAGTTCCCCTCAATGTCTGATGAAGGGGCTGGTAAAGGAAAAGGAGCTACGGTACCTTCTGAATCTGAGGTTGAAGAGGAAGAGGATGAAGACTACTCCGAACAGCAATATCCCCCGGCGGATGATAAATATAAAAATCTTGAGGATCGATTGGCAGCCATGGAGTTGCAGAGAGTACCTGGTTTAGATTTCGAAGAACTGGGGTTAGTCGATGGGATCGTCATTCCTCCCAAGTTCAAAGTACCAACATTTGCTAAATATGACGGCATGTCCTGCCCAAAGATGCATCTGAGATCCTATGTCAGAAAGATCCAACCCCACTCATCTGATAAAGACCTCTAGGTACACTTTTTTCAAGACAGTTTGTCAGGCACACAATTGGACTGGTTCTATCAACTTGAGAGATCGGAGGTTCATAACTGGGAAGACTTAGCTGCTGCTTTCTACCGGCAATACCAATACAATGCTGATTTGGCGCCCACTTGTACTCAGCTATAAAGTATGGGAATGGCTTCTAATGAAGGATTTAAAGAGTATGCCCAAAAGTGGCGTGATCTGGCTGGAAGGGTGAAGCCACCATTCTCGGATAGAGAGCTAGTTGACATGTTTTTAGGGACCCTGTCTGGCCCTTTCTTCAATCATTTAATTGGGAGTTCCTACGTGGGATTCACCGAATTAATTTTGACCAGTGAAAGGGTCGAGGCCGGCATTAAAAGTGGTAAGATTCAGAAAGATACCTCCGCGTCCACTGCCATTAAGAAGACCTTCCCAGCTAAGAAGGAAGCTTCTGCTGTTTATTCTCAGAAAAATCAAGGAAGGTGAGAGCGTCGACCAACTATAGGGGCTGTGATGATTCAAAACTCTTCAAATGATCAACCTCGCGGCACTAAACCAAGACCTAATCAACAACGGGTAGAAAGGCCACACCGGCAGTTCACCCGAATCAACATGACCCCAGCTCAAGTACTCCCTCATTTGCTAAAGCTGAATCTTACCAATTTGAAGGAAGCGCCAAAGAACCCTAATACTTCTTCGCCATATTACCACTCCAATGCAAAATGTGCCTACCACTCTGACAGTGTAGGGCATGATACCAATAACTATTGGGCGCTTAAGAACAAAATCCAAGACCTGATCGACGCCAAGGAGGTAAAATCAGATGCGCCCGAAAAGCCAAATGTGATTTTTGCCCCGATGGCCAAGCACGGTCATAATGTTCATGCTGTTATGGAAGACCTTCATGTTACCAATGTTGCTGATCTTTTGACTCTGTTACCAGTGATTAAAGTGAATTTGATGAGAGCCGAGATATTCCCAGACTGTGGAAAAGACTGTTACTTTTGTTTAAACATACGAGTTGACTGCCCAATGTTGAAATCAGGTATCCAACGCCTGATGGATACCCAAGAGATACTCTTCCAAAAGACTCCTGTTGATACCTTCACTCCTGTTACTCCTGCTACTTTTGCTACTTCAACCAATGACATTGCAATAATAACCATCTCCGACAATCTTCCCAAGGCTTGCAAAAGGCCTGTCAAGATTACGCCTGATCCTAAGTTTATTCCATTAAAAATCACCATGCCAGGGCATGTCCCGTATCAATCTAACAAGACGATACCATGGAACTACGGAGGAGAAATATTCTATCATGGTATCAAACAGATTGAATCAGTCCAAGAGAACTCTGATGATGAAACCCCTGATATAGGGAACATTGCGGTAACAAGCAAGATAACTCGCAGCGGACGGATTTTTTCTCCGGAGATTGCTCCCTCTCGAGTAGTCTTCGGACCCTCGAAAGACTCTGTGCCTGTTAAGCCATCTGTGAAAGGCCCGATAATTGAAGAAATTGATGTACCTGAAGTTAGACCCTCTGATGCTGCTACCGATAAAGGTAAGGGGATACTAGAAGCGCCTGTCAGGATGAAGGCTCAGACAGTGGTAATCCCTGAAACCACCTAGAAAGAGATGGAAGAAATCTTAAAGATAATCAAAAAGAGCGACTAGGACGTCGTGGAACAGCTAGGGCAGACCCCTTCCAAAATATCCATGTTGGCTCTTCTACTCTGCTCTGATGCCCATGCTAAGGCCCTGATCAAATTTTTAAAGACGGCACATGTGCCTCAAGAAACTTCGGCTGACCAGTTTCAAGAGTGCATGGCCAGTCTTACTGCTGATAATGGCCTTGGTTTTTCCGATGCTGATTTGACCTCCAAGGGAAGAAAGCACAACGACGCGCTACATGTCTCAGTTGAATGCAGGGGAACCACCCTTGCCCATGTGTTAGTTGATACCGGTTCATCCTTGAATGTGCTACCAAAGAAAGCATTAGACCGATTGGACTGCGAAGGATTGACCCTCAAACCTAGTAACATCGTTGTTAGAGCCTTCGACGGTTCTAAGAGAATGGTTCATGGGGAAGTAGACATTCCTATCAAAGTGGGCACCGAGATCTTCAACTCTACCTTTTACGTGATGGACATCCGTCCCTCATATTCGTGCTTATTACGAAGGCCGTGGATCTACTATGTTGGGGCGGTTACCTCCTATTTACACCAAATGCTGAAGTATCCTGTTCAGGGTAAGATTATAACAGCGCACGGCGAGGAAGAGTACATGATAAGTCACCTCAACTCCTTCCGCTATGTGGAGTTGGATGGAGAATTCATAGAAACGCCTTTCCAACATTTTGAGGAAGTTTCTCCCGAGGTCGCAGTTGCAAAGATAATGGGTGATGTGCCTATCATCTCCAAGCATGTGCCTAGGATGGCATCTCTCAAGGACGCAGAGGCTGTAATCAAAGAAGGAAGGAGTACAATATGGGGGAAACTGCCTGATTTTCCCCATAAGACGGACAAGTTCGGACTAGGTTTTACTGATGTCTGCCAGAAAGCTATGCGTCGCTCCAAGGTTGGAGGACCACCCGTCAAAATCACTCACCATGGAATTAATGCCTTAGAAGATGATGAGGAAGAAGACAACTTTGAAGATTGGATCTTTCCAACCGTTGAAGGGGGATTAAGCAACTGGGAAGCGAAGGATTTTATTCCCATCACCTTCATCAACCAGTAATTTATCTTTGAACAATTTCCTATTTTGGTATGTAATAACTAAACAATTCATACACTATTTTAACCTTATGTCTTGCCCGGTCCATATAGGTCCATCTGTAAGGGCTTGATTTTCTTCATTATCATATGCCATGTTTTAATGAATCATTGGACGTTTTCATCTATAAACTGTTGTGTTCATTTTATTTCTTTTTGCATCTTGTTTTGTTTAAAGATGGCTATCCCTTACACACACCCACACTCGCAAATGCAAGAACCCATCCACTCCGGATTCCATGGGTGACTATTCTGCTTTAGCCTTCGGTAACTCTGAAGATTTGGTCAATCATGCTGAGTACGAAGTTGACGAAGACTGTGAAGTGCCGGGAGAGTTAGCCAGACTTTTGCAACAAGAAGAGAGGGTTATTCTGCCCCATGAAGAGTTGCTAGAAACCATCAACTTCGGAACAGAGGAAGACAAGAAAGAGGTAAAAATGGGTGCCAACCTGGAACCAAGTTTTAAAGAATGCTTAGTGCAGTTGTTGAACGAATATGTTGAGATCTTTGCCTGGTCCTATGAAGACATGCCGGGATTAGACACAGATATCGTGGTTCACCGTCTCCCTACAAGGGAAGACTGTCCACCGATCAAACAAAAGGTCCACCGAATGAGACCCGACATGTATGAGAAGATCAAAGCTGAGGTAATGAAGCAATTCAACACTGGCTTTCTGGCTGTTACTTCCTATCCACAATGGGTTTCTAACATTGTGCCCGTGCCTAAGAAGGACGGCAACGTCAGAATGTGTGTGGACTATCAGGATTTAAATAGGGCTAGCCCCAAAGACGATTTTCCACTACCACACATCGACATCTTGGTTGACAACACAGCTCAACACAAGGTATTTTCCTTCATGGATGGATTCTGGGGATACAACCAGATCAAAATGGCCCCCGAAGACATGGAGAAAACTACTTTTGTCACGCAATGGGGTACCTTCTACTGCAAAGTGATGCCATTCAGACTGAAGAATACCGGGGCAACCTAACAACGCGCCATGGTAGCTTTGTTTCATGATATGATACATCATGAGATTGAAGTTTACGTAGACGACATGATAGCCCGATCACAGACAGAAGAAGAACACCTTGATCATCTGCAAAAGCTGTTTGACAGGTTGAAGGAGTATAAGCTTAGACTAAACCCAAGCAAGTGCACTTTTGGAGTTAGGTCTGGTAAATTTTTGGGATTTATCGTCAGCAACAAAGGCATTGAGGTTGATCCAGCTAAAGTCAAGGCTATACAAGAAATGACTGCCCCCCCCCGCACCAAAAAGGAGGTTAGAGGTTTCTTGGGACGCATAAACTATATTACAAGGTTCATATCTCATCTGACATCTACCTGTGAGCCAATCTTCAAGCTGTTGAAGAAAGATCAGGTAGTTGAATGGAACAATGATTGTCAAGTTGCTTTTGATAAGATCAGGGAATATTTACTGAAACCTCCTATTTTGATGCCACCCGTCAAAGAAAGGTCGTTAATCATGTATCTGACTGTTTTGGATAACTCAATGGGGTGCGTATTGGGCAAACATGACGAGTCTGGCCGAAAAGAGCATGCCATTTATTACCTTAGCAAAAGGTTTACCGACTGTGAGACTCGCTACTCACTGCTCGAGAAAACTTGCTGCGCTTTGGTATGGGCTGCTCGTCGGCTAAGGCAGTATATGTTGACTCATACCACTTTGCTGATTTCCAAAATGGATTCGATCAAGTATATCTTCGAGAAGCCTACTTTATCTGGAAGAATTGCTAGATGGCAAATGATCCTGACTGAGTATGATATCCAGTATACTACCCAAAAAGCTATAAAGGGGAGTGTACTACTTGACCATCTAGCTCATCAAGCCGTCAAAGATTACCAATCTATGAGATTCGACTTCCCTGACGAGGATATCATGACATTGGACAACATTGAAGGTAACGGACCGTATGACGGACCTGAACAAGGATCCCGATGGACCCTGTACTTTGATGGTGCTTCAAATGCACTTGGCAACAGTATCGGTGCGGTACTCATTTCTCCGGAAGGTTGTCATACACCCTTCACTGCCCGACTTTGCTTCAGTTGTACCAACAACATGGCTAAATATGAAGCTTGCATCTTTGGTCTCAAGGTTGCAATAGACTTGGGAATCAAATCTTTGGTCGTATTTGGGGACTCGGCTTTGGTTATCAGTCAAGTCAAAGGAGAGTGGGACATTAAACATCTTAATCTTATCCCATACAAAGAACATGTCTTGACATTGTTGCCTCATTTCGAGCAAATTACTTTCGAGCATTTCCCGCGAGAAGAAAATCAGTTAGCCGATGCTCTGACTACAATGTCTTCCATGTTTAAACTCAACTAGGATAACGAGGCTCCCCAAATCACCATCGAGCGAATGGACGAACTTGCGCATTGTCATGAGATTAATACCGAAGAAGTAGTGGAACAACCCTGGTTTCATGAAATCAAAAGGTATCTCCAGACTCGAGAATATCCTGAAGGAGCTTCCGTCAATGACAAAAAGTTCTTAAGGAGATTTGCTGCCAAGTTCTTCCTAAGCAATGGCATCCTTTATAAGTGCAGTCATGATTGTGTTCTACTTTGTTGTGCGGACAAGGTTGAAGCAGAGTTGATCATGACCGAAATGCATAGTGGCACTTTTGGCACCCACTTGAGCGGACATACGATGGATAAAAAGATTCTGAGGGCAGGCTACTACTGGTCTATCATGGAAGCTGATTGTCATCAACATTCCCGTACTTGCCACAAATGCCAAGTCTACACCGACAAGGTAAATATTCCTCATGTTCCTCTCAACATTCTAACAGCTCCTTGGCCATTCGCAATGTGGGGCATTGACATGATTGGGGAGATCAAGCCTACGGCATCCAATGGACATCGCTTCATCTTGGTCGCTATTGATTACTTCACCAAATAGGTCGAAGCAGCTTCCTACGCCTCAGTTACAAAGAATGTGGTTGCCCGTTTCATCAAGCATAACCTCATATGCCGGTATGGTATCCCCGACAGGATCATCACAGACAACGGTTGAACAACACTATGATCACCGCTCTGTGCGAGTAGTTCAAGATTTATCATCACAATTCATCTCCCTATCAGCCGAAGATGAACGGTGTTGTTGAAGCCATAAACAAAAATATCAAGAAGATCATTCAAAAGATGACAGTCACCTACAAGGACTGGCATGAGATGCTACCGTTTGCTCTGCATGGATATCGTACCACGACACGTACCTCAACAGGGGCAACCCCCTTTTATTTGGTATATGGCATGGAAGTTGTGCTACCTATGGAAGTTCAGATTCCTTCCTTGAGGATTATGAAGGATGCCGGTTTGAATGAAGACGATTAGATTCATACTCGGCTTAATCAACTTAACTTGATCGACGAGAAACGACTTACTGCTGTTTGTCATGGTCAGACGTACCAAAAATGGATGATCAAGGCTTTCAACAAGAAAGTCAGACGTCAAGTATATCAAGTCGAAGATCTTGTAATCAAGCAGACCATCTTGTCGCAAAGTGATCCCAGGGGCAAGTGGACTCCTACTTATGAAGGACCATTTGTGATCAAGAGCATCTTTTCTGGTGGGGAAAGGATTCTGACCACCATAGACGGCGACGACTTTCCGCACCCTGCGAACGCAGACATAGCCAAAAGATACTACGCATAGAATGACCCGACAAGTTGAAAACCCGAAAGGGCGACTTGGGCAAAAATGGGCATCCCGGTGAATCGAAAATCCGAAAGGGCGGTTCAGGCAAAAATTAGGGATAAACAAAAAAAATCTGTACACACGGCAAGTTGAAAACCCGAAAGGGCGACTTGGGCAAAAAAGGGTTTCCCGGTGGATCGAAAACCCGAAGGGGCGGTCCAGGAAAAAGTTAGGGAATTAAATCATATGACTATGTCTCATAGGATCACTTTAAAGACAATCTCTTCACCTACAAGCTCCAAGCTTCTGATCCATCCAATCATCGGCAGACGAAGCAGCGAATGGACAAGATACTCAGAGTTGTGAAGGCTATAGAAGAATGGAATCCCATGGAATTGTTACACATAGCCATCTTTATTTTTGTATAAAATTTGTCAATTTTTATGACAACATTCTCTTACTAGGGTGTCTGTCTCCTCTGTACAAAGATACTTACAAAAGTTAATACAAAGATACTTCAAAGTGAAGAAATTGGCTTGCCTTTCTTTCTTTTTATACTTATGTTTTATTTGAAAACGTCCAAAGATTTGTTAAATAGGCATATGCATTTGAATATAATCACTTCTTACAAATAAAACGAAATTGAAAAAGGATAATTACTGTTAGGTTGAAGGTGTAGGAAGATATCTTTGTGCTATTCCAGAAGAAATCCCCTACAGTGCATCATTCAGATCCTCAACAAAGCTAAAGCCTTAGAGTATGTGTCCCCAGCGGAGTTAAATTTTAAGATCCCCAGTGGATCCCAAAAACCCTGAAATACATATCCCTAGCGGAGCCAGAATATTCTAAACCTATTTCCCCAGCAGGTTATCTTAAAAATCTGAGAACCAAGCTGATAACAGTTAACTTCTTGTCTTATCCCCGACTAGGGTGATTCCCCAGTAGTTTGGCATACAACCCAAAGCTTCTGATTTCACTGGTCGAGTAAGCATTCTCCCCACAGAGTTATCTCCCAGTAGATCGAAGATTCTTGGTCTCATTTCTCCAGCAGAAGACTCCTAGGTTTTAACTCCCCAGTAGAGATTGTCGGAGTTTTCCTTATTTCCCAGGAAAGTCATGAAGGATTCTCATTCCCCGCAGTAGTTGTCAAAGCCCTTGTTAATCCCCACAAGTCACTAAGGATTTTCAATCTCCAGCAGTGGTCCCAGGATTTCTCATTCTCAATAATCAAAGATCTTTAATCCCCAAGCAGTCAGCAAGGATTTCTCGTCTTCAACAATCAAAGATTTTTTGAATCCTCAGCATCGGTCAGGAATTTATTTTCTCCAGTAGCAATCCAAGATTTCTCTATCTCCAGTTATCAAGGATTTATTTTCCTCAGCAATACAGCTACTCAGCTTACATGCACATCCATTACATTCATATACCATAAACATTAATGAAATACATTTCGTTGCATCATACATATCATGCAACATAATTTTGTGTTTTAGCTAACATTTTACCCTTTACAGGATAAAGTTAAAAGGCTATCATTAATAATTATTCAGATACAGTATGGATACACCCCAGACACGGCGGTCATTCTACTACTCATTCAGACTTCAGCAATCAGATACAGACTAGATAAGCTCCAGACATGGCGGCCATTCTATCTCTCATTCAGATTCAACTATCAACTACAAGTTCAGATACGCTCCAAACACGGATGCCATTCTGGCCCTTACACCAGAAGTTTGATTCTCCCAGTGCAGTCGTCATGGAAGTCATTTTGTCACTTATTCAGATCCTCGTTATAGTCTCAGATACACTCCATACAAGGAAGTTATTTTGCCACTCATACAGATCTCAACTTCAGATAAAATCCAGATACGCTCCAAACACGGTTGCCATTCTGTCACTTATTCGGAACTTATCCCCAGCACACAGTTGCTCCATGTACAGATGTTTCTCTGTTACCCATTCAGAATACAGATACACTCCAGACACGACAGTCATTCTGATATTCATTCAAGGACCAAATACAGTTACAGCTCGGATACGCTCTAGACACGGACATCATTCTTTTGCTCATACAGACTCAGTCTCCAGATACAACTCAAATGCATCCCAGACACGGATACCATTTTAATGCTCATTCTTCTGACCTACAACATTGCAGTTCAACAAACATTCTTGGATGGCATCTTTAAGCCCATATCCAGCAAGATTCTACCATCTCCAAATGGCATCTTTAAGCCCATTCCCTCAGCAATATTTTGACGAGTGCAAATTTACGGGCACTCTAGTGTCCAATCCTCTTTTACCTTCGAGTCACGAAAGGCAAAACTTGCCAATCTAACTCTTCAGGTTCAAGAAGATTGAACAGGGGCAACTGTTGTACCCCAAAATTTGCCCTCTCATTTTATCAACATTTCTCATCACAAGACTCTTGAAACTCAAGACCAAGTCAGGGTTTTCTCTGCTCAAAACACCTCCTTGCACTGTTGACCTAAATTGGGTTTGAGTTTGCACAGGGATTTTTGGACCTTCAATGCCCAAATTTACTTTCATACTTCATGTTGGACTCATAAGTTTGTCCATACCAAGTTTCAAGCCTTGAATCAAATTTTTGCCCAGTCAATTGGACAGTTGACCTAGAAATCAGCTGTATTGGGGAAAAAGTCAAATGTGGCCAATTGACAGTCAAACCTCGTCAATTTTGACCCACATCAACATTATGAACTCATAGGAACCATTTGATCAAGTTTGGACCACAATTCCACAAGAAATTTGATCAGATCACCAAAAGGGCAAAATGGTTATTTTTAGGGTTTTGACTGTACAAAGGCAATTTTTGACTGTTTGACCTAGTCAATGGCAAATCAAGCTCAACCATGGACTCAAGGACTCAATGATATTATCTTGACCCATTCAACAAGTTCAAAAGATCTCAAATGCATAGGATTGACAAATGAATTTTTCAGTCAACTGATCAAAATTTAACTGTATACTGAAAAGTCAAACTTTGACTTTTTGGCCAAAATCAAGTGCCAAGATCCATTTTCCATCAAGATGTGTCAAATTAAGAAACTTTTTCATCAAGAAACCCAAAATTACAAATTAGGGTTTGAAATTGAAAAATTTCATAACTTAGAAATTTTCTAAGTTATAAAATTTTCTTAATTTTTCCTAACTTTGTCCCATATTTTCACCAAGATGCAAATGGATTCAAACAAAACTTACAACATGAAAGTTGTAGTCCATCACAAATTCTAAAACTTTGATTCACAAAGTTTTCTCAAAAGAGGCTTGAATATCAAGTTATGATTTTTGGAACAAGGGTCCCTAAAACTTTTAACTTGGAGAAATTTTGCCCTAGTTTAGGCAGGATTTTGACCCATCTTCTTGGCCATTTTTCACATAGTTCCACTTGGAGTCTAAATTTGGATTTCAAAGATGGATTATAGTACATTTTTCAAGCTTTCCAAATTGTCCTAGAACTCCTCAAACACCTTTGTGGTTAGGGAGAATCGAATGCTTGAAGTTGGCAAAAACTCACTTTGAAACCATGGCCAATACATGTTCATACCACTTGCCAAATCTGACCAAACTAGCTTAGTACATAATTACAGGCCTCTAAACTAATTTACACTCAAACATTGAATGCAAATACATTGGACATTGGTGTTATTCTGATCATTAGAGCTTGGCACATTGAATAATTCCATTTTGGGCATAAAGATGGCACTTCCATTTTCATAAAGGCAACTTTATGTCAAATTGCATTTTCTTGAGCCTTGGACTTCTTTCCTTGCAGCAAACAAGTTCTACAAACTTAGGCAAAGGTACAAGAAGTTGGTGCATGCTTGGAGATAGCATGTACAGGCCTATCTCATTTCACTTCAAACTTTTCTTTCAAAACAAGTCATTGTGCCAAAAGTCAAGAATACACACATCTGATATATTGAACTCAAGCAAAGTTTTCAAACAAGTTTTGCACATCCTTGTAATCCAGAAACACGAGCCTTTCACCTCTAAAACCCCATTGTGCACAAAAACCACATTTTTTTGCAAAACAGGGCAAGCCCTGCAGAATCACTTCCATATTCACATTGCCTCGTGTGTTTTGCTCCTTTCCACTTCAAACACCTTCCATTCAACTCACTCAAGCTGTCCCAAACCTCCATTGCCAACTGTAACTCCATTTACAATGTTAACTATTTCTGTTTGAAGCTTATGCAGGTTGACTTCTAGAGGTTGATTCAGGCCATTTCAAAACAAACTAAGCATTGGGAAAGGATCAGGGAACATCAAGCAAGCTCAAAAGAACCTCAGGCCTCACTGAAAGTTGCTGCATTGCCATACTCGTGTCCAACTGAAACAGGTTTTTCATGAATGTCTATCTCTCTATTTAGGAACATTTAGCCTTAGGTTTGTGAATAAAAGATGTTGTACTCATTGCCCTGAAACCATACATATGCTCAGTTTTCATTTATATTAATCATGCTAGGAGAATTTCATCCATGAACATGTTAAAAAAGTTAGGTTAAATTTTAGGGCCAGAGAAATTCTCTCTGGTCTTTGAGAGTTAGATTTAATGTTTTATATGGTTGAAATCGTTGTTTGATGCTCTACAAGTTTCATGTTTTGGGTTTTGCCAAAAAAAGCACTGAAACAGGAGATACGAGTTTGAACTAGCGAGGCGCACGTTTCTGTTGGACGAAGGTTGAAGATGAAGTAGTTGGGCTGGGCCTGGCTACTTCCTACTTTTGGCACCCCCCCATTTTCAATTTCACACCCCTGGCTCATTTCTTTGTATTTTTATTATTTTTGCATTTTTATTTCATTTTTTACTTTGATATTTTATTTTCCAAATATAAAAAATACTCCAAAGATATTTTGATATTTTTTTACATTTATTTGGTATTTATTTTAATTATTTCTAACATTAAAAGGTTTAAATACTTTATATTATTTGATTAAAACTTGAAAATAATGTAAAAATACTTTTATTTTCATTTCTTATTTTTATTCACATTTGAAAATATTTTCTTGAATATATACATTTTTTGTAAATATTTTATTTTTATTTTTATACACACTTAACATATTTAATTTTTTGTATATATATATATATATATATATATATATATATATATATATATATATATATATATATATATATATATATATATATATATATATATATATATATATATATATATATATATATATATATATATACACACACATGTACTTTTATTTTATTTAATACTTAGAAATAAAATACAAAAATATTACATTTTATTTTTATTATTATTTATACTAAAAAATACCCTTTTTTAGATATATTTCATTTTTATACATATTAATATATTTTTGTACATAAATAATACATTATATTTATTTTCTTAAAGAAATTAGGGTTTTTACCCTAAAAACAAATAAAATTAATCTTTTTATTTTCTTTATACCTTCTTTACATTAAAAAATACTTTTGCATACATGAACAAATAAAAACTTTTTTTTTGCATAACACATCTTGTTTAATATTTATTTATCTTGTTTAATTAAATATTGCCCATTTATTTTATTTGCACAAAGAATTCAATTTGGATGTAATAGCAATTAGGGTTTTATATTTCTTGCAAAATAATCCCCTATTCAAAATTGTACCCCCCCCCCCCCCTCCCCATATCAAAGTTGTAATAGCTTAGATTTATTTTTACGCATTTAATGCTTTCAATTATGTCATGATTAGAGAATTAGGGTTTGTATGCAAAATCAAAACCAACAAATAAGTTTGACCTAATCAAAGACAAAAAATGCATGAAAAATAAACACAATGCACACTTGCACCCCTAGGGTTACAATCCACTTGTTGCCTTAAAAAATGGGCCATGGTATGCATGTTAAGTACTTTGGCGAAACAAAAACAAAACAAAAGATCATAGTCCCTCGATGACGCTATCTGGGTTGCCTAAACAAAATGATCAAGTCCCTTAAGAAAATTGCCAAAAATACTTGACACAATTGCTATCATGGTCTATACAATGACTCGCGCCTGTCCCGTTTAACATCCTAACACAAGGTTGTTCACCAAATACAATGGTGAAACAACACTGTTAAAAAGGTTAAAAACATAAGAAAGATCTTTGAGTAAAATAGGGTAGATAGCTCTTAGTTACTTGATCAAAAACTTGCAAAAACATCCTTGCTATTTTCAAACACACTTCACAACACAATTTCAAAACCCTACTTTCAAACATCGAAAACTTTTCAAAAGACAAAAACACATTTGTATACATTCAAACAAGAATCATTACAAAGGTTGCCACAACGATGGCCTCTTTTCAAAACATCTTTCAAAACCACACACAAAGCACCATTTCAAACAATTGAAAAGCAAAGCAAGTGATCTAAACAAGTAAATAAGAGCCCATGGATAACCATGGATAGAAAGGGTGCTAATACCTTCCCTTTCTATAATCTACTCCCCGAACCTAAGAAAATATCTCAAAGGTCTTTCCTATGCTTTTTGACCTTTCCTTAGGATAAAATAAAAATTCGGTGGCGACTATTGCTAAACCGAAACATTTGCGAACACAAACGCAAAACCTCAAGTCAGTTCTCCCACCGTATCACAGTGTGCTTTGTGGTGTGTTTTTGAAAGTGATTTTAAAAAGGTGTCTTTGTAATGGCTCTCATTTCTATAAGAACGCGTACAAAGTGTTGTCTTTTGAAATGTTTCAAAATGAAAGTGTGGGTGTATAAAATGTTTTTGTTGTGAACAAGCGAGCAACTAGGAGCAATCTACCTACTCAAAAGGTCTTAAATGTTATTTTCCTCCTCCTTTAGATGTTGCTATCTTACCATTGATTTGGTAAGAAGCCCCGTCATTGAATGTGAAGGGAAGGACGTGGGACGTTTCTATAGTCATGCTAACAATGTTGTGAGATATCTTAGCATTTCTCTTGAGGAACTAAGATCATTTGTAAGGAGACATTCAAAGTGTCATCGAGGGACTATGATCATGTATTTTGATTGTTTTTGCTAAGACATCGCGCATGCATAACATGACCATTTATAGGCAACAAGTGGAGTTAACCCTAGGGGTGCATGTGTGAGTAGTGTATTTGATTTGCATGCATTTAATCTTTGATTAGGGGTTGTCTACTTGTTGTTTTTATCTTGTCATACATGTCCTATTTTACTAGCAATTATGCAAAATTAATAAAATGCAGAAAGATAAAATCCTACTCTATTATAACCATATTGAATATCATGAAAATGTAAAGGCAAAATAAAAATAAAATAAGGAAAAATGAGTGCTTCGATTTGGACAGCAGAACCCTTTGGTTCTGCTTCTCCTTGCTTCCTTCAATTGGGGGCTGGCACCAGGAAGGTCATGTCTTTCGAATGAGGGCTGGCATCAGCATGAGAGTGCCTTTAGATTGGGGGCTGGCACCAGCATGGGAGTGCCTTTCGATTGGGAGCTGGCACCAATGTAGGCGTGTCCTTCGATTTGGGACTAGCACCAATGTAGGCGTGTCCTTCGATTGGGAGTTGGCACTATTGTATGCGTGTCCTTTGATTGGGAGCTGGAACCAGTGTAGGTGTGTCCTTCGATTGGTATGGAAGTTAGTGCATGGCGAAGCCTAAGGCCACACTCTTTGTTCTGCTTACAACTGTGAAGCAGCCAATGGTGAAGCCTAAAGATTCGATTTAAATTTTCCTTCCTCCTGTTTTTTCGTTTGGGGTTTTAATAGCAACATGGCCTGAGGCCATGCTAGTATTGTCTCATGGCCAGGTTAGTTTAAAACGTTTGATAAACCAAGAAACAAAACCAAAAGTTTAGAAATGAAAACAAACTGAAAAGGTAGAAACGAAAAGGGAACAAAAATTATGTACATGTTTTAAAACGAAAAGCTTAAAGTCAGAATGACTTACCTCAAAGCTGGTGTGTGGGCTTCAAACTTGAACTGCTGCCTGGATGGTTCTGGAATTCGAAGAGTTGTCATAGGGGGTTTGCTTTTGGTTCGAAGAGTTGTCACAGAAGGTTGTCCTTGAGTTTGAACAAAACTTCTATGTGTGGGGTGTTCAAGGTTTTTGTTTTGTTTTTCAACTCTCTTTTCTCTTCTCTCAGCGTCTCCAGCCCCCTTTGATGTTGTGAAGAAAAGTTTATTTATAGAGGAGCTTTGATGTGGTTTTGGGGGAAATCAAATAATATTTGAATTGTCTGGATATAATGTCCCCTTGTTTTCTTTGATGCAGCTCTTATGTATCCTTTTTTGTGCAAGTATGGGACTGAGACAATGCAGGCTAAGCAGTATTTTGGAGTGTTGTGGCAGGTTGGTGCAGACTGCTGCATAGCAGCACAACTGGCTTGGGTTTCGCAGTATATAGGACTTTGGTCAACAAACACCTTGAATACTCCACCCTTTCGTTTTGATCACTTCGACCAAACCAGACTCGTCATCATACAACAACGTTTGTTTCCAACAATATGTGTTCTTCGAACAGACCCATTATAGGTCCTTCTAATCCACCAACTATGTTTAATGGCGACTCTGTTAAACTAGAAATGAATAAATTTTCGAGGGTGCTTCATCGCCCTTGATCAACCATATTCCTAATAATCTTAATCCATGTTTCTCCTATTCAAAAATTTCTTTCATAAACAAACAAGGCACTTGATCCACTATCAAGTCGTCTTTAGAAAAATATTTTTTTACAATAAATCAAAGAATCAAACATAAGAGATAAACCCCTCTATCTTTCTCTTCCTAGATTAATCCAAGGCGTATCTGCTATATGTTTTGGATTAATCATGATATAAATAATGAATCTTAATTTACACAAGTCATTGACTTGTCTCACTGATTTCAATAAAGTGAGTTACAACGGAGAAATTAGAACTCTTTCTAATATCTCTTGCGTAGGAAAGTGTCGAATCCATCTATTCGATCACTTAAGCACTCATATCCTTTAAAATCAACGCAACACATTCAAACTTGTTTTTGCCTTTAGGATATTATTTGAAAACCTATTTTTCATAAAAGACTAAGTATAGAAATTAAAACAGTTTATAACATCTCTTAAGTACGAAGGTGTCGAATCTTTCTATTCGACCACCTGAATGCTCATGTCTTCTAAAAAGGAATCAACCAACCTTAGTAAATTTTCAAGAAGAACTACGACACTTTGATCTCCCTTGCACGATGAAGGTACGTAGACAGACAGTTTCGAACTTGATACAAGTGCACCAATTAATAAAATAATCCCTATTTTTCCTTATTTCGTTAAGAAAGTGATATTACACGAAACACATAAACACGCACATTAAAATAAATGGTTCCCATCAAGTACGATGGATACGTGGGGCGCTAACACCTTCCCCTCGCATAACAGACACCTGTATTGTCTCTTGGTCGCGATGACCATTTCATCTTTAAGGGTTTTACTCGATATTTTCCTATTTCTCTTATGGAACAAATAAAAGTGTGATGGCGAATTCATTGAATGGAAATTTCTAGCCGCTTCAGCTGGCGGCTTCATCGGGGACAGTTAGACCTCTTGCTGGTCCAACCCAAGTGTGTCGAGCCTAATTTATTTCTTTACGTATTTATGTGTTTTATTTTTATTGCTTTCTTATATGGTTTTTTCTTGTTCATTTTATATCCTATTTTATTTTTAAATGTTAGGGATGTTGGGATGCTTCAAGGAACCCATGGCATTATGTGCGAGACCCAATACCCAGGTCTAAAAAAAACATTAAAATTAGAAGGGTGTTGTGTAGCGGCCAGACTTGCAAGATCATTTATCTTGTAATTCTACACAAAGACTCCACCTAGAGTAGGTTCTATGTTGGTGTTACGAGCGATGTATCCTTCTATATATGGCTCATAACATTTTTCAATGGAACCGTTGACTCTAGAGACCTTTTAGGAACCATTAACCATGGAATACTCCTCCAACCTGATGGTTGTGTAGTGCTTAACTTGCCAAGCAACTGTCTTGAAAAGTGGCCCGAAGACCTCACCTGGAGTAGTTTCTTTTAGATATAATATTGGCACAACACCCTCTATGCTAGGCTGATATTATCTTCAAAAGGAGCGTTGATACCAGTTTCTTCCACTTATCAAAACATATAGATCCACCTTGTATAGGATTTGTTAGGTAGATATCGAAACCTTGACCAACTGATCTTAAAGCACTCGAGTCCTTTGATTTTATTTGCTTTGCATTCATACATCATTACTCATCCATTATTCATGCTATCTTTGTTTTTAGGATTCCTAAGACTTGGTCACTTGTGAACTTTCGGAAAAGGCAATGGATATTGGCATAAGACCTCACAACAACATAAAACCCAAGAAGCCAATTACTGATAACTTGTAGAGTTTGGTTGATCAGCTTCTAGTGGAGCACCATCAAAAGTTCAAGATTAAGTATGGGAATCGGTTGGAAATTATGTTTGTTACCATTGATATGGAACTCATGGGGGCACTTATCAGGTTCTATGACCCCCCATGCGCTGTTTCACATTCTAAGATTTTCAGTTGGCTCCATCATTGGAGGAGTTCATCCATCATGTGGGAATTACTATTGGAGACAAATATGTCTTTTCTGGTCCGTTCAAACCTATCAATCATCAATACCTAGTTGTTGCTTTACTTTGAGACAAGAAGAGCGTCACTGCCAGTCTAGAAAAGACAGATGAAAGTGATTGTTTCTCCACAAGGACTTTGGAGACGAGGGCTAGAGAATTGATTGAGAAGAAAGATTGGAAAGCACTTAGTGCTACTTTGACTCTTCTAATATATGGGGTTGTCTTATTTTCTGGTATGGACCATTTCATTGATGCAAATGTTATTACTTTGTTCATGATTCAAAATTCGGTTCCTACACTTTTGGCTGATGTATACTTCTCTCTCACTTTGAGGCATAGAAAGAAAGATGGGGTAGTGTTATGTTGTACCGCTTTTCTCCAAATATGGTTCATGGGGCATCTTCCGAAGATGAGCGTCTTCTTTTATAATAAATATGATCGGATATGGGCTGATAGAATTGTTAATTTGATTGAGCAAGATATGGATTGGTATGATCAGGCTTACAATAACCAGGAGATCATAATGAGATGTGGTACTTATCCTAATGTTCCCCTCATAGGAACAAAACAAAAGGATGTGTCAATTATAATCCATTCATGGCTAGAAGACAACTGGGATATTTCTTTGAGAGTCCACCAACAAATGAGCAAGTCCAAATATTGTTTTCCGAAGGTATCGAAGAGTCGGTCTTGATGAAACATATTATAGGAGCTTGGAAGAATATTGTTTGCTATGACCGAGAAAAGATGGGTAGGAAGGTTCCTTTTGCTAAAGGACCATATCAGACTTGGGTGAAAACTAGGGCTAGAGAGGTTAAGCTTCCTTTCCATATCAACGCCCCGGTTATACCTAAAACTCCTGAACCCGAACCACCTACTAGGGCTGAGATTGAAGAGTGGAAGGCTAAATATTCTAAAGTCGTCCAGGAAAGGGAAGTGTTAGAGGCCAAGCTTAATAAAAGCACTAGTGACATCTTTGATCTCCAGAAAAATCTTGAAGAGGAAAAACAGGTTCTGAATAAAAGAAGAAAAAGAATGAGGGTTGAAGAGGGCCTTAAGAAAAAATATTATGAAGCTCATGCTAGTGCTGACACATCTATTTCCAAACTCCGCATAAAACTGAACTAAGCCCAAGTGACAAGGGGCCAAGCCATTGCTGAGCAAATAAGAATTGTTGAAAGTAAAGAGGACCAGAGGATAGCTTTCGAGACTCAGATTCAGGGATTGAGGGCTGACCTTGAAGAAGTAGAAGCCCTCCAAGCCTATCATATTTGTTCTGAAGAGTTGGCGGAGAAAACACAAGAATTATCAGTCTTTGAGGGTTACATCATTGAGTAGGGAAGTGCATATGATGATTTGGTAGGGCAATACCAAGAATTGGAAAATCACGTTCCGCGTTTGAAGGAACTCTTGAGTAAGGATAATGAGAAGATAATGTTCTTAGAAGAGTAGAACCAAGGCTTCTATGATAGATATGCTGTTATGGTGGGCTATTGGAACCAAATGCTTGGCGAGATTCCATTGATGCTGAGATCTGCCATTGAAGACCTTGAAGAGAACCATGTCCCTCCTGCTGTGAGCGAGTTCCTTTTTCTTTGTGACGGGATGGTACACTATTTCAAGATGGAAGTCAAGGACCTCAAGCCATGTCGGGGCAAACACTTCTGATTTTTTTTCTTCTTGTATCAGTTTCATTATTATTATATGAACTCCTAGTGGACCTGCGTGTCAGATTCACTTCTTTGTATTCAGAATACTTTGTACTTTGACTTTGGTGGTTGTTTAATGTTTAGATAAAGGAGTTTCTTTCTATCCTTTGCACTGCCTTCTGAATATTTGCAACGACCGAGTCTTCAGGAATCCCACAAAATAAAATGTTTAAGCATATCATTGCATGCGTATCATACTGATCATACGCATATCATGCATAAAAGTTTTTCTCAGTTGGTCTTCTTATCTTTGATTATGATTTTCAAAGTAGAGATTGCAAACAAAAAAACCTTCCACTGGTACTTTACAAGACAAGTTCAAGGATTAGTCATGGAACAACTCCGTGAAGAAATGGTCGAGATGAAGGCTCAGATGGGGATGTTTGTGACAAACATGCAAGCTATGGTCCGTGTTCAGAAATAGTTAAGAGAAGAAAACATTTAGTTAAAGACTCAGATGAGCTTCGTCATGGAAGTTCTGAAGACAATGATGAAAAAAGAAGGCGATCCACTGCCTGTTGTAGCAGAAGCTTCGGTAACTCCCTATCCTGTAGGGGTTTCTCTACACCATGAAATTCCTGGGGGATCTTCACCACAACTTTGAACTCTAAAACTTGCTTGTCGGTAACAAAATTTAGTTCACCAAAATGGTCTGAGGCAAAAAACTTATAACTCGAAACAAAAGAAGTTTGAGAATCAATGTGATCCTATACCAGTGTCATATTCTCGGTTGCTTCAGCTTCTGTTGCAGTCCCGATTAATTAATCAACGAAACATGCCTTCTCGGGAGATTTCCGCAAGCTATGACGCTAACACTAGTTGTGAATTCCATTGTAATGGTATAGGTCATGATATATAAGGGTGTAGGGCATTGAAGTACAAAGTTCGAGACTTGCTTGATACAGGGGCATTTGTGTTCACTCTGGACGGTTCCAACATACACGTCAATCCTTTCGCACAAAATAAAGTGGAAATTTCTTCTCATTCACAAGATTTTACCCCATATCCTGATTCACCGCCTCCACAACCTATACTATCGGAGTTTCCTCTCCAATATCCGGTGTCAGTTCAACGAAACTATCAACAAGATCGTCAACAACCTGATAGGCAAAAATTTATAAGGCCAAGAAGAGTACATGACCCAATTCCTATGTGTTGTACCCCAAAATTTTCCCTCTCAATTATCAAGATTTTCCTCACAAGACTTCTGGGACTCAACACAGGACTAGGGTTTGCTCAGCTCAACTCACCTTGCACTGATGACCTGAAATTAGGGTTTGAGTTTGCACAAAGATTTTTGGACCATCAATGCTTCATGTGACTTTCATACACCATCTTGGAACCCAAAGATTGCTCATACCAAGTTTCAAGCCTTGAATCACATTTTTGCCCAGTGAATTGGACAGTTGACCTAAAAATCAATTGTATTGGGGGAAAAGTCAACCATGGTCAATTTACAGTCAAACTTCATAATTTTTGATCCACAACAATATTTACGACTCCTATATACCATTTGATCAAGTTTTTATCACAACTCTTCAAGAAATTTGATCAAATCATCAAAAGGGCAAAATGGTCAAAATTAGGTTTTTTGACTGAAGAAGGGCAATTTCTGATTTTTAACCTAACCAATGGCCAATTGGGTTCAAGAATGATTTCAAGGACTCAATGGCATCATCTTTACCTAATCACATAGTTCAAAAGATCTCAAATGCATAGGATTGACAGATGAATTTTGCAGTCAACTGATCAAAAGTCAACTATACACTGAAAAGTCAAACTTTGACTTTTTGGTCAAAATCAAGTGCCAAGGGTCATAATTCATCAAGATATGTCAAAATATGAAACTTGTTGACCAAGAAACCTAAAATTGCAAATTAGGGTTTTAATTTGAAAATTTTCATAACTTAGAATTTTTCTAAGTATGGAAAATTTCTTATTTTTTCCCAACTTTCCACAACTTTTTCACCATGATGCAATTGGATTCAAAGAAAACTTCCAACATGAAAGTTGTAGTCCTCCACGAAATCTACAACTTTGATTCACAAAGTTTTCCCAAAAGATGCTTGGATCTCAAGTTATGAATTTGTGAATAGGGGTCCATCAACTTTTTAACTTAGTGAAAATTTGCCCTAATTTAGGCAGGTTTTTGACCCAACTTCATGGGCATTTTCACCTAGTTCTAAGAGGTATATCAAAATGCATTTCAAAGATGGATTATAGAGCATGTTTCAAGTTTTCCAAAATGTCCAAGAACTCTCCAAAATCATTTATGGTTAGGGAGAATCGAAGAAGAGAAAATGGAATTTTGTCACTTTTGTGCAAGCCATTTTTACAATGCTTCAAGTTGCAAATCAGATCCTAGCATGGTTGTACCTTGCATTACAGGTCCTAAATCCCTTCTACACTCCATAATTTAATTCTAACTCAGTGGTTAAAGCCTTTGTTTTCACCTTTGGACCATTGCACAAGAAACAATTCCATAAATGGCCAAAAGTGTACATTGCCATTTTCATAAAGCTAGCTTTTCCAACTTTATCAGCCTTGAGCCTTGGACTTGTTCCTTGGATGCAGACATTTTCCACAAATAATAAGCAACTTGTACCAACTCTATGCAGCTAGCAAGCAAGCCTGTACAGGCCTTTGGCATAAGTCATTTCAATTTTTCTTCAAATGCAAGGAAATTCGCAAAAGGGGTCAGAACTTGCGCATCTGTTAAAGAGTGGACTTGGCTTCATTCTAAACAAATTCACAAACTTGTTACAAGTCTAAGCACGAAAGCAAAAGATCCTAAACACTCTCAAACTGAAAAAACACATTTTCCTTCCCAAGCATTGCAGTTTCTGTAAAACACTAGCCATCTCAATATTTGCTCGTGCATTTTGCTTTGTAACACATCAAACATCTTCCATACATCCTACCTAAATTATCCAAGCCCTAATCCTGGTTCTGTAAGCCCTATTTCAAACATCACCATTTTCATCTTGGAAGGTTGCAGGTTGACTTCTATAAGGAGTTTCAAGCATCCTCAAGACCAGCTAAGCATTGGAAAAGGTTGAGGGAACTTCAAGGAAGCTCACACGATCTTCAGGCCTCACTCAAAGTCCCCACATTGTCATATCCAAACTCAGCTGAACAAGGTATTTTTCAAATCTTTATCTCTTTATTTAGGCATCCTTAAGTCACGATTTGTGAAGCAAAAATGTAGTCCTTAACTTGCGGAAGCTGTACATATGCATAGTTGTCATTTATATTAACTGAGTAGTGAGAATTTGAAGCTTGAAGTTCATGAAAAACTAGGTCAGAAATTAGGGCCACTGAAATTCTCCCTGGTCTTTTAGAGTTATATTATGTTTTTTATATCATTGGAATCGTGAGATTCCAAGCTATATTTTTCATGTTGCAAGTTTTTTGTTTTTGTGCAAAGAATAACAAGTTGCAGGTTTTGAAAAAAACGCGCGCAAGGAAGTGGACAGAGGACAGGGAAGAAGTTGTCTTGGGCCTGGGCGCGCTTGGGCTTCTGTTTTTGCTTCCCATACCCCCCTGACTACTATTTGCACACCCTGGCCTATTTTCTTATATTTTTGCAGTTTTCTTGCATATTTTATATTTTTGACTTGCATTTATTTTTTCTGAACATTAAAAAGTCACAAAAATATTTTATTAATTTTTTGCAATTTTATTTTATTTTTTTGGCATATAAAATAGTTTTATTTTAATAAATAGAGCTTATTTTCTTATTTATTTATAAATACATTTAATAAAAATACTATACATTTTTATTTTATTATTTCACACATAAAAATAATTATCTTCATACACATTTTAATTTTTTATATTTATTAATAATATTATTTATTATTTCTTGTATAAAAATAGATAAAATAATAATAGAAAACATAATTTTCTTTTAAAATCAAAAAATTAGGGTTTCCCCTTTCAAAAATAATAATGTTATTTTTTCTTACTTCTAGGACTTAAATAATTTTATTTTCTCATACATAAAACAAATACAAAACATTTTTTGCATATTTACATTTTTATTGCATTTTTAATATTTGTTTATTTATTTAATTTGCAAATATTCAATTGGGTTGTAATAATATTTTAGGGTTTTATTTTGTGCAAATATCCCCATTCAAAAACTTGTATCCCCCCTCCCATAATAATTGTTGTAATAGCTTAGATTTATTTTACGCAATTTATCGCATTATATACATGTTTAATAAAACTAGGGTTTTGCATGATAAGACAAAAATCAAACAAATAGCATGACCTAATACAAGACAAACAAATGCATGTAAAATGACAACACATTGCACACAAGCACCCCTAGGGTTTCACCCACTTGGTTGCCTTAAAATAAATGGCCATGGTATGCATGCAAGGTATCTTGGCAAAACAAAACAAAACAAAAGATCATAGTCCCTCGATGACGCTATCAAAAGGTTGCCTAAACAAAGATGATCTTAGTCCCTAAAAACTTGCTAAGATACTTGGCAATATTGCTATCATGGTCATACGATGACCCACGCCCGTCCCGTTTAACATCCAAAGATAGGGTTGTTTACCAAGACAATGGTAAATCAACAATGTCAAAGGAATAAAAATGTATAGGAAAGACTTTTGAGTAGGTAGAATGCTTCTAGTTACTTGATCAATTTGCAAACAATCCTTGCTATTTTCAAAAACACACAACACATTTCCAAAACATGTCCAAACAACTTTCAAAACATTGAAACATTTTTCAAAAGACAAACATCTTTGTATACATTCTTACGAACGAGAATCATTACAAAGATTTCCTAAACGGTGGCCTATTTTCAAAATACTTTCAAAACCACACAAAGCACCATTTCAAACAATTGCAAATGCAAAGCAAGTGATCTAAACAAGTAACTAAGAGCCCGTGGAAAACCATGGATGAAAAGGGTGCTAGCACCTTCCCTTTTCATAATCTACCCCCCGAACTCAAGAAAACATCCCAAAGGTCTTTCCTGTGCTTTTTTACCTTCCATTTTGGATAAAATAAAATTCGGTGGCGACTCTTGCTAAACCACGACATTTACAAACATAAACGCAAAACCTCAAGTCAGTTCTCCCACCGCATCACAGAACTGGCGACTCTGCTGGGGACATTATAAAAAAAAGTGGGGTTACCTTAGGGTTTAGATCACCTTTATTTGCTTACCATTGCTTGATTTGTTTTCTTTACACTTTGGTTATATTGTTTGGGTTTGAATCCTCTACCCGGATTTGGGAAGCATTATAGGTAAATAGTAATACATTGTGGAAACTGTGCAGCGTATACCGACATGGTCTAAGAAATAGCTATATTAGTGCGACATATTTGTGGGTACCGGTAGCCTTTGAGTCAATAAAAGAGAATACGGGGCCGCTGAGTAATGTCATGAAGCACTAATGGACTTTTAGAACCTTTACTTGACCAACTTGGCCTTTTAGGATGTAGTGAGATGACCGTCTTTGGTGCAGTCCGAAGTTGGTAGATACTCGATACTACACTCATTGAGAGTTGGTTCCTTGGAATATTTCGGTGGCCAGTAAAGAGGCTGAATTGAAACAATGGACAAGGAAACAATCCAGTGATATTGAGCTCCTTAGAACCCGGTTACTATTTCTAGGACAGGTTGAGCCAACTAAACTTCAAGAGGGTATTTGCCTATGAAACCCCATGCAAGCCTAAACTAGGAACTTGTGTGACTTGTTTGTACATATATACTTGTGCATAACATCATGGACATCATGAAGCATCATATGCATCCACTAACCATTTCAAGGATTTTGGAATTTCATCTTTGTTCCTATTTTGTAGGTTATGGATTCACTTCGCAAGAAAACTATCCAAGTCAACCTTGTAAGAATTCCTCCACAACTCAAGGAGCTAGCTTCAAGGATTCCTGAGAATTATCCATTCACCAAGAGACATGGTCGACTACTCAACTTGGTCACCACCAACACTAAGGAGGATATGATGAAAGTTATTTTCCAGTTCTTTGACCCTATGCACCACTGCTTCACATTTCCTGACTACTAACTTGTGCCTACTTTAGAAGAATTCTCTCAACTTCTGAGGATTCCTATTCTCAGTCAACTACCCTTCAACGGTACGGAAAGAGATCCAAAGCCAGAAGAGATTGCTCAAGCCCTACACTTGCACTCATCTGATGTCACAACACATTGGGAAACTAGAAGTGGTGTCAAAGGCTTCTTGTCAAAGTTTCTGTTTGAGAAGGCCCAAAGTTGTTGGAATTCCTTGGACTTACAAGCTTTTGAGGAGATTATAGCTCTTTTCATCTATGGGATGGTCTTGTTCCCTAACCCTGACCAACTCATAGATGTGAGTGCTGTCAAAATCTTCATGACTCGCAATTCGGTGCCTATATTGCTTGGGGATATCCTCCACTCTTTTCACACTCGTACAATGAGGAAAAGAGATGTTCTCATGTGTTGAACTCCTCTCCTGGCAAGATGGTTTATTTCTCATCTTCCCCAATCAGTCTTGAAGAATGAGCAAGGCTTGAGGTGGTCACAACGGTTAATGACACTTAACCATTCAGATATTCATTGGTGTTCTCGATCAAAAGATAATGTCATCATCATTGACCGTTGTGGGGAATTTCCTAATGTCCCTCTACTAGGAATTAGGGGAGGCATCACCTACAACCCCTTCTTAGCTCTGAGACAGTTTGGTTATGCCCGAAGGGATTGCCCACATGTTATGCTGATTCAAGGTTTGGTTTTTGACTTCGACAACGATGACCAAGGACTCCGACAAAGGTTCATCTGAGCTTGGAGGATGCCCAACAAGGTAGACAGTAAGACCTTGGGACACAAGAATACCATCCCCCTTGAGCCTTACCTCAAGTGGGTACGAACCCGCGCCCAGAGTCTTATGATGCCTTACTCCTCCATTCTCCCAGTGATTATAGAGCCTGTTATGGAAGGAGAGGTTCCATACACCCTCCTACATCCTGACATGCCAACATCACTCGAAGATCTACAAAGGAGTTGGATACAGCTCAAGAGAGAGTGCGATACTTTCGAAGCTCAATTCTACGCAAGCGAGAAGAAGGTTTTGGAACTCACTCGGATACTTCACGAAGAGCAGACTCTCAACACCTACATTGCACCAAAGAGGATGTGCAACGTCTTTTTACCTTAGAATTTTGCATTATTTTGCCCAAGGGGCATTGATGTACTAACAATTCTATCTTATTAATATGACGTGTGTTTCTTTTTTGTTTAAAACAAATTTGAATTTCTGAATCCTTGAAAGCATTACATGAATACATATCATTCATCATATGCATAAACAGGTCTTCACACCAAGTTTCCTCATCTCTCTACTGTTTATTTCAGCAAGATGGATATTGAGCAAACGGTCAAAGACTTACAAGCTCAGAATTCACAATTTCAACAGCTACTCTTGACCTTAGCCAAGGGGCAGGAGGAGCTCAAGACTCTGTTAGAGAAAGAGAAAGAGAAAAATAAGAAGAAGGGAGCCGGTGTGGTTATCATGGGAAGAAGGTTTGAAGGACAAGCCAGACGGACTTTGGAATTCCCATCAACATCTGAAGAGGGGGAAAGAAAAGGTAAAGAGATGGCAGTACCATCTGATTCTGAAGCAGAAGAAGAAGAGGAAGATGAGGACTATTCTGAACAGCAGTACCCTCCGGTCGATGACAAATACAAGAACTTGGAATAATGTCTAGCTGCTATGGAGATACAGAGAGTACCTAGGCTAGACTTTGAGGAGTTAGGGTTGGTTTCTGGAATTGTAATCCCTCCTACGTTTAAAGTGCCACTGTTTGCTAAGTATGATAGGGTGTCTTGTCCCAAGATGCACCTACGATCTTATGTCAAGAAAATTCAACCACATTCTTCTGACAAAGACATATGGGTCCACTTTTTCCAGGACAATTTGTCAGGAACACAACTTGATTGGTTCTACCAGTTGGAGAGAGAAGATGCCCATACTTGGGAAGACTTAGCGGCCGCATTCTATAAATAGTTTCAATATAATGCCGACTTGGCGCCAACCTGTACTCAGCTACAAAGTATGGCTATGGCTACAAATGAGGGTTTCAAAGACTACGCCCAAAAATGGAGGGATTTAGCCGGAAGGGTGCAACCCCCATTATCTGAAAGAGAGCTAGTGGACATGTTCTTGGGGAATCTGTCAGGTCCTTTCTTTAATCACCTGATCGAAAGCTCCTCTGCAGGTTTCACTGAGTTGATTCTAACTGGCGAGAGGGTGGAAGTCGGTATTAGAAGCGGGAAAATTCAGAAAGACGCGTCTACCTCTGCTGCTGTAAAAAAGCCCTTCGCTGGAAAGAAGGAAGTGTCTGCTATCTATGCCCAGAGGAATCAGGGAAGAACCGAACGACGACCAACAGTGGGGGCCGTTATGATTCAAAAGTCTGCATCAGACCAGCCGAGAAACAACCAGCCGAGAAATGATCAGCCGAGAAGTAACCGGCAAAGGGTGGAAAGGCCTGTAAGGAAATTCACCAAGATAAACATGACTCCTGATCAAGTCCTACCCCATCTCTTGAAGTTAAACCTGGCCATGCTAAAAGAGGCCCCTAAAAATCCTAATACTAATTCTCCACATTACCATCTGAACGCCATATGTGCGTACCATTCAGAAAGTCCAGGGCACGACACCAACAACTGTTGGGCTCTGAAGAACAAGATTCAAGATCTGATTGACGCAAAGGGAGTTGAATTTGAAGCTCATGAAAAGCCGAATGTTATCTCCGCCCCAATGCCGAGGCATGGACACAATGTCAATGCTGTGGAAGAAGATCTGTTTGTTTCTACTGTGGATGAATTGTTAACTCCTCTCCTAACCATCAAGTTGAATTTGTTGAAGGTTGGCGTCTTCCCAGGATGTGACCAAGATTTCCATGCTTTCCTATCCTCCCCATTTGACTGTCCTCTATTGAAGAAAGGAATCCAACAATTGATTGATAACCAAGAAATTATGTTCGAGAAAGCTTCTGTCTCACCCATTCCAGTTCCAGAAGTTTCAATAATAACCATATACGCCAATCCTTCCAGGGTTCCTAAAAAACCCGTTAGGATTACATCTTCTCCAGTGACTACTCCGTTGAAGATAACAATGCTCGGGCCAACCCCATACAAAACTGATAAAATGGTACCATGGAACTATGGTGGAGAAATCTACTACCATGGTGTCAAACAGATTGAACAGACCATTGAAAAAGAAAGCTTTGAGGAAGATAACCCCGACATCAGTAACATTGCCGGAACAAGCAAAATTACTCGTAGTGGGAGAATCTTTTCTCCAAAGATTACTCCTCCAACAACAGTCTTTGGACCCGCGGCCATTTCGAAGATTACTCTTATACCAGTAATTGTACCTGCAAGTGTACCCTCCAACAATGGAAATGCAATTCTTATCCCTACTTCCGCTGATAAAGGAAAGAATGTTCAAGAGGAGTCTATCTTGACGAAGGCTCAATCACTAGTCATTCCTGAAACATCCCAGAAAGAGTTGGAAGAAATTCTGAGGATCATTAAGAAAAGTGATTATGATGTGGTGGAACAACTGGGGCAAACCCACTCCAAAATATCTATGTTAGCCCTGTTGTTGTGCTCCGAGGCATATGCTAAAGCTTTGGTGAAGTTTTAGAAGATAGCCCACGTGCCGCAAGAAACCTCCGCTGATCAGTTCCAGGAATGTGTGGCCAGTTTAACAGCTGACAATGGTCTAGGATTCTCCGATGCAGATTTAACTTTGAAAGGGAGAAAACATAATGATGCTTTGCATGTCTCAGTGGAATTCAGAGGGACAACCCTAGCACACGTACTGGTAGACACTGGTTCATCTTTAAACGTCTTGCTGAAGAAAGCCTTGGATAGACTGGATTGTGAAGGCTTAACCCTGAAACCCAACAATATAATTGTCAGAGCCTTTGATGGTTCTAAGAGGATGGTCCATGGAGAGGTGGACATCCCGGTCAAGGTGGGTACCCAGACATTCAATTCAACATTCTACGTGATGGACATCCGTCCTTCCTATTCTTGCCTGTTGGGAAGACCTTGGATCCACCATGTTGGAGCTGTCACTTCTACTCTGCATCAAATGCTCAAGTACCATGTCCAAGGGAAAATTATAACTTTCCACGGCGAAGAGGAATACATGATCAGTCATCTGAATTCTTTTCATTATGTAGAATTGGATGGCGAATTCATCGAAACTCCTTTCCAGCATTTTGAAGAGGTAGCTCAAGAGATAGCGGCGACCAAAACAGTGTCCTCTGTACCCACGATTACCAGACCTCCGCCTCGGATGTCATCTCTCAAGGATGTTAGGACAGTAGTGGAAGAACGTGAATCCACTATCTGGGGGCAGCTTCCATACTTTCCTTTCAAATCAGACAAATTCGGCTTGGGATTCACTTCGACTGGTCAGAAGGTTGTGCGTCGCTCCCGTGCTAGAGGGCCACCTGTGAAGATCAGCCATCAAGGGGTTAATGCACTAGAGGACAGTGAAGAATAGGGCAGCTTGGAAGACTAGATTTTTCCTACTATTGGCGGAGGACTATGCAACTGGGAAGCAAAAGACTTTGTTCTGATTACTTTCATACCGCAGTAATTTATCTTTTCCATTTCTATTGGATCTGTAATAATTCACAAACAATTCGTACTTTTTCAACCTTGTGTCTTACCCGAGACACATAGGTCCATTTGTAAGGGTTCTTATTTCATTTTCATATGTCATTTTAGTGAATCATGGACGCTTTTCATATTTAAACCTTTTGTGCTCATTGTCTTTCTTTTACATTTTGTTGTTTTAAGATGGTTATGCCCTTACACACACCCACACTCACAAATGCAGGTACCCTTCCATTCCGGAACCCATGGGTAACGATACTGCTATAGCCTTCAGTGACTCTGAAGATCTGATCTACCATGCCGAATACGAAGGTGAGGAAGATTGTGAGGTGCCAGGGGAATTGGCCAGATTACTACAGCAAGAGGAAAGAGCAATTCAGCCTCGTGAGGAGCAGTTGGATACAATCAACTTGGGAACTGAGGATGACAAAAAGGAAATCAAAATAGGTGCCAATCTAGAGCCGAGTGTCAAGGAGCGCCTAATTCAGCTATGGCATGATTATTTTGAGATCTTCGCCTGGTCATACGAATACATGTCGGGACTCGATACAGATATTGTGGTACACCGTCTACCCACGAGAGAAGACTGTCCACCAGTTAAACAAAAGGTCTACCGCATGAGACCTGACATGTCAGAAAAGATCAAAGAAGAAGTTATGAAGCAGTTCAATGCTGGCTTTCTGGTTGTTACTTCCTATCCTCAATGGGTTGCTAACATTGTGCCCGTTCCTAAGAAGGACGGCAAAGTGAGAATGTGCGTGGGTTACAGAGACTTAAACAGGGCCATCCCTAAAGATGACTTTCCACTTTCGCACATCGACATCCTGGTTGATAACACAGCTCAACACAAAGTATTTTCTTTCATGGACGGATTCTCAGGCTATAACCAGATCAAAATGGCACCTGAGGACATGGAGAAAACTACTTTTGTTACACAGTGGGGTATGTTCTGCTACAAAGTGATGCCATTCGGACTGAAGAATGTCGGGGCAACCTATCAACGCGCCGTGGTAGCTTTGTTTCATGATATGATACATCATGAGATAGAGGTCTACGTAGATGACATGATAGCCCGATCACAAACTGAAGAAGAACACCTTGATCACTTGCAAAAGTTGTTTGTCAGGTTAAAGGAGTACAAGCTCAGATTGAATCCAAACAAGTGCACATTCGGAGTTCAGTCCGGTAAACTCTTGGGTTTAATTGTGTAGGTGTTTAGGTATTGGCTTGCATTTTTGGTAAATCCCAAGTGTATGTGTGAATGTCATGACTGATGTCATAACATTCTAGTTCAGGTTGTACTAACTCATTAGGTACATGTGCAGAAAAATATTGTAATTCAAATACTGATGTTTATAAGTGTGTATCTGAGCATGTTTGCAAAATGATCACATTTTGCTAAATCAGTAGACAGGTTTTCTCAGATGTCATAACAGATGTTATGACATCCTGTTCTGAACTAACAGGATTGCAGGATTGGATAAGTCTGAGTTTTTTCAGGAAATAACTCAGTCCTTTCTAAACAGAATCCTGCGTTTTCTGAGGAGTAACCTAGCTCAATCCTAACCTGATCAATAAAGTACTGTGACCTGGTCTTTAGGTCAAACGGAATCAACCCTAGGTTTTTGGAAACCCTAACTGAAGTTGCAGCTGCTATATATTCAACAGAGCTGCGGTTTTTCAAGAGATCCCTGCTGATTGATTAGAAGATCAATTTTGTAATCTGTATAGATTTGTTTATTGTACTCCAAGCAATTATCATTTTGATAAGTGCCTTGGAATAGGTTTCAATTGTAAGGGTTGTGTAGCACTCAAAGCTTTGAAGCAAGAGTGTTTGAATGTCACTTGACTAAAGCTGTGAAGCAGAGTCAAGTTAGTTGTGTACATCACTCAAAGCTGTGAAGCACGAGTGATTGTGTTACTTGATTAAAAAGCTGTGAAGCTTAATCAAGTGTGTGTTTTGAAGAGTGTCTTCATCAATTCTTAAGTCAAATTGGTTTATGTATCACTGCTGTGATTGAGGGGGAGTGAGTAGGAACTCAGATTTAAGTTGTACTTAGATTAGAATTGCATTGGGTAGGTCTTAAGTGAAGGAGATAAACTGGTTGGTTTATTCCTGAATTAACATCTCTTATAGTGGATTCTCTCCCTGGCTTGGTAGCCCCCAGAGTAGGTGTTGTTGCACACTGAACTGGGTAAACAATTGACTGTGTTATTTACTGCTTTTGTATTTACTGTCATATAGTAAGTCAGATACGGTGTCATAACATTGGACGTGACATTGAGTATCTGTAGCCAGAATTTCACATTGTCAGCAACAAAGGCATCAAGATTTATCCTGCCAAAGTCAAAGCTATACAAGAAATGCCAGCTCCTCACACTGAGAAGGAGGTCAGAGGTTTCTTGGGACGCCTAAACTACATTGCTAGGTTCATCTCTCATCTAACATCTACTTGTGAACTAATCTTCAAGTTGTTGAAGAAAGATCAGGTAGTTCGATGGAATGATGACTGTCAGTTTGCTTTCGATAAAATCAAGGAGTATTTTCTAGAACCTCCTATCTTAATGCCACCCGTCGAGGGAAGACCGCTAATCATGTATCTGACCGTCTTGGAGAATTCAATGGGGTGCGTACTGGGGCAGCATGACGAGTCTGGCCGAAAAGAGCATGCCATTTATTACCTTAGCAAAAAGTTTACCGACTATGAAACAAGATATTCACTGCTCGAGAAAACTTGTTGCACTTTGGTATGGGCTGCTCGCCGGCTAAGGCAGTACATGTTGACTCATACCACTTTGCTGATATCTAAGATGGATCTGATAAAGTACATCTTTGAGAAGCATGCTCTATCTGGAAGAATAGCTAGATGGCAGATGATCCTAACGGAATACGACATACAGTACACGACCCAAAAAGCTATAAAGGGGAGTGTGTTAGCCGATCATCTGGCTCATCAAGCTGTCCAAGATTAACAATCCATGAAGTTCGACTTCCCTGACGAAGACATCATGACATTGGACAACATTGAAGATTTCAGACCATATGACAGACCTGAACAAGGATCCCGATGGACCCTGTACTTTGATGGGGCCTCCAATGCTCTTGGTAACGGTATCGATGTTGTGCTTATATCTCCAGAAGGAAGCCATACTCCTTTCACCGCCAGACTTTGCTTCAACTGTACGAACAACATGGCAGAGTATGAAGCATGCATCTTTGGACTGAAGGCTGCCATAGACTTGGGAATCAAATCCTTAGATGTGTTTGGGGACTCAGCGTTGGTCATCAGTCAGATCAAAGGAGAGTGGGATACTAAACATCCAAACCTCATCCCTTACAAAGAACATGTCTTGACATTATTACCACATTTCGAGCAGATTACCTTCGAGCACTTCCCGCGAGAAGAAAATCATCTAGCAGATGCTCTAGCTACAATGTCATCCATGTTTAAACTTGATTGGGACAATGAGGCTCCCCAAATCTCCATTGAACGGCTGGTCGAACCTGCACATTGTCACGAGATTAACACCAAAGAAGTAGTGGACCAGCCGTGGTTTCATGAAGTCAAAAGGTATCTCGAGGCGCGAGAATACCCTGAAGGAGCTTCAGTCAATGACAAAAAGTTCTTAAGGAGATTCTCGACTAAGTTCTTCCTAAGCAATGGCATCCTATACAAGCGCAATCATGATTCTGTTCTGCTCTGTTGTGTGGACAAGATTGAAGCTGAAAAGATCATGGCTGAATTGCATGAAGGCACCTTTAGCACTCACTCTAGTGGGCATACGATGGCTAAGAAGATTCTAAGGGCAGGCTATTACTGGTCTACCATGGAAGCTGACTGCTATCAACACTCCTGTACCTGTCACAAATGTCAAATCTATGCGGACAAGGTGCACGTGCCTCCGGTTCCTCTAAATGTCCTAACAGCTCCTTGGCCCTTCGCCATGTGGGGAATCGACATGATTGGAGAGATCAAGCCTACAGCTTCCAATGGACACCGCTTCATTTTGGTGGCCATTGACTATTTCACCAAGTGGGTCGAAGCAGCTTCCTTCGCATCCTTTACTAAGAACGTTGTTGCCCGCTTCATCAAGCAGAATCTTATTTTTCGGTACGGTATCCCCGAAAGGATTATTACGGATAACGGTACAAACCTTAACAATACTATGATCACCGCTTTGTGTGAGCAGTTCAAGATTTAACATCACAATTCATCTCCCTACCGGCCGAAGATGAATGATGCAGTCGAAGCTGCTAACAAAAATATCAAAAAGATCATACAAAAGATGACAATCACCTACAAGGACTGGCATGAGATGTTACCGTTTTCTCTTCACGGGTACCGTACCACGGCACAAATATCAACTGGGGCAACACCCTCTTCCTTGGTATATGGCATGGAGGTTGTTTTACCTATCGAGGTTCAGATTCCCTCTTTGAGAATCACGAAGAATGCTGGTTTGAGTGAAGACGATTGGATTCAGACCCGACTTGATCAACTTAACTTGATTGATGAAAAGATACTTACTGTTGTTTGCCACGGTCAGACGTATAAAAAATGGATGATCAAGGCTTTTAACAAGAAAGTCAGACGCCAGATATATCAAGTTGGAGATCTAGTGATCAAGCGCATCATCTTGCCACAAAGTGATCCCAGGGGCAAATGGACTCCCACCTATGAAGGACCATTTGTGATCAAAAACATCTTTTCTAGTGGGGCAATGATCTTAACCACCATGGACGGCGACGACCTGCCGCACCCTGCGAACGCAGACATAGTCAAAAGATACTACGCATAAATGACCCGCTAGGTTGACACACCTAGGCAAAAAAAAGGGCATCCCGGTGAATCGAAAACCCGAAAGGGCGGTTCAGGAAAAAATTAGGGATAATAAATAAAAAATCTGTACATCCGGTAAGTTGAAAACCCGAAAGGGCGACTTGGGCAAAAAAGGGTTTCCCAGTGGACTGAAAACCCGAAAGGGAGGTCCAGGCAAAAGTTAGGGAATTAAAGCGTAAGACTATGTCTCATCGGATCACTTTAAGGACAATCTCTTCACAAACAAACTCTGAGCTCCTGATCAATTCAATCATCTTCGGACGAAGCAGCGAATGGATAAGATATTCGGAGATACGAAGGCTATAGCGGAATGGGAATCCCATGGGATTTTTACACACATAGCTATCTTTCTTTGTATAAATTTTTCTTACTTTTATGACACCATCCTCTTACTAGGATGTCTGTCTCCTTTGTACAAAACAATTATCCAAAGTAAATACAAATATATCTCTTTCAAAGTACAGAAAACTATTTGCCTTTTTCTTTACCTTTGTGTTTTTATTTGCAAAAACGTCCAATGATTCATTGATGAACATATGCATTTGAACATAATTACTGTTTACAAATAAACAAGATGGAAAAGAACAATTACTGATAGGTTGAAAGGATAGGAAAACGTCTTTAGACTATTCCAGGAGCAACCCCTACAGTATATCATCTAGATCCCCAGCGGAGCTAAAATTTCAAACCCTTAATCCCCATCAGAGTTAAAAATTCAAACTCCCAATCCACAGTGGAGCCAAAACTTTGAATTACAGATCCCCAGCAGAGATGAAACCTTATTCCCCAGTCGAGTCAAGACTTCTAAACTGTCAATCCCCAGCGGAAACCATCTAGTTTCTCCAAATTCCCTAGCAAGTTATCTTGAAGCCTGGAACTCAGCCAGATAACAGTTAACTTTTGTCTCTCCCTAACCTAGGGTAATTCCCCAGTAGAGTGGAAGACGACCGGAATTCCTGAGCCTACTCTCCAGCAGTAAGCTTTCTTCCCCACAGAATTTTTACTTTTCAACATAATGAAGATTCTCATTCTTAATTCCCCAGTGAAGTCGCCAAGGTTTTCATTGTTCCCTAACAGAATGAAGATTCTCATTCTTAATTCCCTATAGAAGTCATCAGAGTCTTTCTTATTCTCTAGAAAATCAATGATTTCCTTTGTATAATCCCCAGTAGAAGCCATCAAGTTCTCTGGACTCCCCAAGCAGATTTCTCAAGTAGTATATGGCATTACTCGCAACAGAATTTCTTGTCAATACTCCAACTTCAAGACATGAAGGATCCTCATATCCCCACAGAAGTTGTCAAGGATTTTTAGTCCCCGACAGTCAACCAGGATTTCTTATCCTCAGCAGTCAAGGATTTATTTTCACCAGCAGCAGTCAAGGGTTTTATTATCCCCAACTGACAAAGATTTATTTTCCTCAATAATACAGCAAATCAGCTTACATGCGCATACATTACATCCATATATCATAAACATTAACAAAACACATTTATTGCATCATACATTTCATGCAACATAACTTTGTGTTTCAACTAACATTTTACCCTTTTCAGGATAAGATTAACAAGCTACCATTAACAGTATACAATCATGATACAGTTCAGATACGCTCTAGATACGGATGCCATCCTGATACTTATTCAGATTTCAACTATCAGATACAGTCCAGATACACTCCAGACATGGAAGTCATTCTGTCACTTATTCAATTTCAAATTCAGATACACTCCAAACACATAAGTCATTCTGATGCCCATACAGATCCCAACATCTTTCAGATACAGTACGGATACACTCCATACACGGAAGTCATTCTGTTGCTCAGATCTCATATACATTTTAGATACGCTCCAGACACGGATGCTATTCTATTACTCATTGAGATTCAAAACTTCAAATACAGTCCAGATACGCTCCAGACACGGTTGCCATTCTGTCACCTATTCTAATTTTCCCCAGCTCAGAGACGCTCCAGACACGGATGATATTCTTTTGCTTATTCAGATTCAACATTCAGATACAGCTTGGATACGCTCCAGATACGGATGATATTCCTTTGCTCATTCAGAATCAGTCCCCAGATACAGTACAGATACTTTCCAGATACAGACACCATTCGGATGCTCATTCTTTCAACATACAATTCAACAAACATTCTTGGATGGCATCTCTAATCCCATCTCCAACAAGATTCTATCACCTCTCCAAATGGCATCTTTAAGCCTATTCCCTCAACTATACTTTGACGAGTACAAATTTATGGGCACTCTAGTGTCCAATCATCTTTTACCTTCGAGTTACGAATGACAAAGCTCGCCAATCTAACTCTTCAGGTTCAAGAAGATTGAACAGGGGCAGCTGTTGTACCCAAAAATTTGCCCTCTCAATTATCAAGATTTTCCTCACAAGATTTCTGGGACTCAAGACAGGACTAGGGTTTGCTCAGCTCAACTCACCTTGCACTGATGACCTGAAATTAGGGTTTGAGTTTGCACAAATATTTTTGGACCATTAATGCTTCATGTGACTTTCATACACCATCTTGGACCCCTAAGATTTCTCATACCAAGTTTCAAGCCTTGAATCACATTTTTGCCCAGTCAATTGGATAGTTGACCTAAAAATCAGTTGTATTAGGGAAAAAGTCAACCATGGCCAATTTACAGTCAAACTTCATAACTTTTGATCCACAACAACATTTTAGACTCCTATATACCATTTGATCAAGTTTGGATCACAACTCTTCAAGAAATTTGATCAAATCATCAAAAGGGCAAAATGGTCAAAATTAGGTTTTTTGACTGAGGAAAGGCAATTTCGGATTTTTAACCTAACCAATGGCCAATTGGGTTCAAGAATGACTTCAAGGACTCAATGGCATCATCTTGACCTAATCACATAGTTCAAAAGATCTCAAATGCATAGGATTGACAGATAAATTTTGCAGTCAACTGATCAAAAGTCAATTGTACACTGAAAAGTCAAACTTTGATTTTTTGGTCAAAATCAAGTGCCAAGGGTCGTAATTCATCAAGATATGTCAAAATATGAAACTTGTTGACCAAGAAACCTAAAATTGCAAATTAGGGTTTTAATTTGAAATTTTTCGTAACTTAGAATTTTTCTAAGTATGGAAAATTTCTTATTTTTTCCCAACTTTCCACAACTTTTTCACCATGATGCAATTGGATTCAAAGAAAAGTTCCAACATGAAAGTTGTAGTCCTCCATGAAATCTACAACTTTGATTCATAAAGTTTTCCCAAAAAATTCTTGGATCTCAAGTTATGAATTTGTGAATAGGGGTCCATGAACTTTTTAACTTAGTGAAAATTTGCCCTAATTTAGGCTGGTTTTTTACCCAACTTCATGGGAATTTTTCACCTAGTTCCAAGAGGTATCTCAAAATTAATTTCAAAGATGTATTGTAGAGCATGTTGCAAGCTTTCCAAAATGTCTTAGAACTCTCCAAAATCATTTGTGGTTAGGGAGAATCGAAGAAGATAAAATGGCATTTTGTCACTTTTGCGCAAGCCATTTTTACAATGCTTCAAGTTGCAAATCAGATCCTAGCATGCTTGTACCTTGCATTACAGGTCCTAAATCCCTTCTACACTCCATAATTTAATGCTAACGCAGTGGTTAAAGCCTTTGTTTTCACTTTTGGACCATTACACAAGAAACAATTCCATAAATGGCCAAAAGTGTACATTGCCATTTTCATAAAGCTAGCTTTTCCAACTTTATCAGCCTTGAGCCTTGGACTTGTTCCTTGGATGTAGGAATTTTCCACAGATAACAAGCAACTTGTACCAACTCTATGCAGCTAGCAAGCAAGCCTGTACAGGCCTTTGGCATAAGTCATTTCAACTTTTCTTCAAATGCAAGCAAATTGGCAAAAGGGATCAGAACTTGCACATCTGTTAAAGAGTGGACTTGGCTTCATTCTAAACAACTTCACAAACTTGTTACAAGCCTAAGCACGAAAGCAAAAGATCCTAAACACTCTCAAACTGAAAAAACACATTTTCCTGCCCAAGCATTACAGTTTCTGCAAAACACTAGCCATCTCAATATTTGCTCGTGCGTTTTGCTTTGTAACACATCAAACATCTTCCATACATCCTACCTAAATTATCCAAGCCCTTGTCCTGGTTCTGTAAGCCCTATTTTAAACATCACCATTTTCATCTTGGAAGGTTGTAGGTTGACGTCTATAAGGAGTTTCAAGCAAACTCAAGACTAGCTAAGCATTGGAAAAGGTTGAGGGAACTTCAAGGAAGCTCACACGATCTTCAGGCCTCACTCAAAGTCCCCACATTGCCATATCCAAACTCAGCTGAACAAGGTATTTTTCAAATCTCTATCTCTTTATTTAGGCATCCTTAAGTCACGATTTGTGAAGCAAAAATGTAGTCCTTAACTTGCTGAAGTTGTACAGATGCATAGTTGTCATTTATATTAACTGAGTAGTGAGAATTTGAAGCTTGAAGTTCATGAAAAAACTAGGTCAGAAATTAGGGCCACTGAAATTCTCCCTGGTCTTTTAGAGTTAGATTATGTTTTTTATATCATTGGAATCGTGAGATTCCAAGCTATATTTTTCATGTTGCAAGTTTTTTGTTTTTGTGCAAAGAATAGCAAGTTGCAAGTTTTGAAAAAAATGCGCGCAAGGAAGTGGACAGACGACAGGGACGAAGCTGTCTTGGGCCTGGGCGCGCTTGGGCTTCTGTTTTTGCTTCCCATACCCTCTTGACTACTATTTGCACCCCCTGACCTATTTTCTTATATTTTTGCATTTTTCTTGCATATTTTATATTTTTGACTTGCATTTATTTTTTCTGAACATTAAAAAGTCACAAAAATATTTTCTTAATTTTTTTCAATTTTATTTTATTTTTTTGACATATAAAATAGTTTTACTTTAATAAATAGAGCTTATTGTCTTATTTATTTATAAATACATTTAATAAAAATACAATACATTTTTATTTTATTATTTCACACATAAAAATGATTATCTTCATACACATTTTAATTTTTTATATTTGTTAATAATATTATTTATTATTTCTTGTATAAAAATAGACAAAATAATAATAGAAAACATAATTTTCTTTTAAAATCAAAATATTAGGGTTTCCCCTTTCAAAAATAATAATGTTATTTTTTCTTACTTCTAGGACTTAAATAATTTTATTTTCTCATACATAAAACAAATACAAAACATTTTTTTGCATATTTACATTTTTATTGCATTTTTAATATTTGTTTATTTATTTAATTTGCAAATATTCAATTGGGTTGTAATAGTATTTTAGGGTTTTATTTTGTGCAAATATCCCCATTCAAAAACTTGTATCCCCCTCCCATAATAATTGTTGTAATAGCTTAGATTTATTTTACGCAATTTATCGCATTATATATATGTTTAGTAAAACTAGGGTTTTGCATGATAACACAAAAATCAAACAAATAGCATGACCTAATACAAGACAAACAAATGCATGTAAAATGACAACACATTGCACACAAGCACCCCTAGGGTTTCACCCACTTGGTTGCCTTAAAATAAATGGCCATGGTATGCATGCAAGGTATCTTGGCAAAACAAAACAAAACAAAAGATCATAGTCCCTCGATGACGCTATCAAAAGGTTGCCTAAACAAAGATGATCTTAGTCCCTCAAAACTTGCTAAGATACTTGGCAATATTGCTATCATGGTTATACGATGATCCACGCCCGTCCCGTTTAACATCCAAAGATAGGGTTGTTTACCAAGACAATGGTAAATCCACAATGTCAAAGGAATAAAAATGTATAGGAAAGACTTTTGAGTAGGTAGAATACTTCTAGTTACTTGATCAATTTGCAAACAATCCTTGCTATTTTCAAAAACACACAACACATTTCCAAAACATGTCCAAACAACTTTCAAAATATTGAAACATTTTTCAAAAGGCAAACATCTTTGTATACATTCTTACGAACGAGAATCATTACAAAGATTGCCTAAACGATGGCCTCTTTTCAAAATACTTTCAAAACCACACAAAGCACCATTTCAAATAATTGCAAAAGCAAAGCAAGTGATCTAAACAAGTAACTAAGAGCCCATGGAAAACCATGCATGAAAAGGGTGCTAGCACCTTCCCTTTCATAATCTACCCCCCGAACTTAAGAAAACATCTCAAAGGTCTTTCCTGTGCTTTTTTACCTTTCCTTTTGGATAAAATAAAAGTCGGTGGTGACTCTTGCTAAACCGCGACATTTGCGAACATAAACGCAAAACCTCAAGTCAGTTCTCCCACCGCATTACACTATGCCTCGGGGTAAGTTGTTATGTCTCTTACTCCAAAACTCTCCAGTGGAGTTACAGCAGCTGGGATCTCCTTCTTTTCAATATCCCGTGGGATATAACCCTGGCGCTTATTGTGAATACCATTCTGGGGCACCTGACCATACTATTGAAGGATGCAACTCATTCAAAGGCAAAGTCCAAAACTTGACTTCTTCTGGGATGATCGCATTTACTCCTGATGGTTTACGTATCAATTGAAGTATCTTCGCCAGAATGATGTCAATACTAGAAAATCTCCTAGAGCAATAAGTCCAGTCAGAGTCAAGCCTCCTCTTCAATGACGATCTTTTGTTTCTTTGTTGCATTTTCATTTGTATTTTCGTTGTTTGTTTAAGAATTGTTTACATTTATGAAGTTTTTTTTTGTTTTGAATGAAAGTTTTAATACAATGAGTATGTCCTTCTTGAAGTAACTCTTTCGTTTTCACTTATCCATTCGTTACCACTCATAAAATGATTTGCTCACATATTGGTACCAACCTCACCAAGTCTTTCGCTTAGGAAACTATTGGAGGGAGGATGACGATAACTAAAAAATGCAAAAATAAAAAGATCATTGGTTCACATGCTTTCGAATAAAACCTTGCTGATGATGTACAAGCATTGTTTCAAGTCCCTAAACACCGGAGATATAAGGGAGTGAAACCTTCATTAACCCCTTTGAGCCTTGGAGTAGGAGTTCCTTTCTTTACAAATAAAACCCTAAAGTTTTAAACCTGGATAGGGTAGTGTTCAATTAACCTGATCGAGTGTTCAAATCTCGCATCAGGAGTAAGCATCCAAATGACAACTATGATGGGTGCCCTTCACACAACAGAAGATAGCATTGGAGGAGCAGTCACAATAGTTTCTCATTGTTCATCAAGAGGTCAAAATATGACGATACCATAACGGTTATCTTTTATCTATCAAGCAATGAGACAATCATCATCCTTACAACAAGTTACAAGATTCAAGATCACACTATTTGTTCAATAAATAAATTAAAAATTAAAAAAACCAGGTGTTGTACCCCAAAATTTTCCCTCTCATTTTACTCAACATATATTCATTAAGATACTCAACTTGCTCAAAGATGCCCAAGAGTTGACCAGACAAACTCTCTCCTAAAGCAATGAACCTCCAACTAGGGTTTCCATTTTCATCAAGATGGTTGAGTCCCAAGGGCCTCATATGCTCTCCATAGTCCTAAGATGTTCTCAAGACCATTCATGCCAAGTTTTATGCCTTGCATAAGAAGTTTGCTCAGTCAATTACTCAAGTGTTGGAAAATCAACTATACTAGGTGTTGGCTGAAGATTTTGATAATATTATTAGAAGCCAAATGAATTAAACGTTTCGATCGAAATGAAGCAAAGAGTCATGTTTCGAAGTAGCAGAGGCAGTGTTTCGAATAAGCATGTCAAAGCTTGGAGCTTCGAGTGGCAATTATGGGAACATATCTAAAGAAGTCTCGAAATAACAACAAGGCTGTGTCTGGGAAGTACGTTCGAAACGGAGAAATACCAAAGCATTTGAAATTCAAATGGAAGCGGGACATTCGAAGTTTGAAATTTATGTGCTGGAGCATTTGGAGACACATGGAAAGAAGAAAGAGGCATTGTTCTGCATGTTCTGAACGTGGCATAATCCTATAGCAAGACCGTTATGGTCGAATTAGTATAAATAGAAGTCTTAGTATTAGGATTTCGTGTGTCATATCTATTGTACTAAATACTCAGTAACATTCAAACTACCACATGGCTAGGGAAACGAATGCAAGAGCAATGTACGTATGATAGCACCATATATTTCTGATTTAATGAAAACCTTTTACCATTTCCAGCACTTTCCTTTATCTTTCTGTCAAATAACATTTACAAGTTTTCTCATTTACAGTCTTTTCACTTCGAAATCTCTTCATTAAAGTTTTACATTTCAATGCTTTCTTCACATTTCAAGCACTTTACATTTCAGAAAACTGTCATATTTTCCATGTCTTTACCTTCAAGCTTTATCCTTCGAGCGCCTATTTTTACTTAAAGTCATTTACAGATTTCTTGCATTAAACGCTTTCTTCATATTTCAAACCTTTTACGTTCCAGAAATCCTTTACATTAACTGTTTTTATAATTCGAAACCATTTACTTGCCTTTTATGCAATTTTACATGTCTTTACAATTAACATTTATTCATGCAACTTAGTTTCGTACACGCACGTTTTGATTACATCCTTAGACCTTTAAGAGAGAAATCGAAATAAGCCAAACACCTATACAACACTCAAATATCAACCATGAATATTTGTTCGATCATGAGAGTAACCCTAATGACCAAGGAATCCTAGGATCAATCTAGTCGATCCTGTGAGTTACCAGAGGAATTGAATAACAGTCAGAAAGATTATTCGATAGTTTGGAAGACTAGCGGTTGTTTACCAGAAATCACTGGAAACACTAGGTCAAAAGTCAATTGTGGCCCACATACAGTCAAACTTCAAGATTTTTGGTCAACATAAATATTTTGAAGTGATATCCATCATTTTATCAAGGGTTGACCATGATTCCCCAAGGAATGCTCCTAATTCATCAAAACTCAAAATGCTAAATTAGGGTTTCTTAGGAAAAGTCAACCAAACTTTGACCAAGCATAACTCTCTCATACTTTATCATAAATTTCCCATCCAAGGCTCATTTTGAAGGGAATTAAATTCCTTACAACTCATCTTCAGTCACCAAATTCAAGAAATGCACTCATGGTAAGATATGAACTCAGACATTATAGGTCATTCCAAAAAGTCAACAAAAACACCTTTTGGGTCAAAGCTCCTTACATGAACATGGAAGATCCAATTGAGATGAAACAAAAGAGGTTTCTTAGGGGACATCCTAAGCTTTCTAAAAAGTCCAAGAACACCCTCTTAGGGTCAAAATTGAGAGAGATATGTATTGTCAAAGTTGGCCATTTTTTGAAATTTGCACAGCCAACAATACCCAAAATTGCTTTTTTTTCCACATGGTCCCATCTTTTCAAGATTGAATATCAGTCCTAGCATGGTCCGCGACCTATGGGACCCTCCATGATTTATTTATTTTCTTATTTAATTTATTTTGATTTTTATTCATTTAAAAATCAAATAAAATCAAATAAATCCAAATAAATCATATAATTTGTTTTAGGAATGATTTTTGTATTGAATGGAGATCTTGTATGCTGTCAATAGCCAAGAAAAACATGCAAGATTAAAAAGAGAAGAAATCTCTATATTTGGAAAGATTGGATGCAAGAATTGAAATTCATTATTCTTTGGATTCATTCCAATTTTATGGACTTAATTTGATTCTCACATATATACAAGATCATTCTAACCCTAGAGGAAGAGAATTTTCGTGCACAGCCTGCCTCCAAAGCAAGAAACAAAACTCAAAAATTTTGTCCAAAAGTGCAAGACCTATCTTCTTCCACAGGCTAGTTCAAGATGTTCTGAAGGTCAAATCTAGTTCCTGGGTGGTCATTGGGGCGATAGCAAGCATCATCAAGGCCTGAAGCATCAAGAAACGAGCGCTAGCCATAACACGGTTTATTCATATTTTTGAAATTGGTTTTCACAATTCACGCATGATAAATGAGTTATAAGTATATGTTCATGTTTATATCATCCTTTAGAATGTTTTTGCATACTTAATTGCATGTTTTAGTGCATGTTGGATGAAACGCCATTGCTAGGGTTTACAAGGCCGTTTTAGGGCTTTCAAATGCAGGAATAATTGGATCTCAAGATGGATACTATCATGATCAGAGGATCAAACCCAATCGAAATTATTGACTCGCTTTAAAGTGCTTAAAAACCTCTTTTAAGTAGATATTATTTGTTTAAAAATCCTTATCTCAAACTCCCGTTTTTGTTGACTCAGATTATGTCCTAGACTCTAGACGTACGCTTCCGTCGTCCCGTCCGAATTTAAAAAACAATTTTTGAAAAGAAATAAAACCTAATTAGTTTTAATACGCTTCCTTCATCCTTAAAACTAATGTCAAGTGTCCAATGTCCTTAAAACTCCGGTCAAGTGTCCTCTATCCTTTGTCCGCTTTTACTTCCGTAACAAACTTTTAAAATTAAGTATTGGAAACTTTAACTGAAAAAAGTGATTTTTATTTGAAATATTATTTGGCCAATTTTAATTCGGATTCCTTTAGTTCGATTTATTTACATACCAATATCAAATCGGTTTAGCCAAACATAGTTACTAATACCAAACCAGAATAACAATAACAAAACAATACATGGATATTATCAGAATACGAAATTAATAAAAACATGTAAATAAAAGAAACCTGAAAAATCAATTAATTAAAATTGGAAGTAATATCTTCTAGTACAGATCCAAAAGCACCCCTCCACAAAATTGGTAAGCTTGCTTGAATCAGAACAATTTGAAAAGAGTAAAAAAAATCCTAATGAATTATGAAGGTTTTGAAAAGAACTAATGGGGAAAAGATCTTCCGGTGTAGAAGACTTTGCCAATTGGGGTAGGGTAATTCGTTACTGAAACTTGAAAAAAATAACTTGAGAATCTGGAAAACTGAAAGCTGGAAATAGAATTGCTAGGTGAAAAACTCGGAACCTCTTCCTCTGGTGAAACTGCCTATTTATATTTAATAACCTTGTAACTGCCTTCCTTAACGTGCCTTCATAGTTGGAGAAAATATAGGAAGAGAGAATATCCGAGACGACCGCCTTTAGTGGGTATGCTATATCCTCGTTGCTTTGAATCTGTTTCATTCCATGACGTGGTGTGAAAATATAGGAGTGGAGACGGTCGCCTTAGGCTAAGTGGTCTTCGTGACGTGGAAAGTGGAGAAGAAGAAAAGGAAAGGTGGGCCATCCTAGAGCATGGAGGCGGGCGCCTCAAATTAGGAGGAGGACTTGAGGCGTGGGCCTCAAGTTGTTTTGGGCCGTTTGGAGGCGTGCGCCTCCCTTGTGAGGTGACAGTCTAGCTTTTTCATGGCTGGGCCTTTAGGATTCTTTTTACTTCGTTTCTTTTCTTCTTCTCTACCCCACTTTTTCTATACCACCTCCTTTTCATTTCTTTTGCTTTTTGAATCAATTTCTTCTTCTTTTGTGAAACAATCTTCGCACGACCTAAATATCTTAAACAATGAAAATACCAGCATAATACTAAAATAAAATAATTTAATTAAACAAAAATACTAACATTATTTATGAGAATTAAATCAAATGTGCTATATAAATTCATGTTATCAAAGAGACCCAATTCTCTTCATTTCACAAGCTTTGGAAAGTCAAACTTACCTTACTAAAAAAATTCTCTCTACTCTCTTCAACCACCAAATCATCAAACGTGTTCTTCCATAAAAAGATAACAAGCTCTTCATTGGAGTTTGTTTATCTTTAAGCTAAACCTCCAACCAAACACTTTTCTCTTCGTCAATTTGGTAGATCAAGGCTTTGGAGTGTAGATCTTGAAGTTAATTTAAAGAATTTTCAAGATTTAGAGTGGTAATTCCCTTTGATCCTTTGTGGATTTTGGTTTTGGATCCTTTGATCCACTTTTTTATATTTTATTGGTGTTATTTTCACCTAATTGAATGAAATTTCTACTCAAATGTTTTCAAAATCACAAGGTGTTTGATAAAAGACTTGAGAAGATTTTTATCTTGAAAATAAATTTTTGCTTTATTTTTTTTGTTCCTTTTCTTTTCCAACTCTTTTCTTTTGATCTAGACTTTGGATCATAAGCATTTGATCATGATTTGTATTAAAATTATTGGATCCCGGATGTTGAGTTAAACTCTGTCGAAACGGATGAATAATTTTAATGAAAACTTTATTAAATCTTTGAATTAAAGTTTGGATTAATTTTCTTTAATATTTTCTACTCCATATCCTTCTTTTTATTTTTGGTTGATGAAAATCTTTAATATCATGGAATTTCATGTTGAATTCTTGATGAAGATCAGACCGTTACCTTTTTTATTTTTGTGTGGATTGCTTTCGGAGAATGATTTACATATCATTTCTCTAGCATGTTTTAACACTAAGATTGCTATTGACCGTACTCATTATAATCGTGACTTCTACATAAGTCCGATAACGATTGCTTAACATATCACTAAATTTATCCCGAAATTGGAAATTCGAAAATGATCCTTCGTGGCTCCTAACTTATGATGGTGTGCCAAGTATGTTTGATTTGGAAATTGTGGCTCAAGACCTTTGAGACTTGATGTTGTAGAGACTTTGATTTTATCAATCTTCTGATAAGTTTCATTAACTTTGGACACTTGAGTACTTTCATTCATTGTGATACATTACTATTGATCTTATGATCTCATTACTAACTTACTAACAATTGACTATTAACTTTACTTTGTGCTACTTATTTTATGCACTTTATTTTCTTTAGCATTTTCATTCCATATTGCTTGTTATTTTTCCTTTTTCTCACTTGAGCATTTATTTTATGTCTATTTTCCTTTTTCTCACTTGATCCACACTTCTTGTTTGAAAACACTTAATAATCAACTTGGACCATAAAAAAATCTAAGGTTCTTCTCGGACTATGGTTATTACCCCGTGCAAATTAGAGTAATGCAGTTTTGAACCTAAGATTAGAAGCCACTTTCCTGTTACCTTGAGCTTTTGGATCTTGTTATTCTTCTTACCTTTGTCTGAAGTCCTTGGAGTTTACTCTGAGGCATTTCTTGTGTGTTTTCCTATACAGTTTTTATTAGCTTTAAAATTGGGGATTATTCCAAGTACAACTGTTACTCTGTCCAATTTTCGTCAGAAATATTTGAAAGTTCCTAAATAAAAAAGACCTTGTTTGGCTATGTCTTGATGCAAATTATCGAAGATTGGTTATTGTTTCAAAGATCTTGTGCTTACTTAATAAAATTCCAAAGAAAAGGATGATATATTGACTAAAATTGTCAAGTGTAGGCTCCTATTTGGTTAGATTGTTCTTTTCCTACCTTTTATTTTATGCACATATGATAGTCTCCTGATCTCCTTTCCTTCTTCAATTTTCAAAATCTTCTCTCTTTTTCAAAGGATTCTTGTTTTCAAACTTGAACCGATTTATTAATAAACCTTGATTTTGTCAAGTCGTATTTTCTTGAATAAATGTATTAATGAATTTAAGCATACTTTGACCTCATTTCAAATTCATAAAAAATACAAACCTCGCTTAAACTTGCTTTTCCATTTGGATTTTTATTTTAAAACCTTTTTCAAAAGATTATACTAAATTCTTCATCAGCAAGTTGTGGTTGAACTACTTTTTACAATACTGGTTGAATTGGTATTTTTTCCACTTAAGGGAGTTATGTGGAACACTTGATGGTTAATTCCAAGTTTGAGCTCTTCCCCAATTTGGGAAAAGTTTATCTATTACCATGTTTGTAAGATTTACTTGAATCGTAATTCCTAAATCTTCCAATAAAGATAAGTGTTGATTCTTTTCCACTTAAGGGAGTTATGTGGCATACTCATTGAGCTATCCGAGTTGGTGCCCTTCCCTTATTTATGATGAAAAGTTTCGGCTTCTCTTTGTTTATGAATGGTTAAAGTAATTAGCTTCCTAAAGATGACAATATGTCTCTTCAATAAAATTAACCAAAAAACCATCTTTCTTTGTAACCCGAACTACGGGATTCTGATCCGTTATTGCACTTTGGTGGTACGTAGGCACGAAACTCTTGAAGTTTTTCCGAATCAAAAACCTTTAAAAAATACTTCTTTTCTCATATCTCCAGACAAATTTCAAACTTTAATCATTTTAGCCAAAAAATAAACTTTCACAAGGTTCCTGTGGAGTACCGTAGATGTATGGTGTGCTAATACCTTCCCCTTGCATAACCAACCCCCTTACCATATTCTCTTGAGCCTTGCTTCTTTAGCATTGGTGGTTCTTCTTTTGGTTTTTTGCTCGATCTTTTCCTTTTCCTTTGAAAACAATAAAGTTCGATGATGTATCATTTTGAGTTAAGTTAATCAATAGCTTATACTCCTAATTTTCACTGATACAACGTCTTGACAAACTGGTGTAGTAGGTTTGTGCTATGGCTTCTGGAATTTTCTTATTTAATCCCTGAGATTTTTTGCTGGATATCTCTCACATTTATGCACAGGCCTAAGAGGGTTCTTTTAGAAACAATCTCATATTTGATTTAATTTCTTAAAAGTCTCTTTGAGACTTTTGAAGAAAATTTAAAAAGATTTGTTTCTATATTTGGATAAAATCTGATGTAGTTACATTCCAATTACGTGATTGGAAGCTGGTTGAAGAATGATTGAAGAATGATTGAAGAATAATTAGACATAGAATTCGAAGTCCATGTATATCTAAAGCTTGTATAAAGGAAAACGTAGACCTAATGTAATTTAAGTCTTTTTCACGTTTGTAAAAATAAGGGTTGAGCTTTGAGAGTATCTCATGTTTTTGTGGGTGTAAGTCACCCTTTGTATCTTTTGATACATTGTGGTAGACATAGTGTTCTCACTCATAAACCTTTAGTAATAAGTTGAGTGTTGTTCTCTCTCAAGCCCGTAGGCAAGAGGTGAGTATTGTTCTTGGATGAAGCTTTTAAGCAAAGCCAAGTATTGTTCTTAGTTAAGTGTCTTAACTAAGTATTATTAATTTGAAGTGTAATCTTCTATTGGGTTTTTTCCCTTGTACTAGTTACTATGACTGTAACTGGTTTATAGACTATCACGGGGATTAGGGTAGGTCTTTTATCACTGCGGTGTTTAGAATTGAGATGAGATTTCTCATATATATATGATGATTTCTAGGTAGAAGTTGCACATGTAGGGATTAGGAGAAGAGTTGTAAATTTGGATTGTTTAGGCTTGGAACTAATACTATCATAGTGGATTTCTTTCATGGCTTGGATGCCTCCAGATGTAGGCAATATTGCAATGAACTAGATTACCAATTGACTATGTTCTTTATCATTCTGAATTTATAATTCTGCATTTTATTATAGTTTGGTATTGTTGTGCAGTCTGTGTACAAATGTTGTAACATCTGTCTCGATATCATGTTCTGGTGTTTGGAACATCAGTTTGGCCATGTTGTGCTAGTGCCAGGATTTCAATAATGAAATCCTGGATAATGAAACTGAAAACAAGAATGATCTCGAGATTTTAATTAATTATGTTGATATGAGAACTTTGTGGAACCGAAAAGGTATAAATATAGATGAAATATTTTTATTCTCCATACATATGAAGTTTTGAATGAAAATGATGATCCCGGACAAAGAACTATGAGTGACTGTCAAAATAGACATGATTGGAAAATTTGGAAGGATGCAATAGACACTGGTTTAAATTCTCTTATATATAGAAAGATGTGAAACCGGTCGGGTATAAGTGGGTTTTTGTAAGAACATAAAATAAGAAAAATGAGATTGTCAAATACATAGCTCGCCTTGTTGCACAAGGTTTTTACCAAAGACCAGGAATTGATTATGAGGTAACATATTCTCCTGTTATGGATGCCATTACGTTTCGTTATTTAATTGGTTTATCAGTATTTAACAATCTTGATATGTATCTTATGTATGTTGTTACTGCTTATTTATATTGATCACTTGATATTGATATATACATGAAAATCTCAGAAGGATTTAAAATTTCTGAGACATTAAAACCTATAGAAACGTATGCAATTAAGTTGCAAAGATTATTGTATAGGTTAAAACAATCTAGGTGCATGTGGTATAATAGATTAAGTGAATATTTATTAAAGAAGGCTATGAGAATAATACTATTTTCCCTTGTGTTTTATAAGAAAATAATAGCTGGCTTTGTAATAATTGTTGTCTATGTTAATGGTTTAAATATCATTAGAACTAAAAGAAAAATTAAGTAAGCAAGAGATTACTTAAAGAAAGAAATTGAAATGAAATATTTGGAAAAACCAGGTTCTTCCTTGATTTACAAATTGAGTATACTAAAAATAGTATATTGGTACATCAATCAAACTATACATAAAGGATATTAAAAAGGTTTAACATGGACAAATCAAACTCTTTTAGTACCCAATGATGGGTAGAACACTTAAAGTTGTTAATAATCCATTAGACCTAACGAAGATAATGAAGAAGATCTTGGCTCTAAAGTATCATAACTTAGTGTCATTGGGGCACTCATGTACCTTGCTAACTATACAAGACCTGATATAGCTTTTGCACTGAGTTTATGTAACACCCTGATTTTTAATAGTAGGAGTGTTTTTTTTTCTTTTTAAAACAACAAAGTATTTGAAATAAGACGCATGTTGTAACACCACAAAAATATTAATTATTTATTTAATTATTTAAGTACGAGTATTTTGATGATTTTGAGTATTTTAATGATTATGACGTATTTGGGACGACGGTAATGTTTTGACGCGTATGACAAGGTTTATCGGTAGAACGGGTGATTTTAGTGAGTATTAGATATTGGGATAATTTTAGATAATTATATAATTATTTAGAATTATTTAAGTGAATATTCGAATTATTATTTGGATTAAATAAATAATATTAAGGGAAATATAGTGAGGGCGTGACGGTAATTGGAAGTGAGTTAAGTGAGGGCATTGTAGGAAAGACATATTAGGGGTCTATGAGATAACAAGAGGGAGAAGAGTTTTTACGTGTTATTTTGTACGGTCTTAGATTTGGGAGAAACAAAGTGGAAGAGCTAGGGCATTGGAACCTGAGGAATTCAACCAAAGAAAGAAAGAGAGATCTTTCTTACTAGGAAGAATTACAAGGTAAGGGGGTTTCCATCCATTGATCTTGATATGGGGATTAATGTGTGTTAGTATAATTTGGGGTTTTAGGGATTTGTTTGCTATGTGATGATTTATGGTGAAATTGATGTGTAAAATATGTGTTATAATGATGTTATGATGCCTATAATATGTAGCTGTTATTGTATGGTGAATTCATTTGATTTGGTGTGAAATCTGGATTGGAATAGGCAATAGATCGCAGGTTTTTGTGGTTGGAGAAGTGCAGGAATCGCATTAGAATTTCCCAGTCTGCTACGCACGTTTTGATTACATCCTTAGACCTTTAAGAGAGAAATCGAAATAAGCCAAACACCTATACAACACTCAAATATCAACCATGAATATTTGTTCGATCATGAGAGTAACCCTAATGACCAAGGAATCCTAGGATCAATCTAGTCGATCCTGTGAGTTACCAGAGGAATTGAATAACAGTCAGAAAGATTATTCGATAGTTTGGAAGACTAGCGGTTGTTTACCAGAAATCACTGGAAACAAATTGGCACACCCGGTGGGACCAATAATTGGATATTAGAAATAAAGATTGTTGAGACATAACCATTATAAAAACGTTAGAACCTAAGAAGTTTGCTGTTTTATGAACCTGAGAAGTGGTAAAATAACCAACAGCAACCAACCTTTATCCAGAAGAAAACGTTTGGACAAAATGTCTAATTCTGACAATCAACAAGGGGAACAAAATGCCCCACATACAACAGGCACTAATGTGTCCACTTCGATCGGAACATCTAATGTGATCCCTTCGAATGCACAGTCTGTTGCATCTTCAACCAATAGTATGGCCACCAATGGAGTAAGTGGCATATCAACTAATAGTTCGATCTTAGGAAATACTGGAACCATTGGTTACCCTGGGGGATTCGTTCCACCATTAGGGACACAATCCCATTTCGCCACTCCATTAACTAGACCACCTGGTTTCGATGGAAATAGAACCAGAAATTCCTCTTACGGAATGCCAACATCTTTTATGGCAGGTTTACACAATTCCACATCGAATTCATCCCCACAACTAGAGTCTGGGTCTGGGGCGAATCAGTTTATGACAAATAACCAAGGGTCAGTGGGTTATAGCACAATGCCTATCTTAACCACAGAAAACCAGTTGGCTTTTAGGCAATTGATGGATGACAGTAACCATAATATGATAGGGGTGTTAGCACAAACCATGCAGGAGATATTTGCCCCAATAGTGCAAAATGTGACTGTGACAAACAGGGAAAACGCTGACAACATGAGTCGAATAGCAGATTTCTTTGCTCCCCCAGAAAGGCGTAGGCAGAATCAGGCGGGATTTCGAGCAAACATGCCTGTTATAGAACAAATTGCTAACGACCCAATTTATAGACCACCCAGAGAAGAAGTTAACTTAGGGGCCAGGGCACCAAGGTTAGAAGCCCTAATAATCCCAGGCCCGCAAAGAGAAATTATGGAACCAGGGGCAAGGGTCGAAAGGCTAGAAGCCCCAGAGTTTCGAGAAGAACAACCTAGGGGAGTTGTCTTGGTTGGTCGAAATCAAGATGCCGATGCTGTCGTTCATAGAATTCGAAACGATAACATCTTGGCAGAAAACAATCTAACCACCATGATAGAGAGAGTCATGGCCCAGAATGGCCTCAACACAGGAATGAGAAGGCCAAATTATGCTTCTCCTATATTGGATTGCATAATGCATACTGATTTACCAAGGGGATATAAAGTCCCTAAATTTACAAAGTTCGTTGGGGATACCAATGAGTCAACAGTCGAACACATAGCGAGATATCTAACCGAAGCGGGAGATATAGCCAATAATGAAGATCTCAGGATCAAATACTTCCCAAGTTCCTTGACTAAAAACGCCTTCACATGGTTTACCACTTTGCCTCCTGGGTCCATTGATACTTGGGCTCTCTTGGAGAGATTATTCCATGAACAATTTTACATGGGACAGTCGAAAATAAGCTTGAAGGAATTGGCCAGTGTTAAGAGAAAGTTCACCGAACCCATAGATGATTATCTGAATAGATTTAGGCTTTTGAAATCCAGATGTTACACAGTAGTGCCTGAACATGAGTTAGTCGAAATGGCCGCTGGTGGGTTGGATTATTCTATTCGAAAGAAACTAGACACTTAATATTTGAGGGATATGGCTCAGTTAGCCGATAGGGTTCGACAGGTCGAAAGGCTAAAGGCCGAAAAAGCCAGAGTCTTTAAGAATAGCAAGAAAGAAAGGATTTCCTATGTTGGGACTGAGGAAGCAGAAGAATATCCTGAATTCGAATTCGAAGAGGTCGAAATCGACCTCGCTGAATTAAAACAGGCTCCACCTTATTCCTGCAAATTATTGGTTCCCACAAAAGGGAAAGAGATTGTTGAAAATGAGAAAAGTGACAAATTCCCAAAGAAGGTTTATACCTTCGATGTCACTAAATGTGACGAGATTTTTGACTTACTTGTCAAAGATGGCCAACTAATCGTGCCATCAAATGTCAAAATACCTCCGTTGGATCAGAGAAAGAAGAGAGGATTTTGGAAATATCATAGTTTCCTAGGCCACAAAACCTCACAATGTTTTCTTTTCAGGGACCTAATTCAAAACGCAATCAAAGATGGCAGACTAAAGTTTGCTGATAAGGTGAAGATGAAAGTGGACGAAGATCCCTTGGACGTCGCAGACACCAACTACTCCGAGCCTGCATGCATTGGAGAGATCAACATGGTGGAAACTGATCAAAGCGACGCCCTAACAGGAGAGAAGGGTACTGAAACTGAAAACTGGGTGATGGTCAAAGTCAACAAGGAGGTCACTGAAGACATCCAGAACACGCCAGAGATTTCGATTGCCGCACCTGTAGCTGTTGCAAGAGAAACCCAGGCTACTGAAGGCCAGGGAAATCAAAACCAAGAACTAACACAAGTCATTGAAGGCTTGAGGCTGGAATTGGAGAAAGTCTAAATCATGAAGCCAATTTCCCCTCAGAAGGAAATATGGGACACTCTAGGGGAACCCAGTGGAAAATTTGACTATTTGGTCAAATATTCTGCCCCAGAGAGTTCGAAGGTTCAGATTAAGGATATAAAGCCCACAGGATGGGGCGATGATGAAGCTAAGGGGGAAGATGTTGAAATAAATATGGTGGATATGGAGAGGCCTCGCTCTGAGATGGAGGAAGTAGAAAAATACTTAGAAAAAGAAAAGTATAGAATGGAGGATAATCACACTGGAGATGCTAGTCTCAAGGATTACCTCATGACATGCCACAAAGGAGATTCAGGCATGATATTGTGCCCTAGGTGCAGCATCCTCTGCAATCAAAGAATCGCTGCGAATTTCGAAAGAGTACAGAGGACTCGAACTGGCAACAATTGGCGCCAGGATAACCAACTTTTTAGGTGTTATCCCAAGGCTGGAGAAAGTTTGCTGGAATTTGTGTTTCGCTGCTACAAAGGGGCAACCAAGTGCTTGATTTGCCCAAGGTGTTCTGCTGTGTATGACCAAAGCATGGCCAGAGCCTTCGAAACGATTCCCTTCGCCCCTTGCTGGAACCATCAAGAAATTGTCCAGATGGGCCCACGTTTCGACAGCAGACACAAACAGCGAAGGCCTGATAGCCCTCACCCCAAGGCTGCTCGAAGAGTGACTTTCAAACTCCCTACTGAAGTGCCAACCGATAGATGGTTACAGGTCAGAAATGACAAAGGCAAAGATAGATGGAGAAACGCCGAACGAAATGCACGCCATGCTGTGACATACAGGAGGCAATTCAACACAGCAAAAAGGGAGGAGGTGAGATTAGAAAATTACAAAGGAAGGAACCCCATGTCAAGATCCCAGTGGCGCAGACAGCAAAGGATTCGAAAGGCTGAGAGGGAAGCTGTGGCAAACAAATGGGTTACTTCGACAAAGAACCAAGGTGAATCTAGCACCAACAAACCAAAAAATCAAACTGAAGACAAACCTCCAGTCAATAGGAGGCTTTTCTCTGAAGTACAACGCGATGAACCAAAGGAATACACTCCAGGCCCAGAAGAGGACGAAGATATGATAACAGATAACTTCGAATCGGAGGGGGAGTCTTCATTTAACCTGAAATGTAACGTGGTGTCCGTGCTTCCCTGTGAATTTGGGCAGGAAACTGAAATTGATGAATATGAGGAAGAAGATACCACGGATTTGATGAAACATAGGCCCGTGTGATACTATGTGATGGACAATGGGGCTATTGAGGAACAAAATGCGTTCTTCAAACGTCCAGAACCTGCTATGAAGAACCATCTCAAGCCACTTTTTATTCGGGCGAAAGTGGGTGTCCATGGTGTGAACAAAGTTCTAGTGGATGGGGGTGCTGCAGTCAATTTGATACCCCATTTCATGCTAAAAAGATTAGAGATCCGCGAAGGAGACATTAAGCCCCATAATATGGTTCTGTCCAATTATGAGGGAAAAGTGGGCAAAACACTGGGAGTGGTCCAGTTGGAATTGACAATAGGCTCAAGCTGTAGGCCCACCATGTTTATGGTGATCGAAGCCAAGGCCAACTATAACTTATTGCTGGGAAGGGAGTGGATCCATGGCGTGGGGGCAGTTCCTTCGTCAATGCACCAGCGACTAGTTCTGTGGAGAGATGATGGAATCGTGGAAAACATCGAAGCAGACCAGAATTACTTTATGTCAACGATCAATTTAGTTGACAAGAGGGATTATGATAAAAATCTGGCAAAGATTGCTCCGTGTGTTCCAAATGATGAGATTAATGAAACCAGAAACGCCCACTACTACATGACCCTTCGCCATGATGGCCTTTACTGGGATAGAACAATAATCAGTGAAGAAGAGGGAGTCGAAAGCACTATACAAAAACGGCCAGCAGGCTGGGACTTCGACAACCTTATCCATGACTGAGTCCACTTTTTTCGAAAGGATTTCGGCCTATATGGCTGAGAACGAATCAAAAGCGGCCTTAGAGGCTGAAATAAATAAATCAACTATAAAGATGAACGAAGTAAGTGGGGATGGCTCGAAATGCTCACCCTTCGAAGAGTTTGAGATGGATCAAAGGTTGGATGCCATCTATGATAAAGAACCTTTAGGCTTTGAAAGGGACCCCATAAACTCAGGTGCCAAAATGTTGGCACAAGATCCACTCGAAGAAGTCAACTTAGGGGATGAAAAAACGAAAAGAATAACCTACATAAGTGCAAAACTTAGCCCAGGCCTCAAGAAATAAGTAATCGAAGTCCTCAAGGAAAACAAAGATTGCTTCGCATGGGATTATGACGAAATGCCTGGTTTAAAGAGGGAGTTGGTCGAACATAGACTGCCAATCAAAGATGGCAAGAGGCCCATCAAACAAACTCCCAGAAGATTCGCACCAGCGGTTCTCACAAAAATTAAAGCTGAGATCGAAAGGTTGTTGCGTTGCAAATTCATCAGAACAACAAGGTACGTCGAATGGTTAGCAAACATAGTACCTGTTATTAAGAAAAACGGTTCTTTAAGAATTTGCATAGATTTTAGGGATTTAAACACTGCAACCCCTAAAGATGAATATTCCATGCCTGTGTCAGAAATGCTAGTAGATTCTGCTGCAGGGTTCGAATACTTGAGTATGTTAGATGGATACTTTGGGTATAATCAGATTTTCATTGTTGAAGAAGATGTTGCAAAGACAGCATTTCGTTGCCCAGGAGCCTTAGGCACCTACGAATGGGTGGTGATGCCTTTTGGTTTAAAGAACGCTGGGGCAACTTATCAAAGGGCAATGAATTCAATTTTTCATGATTTCATTGAAACCTTCATGCAGGTGTATATTGATGATATAGTCATCAAATCTATATCTGCAGAAACACATTTGCATCATTTGAGCCAATCATTCGAGCGAATGAGAAAACATGGCTTAAAGATGAATCCCCTTAAATGTGCATTTTTTGTGCAGGCTGGAGATTTTCTTGGTTTTGTGGTTCACAAGAAAGGGATTGAAATCAACCAGAACAAAACCAAAGCCATAATGGAGACGAAAGCACCTGCATCAAAAAGGGAGTTGCAATCTCTGCTAGGGAAAATTAACTTCCTCAGAAGATTCATTTCGAACCTGAGTGGAAGAACCCAAGCTTTCTCTCCGCTACTTCATCTAAAGCAAGGCCAAGCCTTCGAATGGAACGAAGCTCACCAGGAGGCATTTGACAGGATAAAAGAATACCTTTCTCAGCCTCCTATTTTGTCTCCACCTTCATGGGGGAAGCCCATGAGATTGTACATATCTGCCTCTGAAGTTAGTATAGGTAGTATGCTAGCACAAGAGGATAGCAATGGTATCGAAAGAGCCATATACTATTTAAGTAGAGTGCTAAATGATGCAGAGACCAGATATAGCAATTTAGAAAAGCTATGTCTCTGTTTGTATTTTTCTTGTATGAAACTCAAGTATTATATAAAGCCTGTTGATGTTTATGTTTCATCTCATTTCGATGTCATTAAACATATGCTTTCAAAACCAATAATGCATAGCAGAGTTGGCAAATGGGCTTTAGCCTTAACAGAATATTCTTTGACTTTCATGCCTTTAAAAGCTATGAAAGGTCAAGTGATTTCTGACTTCATTGTGGACCATTCTTTGGTTAAGCAGATTGTCATGAGTTACGTCGAAATGCAATCATGGAAATTGTACTTTGATGGTTCAACCCACAGGAATGGAAGTGGCATTGGAGTCCTTCTGATTTCTCCTGAAGTAATTCCAACAAAATTCAAGTATAAATTAGAGGGTCCTCGTTGCTCGAACAACGAAGCTGAGTATGAAGCGCTCATTGTTGGACTTGAAGCTTTGTTGGAATTGGGGGCAACCAGAGTCGAAATTAAAGGAGACTCTAAATTAGTGGTCAAACAAATCACAAAGGAATATAAGTGCATAAAGGAAAACTTAATGGTATACTTCGTCATAGTCAATAGGCTATTGAGAAAATTTGAATACATGGATATTCAACACATACCAAGAATAGAGAACCAAGAAGCAAATGACTTAGCGCAGTTGGCTTCGGGTTATAAAGTGTCTACCAAGAACTTTAAGGATTTGGTTGAATTAAGGGGTAGAGTTATGGCTACTAGATTCACACCATCGGATCTGGAAAGTATGAAATTGGGATATGCTGAGAAACAGGGATTCGAAATATTAGCCATAAATACTTTGTCAGATGCAGATTGGCGAAGTCCACTGAAGAGTTATTTAGCAGACCCAACTCTAAACGTGGATAGAAAGACAAAATACAGAGCATTATCATATCTCCTCATGGGGAACGAATTGTTTAAAAAGACCCAAGAGGGTGTATTATTGAAATTCCTAGGAGAAAGTGAGGCATATTTAGCATTGTCTGAAGTCCATAATGGGGCATGTGGGGCACATCAAGCAGGCCATAAAATGAAATGGTTGTTATTTCGATACGGCTTGTATTGGCCTAGCATGCTCAAAGATTGCATAGACTTTGCTAAAGGATGTGAGGAATGCCAGAAACATGCAGGGATTCAGCATGCCCCTGCAAGTGAGTTGCATTCGATCATCAAACCATGGCCATTTAGAGGATGGGCATTGGATTTGATAGGAGAAATAAATCCTGCTTCGTCCAAAGGACAGAAATACATCTTGGTGGGAATAGATTATTTTACCAAATGGATCGAAGCTATACCATTGATAGTTGCTAATCAAGAGGCTATTATTGAATTTATACAAAAGCACATTATCTATAGGTTCGGATTGCCAGAGAGCATAACCACAAACCAAGGTTCTGTGTTTACTGGTAGAAAGATGCAAGGATTTTCCCAAGAAATGGGGTTTAGATTGCTAACATCAACGCCATATTATGCTCAAGCAAACGGTCAAGTCGAAGCAGCAAATAAAGTAATAATAGGATTAATCAAGAAACATAATGGCAAAAAGCCAAGAAACTGGCACAAAACTCTGGACCAAATATTATGGGCTTGTAGAACATCTCCTAAGGAAGCTACTAACACTACGCCCTTCCAACTCACATTTGGTCATGATGCAGTATTGCCAGTAGAAATTCATCTACAATCAGTTCGAATTCAGAAATAAAACGAAATCCCAACTGCATTATATTGGGAAATGATGATGAATGAATTAGTTGAGTTGGACGAAATTAGATTACATGCATTGGAAGTCTTGATGAGACAAAAAGAAAGAGTGGCCAGAACATACAACAAAAGGGTGAAGAAAAAAGTATTCTTTATTAATGACTTAGTTTGGAGAGTCATATTGCCTATGGACAAGAAAAATAAAGCATTAGGTAAATGGTCACCTCATTGGGAAGGACCTTTTCGAATATTAAAAGTATTCTCAAATAATGCATACGAAATCGAAGAACTCGTGGATGATAAACGTATCCTAAAGGTTAATGGGAAATATTTAAAGAAATATAAGCCACGCCTGCAGGAGATTCGAATAGTAACAACGTAACCAAGATGTTATAAAAGGCCAAAATGGCAAGATAAAATGCCAAAATGGCGTTGTTCGAATATTACATATAAGAAACCAAAATTGTAGTCAAATAAACATCACAATCTAGAAATAAGAGTTATTTTTCAATCGATTGAAAGTGCTTCGAAATGATTCAAGCTTCTGCTGAGCGAAACGCCTGGCTCCTTCCAAGGTTGCCACTTCTCCTTTAAGTTGTTCTGCAGTCTCCATTTCTGCAAGCCCCTGGTTGAGAAGCTCTTCGAATTGGTTACCAGCAGTATTGGTTTCGAAGGTTATTTGTTGTGTTTTAGCCTCCTTAACCTTCTGTTGAAGTTCCAGAATCTGCCTTTCCCAAAGAAGTATGGACTCAGCTCAAGCCTCATAATCAGTTTTCGCCTGCTTCAGATGCATAGCTTGATCCTCAGCTTCTTGAGAAAGTTTTGAAGCTTGTTCATAAGCAGCATCCATGGCAATGCGTTTCTCTTGAACCTTCTTGGCAGCAGATTCGTCTTGGAGAAGGTAACCAGTTACGTTGTCCAGCAAAGCCTGAAGATCGAACAAGAGAGTACTAACTGGCAAGGAGCAGGTAGAAAGATTGACCTTTGTAAGCAGCTCCTTCATAGTATAGCAAGCAGTACTATCTTGCTTGAGCACTTCGAATATATCCACATTGAGAATTGTTTTCCTAATTTTATTAAGAAGTACAATTCTTTCATCTGTGGGAAGAGGATAGCTGGTCGAACTTGTGCCAGCCCTAGCAAGTGGGACGTCCCTCTGAGCCAACTTTGCCTTCATGTACCCAATAGGGTCATTCCGTCTCAGAAGTGCCAGTTCCTCGTCAGTTATTCGAGACAAAGAGGACTGAGGGAGTTCCACACGTAGGGGAGCCACGTCCATTTCAACCTCCATGGGTTCGTTGGTTGCATTGCCATCCCCTTCATTCATTTCGTGCTCTTGGTCTTCTTCATCCTCATCCAAGTCCACCACTTTGATGCCTTCCCTTTCACTGCTATTTGCGTTGGACTCTGTCCCAGCAGTCGAACCGTCATTGGCATTCTCCTCCTCAGACTCTTCGTCTGCAGATTCTTCGTCTCTTTGCCCAAAATCAGCTTTCTCTCCTTCAGTTTGAGTGTCCTTTGGGTCCTCTTGAAGAGTTTCAAGAGGGGACTTTTGAAGAGAAGCTCTTTGAAAATCCTCTGTAGATGTTTGAAGTGGTGTTTCGTTTATCTCTTTCAGAGGAATGGAGGTACCTTGATCATCATGCTATTCAGAAGTTCCAGTCAGAACCGCCATATTAGACGAACCTTTATTCTGAACGAGGTTGCTGGAATCTCCTTGAGGAGAGGAGTTGAGTGGAGCAGCAGCTTTGGATGGTGAGTTCGAAGTAGTGGAAGCTGGATTCAAGATGTTCTGCAAGGAGCAGCAGAGTGTTAAAAAAAACATTCACCAAGGTAATAAGAAGTTATTATTGTCAAAAAGATTTAAAGGTTCAATTTACCTGTGGACTCTCGGAGGAGAGGTTACTAGCTATACGTTCCAACATTGTGTTGGAGATCGAAGGTGTCCTGGGAAATCATGAAGCCAGTGTCGAGCCCATGTCACAGTCTCAGATGGCTTTGGTTTCCTTTGAAGATGTTTGAACATCTCTTTGCAAGTGAACCACCAAGGATATGGGGGAAACCAAGCCAGAGCCAGTTCTGAGGTAGGTAATCTGGGAAATTTAGGTGGATGCATTTCGAATGCCAACCTATACCTATCCTCAGGTGACAACCCTGAAGGAAGTTTTAACTTAGAAACTTTTTGTTTAAATTTTTCCTTCAAGGTCTCAGCCGCTTGATGCACAATGGAGTCCAAGCGCGTGGGGTCATAAGTAGTTTCAAAATAATTTTGGAAAGCTTTAATCTCTTTGGCATGAGTAAACATACCTTTCTTTGCTGGTACCTGCACATCGAAGGCATCAATTAGTTTCTGTTGATTTGTAAGTGTATCGAACATATAAGTTTGATAAAACTTGGTCCACCATTCCAGAAACCCTTTAGCTGTGAGATGGGTAGGTTCGAAGGTTATCAGCTCAAACTGGGCAAAGCCTTGATATTGTTCTTGCTGTATTTTGGCTTCCCGCGCCTTGAAAGTTCGCCCAGAAGTAATGGCGCTCTCAGTGTGGAATAAAGGTTCGGGAATAATTTGACATAAGCCGAATTGTCTCGAAACAAAATTTGGCTGGTAAGCAAAAAGAAAAATCTGGTTCTTGGCTGGAGTTATTCTTGAAGAAATGAGTCTAGGTAGCAAAAAAGCTCTCCATACATCCTGAATCTCCTTGCTCTTGATAGCTTCTGAGAGAGCCATGGTGAACCAAGAAGGTCCATGAGCCCTCGAAGCAAAAGGCGCCATGCTCTCTTCGAACTTGTGCCTTTTGGAGAATATCATGATGTACTTCGAGAATTGGACTTTGAAGTCATCTTTGTCGTCATTTGGAGTTAATCTTCGAAGCCTAGTGCCTTCGACTATCCTATCATTTATCTCAGGATCTTGTTCATCAATGGTGTTGGCGGTTGACAAGGAGGGTTCGAACATGGCATTTAGCCATAGTTGAAGTAACCAAAAAGGGCCAGCCAACAGAATATTCTTGGAGGTATGGGATTTGAGGCTCGAAACAGCTGACCTCAGGCTTTCATAAAGGTCAACTAAGAGCAGTTCACTTAGGCACACTTTTCGATTTTCATGCAAGTCCATAGCTAGAGGAATGAACCTACTAGCTACCTGTAGGGATCTACTGCAGAAAGCGTATCTTGACAGCCACAGGGTTAAGAAAGCAATGTGTTCTACGTCAGACATATTGTCCCCCTCAGCATGGAAATGACTGATAAACTTGGAAAAACTTGCTAGCTTGACTTCGAAGTCAATTATGCTTGAATGTTCTTTGTTGTCGGGGATATAAGTTTCTCCTACTGGCGATAGCCCAGTGATGGCCGTTATGTCGAAGAAGGTTGGGGTGATCATTCCACCTGGGAGATGGAAAGTGTTATAGGTAATGTCCCAGAAATAGAGGGACGCGAATAGCAGAGGGTGGCTGTAGGTGAAACCAGGCTTCGATAGCTTAATCGGGTTATAAATACCTAATTCTTCCCATTGCTGGGATTTCTTAGCTTCTACTTTCTTGAACCAATTTTGATAAGCAATATCAGAGGTGGGGCAAGATCGAAATGGCTTAAAATTACTTTTTACATAATCCAATACAAAGGGGTCCTTAGGAGGAACAATGGGGTTTTCTATGGTATTTGAACTAGAAGATTCTATTGCCTTAGGGGCGTCCATTTTGTTAAACAAGGGTTTAAAACTATAAAAAACTGGGAAAATCGTCCTGGTGTCTTTTAATATTTCAAAAACCGTAAGAGGGCCATTTAAAGCTAACCTCTTACCAGCAACGTTGGTAGGAATGAGTACCTCTGACGCATACAACATTTCTTTTTCCTTTGTAATCATCTGAGGGGCAAGAACGGATTGACCTTGGTGAGTGATAATTTTACTTTCCATGGTAGGTCCTGCAGTTTTTCCTTTCTTCTTGGAGACTTTCTTGAGTTGGGATGAAGTAGAAGAAGACATTTTGAAGGATGTTGAAAGCTTGGGTTTTTTGACGAGAGAAGGAGGGTAAAAGATTCAGAGTGTGAAAAGAAAAGAAAAAGATTAAGTTGGTGATGTTTTATAATGGGGAAGTTTAAGCATCCACTGAATAAGGGTGTGATACGTGGAAATCATGGGTTGGTGTGATGAAGAGGTGGCGTAAAGTTAACATGGGTAATAGGCGTGATTTAAAGATAATCATTATTTGTAACTGCACCATACTGTGAAGTGGCTCCAGGCGGTTAAGGAATCCAAAAAGCGCTATGATTGACGTGACTTGAGTCAAATGCATTAAATGTTACGATGATTCGAAGGTCACATCAAAATCTTATGTAGATGTTTAAAATAGGTATTTCTCAGAGAAATCGAAATACATATTTTAAAGGGGCAATTTGTTGGCTGAAGATTTTGATAATATTATTAGAAGCCAAATGAATTAAACGTTTCGATCGAAATGAAGCAAAGAGTCATGTTTCGAAGTAGCAGAGGCAGTGTTTCGAATAAGCATGTCAAAGCTTGGAGCTTCGAGTGGCAATTATGGGAACATATCTAAAGAAGTCTCGAAATAACAACAAGGCTGTGTCTAGGAAGTACGTTCGAAACGGAGAAATACCAAAGCATTTGAAATTCAAATGGAAGCGGGACATTCGAAGTTTGAAATTTATGTGCTGGAGCATTTGGAGACACGTGGAAAGAAGAAAGAGGCATTTTTCTGCATGTTCTGAACGTGGCATAATCCTATAGCAAGACCGTTATAGTCGAATTAGTATAAATAGAAGTCTTAGTATTAGGATTTCGTGTGTCATATCTATTGTACTAAATACTCAGTAACATTCAAACTACCACATGGCAAGGGAAACGAATGCAAGAGCAATGTACGTATGATAGCACCATATATTTCTGATTTAATGAAAACCTTTTACCATTTCCAGCACTTTCCTTTATCTTTCTGTCAAATAACATTTACAAGTTTTCTCATTTACAGTCTTTTCACTTCGAAATCTCTTCATTAAAGTTTTACATTTCAATGCTTTCTTCACATTTCAAGCACTTTACATTTCAGAAAACTGTCATATTTTCCATGTCTTTACCTTCAAGCTTTATCCTTCGAGCGCCTATTTTTACTTAAAGTCATTTACAGATTTCTTGCATTAAACGCTTTCTTCATATTTCAAACCTTTTACGTTCCAGAAATCCTTTACATTAACTGTTTTTATAATTCGAAACCATTTACTTGCCTTTTATGCAATTTTACATGTCTTTACAATTAACATTTATTCATGCAACTTAGTTTCGTACACGCACGTTTTGATTACATCCTTAGACCTTTAAGAGAGAAATCGAAATAAGCCAAACACCTATACAACACTCAAATATCAACCATGAATATTTGTTCGATCATGAGAGTAACCCTAATGACCAAGGAATCCTAGGATCAATCTAGTCGATCCTGTGAGTTACCAGAGGAATTGAATAACAGTCAGAAAGATTATTCGATAGTTTGGAAGACTATCGGTTGTTTACCAGAAATCACTGGAAACACTAGGTCAAAAGTCAATTGTGGCCCACATACAGTCAAACTTCAAGATTTTTGGTCAACATAAATATTTTGAAGTGATATCCATCATTTTATCAAGGGTTGACCATGATTCCCCAAGGAATGCTCCTAATTCATCAAAACTCAAAATGCTAAATTAGGGTTTCTTAGGAAAAGTCAACCAAACTTTGACCAAGCATAACTCTCTCATACTTTATCATAAATTTCCCATCCAAGGCTCATTTTGAAGGGAATTAAATTCCTTACAACTCATCTTCAATCACCAAATTCAAGAAATGCACTCATGGTAAGATATGAACTCAGACATTATAGGTCATTCCAAAAAGTCAACAAAAACACCTTTTGGGTCAAAGCTCCTTACATGAACATGGAAGATCCAATTGAGATGAAACAAAAGAGGTTTCTTAGGGGACATCCTAAGCTTTCTAAAAAGTCCAAGAACACCCTCTTAGGGTCAAAATTGAGAGAGATATGTATTGTCAAAGTTGGCCATTTTTTGAAATTTGCACAGTCAACAATACCCAAAATTGCATTTTTTTTCCACATGGTCCCATCTTTTCAAGATTGAATATCAGTCCTAGCATGGTCCGCGACCTATGGGACCCTCCATGATCTTATTCATTTAAAAATCAAATAAAATCAAATAAATCCAAATAAATCATATAATTTGTTTTAGGAATGATTTTTGTATTGAATGGAGATCTTGTATGCTGTCAATACCCAAGAAAAACATGCAAGATTAAAAAGAGAAGAAATCTCTATATTTGGAAAGATTGGATGCAAGAATTGAAATTCATTATTCTTTGGATTCATTCCAATTTTATGGACTTAATTTGATTCTCACATATATACAAGATCATTCTAACCCTAGAGGAAGAGAATTTTCGTGCACAGCCTGCCTCCAAAGCAAGAAACAAAACTCAAAAATTTTGTCCAAAAGTGCAAGACCTATCTTCTTCCACAGGCTAGTTCAAGACGTTCTGAAGGTCAAATCTTGTTCCTGGGCGGTCATTGGGGCGATAGCAAGCATCATCAAGGCCTGAAGCATCAAGAAACAAGCGCTAGCCATAACACGGTTTATTCATATTTTTGAAATTGGTTTTCACAATTCACGCATGATAAATGAGTTATAAGTATATGTTCATGTTTATATCATCCTTTAGAATGTTTTTGCATACTTAATTGCATGTTTTAGTGCATGTTGGATGAAACGCCATTGCTAGGGTTTACAAGGCCGTTTTAGGGCTTTCAAATGCATGAATAATTGGATCTCAAGATGGATACTATCATGATTAGAGGATCAAACCCAATCAAAATTATTGACTCGCTTTAAAGTGCTTAAAAACATCTTTTAAGTAGATATTATTTGTTTAAAAATCCTTATCTCAAACTCCCGTTTTTGTTGACTTAGATTATGTCCTAGACTCTAGACGTACGCTTCCGTCGTCCCGTCCGAATTTAAAAAACAATTTTTGAAAAGAAATAAAACCTAATTAGTTTTAATACGCTTCCTTCATCCTTAAAACTAATGTCAAGTGTCCACTGTCCTTAAAACTCCGGTCAAGTGTCCTCTATCCTTTGTCCGCTTTTACTTCCGTAACAAACTTTTAAAATTAAGTATTGGAAACTTTAACTGAAAAAAGTGATTTTTATTTGAAATATTATTTGGCCAATTTTAATTCGGATTCCTTTAGTTCGATTTATTTACATACCAATATCAAACCGGTTTAGCCAAACATAGTTACTAATACCAAACCAGAATAACAATAACAAAACAATACATGGATATTATCAGAATACGAAATTAATAAAAACATGTAAATAAAAGAAACCTGAAAAATCAATTAATTAAAATTGGAAGTAATATCTTCTAGTACAGATCCAAAAGCACCCCTCCACAAAATTGGTAAGCTTGCTTGAATCGGAACAATTTGAAAAGAGTAAAAAAAATCCTAATGAATTATGAAGGTTTTGAAAAGAACTAATGGGGAAAAGATCTTCCGGTGTAGAAGACTTTGCCAATTGGGGTAGGGTAATTCGTTACTGAAACTTGAAAAAAATAACTTGAGAATCTGGAAAACTGAAAGCTGGAAATAGAATTGCTAGGTGAAAAACTCGGAACCTCTTCCTCTGGTGAAACTGCCTATTTATATTTAATAACCTTGTAACTGCCTTCCTTAACGTGCCTTCATAGTTGGAGAAAATATAGGAAGAGAGAATATCCGAGACGACCGCCTTTAGTGGGTATGCTATATCCTCGTTGCTTTGAATCTGTTTCATTCCATGACGTGGTGTGAAAATATAGGAGTGGAGACGGTCGCCTTAGGCTAAGTGGTCTTCGTGACATGGAAAGTGGAGAAGAAGAAAAGGAAAGGTGGGCCATCCTAGAGCATGGAGGCGGGCGCCTCAAATTAGGAGGAGGACTTGAGGCGTGGGCCTCAAGTTGTTTTGGGCCGTTTGGAGGCGTGCGCCTCCCTTGTGAGGTGACAGTCTAGCTTTTTCATGGCTGGGCCTTTAGGATTCTTTTTACTTCGTTTCTTTTCTTCTTCTCTACCCCACTTTTTCTATACCACCTCCTTTTCATTTCTTTTGCTTTTTGAATCAATTTCTTCTTCTTTTGTGAAACAATCTTCGCACGACCTAAATATCTTAAACAATGAAAATACCAGCATAATACTAAAATAAAATAATTTAATTAAACAAAAATACTAACATTATTTATGAGAATTAAATCAAATGTGCTATATAAATTCATGTTATCAAAGAGACCCAATTCTCTTCATTTCACAAGCTTTGGAAAGTCAAACTTACCTTACTAAAAAAATTCTCTCTACTCTCTTCAACCACCAAATCATCAAACGTGTTCTTCCATAAAAAGATAACAAGCTCTTCATTGGAGTTTGTTTATCTTTAAGCTAAACCTCCAACCAAACACTTTTCTCTTTGTCAATTTGGTAGATCAAGGCTTTGGAGTGTAGATCTTGAAGTTAATTTAAAGAATTTTCAAGATTTAGAGTGGTAATTCCCTTTGATCCTTTGTGGATTTTGGTTTTGGATCCTTTGATCCACTTTTTTATATTTTATTGGTGTTATTTTCACCTAATTGAATGAAATTTCTACTCAAATGTTTTCAAAATCACAAGGTGTTTGATAAAAGACTTGAGAAGATTTTTATCTTGAAAATAAATTTTTGCTTTATTTTTTTTGTTCCTTTTCTTTTCCAACTCTTTTCTTTTGATCTAGACTTTGGATCATAAGCATTTGATCATGATTTGTATTAAAATTATTGGATCCCGGATGTTGAGTTAAACTCTGTCGAAACGGATGAATAATTTTAATGAAAACTTTATTAAATCTTTGAATTAAAGTTTGGATTAATTTTCTTTAATATTTTCTACTTCATATCCTTCTTTTTATTTTTGGTTGATGAAAATCTTTAATATCATGGAATTTCATGTTGAATTCTTGATGAAGATCAGACCGTTACCTTTTTTATTTTTGTGTGGATTGCTTTCGGAGAATGATTTACATATCATTTCTCTAGCATGTTTTAACACTAAGATTGCTATTGACCGTACTCATTATAATCGTGACTTCTACATAAGTCCGATAACGATTGCTTAACATATCACTAAATTTATCCCAAAATTGGAAATTCGAAAATGATCCTTCGTGGCTCCTAACTTATGATGGTGTGCCAAGTATGTTTGATTTGGAAATTGTGGCTCAAGACCTTTGAGACTTGCTGTTGTAGAGACTTTGATTTTATCAATCTTCTGATAAGTTTCATTAACTTTGGACACTTGAGTACTTTCATTCATTGTGATACATTACTATTGATCTTATGATCTCATTACTAACTTACTAACAATTGACTATTAACTTTACTTTGTGCTACTTATTTTATGCACTTTATTTTCTTTAGCATTTTCATTCCATATTGCTTGTTATTTTTCCTTTTTCTCACTTGAGCATTTATTTTATGTCTATTTTCCTTTTTCTCACTTGATCCACACTTCTTGTTTGAAAACACTTAATAATCAACTTGGACCATAAAAAAATCTAAGGTTCTTCTCGGACTATGGTTATTACCCCGTGCAAATTAGAGTAATGCAGTTTTGAACCTAAGATTAGAAGCCACTTTCCTGTTACCTTGAGCTTTTGGATCTTGTTATTCTTCTTACCTTTGTCTGAAGTCCTTGGAGTTTACTCTGAGGCATTTCTTGTGTGTTTTCCTATACAGTTTTTATTAGCTTTAAAATTGGGGATTATTCCAAGTACAACTGTTACTCTGTCCAATTTTCGTCAGAAATATTTGAAAGTTCCTAAATAAAAAAGACCTTGTTTGGCTATGTCTTGATGCAAATTATCGAAGATTGGTTATTGTTTCAAAGATCTTGTGCTTACTTAATAAAATTCCAAAGAAAAGGATGATATATTGACTAAAATTGTCAAGTGTAGGCTCCTATTTGGTTAGATTGTTCTTTTCCTACCTTTTATTTTATGCACATATGATAGTCTTCTGATCTCCTTTCCTTCTTCAATTTTCAAAATCTTCTCTCTTTTTCAAAGGATTCTTGTTTTCAAACTTGAACCGATTTATTAATAAACCTTGATTTTGTCAAGTGGTATTTTCTTGAATAAATGTATTAATGAATTTAAGCATACTTTGACCTCATTTCAAGTTCATAAAAAATACAAACCTCGCTTAAACTTGCTTTTCCATTTGGATTTTTATTTTAAAACCTTTTTCAAAAGATTATACTAAATTCTTCATCAGCAAGTTGTGGTTGAACTACTTTTTACAATACTGGTTGAATTGGTATTTTTTCCACTTAAGGGAGTTATGTGGAACACTTGATGGTTAATTCCAAGTTTGAGCTCTTCCCCAATTTGGGAAAAGTTTATCTATTACCATGTTTGTAAGATTTACTTGAATCGTAATTCCTAAATCTTCCAATAAAGATAAGTGTTGATTCTTTTCCACTTAAGGGAGTTATGTGGCATACTCATTGAGCTATCCGAGTTGGTGCCCTTCCCTTATTTATGATGAAAAGTTTCCGCTTCTCTTTGTTTATGAATGGTTAAAGTAATTAGCTTCCTAAAGATGACAATATGTCTCTTCAATAAAATTAACCAAAAAACCATCTTTCTTTGTAACCCGAACTACGGGATTCTGATCCGTTATTGCACTTTGGTGGTACGTAGGCACGAAACTCTTGAAGTTTTTCCGAATCAAAAACCTTTAAAAAATACTTCTTTTCTCATATCTCCAGACAAATTTCAAACTTTAATCATTTTAGCCAAAAAATAAACTTTCACAAGGTTCCTGTGGAGTACCGTAGATGTATGGTGTGCTAATACCTTCCCCTTGCATAACCAACCCCCTTACCATATTCTCTTGAGCCTTGCTACTTTAGCATTGGTGGTTCTTCTTTTGGTTTTTTGCTCGATCTTTTCCTTTTCCTTTGAAAACAATAAAGTTCGATGATGTATCATTTTGAGTTAAGTTAATCAATAGCTTATACTCCTAATTTTCACTGATACAACATCTTGACAAACTGGTGTAGTAGGTTTGTGCTATGGCTTCTGGAATTTTCTTATTTAATCCCTGAGATTTTTTGCTGGATATCTCTCACATTTATGCACAGGCCTAAGAGGGTTCTTTTAGAAACAATCACATATTTGATTTAATTTCTTAAAAGTCTCTTTGAGACTTTTGAAGAAAATTTAAAAAGTTTTGTTTCTATATTTGGATAAAATCTGATGTAGTTACATTCCAATTACGTGATTGGAAGCTGGTTGAAGAATGATTGAAGAATGATTGAAGAATAATTAGACATAGAATTCGAAGTCCATGTATAGCTAAAGCTTGTATAAAGGAAAACGTAGACCTAATGTAATTTAAGTCTTTTTCACGTTTGTAAAAATAAGGGTTGAGCTTTGAGAGTATCTCGTGTTTTTGTGGGTGTAAGTCACCCTTTGTATCTTTTGATACATTGTGGTAGACATAGTGTTCTCACTCATAAACCTTTAGTAATAAGTTGAGTGTTGTTCTCTCTCAAGCCCGTAGGCAAGAGGTGAGTATTGTTCTTGGATGAAGCTTTTAAGCAAAGCCAAGTATTGTTCTTAGTTAAGTGTCTTAACTAAGTATTATTAATTTGAAGTGTAATCTTCTATTGGGTTTTTTCCTTGGTACTAGTTACTATGACTGTAACTGGTTTATAGACTATCACGGGGATTAGGGTAGGTCTTTTATCACTGCGGTGTTTAGAATTGAGATGAGATTTCTCATATATATATGATGATTTCTAGGTAGAAGTTGCACATGTAGGGATTAGGAGAAGAGTTGTAAATTTGGATTGTTTAGGCTTGGAACTAATACTATCATAGTGGATTTCTTTCATGGCTTGGATGCCTCCAGATGTAGGCAATATTGCAATGAACTAGATTACCAATTGACTATGTTCTTTATCATTCTGAATTTATAATTCTGCATTTTATTATAGTTTGGTATTGTTGTGCAGTCTGTGTACAAATGTTGTAACATCTGTCTCGATATCATGTTCTGGTGTTTGGAACATCAGTTTGGCCATGTTGTGCTAGTGCCAGGATTTCAATAATGAAATCCTGGATAATGAAACTGAAAACAAGAATGATCTCGAGATTTTAATTAATTATGTTGATATGAGAACTTTGTGGAACCGAAAAGGTATAAATATAGATGAAATATTTTTATTCTCCATACATATGAAGTTTTGAATGAAAATGATGATCCCGGACAAAGAACTATGAGTGACTGTCAAAATAGACATGATTGGAAAATTTGGAAGGATGCAATAGACACTGGTTTAAATTCTCTTATATATAGAAAGATGTGAAACCGGTCGGGTATAAGTGGGTTTTTGTAAGAACATAAAATAAGAAAAATGAGATTGTCAAATACATAGCTCGCCTTGTTGCACAAGGTTTTTACCAAAGACCAGGAATTGATTATGAGGTAACATATTCTCCTGTTATGGATGCCATTACGTTTCGTTATTTAATTGGTTTATCAGTATTTAACAATCTTGATATGTATCTTATGGATGTTGTTACTGCTTATTTATATTGATCACTTGATATTGATATATACATGAAAATCTCAGAAGGATTTAAAATTTCTGAGACATTAAAACCTATAGAAACGTATGCAATTAAGTTGCAAAGATTATTGTATAGGTTAAAACAATCTAGGTGCATGTGGTATAATAGATTAAGTGAATATTTATTAAAGAAGGCTATGAGAATAATACTATTTTCCCTTGTGTTTTATAAGAAAATAATAGCTGGCTTTGTAATAATTGTTGTCTATGTTAATGGTTTAAATATCATTAGAACTAAAAGAAAAATTAAGTAAGCAAGAGATTACTTAAAGAAAGAAATTGAAATGAAATATTTGGAAAAACCAGGTTCTTCCTTGATTTACAAATTGAGTATACTAAAAATAGTATATTGGTACATCAATCAAACTATACAAAGGATATTAAAAAGGTTTAACATGGACAAATCAAACTCTTTTAGTACCCAATGATGGGTAGAACACTTAAAGTTGTTAATAATCCATTAGACCTAACGAAGATAATGAAGAAGATCTTGGCTCTAAAGTATCATAACTTAGTGTCATTGGGGCACTCATGTACCTTGCTAACTATACAAGACCTGATATAGCTTTTGCACTGAGTTTATGTAACACCCTGATTTTTAATAGTAGGAGTGTTTTTTTTTCTTTTTAAAACAACAAAGTATTTGAAATAAGACGCATGTTGTAACACAACAAAAATATTAATTATTTATTTAATTATTTAAGTACGAGTATTTTGATGATTTTGAGTATTTTAATGATTATGACGTATTTGTGACGACGGTAATGTTTTGACGCGTATGACAAGGTTTATCGGTAGAACGGGTGATTTTAGTGAGTATTAGATATTGGGATAATTTTAGATAATTATATAATTATTTAGAATTATTTAAGTGAATATTCGAATTATTATTTGGATTAAATAAATAATATTAAGGGAAATATAGTGAGGGCGTGACGGTAATTGGAAGTGAGTTAAGTGAGGGCATTGTAGGAAAGACATATTAGGGGTCTATGAGATAACAAGAGGGAGAAGAGTTTTTACGTGTTATTTTGTACGGTCTTAGATTTGGGAGAAACAAAGTGGAAGAGCTAGGGCATTGGAACCTGAGGAATTCAACCAAAGAAAGAAAGAGAGATCTTTCTTACTAGGAAGAATTACAAGGTAAGGGGGTTTCCATCCATTGATCTTGATATGGGGATTAATGTGTGTTAGTATAATTTGGGGTTTTAGGGATTTGTTTGCTATGTGATGATTTATGGTGAAATTGATGTGTAAAATATGTGTTATAATGATGTTATGATGCCTATAATATGTAGCTGTTATTGTATGGTGAATTCATTTGATTTGGTGTGAAATCTGGATTGGAATAGGCAATAGATCGCAGGTTTTTGTGGTTGGAGAAGTGCAGGAATCGCATCAGAATTTCCCAGTCTGCTACGGTTCGTCAAGCGAATGGATGGATCATCGAGCGAGCGATGAAAAGGGCGCCGTGCGAGCGAGGCGGACGAGAGGGCCAAAAAGTGGCCAAGTTACTATTTTGGCGCGTCGGGCACGCGAGGGCTTTCGTCGGGCGAGTGAACCCAGATTTTAGAAAATTAAAATGGACATAACTTGAGTTTCAGGACTCCGATTAAGACGCCGTTTGAAGCAGTAGACGACTAATTAAAATGATGCATGCTCCCTTAAAATTAATTGAATTAAAGTATGTGAATAAATGATGAATAATCCTAAATTTCTTTTAAGTGAATAATAATGATGATATGAAGTTTAATTGATGATATGATGATGATGAGGTGCCTTGGTGATGATGATGATATGAGGATTTGTGAATGTTGATACATGATTTTATTTTGTATGCGTATGATGCATTCATGGCATACATAGAACTTCGGTCCAGTGATGTTTAGGACTTCGGTCTAGTGATGCCGACATGTGTTTATTATGACGGCCTCAATCCCATAGTGCAGATTTGAGTGCAAATTTGAGGTACTCTAGTTCCAAGCGGGAATCGATCCTATGGTGGGGATCTTTGGAGAATGAAGATGACTAAGTTATCAATGAAGTTTTGGTACCACATGCATGAGTCTGATGTTGCATTGCATTATATGTGACATTGCATAACTGATTGATTAATTGATTATGATGGCTTATGTGATCTAATGAAGTGTTTATGTGATATGAATATATGTTATATGAACTTTAACTGTGATTTATGCTATAACATCTATTCTTATATCTCGTTTAATGGCATATGAGTACTCACCCCTTTCTGTTTGATTGTTTCCTCTATGTGGGTAACGTGCAAGTAATCAAGAATAGTGTTGGAGGCTTAGAGCATGGCTTCAAGCGTGTTTATTTATTTCCTTAAAGAATAAGGGAGTCTTTCTTTGATACGTAACATCTGGGTTGGGATTTTGAATGATTGCAAACTTTGATACAATTGTTATTTTGACGAGTTTTATATTTTATTATTTTGAGTGATGCTTTGAATTATGAAGTTTAAGCATGATGATGATGTTATAATTAACTTGATGGTATGGTTTATTTTATGAAGAGATTTTTGAGACTCAAGTGATTCCGCTGCGAAGATTAAAATGTTTTGATTTTATATGATGATTTAAAATGTTTGCAATCCGTGTTACGGAGTAGGACTGTTGGTTATGATGTTTTCCATGAAGTTGTGACACCCTTGTGGTGATTTGATGTTATTAAATTATATATTTATTCTGAATTATTCGCGGGATTTAGAAAGGTGTTACACATGCGATCATCTTTAAAATAAATCAGAGTAAAGCTTTTGTAAGACAACGATCAGAATAGAATGTCTCTTTTATTAAAAAAATTCCTCAATGAAAGGTTTAAGAACACAAATCAAACACTATGTCTAACATAACATGATGGCATGTGTTATTTTTTAAACATTTTAAAAATATCAAACACATTTGTGTTGGAAATCCACCAAATTCTATGATGAATTTCTACCACAATGACAATTTAATTATGAGACAAACAAAGAAAAGAAGACAAGACAAATATTTCTGCAGAGTTTCTCTCTGCCCACAAACTGTGGAAAACTTTCTTAATCACTTGCAACTGCAAATTCTGTGATTACAATGAATTGACTTACTTGACTTGCTTTGAAAAATAGGGGTTACTCCCTCTATTTATAACTGAGCTTACACCCTAAGCGCAAAGCCCAAAATATCTTTTTGTTACTAAATCAAATCAAATCTATTCTGGACTTAAATTAAATCTATTTAAATCTAAAATAAATCAAATCTTCTTTGACACTATGAATTACAATTTAACACACCACCTAATTCATTGTGTCTAAATTGTCTATGTTCATCATGGCTTTTAGCTTTCTGAATACTTCGAATTGCACTCCCTTCGTCATGATGTTTGCAATCTGATTCTCAGTTCTGCAGTGTTCCAAATTCATCTTCCCATCTGCTACCTGCTCTCGAAGATAATGGAATCTCATTTTGATGTGCTTACTTCTACCATGTGCTATTAGGTTCTTTGCCAGATTAATAGCTGACATGCTGTCTATCTTCATGGTAATTGCTCCATGATTTTCCCCTGTTATCTCTTCGACCAAGTTCACCATCCAAGTTGCTTGACATGCACAAAGAGAAGCAGCTATGTATTCTGCTTCGCATGATGATAATGCCACTACTGGCTCCTTTCTTGAATTCCAAGCAATTGGTGCACCACCTAGCATAAACACATATCCTGTTGTTGACTTTCGATCTTCAGCATCACTACACCAACTCGAATCAGTGTATCCCACTAACTTACATTATTTTCCTTTATCAACTGCAGGAAACAAAATGCCATAATCGAAAGTTCCTTTGAGATACCTTAGTATCCTCTTCACTGCTGCTAGATGTGATACCTTTGGCTTCTGCATAAATCTACTTACCATACCTACACTGTATGCTAAGTCAGGCCTTGTATTACAAAGATATCTTAATGATCCAATAAGTCTTCTGTATTGGGTTGGATCAACATCATCTTTATCTGCATCTTTCGACCGTTGCAGTCTTGGTTCTGCAGGTGTCGAAGTTGAGTTGCATTCTTCCATCTCAAACCTCTTGAGAATTTCTCCTGCATATCTTCTTTGATGCATCATCAAACCTCTACTGCTCTTGTAGAATTCGATACCAAGGAAATATGAAATCTCACCCAAATCAGACATTTCGAATTCCTTGCTGAGATCACCTTTGAAGTCTTCGATATCACTTTTACAGCTACCTGTTATCAACAAATCATCTACATAGAGACATAGTATAAGCAATTTACTCTTGCTTCTTCTTACATATACTCCATGTTCAGTTGTGCACTTCACAAATTCCTTCTCCCTTAGAAAACTATCAATTTTCTTATTCCAAGCCCTTGGAGCTTGTTTCAATCCATACATGGCTTTATGTAGCCTGTACAACTTTCTTTCTTCGTCATGTTTCACAAACCCAATTGGTTATTTAACATAGACTTCTTCATCTAAGGTTCCATTTAAGAATGCACACTTCACGTCCATCTGACATATGTGCCAACTGTTTATTTCTGCTAGACCAACAACCAACCTGATTGTTTCGATCCTTGCAACAGGTGCAAAAACTTCGTCGAAGTCTATTCCTTCTTTCTGTAGAAATCCTTTCGTCACAAGTCTTGCTTTGTGTCGAGTTACTTCACCTTTCGAATTCGTTTACACTTTGTATACCTACTTGACATCAATTGCCTTCTTGCCTTGAGGCAATTCGACAAGTGACCAAGTGTTGTTGTCTTCGATAGACTTTACTTCTTCGTTCATTGCTTTCACCCACTTCGAATCTTTTAATGCTTCAGCTGCATTAACAGGTTCGACATCTGCATAGAAAGCATAATGTACCAGCTCACCTTCATTATCTATTACATCATCTGATGTAATCACAAAATCTTGCAATCTTGCAGGCATGCATCTTGTTCTTTGAGGTCTGCTTGTACTTGGTATATCTGCTGGTTCCTCTTGTCGAACTTCTCTTTCGACTTGAGTTTCTGGCTCTTCGAATAGGATTCCCACTGAATCTTTCTTGACATTTGTAGTCCAATCCCATTCTTTAAACTCATCTATGATCACGTCCCTGCTGATCACAATCTTCTTGTTCTCTGGATCGAACAACTTATAGCCTCCTGTCGAATGATATCCAACTAGGATCATTTGACTTGACTTGTCATCAAGTTTTCTTCTCAACTGATCTGGCACATGTCTATGTGCAATAGATCCAAATACCTTCAGATGACTCAAGCTAGGCTTCACACCAGACCAACATTCTTCTGGAGTAATTCCTTCTAGCTTCTTTGTAGGACATCTGTTCAAAATGTATGTTGCAGTCGAAACAGCTTCACCCCAAAACTCTTTAGGTAAACTCTTGCCTTTCAACATACTTCTCACCATATTCATGATGGTTCAATTTTTCCTTTCTGCAATTCCATTTTGTTATGGAGTATAGGGTGGCGCCACCTCATGCATAATCCCTTCCTTTTCACATAATCTGTCGAAGTCTTTCGACACATATTCTCCACCACCATCAGTTCTCAAAAATTTGAGCTTTCGACCACTTTGTCTTTCGACCATAGACTTAAACCTGGTAAATACTTTGATCACTTCACTTTTCTTCTTGATCAGGTAAGTCCATAGCTTTCGACTGAAATCATCTATGAATGTAACAAAGTATTTGTTACCTCCCATCGAATCCACCTGGATTGGTCCATATACATCAGAGTAGATAACTTCAAGACTAGCCTTCGATCTGCTTCTTGCATCCTTGCTGAAGCTATTCTTGTGTTGCTTCACCTGCACACATTCCTCACATACCTCGTTTGGAATGTCAATTTCTGGAAATCCTGAAACCATATTTCTTCTCTTCAAATCTCTGATGTCTCTGAAGTTGAGATGACCTAGTCTATAATGCCATATCCATTCATCTCTGCTAGCTGCAGTCGAAAGGAACTTGTGCTCCATCACATTTAGTTCAATCTTGAAGGTTCGATTCTGAGACATAGGATCCTTCAAGATTACTCTCCCATTTGCATCAACGACTCGCATCAACTTATCTTCGATTGAAACTTTATAATTCTTTTCGACCAACTGCCCTATACTGAGCAAATTGCTCTTCATGCCTGGTATGTACAACACATTGGAGATTACTGACCTTTTGCCATCTTTCCTCATAATCATAACATCACCAATACCTTCAGCTACCAGGGTATTGTCATTTGCAAATTTTACCATATTTTTCTTTGAGGGCTTTATATTGACAAACCAGTCTTTCCTTCCAGACATATGTGATGAACATCCTGAATCCAAGTACCATTGGTCCTTGAATCTATCTTCATCTCTTGTTGTGACCATCAACATCATCTCTTCTTCTTCATGCTTTGCAAGCTTTGCATCACTTTCTTGATTCTTTCGTTTTTCTGGACAATCACTCGAATAGTGTCCATATTTCTGACAATTGTAACATTGAATGTGACTCTTATCAGGTTTTCGACCACCACCTCTTCCTCTATTTGCAACACCACTTATTTGGTTGCCTTGGTTTGGTCTTCTTTGATTCGACACATCTCCTTCGATTTGGTTTCCTCTACCATTCGATTTGTTGTAGCCACCTCTACCTCTGTCGAAACACTTTCCTTTGCATTTGGTCTCTTTTGCTGAATATGCCTGCAAGGCCACATCACTCTTCGATTTTCCTGCAGCTCTTTCATTCATTCTTTGTTCATGAGATTCAAGCGTCCCTTGAAGCTCTTCCTTTGTCAATTTCGACAAGTCTTTCCCCTCTTCTATCGCCACCACTATGTGGTCGAACTTAGGAGCTAAAGATCTCAAGATCTTCGACACAACAACTCTTGTTGTTAACGCTTCTCCACATATCTTGATTTGATTTACTAGTTTTGTAACTCTAGTGAAGAAATCAGATATGTTTTCACTGTCTTCCATCTGAAGCAGTTCATAGGTCCTTTTGTGAGTTTGTAACCTCACTTCTTTCACCTTCTCAGCACCTCCAAAAGACTTCTCAAGGATCTCCCAAGCTTCTTTTGCAGATTCTGAATCACTAACCTTTTCGAAATTGTCTAGGCTGACACATTGATGAATTATAAATAATACTTTATAACTCAGCTTCTCAGATTCTGTGTATTTCTTCTTTTCTTCTTCTGAAGCGTTTTCGCCAAGCGCTTCGACTCCATCTTTTACAAGGTCCCAAAGACCTTGACACCTGAATAAGACTTTCATCTGTTTGCACCAATTCTCATAGTTGTCAACTTTCAGAATTGGTAGCGTTGCTGGATAGTTTGTATTCTCATAACTTGTCATCATGAATTCTTCAATCGTTCTTGATTGACACTTCCCTTGAATCGAAACAAAAGCTCTTGATACCAGATGTTGGAAATCCACCAAATTCTATGATGAATTTCTACCACAATGACAATTTAATTATGAGACAAACAAAGAAAAGAAGACAAGACAAATATTTCTGCAGAGTTTCTCTCTGTCCACAAACTGTGGAAAACTTTCTTAATCACTTGCAACTGTAAATTCTGTGATTACAATGAATTGGCTTACTTGACTTGCTTTGAAAAATAGGGGTTACTCCCTCTATTTATAACTGAGCTTACACCCTAAGCCCAAAGCCCAAAATATCTTTTTGTTACTAAATCAAATCAAATCAAATCTATTCTGGACTTAAATCAAATCTATTTAAATCTAAAATAAATCAAATCTTCTTTGACACTATGAATTACAATTTAACAATTTGAAGATATAGACTTAACCCTCCAAAGTCTTCTCGTTCAAAAACCAACTCTGAAATAACCCCTTAGAATTTTAAGAAAAAATATATGATAAAAAATTTGAGAGTTATTATTATTTTCTTGAAATCAAAACCCATATATATATACATATATATATATATATATATATATATATATATATATATATATATATATATATATATATATATATATATATATATATATATATATATATATATATATATATATATATATATATATATATATATATATATATATATATATATATATATATATATATATATATATATATATATATATATATATATATATATATATATATATATATATATATATATATATATATATATATATATATATATATATATATATATATATATATATATATATATATATATATATATATATATATATATATATATATATATATATATATATATATATATATATATATATATATATATATATATATATATATATATATATTACATCTGTTTTCACATTTGTTTATACTTTAGTTTAGCTTTGTTAATTTCCTGCAGAGTACACTTTCTCACTTGAGCTTGTTTTATTATTAATTTGTTCTCGTTGAAAATCGTTTGAGTTTTTATTTATAGATTAAAATTTCTTCTGTAATATGAATAATAATTATAAGATTAAATTAACTCATCATACTTAGACCATTTTTATGACACTTTATATCAATATAACAAACTTCTTTTTAATTTGAAGTTTAAAACCCAAGATGAAGTTTAGAATCAAATCAATAAAAAAATTATGTGTCTTTTAATTATATTTTATATATTTAAATGTACTGTGATCATAATTCTGTTTTCCTTTTAAAATTAATTTAAAGTTTATGATAATTTTTCATTTGGAGCTAAATTTCTATTAGAATTATTTAAATTAGTTGTCATTTTAAAATAATTAAAAATAGTAATATTATATTTTAAGGGTACATACTTGTCTTTTATTTTTTATTTTATGATTAGTGTTTACGTGTTGATTCTTGATTGTGTTGAAATTTATTATAAATATATAAAAAATAAAGTATTTGGTAATTACAATTTAAATCCTTTGATTAAATATTTAAAATTGTTTTTATTTCAGAGATAAATATGACTATTGACAAAATATTATAATTACATTGCTTTGATATTTAATATGGGTGATGTGGCATCACCAAAATATTTGTTGAATTTTATTTTCTTTTCTAATTTTAATTTTAATTTTAATTTTAATTTAATTTAATTTAATTTAATTTAATTAATAGATACATTTGTTAAATTGTAATTCAGCGTGTCTAATTCAGCGTGTCGAAACTATGTGTCGAAAAGATTTGATTTGTTTTAGATTTAAATAGATTTGATTTAAGTCTGGAATAGATTAGATTTGATTTAGTAACAAAATAGATATTTTGGGCTTTGGGCTTAGGGTGTAAGCTCATTTATAAATAGAGAGAGTAACCCCTATTTTTGTAAGCAAGTCAAGCAAATTATTCACATTATTTTGCAGTTGCAAAGTAAATAAGAAATTTTTCAGTTTGTGAGCAGAGAGAAACTCTGCAGAAATTATTTGTCTTATCTTCTTTTCTTTGTTTGTCTCATAATTAAATTGTCATTGTGATAGAAATTCATCATAGAATTTGGTGGATTTTCAACATCTGGTATCAAGAGCTTTGTTTCGATTCAAGGGAAGTGTCAATCAAGAACGATTGAAGAATTCACTATGATAAGTTATGAGAATGCAAATTATCCAGCAACCCTACCAATTCTGAAAGTTGACAACTATGAGAATTGGTGCATGAAGAAGTGAAAAACACAAGAAGGGGGGTTGAATTGTAAAACTGAAAATCAATTGCAATGAACACAATATTTTTATCCTGGTTCGTTTGATCTCAAACTACTCCAGTCCACCCGTCAAGGTGATTTCGCCTCTCTCCAACGAGGTCTTAATCCACTATATTCAACTGAATATTACAATCTGCTTTAACAACTGCTAAAGCCTTCTTGATGCAAACCACAACCCGGTATGTCAAGGAATCACTTTCTTACACAGAATGGAAATCTAGGTGTGTGAGTGTTTTCTACAAAAAATAGTTTATCACAACTGTGATATTACACAACTTAAGCTTATGAAACTAGATTGCTAAAATATAATTGAGTAAGGAATTATGGAGCTTTTTAGCAAACTGAGAATGAGAAGATGTAGAATAGCTTTTAGGCGTGGAAATAGTTGTAGAGCATTAGCCAATTCAATCTTCATTGTGTTGTTTATATAGCGCTGAATTTGTTGAACGTTGGAGCAATATTCTTGATTCAATGCCAATAACAAACTTTCCTTATTGAGCAGATCTTGTCTGGAATGATGTCGTTGGTAATAATTCGCTTTGAATGCACAGTACCGTTGCTACTTAAAGCGTGTTCTGGCTTTGGCTCATTCTGACTCTGCTTAAGTGCTGATGAACTGTTGTTGTCTTTATCAGAGTGTTGAGCGCAGTTCTGTTCATCAAGCTTCAGCATACGTGTGAATTGTTCTTTTGATTCTGGTATTCTGATATAGCATCTTCTGATGCTGACGTTGATAACCACTATTCTGATGCTGATTAAGATGTACTTTTGCTGATACCTATCAGAGTTTCTGCAAAACAGAAGGTAATATTTTAGGTAGCAAATAGTTCTTACATGAATCACATAATTAATATATCCTTTCATTTTGTTATCATCAAAACTTAAACTTAGGGTAGTATATTCAAACTTTGTTCTAACAATCTCCCCCTTTTTGATGATGACAAAAACTAGATATTTTTAATTGAAAATAACGTGAAGAAATATCAGAGATAACTATTTAATAAGATGTATCAGAGTAAGAAATTATCAAAGATAAGGGATAAAGAGATATCAGAGTTGAGATCGGAGATACTCCCCCTGAATTTATAACTTCCCTTTTTAATTCCAAGAGTTCTTTAGGATCAGATCTTTATTGCCTTTCTTTGAACATCAGAATATCAGAGCTTTGACTATCAGAAGCTTTAGATCAGAATATCAGAGCAGAGCTTCAAATCAGAACATCAGAGCTTTGCTTTGGGTCAGAGTATCAGAGCTTTAGTCTTCAGAATATCAGAGAGCATTCTTGTACCTGTAGACTTAAGCAAAAACGGAAAACATATTCAAGTATATCAGAGTTAGAATGTTTGAGATTTTCTGTCTTAGTAATCCGTTATTGAAAAATATCATTCTTGTTCTCCCCCTTTTTGTCAGCAATCAAAAAGTGTAAGTGATGTGCTAAAACATTTAGATCAGAAAAACTTGTCATATTAAAATAGTTAGAGCCAGACAAAATAGTACAAAAGATATGCAAAGAAAACATGAAAATGGCATGAATGAAGATCTAAGGTTGGGGAGGAAGGCGTGTGAACAGAGTCTCCAGCATTGCTTTAATCTGATCAGCAGTCTCATTCTGCTTGTGCACCATGCTGACTAATGTGTCTATCTTGCTATCCTGCACATCCATCCTTTCTTTCATCTTCTGGTCATTTTCATCCATCCTTTGCTGCAGACAGATATCATTCAGCTTCAACTCTTCCAGAGTCTGCCTGTCCATGGCAGCTTGAGAAACATCAGAAGCAGGGAGCTTCTGAGAGCTTTCTGCAACATCTTCAGCTTGACTGGCTTCAACTTGAATAGTCTGATCTTCTTCTGGCTGCACTATAGGCGTTGGACGCTTCTCAGACCATGGCTCACTATCCAGAAGGAGCACGTCTTCTTTCAGCAGCTGACTTCCTACTTCGTTCAGAAGCTTGCTGAAATTCTGCTGTGCTTGCTCATAATTGATGTCTTGCAATTTTAGAGCTTCAGCACGTACCCAAATTCTGAATTGTGACCAGAGCTGGTCAGAGGCAGCTGGATCAATCATTCCAGGACAGACTTGCTTCAGAGAAGCAATCCACTGCTGCAAACCTGTTTCAAAATTCATAATGCCAGAGCCAACATCTGGCTGTTTTGGTTTTGGAATGGCTATTTTATTTTTCAGATCAACAAGACGGTCAAGGATAGTTAAATCTATGAAGGTCCTGCTGGGGTCTTCTGTGGTTTGCTTGGGAGTTGTTTGTTTGGGAGATGGAGTGGGAGAATCAGAAATAATGATTGGACTGTTTGGGGTTTTGGGAGTATTTGGTGGGGTAGATTCTGGCGAGGATGGCAGCTGGGCCATTGTTACTGTTGTTCCACATGACAGCTGGATTGCCAGAGGTTGTGGCTCAGAGGATTGAGGTGAATGAGGTTCAGAAGGTGGAGGAGATGGAGTTTCAGAATGATGAAACTCAGGTTGAGGTGATGGTTGAGGTGATGGTGGATGAATTTCTGGTTGAGGAGAGGGAGAAGGGTTTGCTGGTTGTGGAGAAGGAGGAGGAATTTCTGGTTGTTCAGGAATATGAGGTTCTTCTGGAATGGGTGAGAGAGGTTATTCTGGTTGAGGAGATGTGGCAATATCTGGTTCAGTGTTTGGATTGTTGGGAAGGTTATCAGAAGCACGTTGATCAATATCAAACAGAACTTTGTCAAGTGCTGATGTTGTTGAAATTGTTGATTTGGGATGTTTGGTGCGGGGTCTTCTGAGTTGTAGTGCCTCAGAAGGGTCATCTTCTGGTTCGGTTTCATCTATTGTTGGGATGGGGATTGGGATTGCATGAGAAGCTGGAGTGGGAATTGATGTTGGAATAGCAGAAGAATTTAAAACAGAAGCAGCAGATAAATTACCTCTTTTCTTGGGTGTCTGCTGGGATGTTCCTTCTGAAGGGGCCTTCCTTTTCTTCGTCTTCTTCAGTGTAACTTCTGGTTGAGGTTGGTGCAGATCTTTGATATTCAACTTGGGATCTGTACCATCTGCCTTGCACGCGTCCAAGTATCTGAGAACCACCACTGGTTTAGATTCTATCTCAGAAAATAAAGGAAAGTCACTCAGTGGGACTCTTCTGCTGGTGATGTCAACAATAGGAGTAACGCTGCGTTCCTTTCTGATATTCTCTATTAACTTCATTTTCTTCAGATTCTTCGCGTTCAGAGGCTTCCCAACCGTTGGTTCAATGGTGCTTAACTCTTGAGCTTCTATCAGGTGCTCTATCAGCCTATTCTCAGTCAGAATATCTGATATTAACCTTCCAAAGGGTATCCAATCCCTCTTTGTTCTTTCTTCTTCCCTGGTTTCCTTCACGCTTGTTCTGAGGTGATTAAACAGAAGATGAGCCAAGTTGATTTTTACCTTCTGATTGATAAAATAGATCAGAAACTGCTGATCTATATTTATGTAATCAGGGGAACTAGTTGGCTTCCTATGATTAAAACACCCCAGAATTATCTTCGCCCAAACTCTGTGGTGATCCTTTAGATCTCTGATCTTGCTGCTGGGCACCCCATGGGTGAAAATCCTTTCTGCTATGACGCCCACGTCAGAGCATCTTTCAGCCATATCAATACAGCGGACGCCACCGCCACTGTAACCAATCAACTTTGCTATGTGATCCTCAGTGATCACAATCTTCTTCCCCATTATGTAGGAGGTGACTTGATGCGTTGAAGCAGTTGCATGAATCCAGAACTCCTTGACTAACATTGGGAATGTTGGTCCAACCAACCTGTCAAAATACCTTTCCCATTTCTGTGCCCTGATTTCTTCTGTCAAGTCAAAACCATTCTCTTTCAGACTGCCAAAATCAATAATCAGTTCAGACAACACTTCAAGATTCTTCACTGGTGTAAGGAGTGTTCTGAATGGAACTTGGTACTGTTCAGAGGATGCTTTCTTCTGAGAACCTGCAGAAGCACTGCTGGAGGTTGCCATGTTCACACTTAGGGCTTTTTTGAGAAACTGAGAAAAAGGGTTTAAATTTGAAAGAGATGAACACAGAGAAAATGCAGAAAATATTTGAGAGATAATGAGAAACTGTAAAAGATTAATGTGAGAAGTTAACGTGCTTAAATAGGCTTCAGAATATTTTGAAAGAGTAAACGTTTTCAAGAAAGATAAATAAAGTCATGATTACTTTTTAAAAACATGATTACTGTCATTTAATGCTTGCTGATTTTGGGGGATTTGAGAAAGATACTTGAAACGGTTACCAGACATGTGTCTCAATGCACCCAATCAGCGTTTTGCCTTCTCAGAAGCGTGCACGCGTTCTGCTTCAGAGATTTGCTGATGATTGGATGACACTTGTTTGATTTAGTGATCAGCACGTCTATCCTTGAGCTGAAATGCTCAGATCTTTAAGACTAGCATCTGATACAATCTGCATGTTCTATCTTTCTGAAAAGAGATTGATCAGAAGTTCACAGTAAAACAAATACATTCTGAAGATAAATATATGGAATTAAAACATTTTCACTCTGGGCAGATTTTCATGCTGAGATGATTCAGAATGAAATTGAACCTATCTTCAGAAAGGGGTTTAGTGAAGATATCAGCCCATTGATGGTCTGTATCTATAAATTTTAAGTTCAAAATTCCTTTCTGAATATAGTCCCTAATGAAATGATGTTTTATTTCTATATGCTTAGCTCTAGAATGTAAAATAGGATTCTTACTTAAGCAAATAGCATAAGTATTGTCACAGAGTATAGGGATGTTACTCTCAAAAATCTGGAAGTCTTCAAGCTGACTTTTCATCCAGAGCATTTGTGTGCTACATCCTGCAGCTGCTATGTACTCAGCTTCTGCTGTTGATAGCGCAATTGTGGATTGCCTTTTGCTGGACCAAGAGATCAGATTTTCTCCCAGAAACTGGCAGCTTTCAGAAGTACTTTTACGCTCTACTCTGTCTCCAGCAAAGTCAGCATCGCAGTAGCCTACTAAACTGTAATCACTAGATTTTCTATAAAACAAACCCAAATTAGTAGTACCTTTCAGATACTTGAAAATTCGCTTAACAGCTGTTAAGTGAGATTCTCTAGGATCTGATTGGAATCTAGCACAAATACATACACTGAATAATATATCAGGTCTTGAAGCTGTCAGATAAAGGAGAGAACCAATCATACCTCTGTAGACTTTCTGTTCTACCTTTTTGCTTACCTCTTCTCTTTCCAGAATGCACGTGGGATGCATTGGAATCTTTGATGACTTACATTTTGAGAGGTCAAATTTCTTCAGAAGATCTCTGATGTATTTGCTCTGATGAATGTAAGTTCCCTCTGGGGTTTGATTGATCTGAATTCCTAGAAAGAATTTCAGTTCCCCCATGAGGCTCATCTCAAATTCTGCCTGCATACACTTAGCAAATTTTCTTCCAAGAGAAGGATTAGTAGAACCAAAAATAATATCATCAACATAAATTTGACAGACTAAGATGTCATTCTTAACTGACTTACAAAATAAGGTAGTGTCCACCTTCCCTCTGGTGAATTCATTTTCTAACAGAAAGTTACTTAGTCTTTCATACCAAGCTCTGGGAGCTTGTTTCAGACCATATAGTGACTTATTTAGTTTGAAAACATGTTCTGGATGTTTTGTATTTTCAAAACCAGGGGGTTGGTGCACATAAACCTCTTCTTCTATATAACCATTTAAGAATGCACTCTTGACATCCATCTGATACAGAGTGATGCCTCTATTAACAGCAAATGAAATTAAAAGCCTGATAGATTCTAACCTGGCGACTGGGGCAAAGGTTTCTGTATAGTCTATCCCCTCTTGCTGACTATAACCTTGTGCAACCAGTCGTGCTTTGTTTCTGATGACTTCACCTTGTTCATTTAGCTTGTTTCTGAACACCCATCTTGTTCCAATGACGTTGAATCCTTTTGGTCTGGGAACAAGATCCCATACGTCATTTCTGGTGAATTGATTCAGCTCTTCTTGCATTGCCAGAATCCAGTCATTATCCAGAAGTGCTTCATCAATAGAGGAAGGTTCAATCAAAGACACAAGTCCCATGAGGGTTTCTTCAGAGTTTCTGAAGCTTGCTCTTGTTCTGATTGGATCTTCCTTTCTTCCTAAGATAGACTCTTCTGGGTGATCCAAGCTGCTTCTGGGTAATCTCTTCTGAGGTTGATCAGCAGCTGTTGTAGGATTGCTAGCAGTGATCCTTTCAGACGTTGAAGGAGTGTCTGTGTTGAGAGCTTCTGATGACTTGTCTTCAGAACCTGTAAATTCAATTTCCATACCTGCAAAAACTTCATTCTGCTTTGACTTTTCAGAGTCAAGCTTATCATCAAAACGAACACTGATTGATTCTTCCACAATCTGTGTTTCTGTATTGTATACTCTGTACCCTCTTGAGCGTTCAGAGTATCCTAACATAATACACTTCTGTGCTTTAGAGTCAAACTTGTTCAAATAATTTTTTGTATTTAACATAAAACAAGTATATCCAAATGGATGAAAATATGAAATGTTGGGCTTTCTGTTCTTCCACAATTCATATGGAGTCTTTTCCAGAATAGGTCTTATCGAGATTCTATTCTGAATGTAGCACGCTGTGTTTATTGCCTCTGCCCAGAAGATCTTAGCAACGTTTGTCTCATTGATCATGGTTCTGGCCATTTCTTGCAATGTTCTGTTCTTTCGTTCTACAACTCCATTTTGTTGGGGAGTTCTAGGACAAGAGAAATCATGCAGAATGCCTCTGTCATTAAATAATGACTCAAAATCTTTGTTTTCAAACTCTCCACCATGATCACTTCTGACTTTAACGATTCTAAGATCCTTTTCATTCTGAACTTGGTTACAGAAGGTAACAAACACAGAGTGTGACTCGTCCTTGTGTCTTAAGAACTTTACCCATGTCCATCTGCTATAGTCATCTATGATTACTAACCCATACTTCTTGCCACTGACTGAAGCAGTTTTAACTGGTCCAAATAAGTCAATGTGCAGAAGTTCTAATGGCTTAGAGGTAGAAACAACATTTTTAGATTTAAAAGAAGGTTTTGCAAACTTGCCTTTCTGACATGCTTCACACAGAGCATCTGAATTGAACTTCAAATTAGGAAGTCCTCTGACCAGATTGAGTTTGTTAATCTGAGATATTCTTCTCATACTAACATGCCCCAATCTTCTGTGCCAGATCCACTGCTCGTTGTTAACAGACAGAAGGCACTTTACATTCTGACTTTTCAGTTCAGAAAGTTTGATTTTGTAAATGTTGTTTTTCCTCTTTCCATTAAACAGGATAGTCCCATCTTTCTGACTAACAGCTTTACATGATTTTTGATTAAAGATTATATCATAACCGTTATCACTTAATTGACTTATGGATAACAGATTATGCATTAATCCATCTACTAGCAGAACATTATTAATAGAGGGAAGATTTCCATTACCTACAGTTCCAGAGCCAATGATCTTTCCCCTCTGATTGCCTCCAAAGCCAACGTGGCCTCCAGGCTTAAGTTCCAGGCTTTGGAACATATGCCTTCTTCCCGTCATGTGTCGCGAGCAGCCAGAGTCCAGGTACCATGACTGGTGTTTCTGATTTGCTGCTAAAGATATCTGCAACATGTATTATTTTATCCTTAGGTACCCAGATTTTCTTGGGTCCTGATTTGTTAGATTTACCAAAACTCTGGTTGAATTTTGGTTTCACAGAGTACTTACTGCTAGTGTATTTAATATCATGTGTGTGACCATACACAAAATGTGAATCAGAGGAGTGTGTTTAATGGTTAAATCCATGACATTCTTTGGTGTAGGAACCTTACCTTGGTATCCTATTCCCTTCCTGCCGTTTATGCTAACTCCATAGATCATTGAAGCCATTTTGCTTCTATCTATGCTTTTAGCAAGGAACTTCTGGAAACTGTGATCATACTCCTTGATGATCTCATCAGCGTTGCTGGGAGTTTCAGAAATTGGTTCCTTCTGAGAGTTTTGTAAAGTATTTTCTAATTTTGAAATTTTAATTCTCAGCTCAGAATTCTCCAATTTAAGACTCTCAGTCTTATTAGAGTCAGATTCAAGATTCCTTTTCAGGTCTCTGAATTTAACTCTAATCTGCTGATACCTTTCCAGAATTTCATTAAGGCTTTCAGCAAGTTCAGCCTTGGTAAAATTAACAGCAAAGTTAGGAAATACCTCTTCAGTATCTGATTCTGAGTCTGATTCAGAAGCTTCACTATCTTCTGAGATGTTAGCCATGAGAGCTATGTTTTCTCTCTCATCATCTGATTCTGAGTCAGCTTCAGACGAGTCAGAGTCATCCCATGTAGCCATGAGACTTTTTTTCTTTTCTCTTCCAAACTTCTTTTTGGGATTTTCCCTCTGAAGCTTTGCGCAGTCACTCTTGTAGTGTCCTTGCTCATTGCACTCATAGCAGACGATGTCCTTGGTGTTTGGCTTTCTGCTTCCTGAGGAGCCTTCAGATCTTCTGTATCCAGAGGAAGAATCTGTCCTTCTGTATCTGGAAGAAGACTCGTTCTGATCAGATCTTCTGGGATTCCTGAACTTTCTTTGTCTCTGCTTCCACAGTTGATTCACTCTTCTGGAGAGGAGGGAGAGTTCGTCTTCTTCTGATGAGGATCCATCAGATGTTTCTTTAACTGCCTGCAAAACTTTAGACTCAGATTTTTTGTTAGATTTTAATGCTAAAGGCTTACCTTGCTTCTGAGGTTCATCAGCTTCTAGCTCTATCTCATGACTTCTGAGGGAGCTGATAAGTTCCTCCAGAGAAATTTTGTTGAGATCTTTTGCTAGCTTCAGAGCTGTAACCATTGGCCTCCACTGCTTGGGTAAGCTTCTGATGATTTTCTTGACGTGATCAACAGTAGAGTAACCTTTGTCCAGAACCTTGAGACCAGCTACCAGAATCTGGAATCTTGAGAACATTGTTTCAATGGATTCACTTTCTTCCATTTTGAACGCCTCATACTTCTGAATGAGTGCCAGAGCTTTAGTTTCTTTGACCTGAACGTTGCCGTCATGCGTCATTCTGAGTGAGTCAAACATGTTCTTTGCTGTGTCTCTGTTGGAGATCTTTTCATATTCAGCATATGAGATGGCGCTGAGAAGGATGGTTCTGGCCTTGTGGTGATTCTTGAAGTCACGCTTTTGTTGGTCAGACATTGTTTTCCTATCAATCTTCTGACCGCTTGCATTCACAGGGTGCGTGTATCCATCTGTCACCATGTCCCACAGATCAGCATCATGTGCCAGAAAGAAGCTTTCAATTTTGTCTTTCCAGTAATCAAAGTTTTCTCCATCAAAGACTGGAGGTTTGCCGCTGAATCTGTCTCTGTCCTCATGGTTGTCATTGCTGGTGTGAGAATAATTTCCTGCCATTGTGTTTTTCTGACGCTGGATCTTGTACTGACACGGTTAAGTGTTTTAGCTCAGAACCAGGTGCTCTGATGCCAATTGAAGAAGTGAAAAACACAAGAAGGGGGGTTGAATTGTAAAACTGAAAATCAATTGCAACGAACACAATATTTTTATCCTGGTTCGTTTAATCTCAAACTACTCCAGTCCACCCGTCAAGGTGATTTCGCCTCTCTCCAACGAGGTCTTAATCCACTATATTCAACTGAATATTACAATCTGCTTTAACAACTGCTAAAGCCTTCTTGATGCAAACCACAACCCGGTTTGTCAAGGAATCACTTTCTTACACAAAATGGAAATCTAGGTGTTTGAGTGTTTTCTATAAAAAACAGTTTATCACAATTGTGATATTACACAACTTAAGCTTATGAAACTAGATTGCTAAAATATAATTGAGTAAGGAATTATGGAGCTTTTTAGCAAACTGAGAATGAGAATATGTAGAATAGCTTTTAGGCGTGGAAATAGTTGTAGAGCATTAGCCAATTCAATCTTCACTGTGTTGTTTATATAGCACTGAATTTGTTGAACGTTGGAGCAATATTCTTGATTCAATGCCAATAACAAACTTTCCTTATTGAGCAGATCTTGTCTGGAATGATGCCGTTGGTAATAATTCGCTTTGAATGCACAATACCGTTGCTACTTAAAGCGTGTTCTGGCTTTGGCTCATTCTGACTCTGCTTAAGTGCTGATGAACTGTTGTTGTCTTTATCAGAGTGTTGAGCACAATTATGTTCATCAAGCTTCATCATACGCGTGAATTGTTCTTTTGATTCTGGTATTTTGATATAGCATCTTCTGATGCTGACGTTGATAACCACTATTCTGATGCTGATTAAGATGTACTTTTGCTGATACCTATCAGAGTTTCTGCAAAACAGAAGGTAATATTTTAGGTAGCAAATAGTTCTTACATGAATCACATAATTAATATATCCTTTCATTTTGTTATCATCAAAACTTAAACTTAGGGTAGTATATTCAAACTTTGTTCTAACAGTGCAAACAAATGAAAATCTTATTCAAGTGTCAAGGTCTTTGGGACCTTGTAAAAGATGGAGTCGAAGCGCTTGGAAAAAACGCTTCGGGAGAAGAAAAGAAGAAATATATAGAATCTGAGAAGCTGAGTTATAAAGCATTATTTATAATTCATCAATGTGTCAGCCCAGACAATTTCAAAAAGGTTAGTGATTCAGAATCTGCAAAAGAAGTTTGGGAAATCCTTGAGAAGTTTTTTGGAGGCGCTGAGAAAGTGAAAGAAGTGAGGTTACAAACTCACAAAAGGACCTATGAACTGCTTCAGATGGAAGACAGTGAAAGCATATCTGATTTCTTCACTAGAGTTACAAAACTAGTAAATCAAATCAAGATATGTGGAGAAGCGTTAACAATAAGAGTTGTTGTGTCGAAGATCTTGAGATCTTTAGCTCCTAAGTTCGACCAGATAGTGGTGACGATAGAAGAGGGGAAAGACTTGTCGAAATTGACAAAGGAAGAGCTTCAAGGGACGCTTGAATCTCATGAACAAAGAATGAACGAAAGAGCTACAGGAAAATCGAAGAGTGATGTGGCCTTGCAGGCACATTCAGCAAAAGAGACCAAAGGCAAAGGAAAGTGTTTCGACAGAGGTAAAGGTGGCTACAACAAATTGAATGGTAGATGAAATCAGATTGAAGGAAACGTGTCGAATCAAAGAAGACCATACCAAGTCAACCAAAGATGTGGTGTTGCAAATAGAGGAAGAGGTGGTGGTCGAAAACCTGATAAGAGTCACATTCAATGTTATAATTGTCAGAAGTATGGTCACTATTCGAGTGATTGTCCAGAAAAATGAAAGAATCAAGAAAGTGATGCAAAGCTTGCAAAACATGAAGAAGAAGAAGAGATGATGCTGATGGTCACAACAAGAGATGAAGATAGATTCAAGGACCAATGGTACTTGGATTTAGGATTTTCATCACATATGTCTGGAAGGAAAGACTGGTTCGTCAATATAAAACCCTCAATGAAAAATATGGTAAAATTTGCAAATGACAATATCCTAGCAGCTGAAGGTATTGGTTATGATCATGAGGAAAGATGGCAAAAGGTCAGTAATCTCCAATGTGTTGTACATACCAGGCATGAAGAGCAATTTGCTCAGTATAGGGCAGTTGGTCGAAAAGAATTATAAAGTGTCAATCGAAGATAAAATGATGAGAGTCGTTGATGCAAATGGGAGATTAATTTTGAAGGCTCCTATGTCTCAGAATCGAACCTTCAAGATTGAACTAAATGTGATGGAGCACAAGTGCCTTTCAACTGCAGCTAGCAAAGATGAATGGATATGGCATTATAGACTAGGCCATCTCAACTTCAGAGACATCAAAGATTTGAAGAGAAGAAATGTGGTTTCAGGATTGCCATAAATTGACATTCCAAACGAGGTATGTGAGGAATTTGTGCAGGCGAAGCAACACAAGAATAGCTTCAGCAAGGATGCAGGAAGCAGATCGAAGGCTAGTTTTGAAGTCATATACTCTGATGTATATGGACCAATCCAAGTGGATTCGATGGGAGGTAACAAATACTTTGTTACATTCATAGATGATTTCAGTCGAAAGTTATGGACTTACCTGATCAAGAAGAAAAGTGAAGTGATCGAAGTATTTACCAAGTTTATGTCTATGGTCGAAAGACAAAGTCGTCGAAAGCTCAAAGTTTTGAGAACTGATGGTGGTGGATAATATGTGTCGAAAGGCTTCGACAAATTATGTGAAAAGGAAGGGATTATGCATGAGGTAGTGTCACCCTATACTCCACAACAAAATGGAATTGCAGAAAGGAAAAATCGAACCATCATAAATATGGTGAGAAGTATGTTGAAAGACAAGAATTTACCTAAAGAGTTTTGGGGTGAAGCTGTTTCGACTGCAACATACATTTTGAACAGATGTCCTACAAAGAAGATAGAAGGAATTAATCTAGAAGAATGTTGGTATGGTGTGAAGCCTAGCTTAAGTCATCTGAAGGTATTTGGATCTATTGCATATATACATGTGTCAGATCAGTTGAGAAGAGAACTTGATGATAAGTCAAGTCAAATGATTCTAGTTGGATATCATTCGATAGGAGGCTACAAGTTGTTCGATCCAGTGAAAAAGCAGATTGTGATCAGCAGGGACGTGATCATAGATGAGTTTAAAGAATGGGATTGGACTGAAAATATCAAGAAAGATTCAGTGGGAATCCTTCTTGAAGATCCAGAAACTCAAGTCAAAAGAGAAGTTCGACAAAAGGAACCAGCAGATATACCAAGTACAAGCAGGCCTCAAAGAACAAGACGCATGCCTGCAAGATTGCAAGATTGTGTGATTAGATCAGATGATGTGATAGATGATGAAGGTGAGCTGGTACATTATGCTTTCTACGCAGATATCGAACCCGTTAATACAACTAAAGCATTAAAGGATTCGAAGTGGATGAAAGCAATGAACGAAGAAGTAAAGTCTATCGAAGACAACAACACTTGGTCACTTGTCGAATTGCCTCAAGGCAAGAAGGCAATTGATGTCAATTGGGTATACAAAGTGAACGAATTCGAAAGGTGAAGTAACTCGACACAAAGCAAGACTTGTGGCGAAAGGATTTCTACAGAAAGAAGGAATAGACTTCGATGAAGTTTTTGCACCTATTGCTAGGATCGAAACAATCAGGTTGGTTGTTGGTCTAGCAGAAATAAACAGTTGGCACATATGTCAGATGGACGTGAAGTGTGCATTCCTAAATGGACCCTTAGATGAAGAAGTCTATGTTAAACAACCAGTTGGGTTTGTGAAACATGACGAAAAAAGAAAGGTGTACAGGCTACATAAAGCCCTGTATGGATTGAAACAAGTTCCAAGGGCTTGGAATAAGAAAATTGATAGTTTCTAAGGGAGAAGGAATTTGTGAAGTGCACAACTGAACATGGAGTATATGTAAGAAGAAGCAAGAGTAAATTGCTTATACTATGTCTCTATGTAGATGATTCGTTGATAACAGGTAGCTGTAAAAGTGAGATCGAAGACTTCAAAGGTGATCTCAGCAAAGAATTCGAAATGTCTGATTTAGGTGAGATTTCATATTTCCTTGGTATCAAATTCTACAAGAGAAGTAGAGGTTTGATGATGCATCAAAGAAGATATGCAGAAGAAATTCTCAAGAGGTTTGACATGGAAGAATGCAACTCAACTTCAACACCTGCAGAACCAAGACTACAACTGTCGAAAGATACAGATGAAGATGATGTTGATCCAACCCAATACAGAAGACTTATTGGATCATTGAGATACATTTGTCATACAAGGCCTGATTTAGCATATAGTGTAGGTATGGTAAGTAGATTTATGCAGAAGCCAAAGGTATCACATCTAGCAGCAGTAAAAAGGATACTGAGATATCTCAAAGGAACTTTCGATTATGGCATTTTGTTACCTGCAGCTGATAAAGGAAAAGAGTGCAAGTTAGTGGGATACACTGATTTGAGTTGGTGTAGTGATGCTAAAGATCGAAAGTCAACAACAGGATATGTGTTTATGCTAGGTGGTGTACCAATTGCTTAGAATTCAAGAAAGGAACCAATAGTGGCATTATCATCATGCGAAGCAGAATACATAGCTGCTTCTCTTTGTGCATGTCAAGCAACTTGGATGGTGAACTTGGTCGAAGAGATAACAGGGAAAGATTATGGAGCAATTACCATGAAGATCGACAACATGTCAGCTATCAATCTGGCGAAGAACCCAATAGCACATGGTCGAAATAAGCACATCGAAATGAGGTTTCATTATCTTCGAGAGCAGGTAGCAGATGGGAAGATAAATTTGGAACACTGCAGAACTGAGAATCAGAATGAAGACATCATGACGAAAGGAGTACAAGTCGAAGTATTTAGAAGGCTAAGAGCCATGATGAACATAGATAGTTTAGACACAATGAATTAGGTGGTGTGTTAAATTGTAATCCAGTGTGTCGAAACTATGTGTTGAAAAGATTTGATTTGTTTTAGATTTAAATAGATTTGATTTAAGTCTAGAATAGATTAGATTTGATTTAGTAACAAAATAGATATTTTGGGCTTTGGGCTTAGGGTGTAAGCTCAGTTATAAATAGAGGGAGTAACCCCTATTTTTATAAGCAAGTCAAGCAAGCTATTCACATTATTTTGCAGTTGCAAAGTGAATAAGAAAGTTTTCACAGTTTGTGAGCAGAGAGAAACTCTGCAGAAATTATTTGTCTTGTCTTCTTTTCTTTGTTTATCTCATAATTAAATTGTCATTATGGTAGAAATTCATCGTAGAATTTGGTGGATTTCCAACAACATTAGAACTGTTGAGTTTTTGCATATGATTTCAAGCGACACTCACATTGGAACATCAATAGCATACTTTGAATGAATCAAAATCCGAACTTTCCAATTTTTTTGAACTTCCCACTGAAAAGGCACACGATATTCAAGTGCATCCACCCTTTTCCAAGATTCATTCAACCGATTTTTCTTCTGAAAAATCACATTGAAAATCTATAAAACGAAGAGAAATTGGAATCTAGATCCAATCCCCTTTTCCTTCCTTCATAAATCCATCTCCATACCCAAATCGATTTCCCTCTTAATCGATTTTTCTATGTTTTATTTTCGTCTTTTCGTTTTACCTTAGAATCCTAAATAAGTCGATTCTGATTTTCACCTCAAAATCAAATCTAAATCGATTATAACACTTATTATCACAATAAATTTTGATTTTCTCCTAAAAACCTAAATTGATATTTACCCTCACAACCTAAATCAATTTCGACTTTCACTAGGAAAATTGATTTCTACTCCATATTATTATTGATTTTTGTTACCCATTTGTTCCATTTTCAAATACAAATTGATAATTCAAATTGATTTTGTCGGCAAAAGGTAAGAAACAAAAATGGTTCTTATTTTTTCTTCAAAGTTGCCGAGAATCCTTCACCTTTCTTTCCGTTATCCATTGTCTAAAGCAATAAGAAACAAAACCCGGTTTATAAATTTGTAACGTTTTTGTTGATGATTTATTATTATCTTAATTTCCTTTTAAATATGATGATGTAGGCAGAAGTCGAGGAAAAAACTGCTGGCGGTTAGTTGTTCACGAAAGCACGTATGGATGGTAAACGTCGATGATTCAGATCGAGTATCTGTTTGGAATTGGGAGCACCGTCAGATGAAATTTATATCAATGGTTTATCGTTCAAGTGTTGAATTCACTATTCCGTTTTTTCAGATGGAAAGGATATAGATTCGTTGAAATTAAACGAATGCAAAGCTTATTTACGGAAACATGGATTGATGCTTGCGGGAAATAGAAGAGTTTGTATTTCCAGGATTAAAGAACGTTGGAGATAACTATTTCTGCTCCTTTAATAGAGGGTGATTGGTAAAGATTTGCAGCCTGTTACATTATCCTTCAATAGATCTTGTGTCCAAATGCATATAAAAAACTTAAAAACTTTATTTGAATATATATATAAACTCTTTAATATGTTATATCTCAGTGCATGAGTTTCGATGAATGGAAAGATTGTGATCAAATGTCTGGAAAGACATTATGTTCATAACACGTATCAATTGAGAATTGAGCGAACTATTATTTTACTATTGGCTGTATATTACCCTTGGTGGAAGATATCTTTGAAATTCACTCATTCAACTGAAAAGAAAATGTTTTGTTGTTTACCTTTTGCCCATTATCAGATTTATCACTATTACTACATGTTTACAATGGTTAATCCTATTGCACAAGTATCAAATTATTATTGTCGGTTATGTTATGTAAAGCATTTGGTTATGAATTCAATCAATATTGTCGATCTTCTCTTAAAATCTGTTCATTGACTTTTGATCTGCAGGCTCTTGAAACTGAAAGCTTATTGAAACCAATCCTTTCGGCTAAAGAATTTCAAGGTGCATATTTTATTGAAGTTTGTGTAGCTATAGAGTATAGACTTTAATTCACAATGAACTTAATACTTAGCTACATGTTAACTGCATCACTTGTACCATGAAAAATATCATATTAACACAGTTCTATAACTACCGAAGAGTCGGATACTGAATTAATAAATCATATTCTGTTAAAAAAAGTTATATGTTGTCATTTGATTTGATTTAATCTTGATTTTTCCACAAAATGCCGTTTGTGTTCATAGAATGTATAGAAGGAATTTAGACTCAATTCTAACCTCTAGTCTGAAACGCGTGAAGAGATTGCGTGTTCATTTCTCTTGTGGTTTACCCTAAAGATTGTTTGGAAAGGTTGATGCTATTAAAAGTGATTTTTACTAGATTATAACTATGTGCATTTGGTGTAAAGCTCTGATTTTCTTAATTATAACTCGTCATGATCATTATAAATATACATGTCTATAAATTAGTGTTGTATGTGGATCGACAGTGGATACTCGCTGAAGGACTAAGCCGATAAAATTTCAGCTTCTATTTCTTGACAGTCGACGTTGTTTCACAGTTTTAGTAAGTTCCTTAGTTGTGAGCTTCTTTGAAAGCTATTTGTCAAGTGAGCAAATTGAGCTGATGTTTTCTAGCTTCAATTTAGAGTATTGCTGTCTTTGATTGCTTGCATTGTGTTTCTAAAATTGCAGTAGTATTGCTGTCTTTGATTGCTTGCATTGTGTTTCTAAAATTGCAGTTTGAAGGGTTTAAAATTTTTTTACTTAAAAATTATAATTGTTTGAGAAGATTTGTAATTTGTACTTGTAATTTTATAAGTTGTATTATGATTTTGAACTTTTTTTTGTCTGTCTTCTTTTGTGGAGTATGCTTCCGTTGGTGTAGAAATTTATTTTTGTTATTTTCCCAACAACTGGTATAAGAGCTAAGGTTCTAATCAATAGAGGAGGGAAGAATCACAAGAAATTGTGAAAAAGAAAGTAATAAAAATTTTGACCAAGGGAGGAAGAAGTTAAAAAGATTCAAGATTAGGTTTATGAAGATGAAGTTAGATAAAGTGAAGATACGTGAGACTTTGGATGAGGGAGAGTTTGTTGGGTTAAAAAGTGTATTCATCCAAGTCTCACATCGGGTATTATATATAAAGTAGAATTTAAGTATTAATATAAATATGATAGTTAGTTTGAGTTTTTTTAACACAACAATAAAATGTAGTCTTTTGGGTGTATTGAGGATATTGGGTAGTTGTGTGTTTCCTGAGAGGGTTTTATATTTTTTCTTTTAAAATAGTTTGTTGAGAGGATTTTCTATTTTTCCTTTTAAAATAGTTTATTGAGAGGGTTTTATGTTTTTCCTTTTAAAATAGTCTGTTGAGAGGGTTGTCTATTTTTCCAATTTTTTCGTTCAAAAATTGCATTTGAGAGAGGGTTTGCAATTTTTCGTTCAAAAGTTACAATTGAGAGAAGGTTTGCAACTTTTCCGTTTGTAATTTTCTCCTTAAAAATTGCAGTTTGAAGGGCTTACAATTTTCTCCTTAAGAATTGCACTTTGATGGATTTATAATTTTCTCCTTAAAAATTACAATTGTTTAGAAGAATTTGTAATTTTGTACTTGTAATTTTACAAGTTGAATTATGATTTTGAATTTTTTTTGTCATTGTCTTGTTTTGTGGAGCATGCTTCCGCGGATATAGAAATTTGTTTTTATTATTTTCTTAACACAGTTGAGTTCTTCTCTGATTTTACAATGCTTTCTTGTGTTATTGTTGTTGTAAAGTTGTCTGTTTGATACATCGCTAAAAAAGTGATGAATTTATAAGAACATATGTATTTAGCTTGCCACATTTCATTCCAACACAATTTCTATTTAGGAATAGTTCTGTTTCCAATTTGAGCATAAATAAAAATGTGTATTAATGTATTAATACCTCCAATTTGGTACTTTTTCAAAAAAGAGACTAATGTATCATGAGTTTTCATGTATTTAGGAGTAAATGAAGTTTATAATTGGTCCAAGTTTTTAAAAAATTTAAAATAAACTTTACAAAATCTTTCCACAAATATTTAATGGTGTTTTGCAGTGCTCTAACTTACTAAGCATGTGTTTGGTTATGAGATAAAGAAAATTGATTTTGAATGAATTGATTATATAAAATTATTTTGGATTAAAAGTGTATTAATATTGCAAAATTGATTTGTAATATTTCACTTATTTATCTTTTAACAAGTGAAATTCTAACAATTCGTCTCTTGAATAGAAATAATTGATCTTAATTGGTTAAATATATGAACAAAATTAATAGTATATGGTATAATAAGAGAATTTAATTGATAGTAAGTAGTTACATAAAAAGATCAACTTAATATTTTAATAAAGTTAATAAATCTATTATTAAAATATTTAATTGATAGTATATAGATCATATTTATCAATTTAATATTTTAATAATAAATCTTTAACTCCATTGGGATTTATAGAAATAAAAGTTATAATATTAAAATTTAATTCTGTCTCACAGATATATTAATTAAAAAATTATACAACTTTCAAAAAATTTATTTGAAAGCTTAATTCAAAAACTATTTAACGAGAGTTTAAATTTGTCTCAAAAATCTACGAATTCATCTAAACATTTAAGAATAATATAAATTTAGAAGATATTTTTTAAATTAAAAAATTATTTTTTAATTATTTTCTAAAAAGACATAATTTATATGATGTTGATTTTATTTGTTTAAGTTTTTTTAAAAATATTTTGCTCACTTGAGCATATAAATCATCAATTAAAATTGTTAAATTAAAAGAAAATATAGGGTTCAGATTTGAATTAAATCTTTAAACATACTCTTAAAGAGAATCTTATTCATCTCGTATATAATCGAGTTGACTCATGAACCTAACGAGTCGAACTATGTACAATTAAAGTTCAGCTCATTTAGTTAACGAACTTAGTTTTTCGCTCATAATCAGCTCATTTAGTTCATGAACCTAGTTTAACGATTTAATTATCGCATCGAGTTTTGAACTATTTTTGAGTCGGTTCGGTTCATTGCCAGCTAGGGTGTTTAAAACCAAATCAGTCCAATAGAAAACCGCCCAGCAGAACCTAACCAAACAAAAACTACAAAAAACCGTATTTGGTTCGGTTAAGTTTGGACTATTTTCTAACAAAATCGCATTGTTCGATTCGATTTGCGGTTTGTAGTTTGTAAACCGAACCAAACCAAAGCAAACCGCGTCATGTTACAAAATCTTACTAACCATTATATATTTCTTTAATTCATTATATAAATCAACAAGTATTATGTGTATATTTTATCATATTCTTTGTACGATATGTATTTTAGTTTATATTTCAACAAAACCAAAATATTATTCATTTATAAATACTATTTTAATAAAATATATTTTATCGTATTTTTTGTATGATATTTGTTTAAAAATGAAATTTCATGTATCTTTCTTTATATTTAGATAAATATGTTAGATAGAATTTTATGTATCAAATCATAAACTTATTTTGACAATTCTAAACATATTTTATAGTAATGTATGGAAGATTAAACAAAGAATAAGATTTTCCTTTATATATTTATTTATGGCTTAATAATTTTTTTAATAAAAAACTGAACCAACTGAACCAACCCAAACCGTATTGATTTGATTTGGTTTGATTAGGTTTTATTTCTAAAAGTCAACCGAACCACACGATTTTTTCTCTTGCCGTTCGGATGATTTTTAGAGCTAAAACCGTCCAAACCGCACCGTGAATACCCTTATTGTCAACCCTATATATGGTATAATACAGTTTTTTTAAATCTTTTAAACTTGTTTTTTTCCTCTATTATTTTGATAGTGTATCAAAGAGATTCAATAAAATTTTATATTGGCTGTCGATTGTTTAATACATCTTTGAATTTGGCAACATTCTTAAAACTACACAAAGAGATATTTTTTCAAGCATACTAAATTTTATTAGTTTAAAATTGTAGTTTTATATAAATTTTTCAATTAATAAAGTCTACTATGGATATTGTGTAACGTGCATGTCAGTTGTAGACCGCTCATTTTAATAAATGGGATAATGTGTCATTACACATTAAAATGAATAGTCTAAAATTGACATGTACATTACACATTAAAATTGTTTATTATCAACGGGAACAAATTATGATCAATTTTAAACTAATAAAATTTTAATGTGCATCTCTTTTTATAAACGAGAATAAGTTACAAATGTTATTTTCAATTAAAAAAGTTTACTATGGATAATGTGTAATGTATATGTCAGTTGTAAACTGTTCATTTTAATGACCAACTCTAAAACTTGTTTTCGCTGCTGTTTATATAATTAAAGTTAAAGAATCGACTGTACCATTTATTATAATTACGAATCAATTTTTAAAAGTTAGTGCATATTATTAGTCTATATTCTTAACTATGTGAATGTCAACCAATTGAAAAATTAATTTATATTTTATAAATGATGGTCTGATAGACATGAAATGTGAATCCAAACGGGACTCATACGATAGTGACAGACATGCTAACTTTGTTGTTTAATACATCCTCTAGACACATTTATAAGTAACAATTTTTTTTTAGATTCATTGAATAATGATGTATCTAGTCATTATTATATATCAGATACATCAATTATTCAATAAATCTAAAAATTTTGTTGTTGTTTATAAATATATCCGAAGAGTGTATACTATTTGGTTCAAAAGAGATTGAATTTTCGTTGAATTATATTAACATACTTTTAATATATATGAAAGAACTTTAGAAGTCATTATTAAACCATGTAATATGAACTCGCACGAGTTTCTCACTAATTCTGTTTAAAAAAAATGTAAAATTTTGTTTCAAGAGATGCAATATTGATTAGTGTTTAATGCTCATACCCTAACAAAATAATCAAAGTTTTGGCACTAACTACTGTATCTTTAATTCTTATAAGTAATAATATTAAAATTTTGTTTTAAAATTAGTTGATTATTAAATTCTTTATATTAACACTTTATGCTTTTTAAGAGAAAAATTATTTCTTTTTTCTATTTGAATGAATATACAATAATTTAAAATGACTGATTTATTTAAGTCTTTAGAATATTTCATTAAGTATATTGATTTGAGTTTGAAATATAATTGATTGATGTTTTTAAATCAGTGTGTTAGAAATTTCTTTGAATTAGTATTTTATTAATTTTTAAGAGAAAAATCATTTTCTATTTGAAAAGATATATTTTTAATATAAAATGATTAGTTTAGTAAAACGGTAATAAAACCCAAATCTAATTAATTAGGTAAGTGGCAAAGATAAATCCCTAATTGTGGATGTAATTGGATTTGTATTAAATTAAATAAATTGTGTATTTTAAAAGGTTGAAAGTGTGAACTAGATAAGAGACTTCGTCGAGAGACGTGTCTTGCTCGCATAACGTAAGTTGAATATGTGGAATGTAGACCGGAAATGTTAGATACTTGAATACATGTGTAATTACTTTTCGATGTGGAATTGTGAGCTGTTTGCATTTTTGGTTAAATAAAAGGTGTGCAGGGAGCACCACCCAAAAATATATTAGTTAAAAAAGAGATACAACAGAAAGAGAGGGACTAAAACCAAAACCCTCTTACATTAACAAAACAGAAAGAGGGACCTAAACGGTTCTAAGCAAAATCGGATTTTACAGAGTCTGGAATGTAATTCCACCATTGTTCTCCTTGAATGGATAATCCCAAGTTGGCCAATTTTTCCGCACGTTGATTGTCCTCTCTGAAGATATAATAGAATGTGAAATTCATGCTGCAAATCATATGAATACAATTAAGCCATCGATTCCGAAGATTCCACAAAACCATTAGAGGATTAGAAAAGGCTTGGCAAACCAATTGTGAATTGTTTGCATGATTGAGTTCCAGTTGGGGATTTGTGATGATTGTGTGCACAGTTGGGATGTGTGGTTATGATGTGATGTTAAACTTGTGAATGTGCTTTTATATGATTTTAAATAAATATATGGTTTGCCTGTTGAGTGTATGTCAAGAGGACTGCACAAAGTGAGGACTCTAGAGGATGGGACCCACCTAATTGTATTGAATTTTATTCACATTCTATGTTAAATATATGTATTGACATGTGGTTATGATTACATATGCTGAGATTATGTAAGTCGTTGCATTAGTATATGTAGAGAAAACGTTTACTCATGCATATCATAGTTGCGTGTATATAGAGATGATTACATCGGGTGAGGTCTCTAGAAAATGAAGTCCACCTAATCATGTGGGATTTTATTCAGTTGGTGTAGTAGATAATGCTACATCTGGTTTCAGTAGAGAAAGCAACACCTTTAGTGGAAAGAGTCCATGTTTGCATTGATAGGATATCAGTGTATTTGGTATTGCATTCGTTTGAATTGATATGCTACCGATTATATGTTGTTATGTATTGCATATCTTGTATAACATGTTCTTGGTTTATATGTTGTATTTAGATGGTAACCATCTACGTTACCCATGATCTGGTGCTTGGCGCCTTAGTTCTTTGTAGATTCCGAGATTCGCTAGTAACGTGGTAATTTTGAGTGATATCAAGAAGGCGACCATTTCAGTGTTGATAAGCGGGAGACTTGAAGTTTTCTGTGGGTCGTTGTTACTCAATCATCTTCATTTAGAGTCTAGAGATCAACTTAGGGGTTGTTATTGAACTCTTGTTTACTTTTCCTTACTGTTTTCTCTGTAACATGTATTATGCTAAACTCTATTTATTTATTTATTGAAAAAATATTGTTTTTTAAACTTTTTAAAAATATCAAATACGTTTCAAAATATAAGCACAACCCTCTTAAGCCTTTCCCTCCAAAACCCTCTAAAAACCAACTCTCAAACAAGAGTTTGTCCAATATGGAGAAAGGAAAGAAAGGTCATGGATTCATCTATAAAAAAATAGATTTTTATTTTTATTTTCAAAAATATATTTTATAAAATCGTTTTTTAAAATATTACAAGTTTTTTTATATTCTTTTTTTTCTTTCTGAATTGAAAGATTAATTTTGATATCTTATAACATAAACGTACATTATTGAAGATGAAAATATAGTCAAAATCTTTATTTTATTTTTAAAAAAAAGTTGTATTCCAAAAATGATTTTTGCGAAATTTTATTTGAAATAGCTTCAAAATTAAGTGATTTTTTGAAATTTTGATATCTAAAAAAATTTCAATAAAATGACGGGGTTGCTTTGACCATGTGTTATCGGGTTCTTTGTCAGATTGATAGCTGACATGTTGTCGATCTTCATGGTAATTGCTCCATGATCTTTCCTTGTAATCTCTTCGACCAAGTTCACCATCCAAGTTGCTTGACATGCACAAAGAGAAACAACTATGTACTCTACTTCACACGATGATAATGCTACCATTGGTTCTTTTCTCGTACTCCAAGCAATTGGTGCACCGCCTAGCATAAATACATATCATGTTGTGGATTTTTGATCCTCAGCATTACCACACCAACTCGAATTAATGTATCCCACTAACTTACGTTATTTCCCTTTATCACCTATAGGAAATAAAATTCCATAATCGAGAGTTCCTTTCAGATACCTTAGTATCCTATTCGTTACTGCTAGGTGTGATATGTTTGGCCTCTACATGAATCTACTCACCATGCCTACAATGTATGCTAAGTCACGCCTTGTGTGACAAAGGTATCTTAGAGACCCAATAAATCTTATGTATTGGGTTGGGTCGACATCATCTTCATTTGCATCTTTTGAAAGTTGCAGTCTTGGTTCTGCGGGTGTCGAAGTCGAGTTGCATTCTTTCATCTCAAATCTCTTGAGAATTTCACTTGCATATTTTCTTTGATGCATCATCAAACCTCTACTGCTCTTGTAGAATTCGATGTCAAGGAAATATGAAATGTCACCCAAATCAGACATTTTAAACTCCTTGACGAGATCACCTTGAAATCTTCGATCTCCTTCTTGCAGCTACATGTTATCAATAAGTCATCAACATAGAGACATAGTATAAACAATTCATTATTGCTTCTTCTTACATATACTCCATGTTTTATTATGCACTTCACAAATTCCTTCTCCCTTAGAAAACTATCAATTTTATTATTCCAAAGTCTAGGATCATGCTTTAATCCATACAGGGCTTTATGCAACTTGTACACCTTCCTCTCTTCGCCATACTTCATAAATCCAACTAGTTGTGTAACATAGGCTTCTTCGTCTAAGGGTCCATTCAGGAATTCACATTTCACGTCCATCTGACATATGTGCCAACTGTTCATTTCTGCTATACCAACAACAAACCTGATTGTTTCGATCCTAGCAACAGGTAAAAAAACCTCATCAAGGTTAATTCCTTCTTTTTGAAGAAATCCTTTCGCCACAAGTCTCGCTTTGTGTCGATTTACTTACCCTTTAGGATTAAACTTCACCTTGTATAACCACTTCACATCAATTTCCTTCTTGCCTTGAGGCAATTCAACAAGTGACCAAGTGTTGTTGTCTTTGATGGACTTCACTTGTTCATTCATTTCTTTCACCCACTTCGAATCCTTCATGCTTCAGTTGCATTGACCAGTTCGACATCTGTATAGAAAGTATAATGTACCAGCTCACCTTCATAATCAACCACATCATCTGATGTATTCACACAATCTTGCAACCTTGTAGGCATGTGTCTTGTTCTCTGAAGTCTGCTTGTACCTGGTTGATCTCTATCTTCCTCCTGCCGAACTTCTCTTTTGACTTGAGTTTCAGGTTCTTCAAGTAAGATTCTCACTGAATCTTTCTTGAAGTTTTCTGTCCAATCTCATTCCTTAAGCTCATCTATGATCATGTCTCTGCTGATCATAATCTGCTTGCTCACTGGGTCGAACAACTCGTAAAATCCTATCGAATGATATCCCACTAGGATCATCTTACTCAACTTGTCATCACATTTTCTTCTCAATTGATCTAGCACATGTCTATGTGCTATAGATCCAAATACCTTCATATGACTCAAGTTAGGTTTAACACTAGACCAATATTCTTCTGGAGTAATTCCTTCCAGCTTCTTCATCGGACATTTATTCAAAATGTATGTTGTTATCAAAATAGCCTCTCCCCATAACTCTTTGAGTAAATGCTTGACATTCAACATAGTTCTCACCATATTCATGATGGTTCGATTCTTCCTTTCTATAGTTCCATTCTGCTGTGGAGTGTAGGGTGGCACTACCTCATGCACAATCTCTTCTTTTGAACATAATGCATCGAAGTATTTCTACACATACTCTCCACCACCATCAGTTCTCAAAACTTTGAGATTTTGACCACTTTGTCTTTCGACCATAGATTTAAACTTGGAAAATACCTCGATCACTTCACTTTTCTTCTTGATCAGGTAAGTCCACAGTTTTCGACTGAAATCTTCTATGAATGTAACAAAGTACCTGTTACCTCCCATCGAATCCACCTGGATTGGGCCACATACATCAGAGTATATGACTTCAAGAATTGCCTTCGATTTGCTTCCCGCATCCTTGCAGAAGCTATTATTATGCTGCTTCGCCTGCACACATTCCTTACATATCTCATTTGGAATGTCGATTTTTGGTAATCCATAAACCATATTTCTTCTTTTCAAATCTATGATGTCTTTGAATCTAAGATGGCAAAGTTGATAATGCCATATTCACTTATCTCTGCTAGCTGGAGTTTCCAGGAACTTGTGCTCCATCACATTAAGTTCAATCTTGAAGGTATTATTCTAAGACATATGTGTTAGAACATAGTTTGATTCTACAACCCTTGATTAGAGTTTTGATGATAACAAAATACAAAGAATAAATAAATTCAAAGATATATATATATATATATATATATATATATATATATATATATATATATATATATATATATATATATATATATATATATATATATATATATATATATATATATATATATAAAACAAATATGCTTCTTAAAATTATGTTTTGTATATACAGAAGTTCTGATGGAATAAGCATCAGAAGATCAGTAATATGTGCTACACGCTGAAGCTACCAGATCATACGCTGAAGCTTGATGACCAAAATCTGCGCATAAACAAATACACTCTGACTCTATCAAAGATCTTTACCAAGTCATCAACACTCTGAAGCTTTATCATACGTTAAAGCAAAGAAGACTCTGAAGCGTTATTAATTATTCAAGACAGAATTAAATGCTAACGGCTCTCTTCAGACAAGATCTTCTTCAAAAGGAAAGTGCGTTATTGTCATTAAACTGGCTTTATGGACAACGTATCTTTGCCTTGCCTATATAAACAAGTCTGCTTGAGAAAATACACATGCATGCACTCACATAATTTGCCAAGCCTTCAAAACCACACTTACTCAAACGCTTTAGCAAATTCAGTTTATTCCAAGCTTAAGTTGTGTAATTATCACAGTTGTGATATATTGTTTTGTTAGAAAACGCTAACACATCCTTGTTCAATTATTTGTGAAAGATTTCCTTGAGATAAACCGGTTTGTGGTTATACTCAAGAAGACTTTAACAGTTGTTAAAGTAGCTGTTGTAATTCTTTGAGAATAGTGGATTAAGACCTCGTTGGAGAGAGGCGAAATCACCTTGACGGGTGGACTGGAGTAGTTTGAGATCAAACAAACCAGGATAAAAATATTGTGTCTTAAAGCTGTTTATTATTTAATCCGAGTTTTTTTTCCAATTCAACCCCCCTTCTTGTGTTTTTCACATCTTCAATTGGCATCAGAGCGCCTGGTTCTGAGCTTATAACACTTAACCGTGTCAGTACAAGATCCAGCATCAGAAAAACACAGTGGCAGGACCAAGTCAAAACATCAGCAATGACAACAATGAAGAAAGGGACAGATTCAGTGGCAAACCTCCAGTCTTTGATGGAGAGAACTTTGACTACTGGAAAGACAGAATTGAGAGTTTCTTTCTGGCCCATGATGCTGATCTGTGGGACATGGTGACTGATGGATACATGCACCCAGTGGATGGACGTGGTCAGAAGATTGACAGGAAAATGATGTCTGATCAGCAAAAGCGTGAGTTTAGAAATCATCACAAGGCCAGAACAATTCTTCTCAGCGCCATCTGTTATTCAGAATATGAGAAGATATCAAACAGAGACACTGCAAAGAATATGTTTGACTCTCTGAGAATGACGCATGAAGGAAACATTCAAGTCAAAGAAACCAAAGCCCTTGCACTCATTCAGAATTATGAGGCATTCAAGATGGAAGAGAGTGAATCAATAGAAACTATGTTTTCAAGATTTCAAATTCTTGTTGCTAGTCTAAAAGTTCTTGACAAAGGGTATTCCACTGCTGACCACGTTAAGAAGATCATCAGAAGCTTGCCAAAACAATGGAGGCCAATGGTCACAGCGCTTAATCTAGCCAAGGATCTCAACATAATCTCTCTGGAGGAACTTATCAGCTCCCTCAGAAGTCACGAGATAGAGCTAGAAGCAGATGAACCTCAAAAGCAAGGTAAGCCTTTAGCTTTAAAATCTAACAGAAAATCTGACTCCAAAGTTTTGCAGTCTGTGGAAGCAACCTCTGATGGGTCCTCATCAGAAGAAGATGAATTGTCTCTCCTCTCTAGAAGGGTGAACCAATTGTGGAAGCAGAGGCAAAAGAAGTTCAGGAATCCCAGAAGATCAGAAAATCAGAATGAATCTTCCTCTAGATACAAAAGGTCAGAATCTTCCTCTGGACACAAGATCTGGAGGTTCTTCAGGAAACAGAAAGCCAAACAACAAAGACATCATCTGCTATGAATGTAACGAGCAAGGGCACTACAAAAGTGATTGCCCAAAGCTTCAGAAGGAGAAGCCCAAAAAGAAGTTTGGCAAGGAAAAGAAGAAAAGTCTCATGGCTACATGGGATGATTCTGACACATCTGAAGCTGACTCAGAATCAGATGATGAAAGAGCAAACATAGCTCTCATGGCAAACATAACAGAAGACAGTGAAGCTTCTAAGTCAGACTCTGAATCGGATACAGAAGAGGTATTCCCTGACTTTACTATAAACTTTACTAAGGCTGAACTAGCTGAAAGCCTTAATGAAATTCTGGAAAGATATCAGCAGATCAGAGTCAAATTCAGAAACCTGAAAAGGAATCTTGCTTCTGACTCTGATAATACTGAGAGTCTCAAATTGGAGAATTTTGAGTTAAAAGATAAAATTTCAAAATTAGAAAACCAATTGCAAAACTCTCAGAAGGAAACAATCCCCGAAACTCCCAACAATGCTGATGAGATCATCAAGGAGTATGATCACAACTTTCAGAAATTCCTAGCTAAAAACATAGACAGAAGCAAAATGACTTCAATGATCTATGGAGTTAGCAGAAATGGCAGAAAAGGGATAGGATATCAAGGTAAGGTACCTACACCAAAAAATGCCATGGATTTAGTTATAAAACGTACTCCACTTGATTCACACTTTATATATGGGCACACACATGACATAAAATATACAAGTAGTGATTACTCTGTCAAACCAAAATTCAACCAGAGTTTTGGTAAAACTAACAAATCAGGACCCAAGAAAATGTGGGTACCTAAGGATAAAATAATACATGTGGCAGATATCTTTAGCATCAAAGCAAAAACACCAATCATGGTACCTGGACTCTGGCTGCTCAAGACACATGACGGGAAGAAGGCATATGTTCCAAAGCCTGGAACTTAAGCCTGGAGGCCACGTAGGCTTTGGAGGCAATCAGAGAGGAAAGATCATTGGCGCTGGAACAATAGGTAATGGAAATCTTCCCTCTATAAGTAATGCTTTATTAGTTGATGGATTAATGCATAACCTGTTATCGATAAGTCAATTAAGTGATAACGGTTATGATATAATCTTCAATCAAAATTCATGCAAAGCTGTTATTCAGAAAGATGGGACTATCCTATTTAATGGAAAGAGGAAAAACAACATTTATAAAATAAAACTTTCTGAACTAAAAAGTCAGAATGTAAAATGTCTATTGTCTGTTAACAAAGAGCAATGGATCTGTCACAGAAGATTGGGACATGTTAGTATGAGAAGAATATCTCAGATTAATAAACTCAATCTGGTCAGAGGACTTCCTAACCTGAAGTTCAATTCAGATGCTCTGTGTGAAGCATGTTAGAAAGGCAAGTTTGCAAAACCAGCTTTCAAATCCAAAAACGTTGTTTCCACCTCCAAGCCATTAGAACTTCAGCACATTGACTTATTTGGACCAGTTAAAACTGCTTCAGTCAGTGGCAAGAAGTATGGGTTAGTAATCGTAGATGACTATAGCAGATGGACATGGGTAAAGTTCTTAAGGCACAAGGATGAGCCACACTCTGTGTTTGTTACCTTCTGCAACCATGTTCAGAATGAAAAGGATCTTAGAATCGTCAAAGTCAGAAGTGATCATGGTGGAGAATTTGAAAACAAAGATTTTGAGTTATTCTTTAATGATAAAGGCATTCTGCATGATTTCTATTGTCCTAGAACTCCCCAGCAAAATGGAGTTGTAGAACGAAAGAACAGAACATTGCAAGAAATGGCCAGAACCATGATCAACGAGACTAACGTTGCTAAGATCTTCTGGGCAGAGGCAATAAACACAACATGCTACATTCAGAATAGAATCTCCATAAGACCTATTCTGGAAAAGACTCCATATGAATTGTGGAAGAACAGAAAGCCCAACATCTCCTATTTTCACCCATTTGGATGTACATGTTTTATCCTGAATATAAAAAATTATTTGAACAAGTTTGACTCTAAAGCACAAAAGTGTATTATGTTAGGATATTCTGAATGCTCAAGAGGGTACATAGTATACAATACAGAAACACAGATTGTGGAGGAATCAATCAGTGTTGGTTTTGATGATAAGCTTGACTCTCAAAAGTCAAAGTAGAATGAATTCCTTGCAGGTATGGAAGTTGAACTCACAGGTACTGAAGACAAATCATCAGAAGCTCTCAACAGAGACACTCCCTCAACATTAGAAAGAGTAACTGCAAGCAATCCAACACCTTTTGTTGATCAATTCCAGAAAAGACCATCCAGAAGCAGCATGGATCACCCAGAAGAAACAATCTTAGGAAGGAAGGAAGATCCAATCAGAATAAGATCTAGCTTCAGAAACTCTGAAGAATCCCTCATGGGACTGGTTTCTCTAATTGAACCAACAACAATTGATGAAGCACTTCTGGACAATGACTAGATTCTAGCAATGCAAGAGGGGCTAAATCAATTCACAAGAAATGACGTATGGGATCTAGTTCCCAAACCAAAAGGATTCAACATCATTGGTACAAAATGGGTGTTCAGAAACAAACTGAACGAACAAGGTGAAGTCATCAGAAACAAAGCAAGACTGGTAGCTCAAGGTTATAGTCAGCAAGAGGGAATAGACTATACATAAACCTTTGCTCCAGTCGCTAGATTAGAATCTATCAGACTCTTAATTTCATTTGCTGTTAATAAAGGCATCTGTGGCACGGTGGGAGAACTGACTAGTGTTTTGCGTTCGTATTCGCACTTGTGCGGTTGAGCAAGAGTCGCCACCGACTTTTTACTTTATCCTAAAGGAAAGGTTAAAAAAGCACAGCAAAAACCTTTTGAGATATTTCGTGGGTTCGGGGGGTAGGTTATGAAAAGGGAAGGTATTAGCACCCTTTTCATCCATGGTTATCCATGGGCTCTTAGTTACTTGGTTTTTTAGATCACTTGCCTTGTTTTTCGATTGCTTTGAAGATGGTGCGTGTGTGGGTGCTTTTTGAAAATGTTTTGGAAAAAGATGCCTTGTCTTAGGCCAACCTTGTAATAATTCTTTACTCGAATGTTTTACAAAGGTGCATATCTTTTCGAAAAGATGTTTCAAAGGTTTGAAAAGTTGATTTTGTGAAAGTGTTGTGGATTGTGATTTTTGAAAAGTAGGCAAGCGTTTTTGCAAGTTTGATCTCAAGTAACTAAGAGTTTTGTCTACCCTATTGTACTCAAAGGTTTTTGTCATGTTTTAACCCCTTTTAACAATTTTGTTCCACCATTGAAATTGGTGGGCAATCTTGTGTTTAGGAAGTTTATTCGGGACGGGCGCGGGTCATCGTATGGACCATGAATGCAATGGTGCCAAGTGTCTTTGGCAATTTGTTTTGAAGGGACTTGATCATTTTTGATAGGCGACTTTCGAAAGCGTCATCGAGGGACTTATGATCATTTGAATTCGTTTTGCCAAAGAAACTCGACGTGCAAGCATGGCCCATTTTGGAAGGCAACATGTGGGATTACCCTAGGGGGTGTAAGTGTGATCGCGTGTTGATTACATGTATTTGTCTTGTGTTAGGTTATCTAGCGTTTGATTTTATGTACATACAAACCCTAGGTCTAAACATGGTATATTTAGAAAACTGTAAATTGTGGAATGTAAATCTACGCTATTACAAAATAGTGTCCGGGAGTGGGGGTATAAATGTACAAGGGGATGAGACTTATAGTACCCAATAATTTACAACCAAATCGAATGTCGCAATCAAATGAATATCAAATATAAATGTAAGATAAACATGCGTATAGGGTAATGTGTTGTGTAAATGTACAAGTGTATATGTATGTGTAAGTGTAAGTGTAAGTATATACAAATGCGAAATGTGAAATTGAGCCGTATTAGGGTTTTGACCTAGATATACGTTTTAATCTGTATTTTTGATTCTTGTATGTTTATGTACAAAAGAAAAATGAAATGTTTTGATTAAATGTTAAGTTTTAATTAAAAAAAAGTATTTTAGTCAAAATGTTTGTGAATTTCAATATTAAAAGATGTATTGAATTATTATGTACAAATGTATATTAACTAAAGAATTTCAATTTTAATTATGTATGAAAATGTATAATATATACAAAAGGAAAAGTTTTAATTAGGAAATGTATCATGTATGAAAAAAAAGAAAAGATAATATATACAAATATGCATTTCAATTAAAAAGTATTTTCAAGTTAATTGGTATAAAAAGTATTTTGTTATTTAGGTTAGTATTTTACAAAATAAAAAAAGAAGTGAACATTTTTTTATAAGATAAAAGAGGGTTAGTGTTTTATAAAAATGAAGTAAGTATTGTTTATATAAAAAGATTAGTAATGGTTAGTGTTTTAGAAAAAAAGAAGTAAACATAAAACAAAAGAAAAGAAAGGGTTAATGTTTAATGAGATGGTGTTCTTATTGGGCTTAGAAGAATCAGGAACGGGTTAAGCCCAAGCTTGGATTCTGAACGAAATTAGGGTTTCATGTTGTTTGTTCAATTGAGACAAAGGGCTCTAGGGTTAACAGCGGCGCCGTGCGTTGAGTTCATCTTCTCCGATTAGCCATTCCCTGAGCGTTTTCTCCGGCCACCAACGCTAATCAACGCCTTTCTTCCCTCCAAGGCATGAGCCTAGCGTCCTTGATTCCTGGTTCGTTTTAATGTCTTATGTTCTCATCTTTTGTCTTTTTACAAGTTGCATGTTTGATTTGAGTTTTAAGTATTTTCTTTTCATTATGAGGTGAAGGAGAAGAGATAGAAGGCGAGGATTATACTACCTGATATTTGGAGGTGGAGGAAAGGTGGAGAAGTAGCGCTCAGGAGGCCGGAGCGGCGAAGGGAGATGCTTGCTACGCTTTTGACGCCTTCCTGGTAACTTCGTTCTTTGCTTATGTTAGGCTCTTTGATGATGTTGCTAGATTTGCCTAAAAAAAACCTTCTTAAAATTCACTCTTTTTATCTTCTTCTTCCGCTATGCGTTGCCTTGGGTTGTTGTATGTTGCCTGAGATGTTTTTGTTTTCCTCTGAGCCCTTGATGCCTATGCTTCTGAACTGGTCTTGAATGTTCTTGAGTTGCTTCTTTCTCTCTCGTGTTGCCCTGTGATGACTTGCTTGAGTATTGTTCCACTTTCGTTTCTTTTTTCTGATTTGCCTATGAAGAAGCTTGCTTCTGAGGCTCTCTGAGTTGCTGTGTGCCTGTTGCTCTGAATGGTTGAATGCTAGCTTTTGAATAATTTTGAACAGTTATTGCCTTGAATGGTTGTTGAGTTGGATGTCATGCTTTTATTGCCTATGATGAAGAAATTCTGAGGCTAGGTGTTGGTTTTGATCAGTTTGCAGGTATAGTGAGGTTATTGGTAAGGCAATCTTTTTGACTGATGCTTATGCTGGTTTAGTTTGACAGCAAAGGGGTTTGTTCATATGTTTTGTTTATGTGTTTGTGAGGTCATGACAGGCTTGTTATGTGAGGCTTGTTTGGACTTTGAAGATTATTGTTGTTTTAGGTTCTTACTTTGACAGGTTTAGTATGTTTTTTGTTATGGGTTTGAGGATTGGTTTGGATGAAATTTGATGAAGTTTTATGGCTTTGGTTATGACAGTAGTGGTTTTTTAGTTTGGTTCTGAGATGTGTTAGTTTTCTTTTTTTTTTACCTCCTGAACTGTGTTGAACTCAGTTTGTATATGCAGAGTTGTCTTTTTTTCTGACAGTAGGCTCGTTCTTGGCTTGAGTTTGTATCTCTTCTATGTTGAACTGCTTGCTGAACTGAGCTCTGCTCTTTTGATTTTGTGTATCTTCTAGTACAGTTCTGAACTGTCTTAATTGAGCTTTTGATTTGTATAATCTTTTTCTTCTGTCTTCTCTACTGTCTGCTGTCTGCTGTGAACTGCCCTTGAACTACGCCTAACCCTGCCTGCTTTATCTCTCTTTTCTCTCTCTCAAAGTACAGTTTGAATTTTAATATGATTATATTCTGTACTTGCTCTGAAGGGGTTCTATGGGAAATGATGAGTTAAGATTGTTTTGCTTGCATAATACATCTTGCATCTCCTTTTGACAGTTTGTGTGCTTTTTTCTCTTCCTTGATATCTTGGCCAAAATCTTTTATGACAGCCTTGAGTACTTTCTTGATTTCCTTTGGCATTGGACTTTCAGTTTAGTTTTGAATGGGAAGTTTGGATTGAACTTTTTCAGTTTGGATTGAAAATTGAGATTCTTATGTAGCCTGAAATTTATGACTTATGCATTTTTGACATTTGCATTTCATGAAATAAAATAATCTTCCCTCTCTGTGAACCGGGAGAAATCCCGTGATTTGCAGAGAGGGCAACTGATCCCAGTCAGTGGCCCCTAATGATGAGCAATTTAACTGTCTTTTAATTAAATGCTTTCTGACTTTTCTTGTTTCTTTTTGCAGATGAAAGATGGAATGCCGGAGCGGAGTGAAGAACGAAGAATATTTAGAAAATAGGACAGTTTTTTCATTCTATGTAATATTTAAATTAAATGTAAATTATTGTTTGTAACAACAATTTGTACAAATAGTTCGAATATCAATAAAAATCAAATTATCCAATTGGTTCTAACTTTCTTTATTGCTTATTTATTTATTTAAAATTCTTAGAATTAAGACAATTGAAAAATAAATTCAATCATTTAATTTCAGAATAATAAATAACTAAAATAAAACAACATTGATCCAATAAATCTGTCTTATCCAACATCCAAAGCAAAGCAGCAATTGACCCAGATAGACTGATCAAACACACGAACACTGTGAATCTAATACTGCATCTTGTATCTGACTGGCCCAATCAAACGTACTGAATTCAAACCACTGTCTCTTTTACTGATTAAACCAAGATAACGCGAATTTTAATCCGAATCTCGAAATAAACCGCAAAGTGCTGTGGAATTCAAATTCTTCTGAGAATATGCCCATAAAACCCTAATTCCCGATTAAATGCCAAATCACGCTCGCTTGATCAAAATTGAACCAAAAATCAACCAAACCCTAAGCCCACTGTATGAAACAATTCAGAGCTCTGAAAATCAGTAAAAACCCTAGTTTTGCTTGACTGTCAAGAAAAGTCCGTTTGTCCGATTCTTGAGCCAATTTGAAAAGTCAGGAAATGTTTGAAGCTGAGATTTCTTGTGGGAAAGCGCGAGGGCAAATTTTGGGGTACAACAGTTGCCCCTGTTCAATCTTCTTTGACCTGAAGAGTTAGATTGGCAAGTTTGCCTTTCGCGACTTGAAGGTAAAAGGAGATTGAACACTAATGTGCCCAGAAAATTTGCGCTCGTCGATGTGACGGTGGAGGTGAATGGGCTTAAAGATGCCATTTGGTGATGGGCTTAAAGATGCCATCTGGTGCGAGAGAACTTTGTCGGGGGATGGGCTTAGAGATGCCATCTGAGAATGGGCTTACAGATGCCATTTGGTGACTGCTGGTAGGAGGATGGGCTTAGAGATGCCATATGGTGATGTTGAACTGTACGTCAATGGTAAGTGGACAAATATCAGAAGGGCATCCATGTTTTGGAATATCTCTGAATTGGGGTCTGAACAAGCAACAGATTGACGTCCGTGTCTGGAGAATCTGTAAACTATTTGAGATTGAATAAGCCATAGAGCAGCATCCGTTGTTGGGACACGTCCGTAAACTATTTTCAAAAATTTGAGAAGAGTCTGAATCAGTCGGTAGATTGACATCCGTTGTAGGGAAGAATCCGTAAACTTGTTTCAGAAGTCGAGAAGTTGAAGAGGAACCGGTGTAGGGTTTCAGCTAATGCGTCTGAATGAATCTGGAATAAGTATCAGAATGTTGCCGTGTCCGGGTCACATCTGAACTATTTTTGGATGAATCTCAAGAGATGATTTGTGTCTGTCGACTGATCTTACCTGAAAAGGTGAAGGGTTAGTTGTATGCAATGTTATGATGCATGACGCAATGCATGTGACATTAATGTTTATGATATGAATGTAATGGATGCGCATGTAGGCTGATGAGCTAATCTTGCCGAGGATACACGAATCCGAGATGGCTGAAGATAAAAGCATCTTGACTGCTGCCGGGGAAAATAAATCCTGGGCTGTTGCTGGGGAAGAGAATCCATGATGACCTCTACTGGGGAGTTCCAACTAGTAAACTCATGCCGGGGAGGTCAGACTTGAGAATCGTCAGCTTGATGGGAGGTAACTCTGGAGACCTCGCTGGGGAACTCAAGATTTGTCCTTCCAAAATTCTGTGGGGAGAAGGTTTAAAAGTCTGACTCCGCTGGGGATTGTCCACTTGAAGCTCTTGATCTGCTGGGGATACTGAAGCTTAAACTCTGAGGGGAATTGAATTCCTGAGGATTCCCTGGCTGGGGATTTGCAAAGATAAGTTACTGCTGGGGAATTTTGATGAACTCCGCTGGGGATAGGGAGAATTCTGGGGAATGCGATCTTCCGTGGTTGTTAGCCTGAGAAGAATCTGAACAAGTGATAGGTTAACATCCGTTTACTTGGAGAACCCGTGAACTGTTTTCAGAAATCTTGAAGTTGAATCAGCAATAGAGCAACATCCGTTGTTGGGAAGCGTCCGTAAACTAATTTCAAAGGTGCATCTGAACAAGCTGATAGATTAACATCCGTTACTTGGGAAGAATCCATGAACTGTTTTCAGAGGTCTTGAGAAGAATCTGAACAAGTGATAGGTTAACATCCGTTTACTTGGAGAACCCGTGAACTGTTTTCAGAAATCTTGAAGTTGAATCAGTAAAGAGCAGCATCCGTTTACTTGGAGGCTTCTGAATTCAAAGGTGCATCTGAACAAGCTGATAGATTAACATCCGTTACTTGGGAAGAATCCATGAACTGTTTTCAGAAGTCTTGAGAAGAATCTGAACAAGTGATAGGTTAACATCCGTTTACTTGGAGAACCCGTGAACTGTTTTCAGAAATCTTGAAGAGGAACCGGTGTAGGGCTTCCTGATGATGAGCTCGTGTAAAACTGCATCGGGTTTTGAACACTTTTGACATTCGAATGCCCCAAGTGGTGATAAAGGAATCTTGAATCAGATTACCCTGCATATTGAGAGATTTCTTGAAATCTTGACTGGACTGCCCCAGGTTAATTGTACTTTGAAAGATCTGTTGGACCTTGACTGGATTGCCCCGGGTTAATTGAATTGTGCTGTGTCATGCCCCTTGTTGATAGGAGATTTGATGGAAGTGTTATCCTCTTGAAGTGATTTTGACTTACTGAGAGAGTTTTCGTTCCTCCGAACATTCGCTGTATGAATTTCTTCGCTGTCAAACAAAAGGGTCAAATGCAGACAGTGATATTTGAATAATGCAAAGTTTATGTTTGTCTCGAAGTTTTGAAAAATACGTTTTTTAGCAGAAAACTTTTCACAAGACAAGTTAACACAAGATTTAGAGCAAAGCCCTACAGGAGTCAGGATACCTTTTGTAACAGTATGCTTTCGAACTAACCCATGCTTCAATTAGGACTTTTGAAGGGTTGTAACGTGGCCTGGTTCACGGTTTAAGAAACAAAGGATAAAGGCTCAAAGTATATTTGTACCCACCCGCTCTTCGTGATGTTCTTCAACCTAAGCTCAGTTAATTGTGTGTCGCACTCTGTTTTGAGTTTGGAACGACTTTTGGGCGATGGTTCACCAGTTGAAATTTGGGAGACAGTCATCATCTCCTTTTTATTTTTCAACACTTTTCATGTTGTTGAGGGTTTTGTAATGGCCTCACTATTTTGATTTTGATTTGTTATCCCTAACTTTTGCCTGACTGTTACCGTTTTCGGGATTACTGTCAGCGGGATGCCCCAGCTTTCTTAAGCCTCCTTCATAGGTTTTGGCTTGGTGGGCTTTTCTCTTTTGAGAGATTGACTGTCCATGTGATAGGGAACCACCCTTGTCTTTTGATTCCGAAGGAATGCTTTCTTTTTCGACGTCGTTCGTTGTATTACGAACTGAGAGTTTGCGACCTCAATGCGCGTTCTCTTTTGAATTAACTGAGATACTACCCTGCCCCAGGTTTATATCAAAGGTTTTGATTGTATCAGAACAGGAAACTCCTACTTCTTTGGCTCGAAGGGGTTGACTAGGGATTAACTTCCTTATAACTCCAGTGTTTTGGGAATTGAAAGAAATGCCTGTACATCATCAGCCAGGTCCGTTCAAAAACATACTGTATAAGATCACGGTATTGTTTCGTCATCCTCCCTCTAAAGGCTTGCAGCTTTTTATCAAGAGTCAAATATCATAAAGAAAAGCATAAGAATAGTGAAACGAATGGATGAATTCAAGACAAACATATGTAATGCATTAATGAAAACAGAGTTTTAACATCAACAGATAATTGTTTGACAGCAAAAGAAATTACAACTTTGAAAATTCAAAAAGAAGCAAAAGTCTTTCAGTCTCGAGCTTCGTCACTTCAAGCGGAGAACCCTTTAACGGAATATCTTCATCTCGCCGTCTGGCATGAATTCCAGCACCCCAATGTCAATCAGATCTTGAATCTTGTTCTTCAAGGCCCAACAGTCGTCAGTGTCATGCCCAGGACCATAGGAGTGGTAGGCACACCTTCTATTGGGATGATAGGTAGGAGCGGAAGTGTTGGGATTCCGGGGAGGATCCTTTAGAGTAAGTAGGTTGACCTCCAACAGGCGTTTCAGTATGAAGGACGATGGTATCTCAGTCTCAGAGAAACGTCTCCCAGGTACATTTTGCTTGCGCCGATTTCCTTGTTGATGCTGGCGAGGTTGTTGATGGGTTTGTGACCCTGAAGCATGCAAAGGAGCCTTCCCTTTGTCCTCTTGAGTGGAAGGAGGTTGAGCGGTGACTTGCTTTTCAACCTTAGATGTTTGCCCCAGTTGGTTGTTCCGAAGCAGTTAATTGACGAGAACCCCGAGCTTTTCTTGTTTTTGAGCCAAGTCTTGGATGAGAGCCCTCTGACTCGCCAGCTCTCTTTTCAATATGGCTACTTCAATGCGTAGCTCCCACTGGTCACCTCTGTCGTTCCTAGGACTTCCCACGATCATGCCCCTGGCGAGGAGCGTTTTGACCTCTTCTTGCCCCTTGGATAGGTTCAAGAACATCTCTTGAAGTTGAGCGCTTTGGGCTTGGAGGCCCTGGAGAGTCTGTTCTATAGCCATCTCTTACTGAAATAAACAGTAGGAGAGTAAGGAAACCTGGAAAAGAAAAGATTGTTAAAATGAAATGCATGACATGTGGATGTATGCTTTCAAGGATCTCTTGGGGTAAACACAAGAGAATGTTAGAGGTTGAACTTTGCTCTTGGATTGGAGATCTCTGCATCGGTGGACGTCCTTCCACGAGAATCAAGCTCACCATGTCAAGTGGGTCATAGCCACTGATTCAAGTTGTTGTACTCGATCTTCGTTTGGAGAGCTTTGTGTTGGCGGATGTCTTTCCACGAGAATCAAGCTCACCATGTCGAGTGGGTCATAGCCACCGATTCAAGTTGTTGCACTTGATCTTTGACTGGATTGGCTAAAGGAGAGACCTCTTGCCCCTGGATAGGCGTCTGGTTCAACGTAATCCTGCATTAACAGAACCCTCGGGATCCTTGAAACGGTTATTGAAAATGCTAAAATGCTATGGTATGATGGCATGATGTTATGTACATGTATGCACAAACAAGTAAGTGTATATACAGGCAAACAATATTCACACAAAGCACACAAGGCCTTAGGTTTAGGCTTGCATGAGGTTCGGGTACTACCCTCTTTCAGTTTGTTGGTTAAAACCTGTCCTACCAAAAGTAACCGGGTTCTAGAGGTCCCAATATCACTGGATTGCTTTCATTGTTCATCGTTTCGATTTAGCCACTGAACTGGCGACCGAAATATCCCAGGAAAGCAACCCTCAATTGAGTGTAGTATCGAGTATCAACCGACTTCGGAGTACACCAAAGTAATCATCTCACTACCCTAAAGAGGCTAAGATGGTCAATTAAGGTTCTAAGGTCAGTTGATGCTTCACGACACCACGCGGCGGCCCCGTACTCTCCTTGACTGAACTCAAGGGTTACCGGTACACACCAAAGTGCCACATCAACGTAGCAGACTGCTTCAACCATGTCGGTATACCCCGCACAGTTCCCTCACAGCCTTGTTGCTACCTAAAAAGGGTTTCCCCAGATCCGGGTTAGGATCGATAAAACTCCGATACAAAGCCCATAAATGTAAAGCAAACAAAGCAATCAATTGAAAGTAAAGGTGATCTAAACCCTAAGGTAACCCCACTTAAAAGTTTTTCCCCAGCAGAGTCGCCAGTTCTGTGGCACGGTGGGAGAACTGACTAGTGTTTTGCGTTCGTATTCGCACTTGTGCGGTTGAGCAAGAGTCGCCACCGACTTTTTACTTTATCCTAAAGGAAAGGTTAAAAAAGCACAGCAAAAACCTTTTGAGATATTTCGTGGGTTCGGGGGGTAGGTTATGAAAAGGGAAGGTATTAGCACCCTTTTCATCCATGGTTATCCATGGGCTCTTAGTTACTTGGTTTTTTAGATCACTTGCCTTGTTTTTCGATTGCTTTGAAGATGGTGCGTGTGTGGGTGCTTTTTGAAAATGTTTTGGAAAAAGATGCCTTGTCTTAGGCCAACCTTGTAATAATTCTTTACTCGAATGTTTTACAAAGGTGCATATCTTTTCGAAAAGATGTTTCAAAGGTTTGAAAAGTTGATTTTGTGAAAGTGTTGTGGATTGTGATTTTTGAAAAGTAGGCAAGCGTTTTTGCAAGTTTGATCTCAAGTAACTAAGAGTTTTGTCTACCCTATTGTACTCAAAGGTTTTTGTCATGTTTTAACCCCTTTTAACAATTTTGTTCCACCATTGAAATTGGTGGGCAATCTTGTGTTTAGGAAGTTTATTCGGGACGGGCGCGGGTCATCGTATGGACCATGAATGCAATGGTGCCAAGTGTCTTTGGCAATTTGTTTTGAAGGGACTTGATCATTTTTGATAGGCGACTTTCGAAAGCGTCATCGAGGGACTTATGATCATTTGAATTCGTTTTGCCAAAGAAACTCGACGTGCAAGCATGGCCCATTTTGGAAGGCAACATGTGGGATTACCCTAGGGGGTGTAAGTGTGATCGCGTGTTGATTACATGTATTTGTCTTGTGTTAGGTTATCTAGCGTTTGATTTTATGTACATACAAACCCTAGGTCTAAACATGGTATATTTAGAAAACTGTAAATTGTGGAATGTAAATCTACGCTATTACAAAATAGTGTCCGGGAGTGGGGGTATAAATGTACAAGGGGATGAGACTTATAGTACCCAATAATTTACAACCAAATCGAATGTCGCAATCAAATGAATATCAAATATAAATGTAAGATAAACATGCGTATAGGGTAATGTGTTGTGTAAATGTACAAGTGTATATGTATGTGTAAGTGTAAGTGTAAGTATATACAAATGCGAAATGTGAAATTGAGCCGTATTAGGGTTTTGACCTAGATATACGTTTTAATCTGTATTTTTGATTCTTGTATGTTTATGTACAAAAGAAAAATGAAATGTTTTGATTAAATGTTAAGTTTTAATTAAAAAAAAGTATTTTAGTCAAAATGTTTGTGAATTTCAATATTAAAAGATGTATTGAATTATTATGTACAAATGTATATTAACTAAAGAATTTCAATTTTAATTATGTATGAAAATGTATAATATATACAAAAGGAAAAGTTTTAATTAGGAAATGTATCATGTATGAAAAAAAAGAAAAGATAATATATACAAATATGCATTTCAATTAAAAAGTATTTTCAAGTTAATTGGTATAAAAAGTATTTTGTTATTTAGGTTAGTATTTTACAAAATAAAAAAAGAAGTGAACATTTTTTTATAAGATAAAAGAGGGTTAGTGTTTTATAAAAATGAAGTAAGTATTGTTTATATAAAAAGATTAGTAATGGTTAGTGTTTTAGAAAAAAAGAAGTAAACATAAAACAAAAGAAAAGAAAGGGTTAATGTTTAATGAGATGGTGTTCTTATTGGGCTTAGAAGAATCAGGAACGGGTTAAGCCCAAGCTTGGATTCTGAACGAAATTAGGGTTTCATGTTGTTTGTTCAATTGAGACAAAGGGCTCTAGGGTTAACAGCGGCGCCGTGCGTTGAGTTCATCTTCTCCGATTAGCCATTCCCTGAGCGTTTTCTCCGGCCACCAACGCTAATCAACGCCTTTCTTCCCTCCAAGGCATGAGCCTAGCGTCCTTGATTCCTGGTTCGTTTTAATGTCTTATGTTCTCATCTTTTGTCTTTTTACAAGTTGCATGTTTGATTTGAGTTTTAAGTATTTTCTTTTCATTATGAGGTGAAGGAGAAGAGATAGAAGGCGAGGATTATACTACCTGATATTTGGAGGTGGAGGAAAGGTGGAGAAGTAGCGCTCAAGAGGCCGGAGCGGCGAAGGGAGATGCTTGCTACGCTTTTGACGCCTTCCTGGTAACTTCGTTCTTTGCTTATGTTAGGCTCTTTGATGATGTTGCTAGATTTGCCTAAAAAAAACCTTCTTAAAATTCACTCTTTTTATCTTCTTCTTCCGCTATGCGTTGCCTTGGGTTGTTGTATGTTGCCTGAGATGTTTTTGTTTTCCTCTGAGCCCTTGATGCCTATGCTTCTGAACTGGTCTTGAATGTTCTTGAGTTGCTTCTTTCTCTCTCGTGTTGCCCTGTGATGACTTGCTTGAGTATTGTTCCACTTTCGTTTCTTTTTTCTGATTTGCCTATGAAGAAGCTTGCTTCTGAGGCTCTCTGAGTTGCTGTGTGCCTGTTGCTCTGAATGGTTGAATGCTAGCTTTTGAATAATTTTGAACAGTTATTGCCTTGAATGGTTGTTGAGTTGGATGTCATGCTTTTATTGCCTATGATGAAGAAATTCTGAGGCTAGGTGTTAGTTTTGATCAGTTTGCAGGTATAGTGAGGTTATTGGTAAGGCAATCTTTTTGACTGATGCTTATGCTGGTTTAGTTTGACAGCAAAGGGGTTTGTTCATATGTTTTGTTTATGTGTTTGTGAGGTCATGACAGGCTTGTTATGTGAGGCTTGTTTGGACTTTGAAGATTATTGTTGTTTTAGGTTCTTACTTTGACAGGTTTAGTATGTTTTTTGTTATGGGTTTGAGGATTGGTTTGGATGAAATTTGATGAAGTTTTATGGCTTTGGTTATGACAGTAGTGGTTTTTTAGTTTGGTTCTGAGATGTGTTAGTTTTCTTTTTTTTTTTTACCTCCTGAACTGTGTTGAACTCAGTTTGTATATGCAGAGTTGTCTTTTTTTCTGACAGTAGGCTCGTTCTTGGCTTGAGTTTGTATCTCTTCTATGCTGAACTGCTTGCTGAACTGAGCTCTGCTCTTTTGATTTTGTGTATCTTCTAGTACAGTTCTGAACTGTCTTAATTGAGCTTTTGATTTGTATAATCTTTTTCTTCTGTCTTCTCTACTGTCTGCTGTCTGCTGTGAACTGCCCTTGAACTACGCCTAACCCTGCCTGCTTTATCTCTCTTTTCTCTCTCTCAAAGTACAGTTTGAATTTTAATATGATTATATTCTGTACTTGCTCTGAAGGGGTTCTATGGGAAATGATGAGTTAAGATTGTTTTGCTTGCATAATACATCTTGCATCTCCTTTTGACAGTTTGTGTGCTTTTTTCTCTTCCTTGATATCTTGGCCAAAATCTTTTATGACAGCCTTGAGTACTTTCTTGATTTCCTTTGGCATTGGACTTTCAGTTTAGTTTTGAATGGGAAGTTTGGATTGAACTTTTTCAGTTTGGATTGAAAATTGAGATTCTTATGTAGCCTGAAATTTATGACTTATGCATTTTTGACATTTGCATTTCATGAAATAAAATAATCTTCCCTCTCTGTGAACCGGGAGAAATCCCGTGATTTGCAGAGAGGGCAACTGATCCCAGTCAGTGGCCCCTAATGATGAGCAATTTAACTGTCTTTTAATTAAATGCTTTCTGACTTTTCTTGTTTCTTTTTGCAGATGAAAGATGGAATGCCGGAGCGGAGTGAAGAACGAAGAATATTTAGAAAATAGGACAGTTTTTTCATTCTATGTAATATTTAAATTAAATGTAAATTATTGTTTGTAACAACAATTTGTACAAATAGTTCGAATATCAATAAAAATCAAATTATCCAATTGGTTCTAACTTTCTTTATTGCTTATTTATTTATTTAAAATTCTTAGAATTAAGACAATTGAAAAATAAATTCAATCATTTAATTTCAGAATAATAAATAACTAAAATAAAACAACATTGATCCAATAAATCTGTCTTATCCAACATCCAAAGCAAAGCAGCAATTGACCCAGATAGACTGATCAAACACACGAACACTGTGAATCTAATACTGCATCTTGTATCTGACTGGCCCAATCAAACGTACTGAATTCAAACCACTGTCTCTTTTACTGATTAAACCAAGATAACGCGAATTTTAATCCGAATCTCGAAATAAACCGCAAAGTGCTGTGGAATTCAAATTCTTCTGAGAATATGCCCATAAAACCCTAATTCCCGATTAAATGCCAAATCACGCTCGCTTGATCAAAATTGAACCAAAAATCAACCAAACCCTAAGCCCACTGTATGAAACAATTCAGAGCTCTGAAAATCAGTAAAAACCCTAGTTTTGCTTGACTGTCAAGAAAAGTCCGTTTGTCCGATTCTTGAGCCAATTTGAAAAGTCAGGAAATGTTTGAAGCTGAGATTTCTTGTGGGAAAGCGCGAGGGCAAATTTTGGGGTACAACAGCATCACTCTGTATCAGATGGATGTTAAGAGTGCATTCTTAAATGGCTATATAGAAGAAGAGGTATATGTGCACCAACCCCTTGGTTTTGAAAGTTCCAAAAATCCAGAATATGTTTTCAAACTAAAGAAGTCACTATATGGTCTGAAACAAGCTCCCAGAGCTTGGTATGAAAGACTAAGTAACTTCCTGCTAGAAAAGGAATTCACCAGAGGGAAAGTGGACACAACCTTGTTCTGTAAGACAGTTAAGAATGACATTTTAGTATGTCAGATTTATGTTGATGACATCATATTTGGATCCACTAAACCCTCTCTGGGAAGAAAGTTTGCTAAATGTATGCAGGCAGAATTTGAGATGAGCCTAATGGGGGAACTAAAATTCTCTCTGGGCATTCAGATTAATCAAACCCCAGAAGGAACTTACATTCATCAGAGCAAATATGTCAGAGAACTTCTGAAGAAATTTGATCTCTCAGAATGTAAGCCATCAAAGATTCCAATGCATCCCACATGCATTCTGGAAACAGAAGAGGTAAGTAAAAAGGTAGAACAGAATATCTACAGAGGTATGATTGGTTCTCTTCTCTATCTGACGGATTCAAGGCCTGACATTCTATTCAGTGTTTACATTTGTGCTAGATTCCAATCAGATCCTAGAGAATCTCACTTAACAGCAGTTAAGCGAATTTTCAAGTATCTGAAAGGTACTACTAATCTGGGTTTGTTTTATAGAAAATCAAGTGATTACAGCTTGATAGGATACTGTGATGCTGATTTCGCTGGAGACAGAGTAGAACGTAAAAGCACTTCTAGAAGCTGCCAGTTTCTGGGAGAAAATCTGATCTCATGGTCCAGCAAAAGACAATCCACAATAGCTCTATCAACAGCAGAAGCTGAATACATAGCAGCAGCTGGATGCAGCACACAAATGCTCTGGATGAAAAGTCAACTTGAGGACTTCAAAATATTTGAGAGTAACATCCATATCCTCTGTGACAATACTTCTGCTATTTGTCTCAGTAAAAATCCTATTTTGCATTCTAGGGCTAAACATATAGAAATAAAACATCATTTTATTAGGGACTATATTCAGAAAGGGATTCTAAATTTAAAATTTATTAACACAGACCATCAATGGGATGATATCTTTACAAAACCTCTTTCTAAAGATAGGTTCAACTTCATTCTGAAACATCTCAGCATGAAGCTCTGCCCAGAATAAAACTGTTTTGATTCCATATCTTAACCTTCAGAACTTTGTTTATTTTTCTGTGAACTACTGATCAATCTTTCTTCAGATCTTTAGAAGTACAGATTGTATCAGAATCTATCCATGAAGATTTGCGTGCTTCATTTCAAGGATAGAAATGTGCAGCTCACTCAAGCAAACAGATGTCATCCAGTCATCAGCTACTTTCTGAGGCTGAACACGCGTTCACGTTTCTGAAAGGTCAAAAGCGCTGATTGGATGCATTGGGACACATGTCATGGGTAACCGTTTCAATATCTTTCTGAATCCCCCAAAATCAACTATCATTAAATGCTCATAATCATTATAATTTATTTCTCTCTCTTGCCATTTATATTTTCAAAATCTTTTTTAAAAATCTATTTAAACACATTTCTCACTATTTACAGTTTTTACTTTCACTTTCATTTTCTCTACAATCTTATTGATTTCAGTTTGCATCCTTTCTCAAAACCCTTTCAATTTCTTCACAAAACCTTCGTGTGAACATGGCTTCCTCAAGCAACCCTACTTCCAGTTCTCAGAAAACAGATTCCTCCAAACAATATGAAGAACCCTACAGAACTCTTCTCACACCCATCAAAAATCTAGAAGTTCTTTCTGAATTAATTGTGGACTTTAACAGTCTTCAAGAAAACGGGTTTAATCTCTTGGAAGAAGTAAAGGCTCAAGGCTGGGACATATATTTTGACCGACTGGTGGGTCCAACATTCCCAATCCTTGTGAAGGAATTTTAGATTCATGCTTCATCTTCCAACCATCAAGTTACTTCATACATAATGGGGAAGAAGATAGTCATAACTGAGGACCTCATTACAAGATTAATAGGCTACAATGGTGGTGGTGTACGATGCATTGACATGGCTGAAAGATGCGCGGATGTTGCCCTAATTGCTAGAGAAATCTTCACTCTGGGTCTTCCCTCCAACAAGATAAGGGATCTAAAAGACCATCACAGAATATAGGCCAAGATTATTCTGGGATGTATAAACCACAGGAAGCCTACCAGCTCTCCTGACTACATCAATATTGATCAGCAATTTCTGATCTACTTCATCTCCCAGAAGATTAAGGTGAATCTGGATCATCTGTTGTTTAACCATCTAAGGACTAGTGTCAAGGAAACCAGAGAAGAGGAGCGCACAAAAAGGTACTGGATACCCCTAGGAAGGCTTATATCAGATATTCTAACAGAGAATAAGCTGATTGATCATCTAACAAAAGCTCAGGAAATCAGCTCTTTGGAAGCTACTATTGGCAAACAGTTGAATGCAAAGAATCTGAAGAAAGTGAAGTTAATTGAGAACGCCAAGAAGGAACCCAGTGTCACTTCTTTTGCAGCAATCTCCAGCAGAAGAATCCCTCTGGACAACTTTCCCCTGTTCTCAGAGATTGATTCTAAACCTGATATAATAGTCAGATATCTGGATGCATGCAAGGCAGATGGTACAACACCAGATTTGAACATTCAGGATCTGCAGCAGAAGGCTCCAGAAGTTGTGCTGAAGAAAACCAAGAAAAGGAAAGCTGTAGCAGAAGGATCATCCCAGCGAACTCCTAAAAAGAGAGGTAATCCTTCTTCTGTAACTGTTTTAAACTCAACTTCTGTATCAACATCTATACCAATTCCCACTCAATCAGAAAACCCCACACCACAAACATTTGATGACTTTGACATTGAATTCGACCCCTCAGAAACCTTAAATCTTAGAAGATCTCGCTCCCTACCTCCAAATCCAAATATTGAAGCAACCCAACAAGAACTTGCAAAAGTTATATCAGATATAGAAACCTTTGACCAACATACTTCTGCTCCTATGCTAGAAAATCCAAACCCTGAAACCACTACAGAAGCACCACAACCAGAAATTCCCCTCTCTCCATAACCTGAAATACCACTACCTCCATCTCCTCAACCAGAAATTCATCCACCTTCTCCACAACCTGAACTATTTCAACCAGAAGTTCAAACTTCTGAGGCTCAACCTTCTGAATCCTATGAACCAGAACCTCATAACGATCAATCAAACCAAACTGTTGATTCTGATACCATTCCCATTCCTGGAATCGCTGAACCTCTGGCCATCCGTATGCTCCTAACCATCCTGGATATTCCCCAAATTCCCTCTTCACTAGAATCAACTCCACCAAACTCCCCAACCAGTCTAATAACTATTCCAGACTCTCCCACTCCCTCACCAAAGAACAATCCAGATGACAACATCAAGACTGTCATTGATTTAACAGTTTTTGAATGTCTTGCTGCCATAACCCACAAAATAGCTATTCTAAAACCAAAACCATCTGAACCCTCTCCAGATGTTGGTACCAGCTTATTGATGTTTGAAACAGAAGTACAGAAGTGGATCACTTCTATGAAGCAAGCTAGTCTTGAGCTGATTGATCCTGCTGCACCAGACTACCTTTAGACAAGGTTCAGAATATGGGTATGTTCTGAAACTCGTAAGATGCAAGAACAAAGCTACGGACAAGTTCAACAGAACTTTAGTAACCTACTGAAAGTAATTGAAGATCAAGTTCTGAGCCAGCTGCTCAAGGAAGAAGTTCTCCCTCTGGACAATGCTCCCTGGTCTGAACATCGTCCAACATACAAAGTTCAACCAGAGTCAGAAGATCTCAATCTGACTGTTACACCAGAGCAGATGATTCATGCTGAAGAACTGGGTCAAAAAGAGGATATTGCAGAATGCTCTGAGAAGCATCCAGTTACTGAAGATCCTCCAGCTTCCTCCTATGAAAGGCAGACTCTAGAAGACCTGAAAAGATATGATATTTTGATGAAGGAAAGAATGGATAAACAGGACGACAAAATTGAGGTAATCACGAGCATGTTAACCAAGCAACAGGAAACCAACATCCAGATCAAGAGCATGTTGGAAGCATTGTTCACGCGTCTACCTCCCCCCTCTTAGAATTTCCTTGTTTTTAAAACATGTTTATCTGTAATATTCTTACATTGTTGCTGTTCTGAACTTTTTGTTGATTCTGGTTTTTAATATAAATGCATTTTGGCTTTGATTATATGTTCTTTTTGATAACTGACAAAAAGGGGGAGAAAGAATAAGATATTTTTCAATAACGGATTACTGAGACATAAGTCTCAAACATTCTGATCTATTTAAATTTCTCTCTTCTGAAAATCTTGAACAGGTACAAAACTCTGAAAGATACAATAAGGTTCTGATGCTCAAAGACTCATGGAATTAAAGGGAAGTAATCAACTCAGGGGGAGTTTTCTTCTTAATTCTATACTTTTTATTCTTTATTTTTAATTGAAAAATCTGGTTTTTGTCATCATCAAAAAGGGGGAGATTGTTAGAACATAATTTGATTCTACAACCCTTGATTAGAGTTTTGATGATAACAAAATACAAAGAATAAATAAATTCAAAGATATATATATATATATATAAAACAAATATGCTTCTTAAAATTATGTTTTGTATATACAGAAGTTCTGATGGAATCAGCATCAGAAGATCAGTAATATATGCTACACGCTGAAGCTACCAGATCATACGCTGAAGCTTGATGACCAGAATCTGCGCATAAACAAATACACTCTGACTCTGATCAAAGATCTTTACCAAGTCATCAACACTCTAAAGCATTATCATAAGTTAAAGCAAAGAAGACTCTGAAGCGTTATTAATTATTCAAGACAAAATTAAATGCTAACGGCTCTCTTCAGACAAGATGTTCTTCAAAAGGAAAGTGCGTTATTGTCATTAAACTGGCTTTATGGACAACGTATCTTTGCCTTGCCTATATAAACAAGTCTGCTTGAGAAAAGACACATGCATGCACTCACATAATTTTCCAAGCCTTCAAAACCACGCTTACTCAAACGCTTTAGCAAATTCAGTTTATTCCAAGCTTAAGTTGTGTAATTATCACAGTTGTGATATATTGTTTTGTTAGAAAACGCTAACACATCCTTGTTCAATTATTTGTGAAATATTTCCTTGAGATAAACCGGTTTATGGTTATACTCAAGAAGACTTTAACAGTTGTTAAAGTAGCTGTTGTAATTCTTTGAGAATAGTGGATTAAGACCTCGTTGGAGAGAGGCGAAATCACCTTGACGGGTGGACTGGAGTAGTTTGAGATCAAATGAACCAGGATAAAAATACTGTGTCTTAAAGCTGTTTATTATTTAATCCGAGTTTTTTTTTCAATTCACCCCCCCCCCCCCCCCCCCCTTCTTGTGTTTTTCACATCTTCAATATGAGCCTTCCAAACTAACCTTCCTCTTGCATCAACGACTCTCATTATCTTGTCTTCGACAGACACTTGGTAATTCTTTTTGACCAACTGTCCTACATTGAGCAAGTTTCTCTTCATACCTGGTATGTACAACACATTGGAAATCACTGGCCTTTTGCCATCCTTTCTCATAATTAGAACATCGCCAATACCTTCAGTTGCAAGAGTAGCGTCATTTGCAAATTTCACCTTATTCTTCATTAAGGGTTTTAGGTTGACAAACAAATCTTTCCTTCCAGACATGTGTGACGAGAATACTGAATCCAAGTACCATTGGTCCTTGAATCTTTCTTCACCTCTTGTTGTAACCATCAACATCATCTTTTCTTCTTCATACTCTACAAATTTTGCATCACTTTCTTGACTCTTTTTCTTTTTTGGACAATCACTAAAATAGTGACCATTATGACAATTGTAACACTGAATGTGACTCTTGTCAGGCTTTCAACCACCACCTCTTCCTTTACTCCAACACCACATCTTTGGTTACCTTGATAATGGGGTCTTCTTTGATTCAACACAATTTCTTCCTGCTGGTTTCCTCCACCAATCGAATTTTTTAGCCACCTCTACCATTGTCGAACCATTTTCCTTTTCTTTTACTTTCTTTTGTTGATTGTTCCTGCAAAGCCATATCACTCTTCAACTTTCCTGCAGCCCTTTCAGTCATTCTTTGTTCATGAGATTCAAGCATCCATTGAAGCTTTTTTTTTTGTCAATTTCTATAAATCCTTCGACTCTTATATGGTTACCACCATGGGGTAGAACTTTGGAGCCAAAGATATCAAGATATTTGAAACAACAACTCTTGTTGTTAACGTCTCTCCACAAACCTTGATTATATCCACTAGTTTTGTAACCCTAGTGAAGAAATCTGTTATGCTTTCACTATCTTCTATCTGAAGCAATTCATACGTTCTTTTGTGGGTTTGTAACCTCACCCCTTTCACCTTTTTTGCACCTCCAAAAGATTTCTCAAGAATCTCCCATGCCTCTTTTACAGATTCAGAGTCACTAATCTTTTCGAAATTGTCTGGACTCAGACATTAATGAATTACAAAGAGAGCTTTATGATTCTTCTTCTTTAATTCTTCATGTGTTTCTTCTTCTTCTTCTTCTTCTTCTTCTTCTTCTTCTTCTTCTTCTTCTTCTGAAGCATCGTCTGCAACCGTTTCTAATCCATCTTTCACAAGATCCCAAAGATCTTGAAAATAGAATATGACCTTCATCTGCTTGCACCAATTCACATAGTTATCTATTTTCAAAATTAGTAGAATTGCTCTAAAATTTCCATTCACATAATTCATCGCCATCGTGATCTTATTCTTCTTCCCTTGATCATTTTTGATCGCTGTTTCCTTGAATCTCTCAATCAGAGCTTTGTTTACACTGAAATTTGGTAAACAACCGCTAGTCTTCCAAATCGAATGTTTTGGTTACTCACATGGTCGACTAGATTGATCCTAAGACATGTGTCTAAGTTTGTGATGTTTGATTCACAACAAAGTTCATATTCCTATGATAAATGTTAAAATAAACGTTTAAACTAAAAATAACTTGATAACAAAGATTGAAATAACTTTCGACAGAATAATGTATGTAAAGTGGAGTAAAATAAAAGAAAAGATAAATACTTCGACTTGAATGTAAAGAAAAATAAAAGCTTGTATGTATAATATCAAATAACTGGTAAACAAAATCAATGGTGTTTACACGTACATTTCTCAGCAACTCGTTTCTCTTTAACACTTGGTACTTTGAGTATTTTGAGTGATTTGTACAAGAATTTAACACACCAAATCCTAACATTAAGACCCTAATTTATACTACTTTGACCCTAACGGTCCTTCTACATAAATATTCCACGTTCGATCCTTGCATGCCTTCTTCGAATATCAGGTATCCACGCGTCCCTTTTCGGATAAGATCAATTATTTAAATTCGAATCCCTCTTCTATTCGAAGCGCCAAGTGTCCAACGTGCTACAATGAAATAACTTCAAATTTAAAATCTTCAAAAACACACAACTTAATTTGAATTGTTTTATTTTCACAATGCTGGACATTTCTGAAATCGTCTAGTCGAATTCCACAAACTAAAACATCTTAATCTTCTCTTTCCAGCTACTGTTGAAATACCAACTAAAAATTTCCCCCAAAAATGTGTATTTCGTTACACCAAAAGAAATATACATTTTTTTAAAATACATAGTATTTAGACATATCAACAATCATCACACTTAGTCAGTTACTGTTGTGACGTCATGAAATTTAATTATTGTCTTTTCCAAAACATCTATTCAAACAGGCGTGAAGCAGTTCATCATTTCCATTTACAAGTTGGTTTCCAAGGTGACTCTTCACAAGTAACCTCTTTGTCTTCTATGAAAAATACAACATGTGTCCCACTAACTCTAGGATTTTAAAAACCCATTGGAACACTCCAGCTATAAATACTTCACCTTCTCCACTAAACCACTTTTTCCCGTTTCTGCAAATTCTCGATTTTCATAAAAGAAAATTCAAGCAATCTCCACTCCCCTTTCCTCCAACATTCTTAACTATTCATCCATCTTCATCAATGGTTCCATCCACGAAACAAAACAAATCAAAGAATGCGAAGAACAAGGAAACAACCACTTCAAACGATCCAGCTTTTCAACCAAGGAATTTTTTCCTGTTTACCATGATACCAAACCCATAGTCAACAAAGTAAAACCCCATAAGGAGAAAGATGATAGTTCTTTTAAGAAACCAGTAAAAAAAATCTAAGGATAGAGCTCTTAAAGAAACCTCCTCAATTCTTAAATTTGAGAGAAAGCCTTTTCAGTTCGACTATGTAACTGAAAACTTTAGGCCTTTTAGGTCATGTCCTTCCCTAGACAAACAATACCTTGGTTGGTTGGCCAAAATTAAAAAGAAGAAAGCCCAAGCCTTGAAAGATATAGGCATTTTCGACTTAATCCAATTGTCAAAAATTAGCTTCAGTTATTGCCAACCTTTGCTACTGGTATCCCTGTACTTTTGGGATGGCATATATGTAACAGCCCGAGCCTTCAGCGTTCTCGGCACTATTACCTCACGATATTCTCTACCTCCCTCACTAGTAGAGTTTTTTCCTTTCGCGTGAATCGAACCCTGTACCCTGGGGTTCAAGTACATGCTCAATGCATTCCCACTACCCATTGAGCTAGCGTTCCCGACACTATTACCTCACAATCTTCTCTATCCCCCTCACGAGTAGAGTTTTTACCTTTCGTGGGAATTGAACCCTATACCCTAGGGTTCAAGTACATGCTCAATGCATTCCTACTACCAATTGAGCTACGTAGCTCAATTGGTAGTGGGAATGCATTAAGCATGTACTTGAACCCCAGGGTACATGGTTCGATTCCCACGAAAGGCAAAAACTCTACTAGGGAGGGGGTAGAGAAGATCATGAGGTAATAGTGCCGGGAACGCTGAAGGCTCAGGCTGTTACAATATATAATACCTTTCATCTCCCTTGTGGGATGATAACGCCCATTTTATTTGATGTGACCACTATTACTAGGCTTCCACCTATTGAAGAAACCTTTGACCCCTATGAGCAAGAGGATAATACTATTGACTTCAAGGTGGAGAATGCTGCCTTCACTAAGTACATGAGCCTCTACCATGTCGAAGGGGATGAGGTCTCTGATGTCGAACATACAACCTTCCTCGCGCTATGGTTGTCCAAATATATCTTCTGCTGCAAGTCCTTACAAGTAGCCAGAATATTTCTTACACTAGCAAACCAACTACACTCTAGTCGAAAGATATACTTAAGTGAACTAATCTTGGTCAGCCTTTATGAGAGCCTTGGATCTGTCACTTCCAAACTGAAATGATATAAACCTGGCACCAACTTGTTATTAGTTGGACCATACTGACTTCTCCAGTTGTGGCTCAATGCTACATTCGAACCCTCACTCTCTACTTCTGGAACAATATATGAGATAGACCCTAAGATCTTAAATCGAATTGTCAAAGGGACCAGGTTACTTTAGCTAACCCCCAATGATGATGCAAAGAACTTCCAGGATTACTTTACCCAGTATGTTATGATGTTCTTAAAACTTCATAACATTACTTCTTCTATGGCCCTTTAGCTAATAGAACACATGGCCCAGAATGGTTTACCTGGCCACTTGCTAGCACTTCACCAGATACAGATACTGAAATCATGGATGTTTGGAGAGCATTTCTGCTTCCTAAACTCATAGTTTCCATAATTATGCCAACAAAGAGTCATGTTTGCTTACTATCCTACCAGCCAAACTTTGTCTCTTGATAGTTTGGTTTATGCCAGCTTATCCTAAAGCCCATTTTCAGCCAAAAGCGCAAGCTTTGCATCGCAGGAGTGAAATATACCTTTCCATACATTGACAAGCATCAAGCTTATCATGCCAATTTTGCCGAGTTCAACCCCATTCCATTTCAACCAACATTCTACTGCTCGAAGGATTTTCATTCTTAGTGGACCAAATTTAACTCAAAAAATATGTTTGATACTGATTACATTGGCAGGCATCTAACCAAAGTGTTTACATTTGTGTAGGATCGAGTCCAAAAAGGTAAGCAAACACACATCAAAGAAATCGAGGCGTTCCAGAAATACTTTGAAACTATCTATAGTCCAACTAATATTAGTCGAACCGTCTTTGATACAACCAAAACTTTAAGGGAGAATACCAAAAAACTACCTCACCAGAATATTCCCTCATGTGTTAAACTAGAGGATAAATATGACTTGGCCTTTAAACTTCAGCCACCGAAATTTCCAAAGTTACCTAATGCTGACTTTGGCTTAGCATTTTATCCTTCTTACCCAAATTGGTTTGTTTGTGGTAATATCTTCAATATTTTAAAACAAGAGTCTCTAAAACCTGCCCAAAGAGTGGTTTTGACTAAGCATACATCAGACAAGTTCAAAGGTTTCCTTCACTATGACCTATCAACGGTCTCTATTCGATCTCAAACATGTGAAGGTGTGGAACCAAAGGATTTCCTTGGTCCTTTCAATTTCTTTTCATCTTTTTCAATGATTAATATTTAACCAATTTTAAAATATCCTTTATTTTAGGTGTCAAAAAGAAGATAGTCAGGAAGGAAAAACCTGCCTTAAAGAGAAGCTCTGCAACCACTTCCAAACAAACTACCACTTCAACCAAAGATGATTCTCTAGATCCCAAAAAGTTGAAGAGCATAAAGTATCAACTCGAAACCCTTTTTCCTTTTGTTTTTTGTATTGGGATATTCCTTTTGACTATAATGTTTTCCAGGTTAGTGGCTTACCTCAAAAATCTCCAAAGAAAATAAAGACCACTGGCGAAAGCCCAGTGGTGATCAAAGATGATGAAGAAGAAGTTCATCCTACTCCTCTGAAGACAAAAAAGAAGAATCAGAAGAAGGAAAAGACTTCTGACACAACTTCTTACCAGCCAATTAACCAAAATATTGAAGTCAAAATAGTGCCTCCGAAGCCTAAGAAGGAAAACAAGCCTCGGCTATCTTGTGACTTTATTCTGGAACAGATCGAAAGCAACAATTCGAATCTTGATGAACTTAAGGTATAACTTTAGTTGCCATTTATTTTCAATTATGAATATTCTTTTATCCGATGTGTTTTTTATTTTACAGGAAAAACTGTTCACTCCCACTGAGTCTCCCATTAAATATGAAGTTCCTCTAAGAAGTGGTATTGTTTCATATCAACCTTTGTCCAGCAACATAGACTTCAACAAAGGCTCTTCGACTGCAATCAATCAGCTTGACACTGCTGTTGCTCTAATTGGAAAAGATCCTTCTTCCCAGAATGAAGATGCTCATAAAGATCTTCAAAATACAGATAAGGGAATTAACGAAGATGAAGGGTAACATGATGATAGCCCTATTGATTCTTCTCCCAAAAGGACCAAGTTTGTTGATGATTTCCCTAACGATGAAGATCGTCTTACAGATCAAATTGAAAATTACTTTCATAACAACGAAGAAATGGAAAAAGAAAATCAGGAAGATCAAGGGAACAAAGATGAACAAATTCATGTTCGGGCTGGATCCCAAGACAATACCACTTCCAAGACGCAGCAAACACAAAGTTATTCCCCAACATTTCTCTCTAAAGCAGAATAGGAAGCTTTGAAGAAAAACAATCCCTTGGAGTATGTCAAGATGATGATGGCCAAATGAGGGTCATCTTCTGAGAAGAGTCATTCTAATCTTTCGATTAAATCAAGCACATATACCAATGAAGCCACTTACGAATAACTTCTTCAACAAGTGAAATAAAGCATGTTTGGAGCTGATTTGTTTGACGTACTTAAAAAGGAGGCCACTGCCTGTTATAAGTTCAAGAAATTAATTAGTCGGATGAACATAATTGCTTTCCCAATTAATGTTGGTGAAGCCTTGATTGACATCAAAAATTGATTGATCAAATAAGCGCTGAGTATAATCGCGAAAGGGTTGTTGCATCGAAGCTTCAAGCAAAACAAGCTGCTCAAGCCCAAGAATGGGAAAGTTCCCTCAGTACTTCCCAAGAAGCTGAAAAATTAGAAACTTCATACAAAGCAGCACAGGCAGACTACAATGTATATGCCAATTCCATATCCATTTGGAAGAAGCATATCCAAGAGTTGCAAGAAAAGATTCCCAAGCTGAGGCTCGACAAGCAACAATCAAAGGCATGAACCGTTACAAAATTGAACTTGTTGTGCAGAGCCCGAGCCATGTGGAAAAGGCCACTGAGATGAATGAGGAAATTGCTAACCTTGAAAGTGCTTAAGCTGCCATTGGGTATAAGTTAAGTTTTGCGAATATGAAATATGAGAAGATGAAGGCTTCTTTGCCTTTTTAAAATTCTATGTAACTTTAGACTTCATATGCCTTTTCTTTCATTTGACAATGTAACCTTCGTGACATAGCCATTTTAGCATATTTATTTGCACTTACCATTTTGGCTTCACTGTGTTTTTTCATTTATTATGTCATAACTTTAACTTCCTAAATAATTGGTTTATACTTTTTCAAGTATTTACCATTTATCTTTAAGATCCTTTGATCTTCTGATAGCTCTTTGATTTGTTTGAAAATACTTGGATGATTCAAAAAGGGTCTTCCCAATGTGGGGACCATTTTACTAATATCCTATTCATTCGATCCACAAGCAATATTACTTTCCAAACTAAATTATCTATTAAGAAAGTCTTGCCTTTAACTCTTTTATTGTATGCGTTGGCTATTCTTTCTTTTTTCCTTCTCAAAATTTCTAAAGCATGCAATCTTTCCTCATCTAGATCAACTAGTTCGTTCATCATAAGTTCCCAGTAATACTCAAAAGGGGCTCATTCTGTCTTTGAATTTGCACTGATTGTAAATGGATCTAACTGGTAAAACTTCATCATGCCCAAATGTAAGTTGAAAAGGTGTAGTGTTATTTGCTTCTATGTGAGACGTTCGACAAGGCCACAAATCTTGGTCTAATGTCTTATGCCAATTCTTAGGTTTTCTTCCCACATGTATTTTGATTAAACCAATAATCACTTAATTGGTTGCTTTGACTTGACCGTTTGCCTGAGTATAGTATAGTGTAGAGGTTAGTAGTTTGAATCCCATTTCCTTAGCAAATTCTTGCATTTTTCGTCCAGTAAAAACTGATCCTTGGTCTGTTTTAATACTTTCTAGAATTCCAAACCTATAAATTATCTCTCTTTGGATGAATTCAATGATAGTCTCTTGATCTACATTCACCTAAGGCACAACCTCAATCCATTTTGTAAAATAATGTATTCCTACCAAAATGTATCTTTGACCTTTGGATGAGGCTGGTCGAATCTCTCTAACCAAGTCCAGTGCCCAACCTCTAAAGGGCCATGGTTTGACAATTGCACAAAGTTAACTTGCAGGAGCATGTCGAATACCCGAATGAACTTGACATTCCTGGTAACCTTTAGTAAAATCTACACAATCTTTAAACATAGTAGGCCAATACATGCAATATCGAAATAATAACCGTTTCGTCTTATGGCTAGCCTGATGTGCTCCACATGCCCCACTATGCACATTAGATAATGCTAAGTATGCATCACTTTCCCCCAACAATTTAAGCAACACTCCTTCTGGGGCTTTCTTGAATAATTCATTTCCCATTACCTACATAACTTAATGCACAGTATTTGACTTTTCTCTCTGCATTTGCTGAAGGATTCTTGAGGTAATCTATAATTGGGCTCGCCAATCTGTATCTGCTAGACTATTAATAGCCAGTTGTTGTACCCAAAAATTTTCCCTCCCATATTTCTCAAAACATTTCAAGAAAAATCTTCAAGTTGCTCAAGATAGTCCAAGGGTTGGCCAGACAAGCTCTCTCCTAAGGCAGTCTACCCCAAACTAGGGTTTCATGTTGCATCAAGATCCTTGAGTCCAAGTGGTCCCAAATGCTCAACATTATCCTAATATTTACTCAAGATCATCCATGTCAAGGTTCAAGCCTTGCAGAGGAATTTTACTTAGTCAATTGCTCAAAGGTCCAAAAATCGACTGTGCTAGGGCAAAAGTCAACTGTGACCTACATACAGCCAAACATCAAGATTTTTCGTAAACATCCTCATTTTGAAGTATATTTCATCATTTGATCAAGGTTTGATCATGATTCATCAAGGATTGTTCACAATTCATCAAGATTCAAAAGTTGCTAAATTAGGGTTTTGTAGGAAAAGTCAACCCAACTTTGACCAAGCATAACTTTCTCATACTTTATGATAAATGACCCATCCAAAGCTCATTTTGAATAGGATGCAATCCCCTACAATCCATCTTCATCTACCAAGATCAAAATATGCACTCACAAGAAGTTATGAATTTGGACATTATAGGTCATTTTGAAAAGTCAACAAAAACACCTTTTTTTTGGTCAAAACTTCATACTTGAGCATGGAATATCAAATTGAGATGAGACCAAATGGGTTGAATAGAGGACAGCTCAATATTTCTAAAAAGTACAAGAACACCTCCAAAGGTTCAAAATTGAGGAAGTTATGCATTGTTGAAGTTGACCTTTTTTGCAAAATTGCCAAAAGTCAACTATCCCCAAAAACATCAAATTTTGCCAAATGGGCCTATTTTTTTCACTTGTTTTGAGTTGGAATCATAGCCCATGTGCTCTAGCCTTGTCCACTTGTCCATATCATATTTTTATTAATTATTTTGATTTTGATTTGAATTAATTTGATTTAAATCAAAATAAATCAAATAAAAATCCAAAGCATTGATAACAAAGGATCTTTTGATTGTTTCAGGCTCTAATTACAGCTAGCAAGGCATTCAAATTCGCATCAAGCCATATGTGTACAAAAAGATTGAAAAGAAGCCAAATTTGGAAGGTTGTTAAAGAAGAATCAAATCAAATCCAAAGTCATTGAAAGAAGAAGATTTGGACTGAATAAACAACCCTAATGCATTGTGCAATACATAAGGAGGCGGGGCATATCAAAAACAAGGTTGGAGATCAAGCATAGAGCAAGAACAAAATTTGCAAAAAGAAGCAAAAAGTGTGAGATCGAAACAGAGGTTAGAGGCATCCTCAAGGCTTGGTACTTGTCTCAATCTCTTCCTGGCAATCTCAGGAACCTAAAGCAAGCAAAACCACACGTTTTCAAGCCCTCCCACGCGCTGTAAGTCCATCACGGTATCACCCTTTTCTTGAATTCGATTAGCTTTATTCTTGCATCCATTGTGTAAAATAATGGCATATTCTTGATCACCATATCATTTGCAAGATTTTGCCAATAGCCAATTTCATTTATATGACCTATATCGTGAATCACCATTATTAGGTTTTCTTGGAGTTTTTTAGGGTTTTTGTTTTCAGGAATAATTAGCCTTCATAACGGGCATGGTTACAATCAGTAGGATGAGACGACCTCAACCATGGTCTTAGAATTTATTTACATGGCCTGTACGAGATTTTGAGAAGGGACAGGGTTATAGTGACGAACATTTGTCCGTGGGTATAAGTGTTGCTGCTTTTAGCCACGGTTCAAGGAAGGGGATGAAGGCGTGTCGTCCCACCATTCGTCCATTCAAATGAGCGCGCATTTTTTTTCTTTTTGTCCATTAATGTTTTCTTCTTCTTATATTATAATTGATTCTTAGCATATATACAAAAAGAACCAACATCCCAGCTGGTTACAAGCCATTGGAATTTGCCTCAGGACCTGGGTTCGAATCCCAGGTCCCCCTATTTTCTCTATAATATTTGTTTTCAGGTAATCCAATGCACATGCAAGCCAAGTGTCCACCATATGCCTTCAGCATCAAACGTGCCAGATGGCCAGATGACCAGATCTGGTGGCCATCATTGAAGGTGCACCAAAGGACCGAGTCAACGCAAACGCATGGGATCAGAAAAGTCAAATGGATCTTCATCAAATGGTCCAGAAAACCGCTATTCACACCCTTAAAAATCAGGCCCATCTCACTCTTTTTCTTATATTTTGTTTATTTCATTTAATTATTTTATTTTATTTAATTAATTACTAACGATTAAACAATTTTCCTTTTTTATCAAAAATCACAAAAAAATATTTTTACCCAATTAAATTTTAGAACTTTATTTTTCATTAATAAATATTAATTAATTTAATTAGGTAGATTAATTAGGTAACTTTAATTTATTTCGCAAATAATTAAAAATTAATTAGAAATCAATAGGTTTTCAACATTAATATAATTATTTTATTTTCTTTCCTAAAATAACAAAAACTCCAAAAATATATCATTTAATATTTTTCATTAATTAATTAATTTAATAATTAATTTAGCATTTAATTTTAGGATTTAATTTCTTTTCTTAAAAATAAAAATAACAAAAAATATCATTTTCTATTAGAAGGGTCAAAACCCTAATTTCACATCCGATTTAATTCCGCATCGCGCGCTTTATTTTTTATTCAATTATTATATCTGCTCCCGGTTTGTAATATTTAATTAGGACATTTACTTTTACCACTTTTATTTTATTTTCAAAGGGTTGTTTTTGGCGATGTAAATACCCGACGCCTTGTAATAATTTAGTTTAATTTCCGCACCTTTAAATTTCTGCAAATATACAACTGCTAGATGTTTGATAATAGGGTTTGCATGACAAGAATGAATGTCTAATTTAAAACAGTTAGATCACCCTAAACACGTGCAAAGATAAAAATAACTGAAATCAACACACCCGCACATGCGCACTCCTAGGGTACACCCCACTTGGTTGCCTTTGTAAACGGTCATTGAGTATATGTTGTTTTAGAGGTTACCCTCTTGTCTAAAAGATCATAGTTGCCTCGAAAAGGTTGACTCGGATATCGTTGCCTCGAATAAATGATCTAAGACATTAGGGTTACCGCTAAGACGTCCTAACATTGCTTTAGTGACCGTATGTCTCTCTTTCGAATTGACTCTCAAAATCCAACGACGGTGCTACCTACTCACTAATAGTGGGATATCATTGTCAAAAGGAAATTAGCATAGAACGATTCCTTTTTAGAGTAGTGTGATACGGTGGGAGAACTGACTTGAGGTTTTGCGTTTTGTATTCGCACTTGTTCGGTTTAGCAAGAGTCGCCACCGACTTTTTATTTTATCCTAAGGAAAGGTTAAAAAGCACAGGAAAAACCTTTTGAGATGTTTTGTGGGTTCGGGGGGTAGATTATGAAAAGGGAAGGTATTAGCACCCTTTTCATCCATGGTTATCCATGGGCTCTTAGTTACTTGTTTTAGATCACTTGCCTTGATTTTCAATTGCTTGAAATGGTGGTGTGTGTGTGTGTTTGAAAATGTTTTAAAAAAGATGCCTTGTCTAGGCAACCGTTGTAACAATTCTTTACTCGAATGTTTTACAAAGGTGTGTGTCTTTTCGAAAAGACGTTTCAATGTTTTTGGAAGTTGTTTTGAAAGTGTTTGTGGAGTGTGCTTTGAAAAGTAGGCAAGTGTGTTTTGCAAGTTTTATCAAGTAACTAAGAGTTGTCTACCCCTAAGTTTACTCAAAGATTTTTCTCATGTTTTTTAACCCTTTTAACAGTATTGTTCCACCATTGTATTTTATGGACAATCTTGTGTTAGGATGTTAACGGGACAGGCGCGGGTCATCGTATAGACCATGAATGCAATGGTGCCAAGTGTCTTTGGCAATTTTGCTTGAAGGGACTATGATCATTTTGTTTAGGCAACTTTCGAAAGCGTCATCGAGGGACTATGATCATTTGAATTGTTTTGCTAAAGAAACTCAACGTGCAAGCATGACCCATTTTGGAAGGCAACAAGCGGGATTACCCTAGGGGTGCAAGTGTGAATGGTGTATTGATTGTCATGCATTTATCTTTGTATTAGGTTATCTAGCGGTTGATTTTGAATCTTCGCATACAAATCCTAATTACTATACAGTATATAGAAAGCGATAAATTGCGGGAATTTAAAGTCTAAGCTATTACAAATAAGTATCCGGGAATGGGGGTACAAGTATTTACAAATGGGGATGAGACTTAATATGAGAGTAGTGTCCAAATATATTTACAACCAAATCGAATCGCATTCTCAAATGTAATATGTATCAATGCATAAGAATAAAAGATAAGCAAATGTATTGGTGTAAGTGTATGTGATTTATTTACAGGTGATAATGATGTTTAACTTAACGCAAAATTAAGTAATTATTAAGTATTTTTTTTGTGTTTTTTGTTAATATGTACAAACAAAAGATTTTAAGAAAAGAAAAATATTTAAAGAAAATTAATATTTATGTATTTTAGTTTATATTTTTATGTATGAAAAAGGTTTAATTAAAGAAAAGAAAAATGTTTTAAGTTCTATTTTTTATGTGTTTTCTATAAATGTTTTATACAAGGTTTTTAAACAAAAAGGTTTTAATTAAAAAGATGTTTAAACTTAACAAAACCTAATATCTATATATTTTGAGTGTTTTAAAAAAGGGTATTGTTAATAAAATTTTAATGTAAAAAATTAGTATATTAATTTACTGAACAAAATAAGTTATAAAAAAAAGATTTAATGTAATACAAAAAAGAGTATTAAATAAAAAAAGAATTGAAATGGGCTTAAAGGGGTTTTTGGGCCCAAACAAAATAAATAAACAGAAAGGAAAGGAGAAATGGGGGGGTGCACGCCGGTTTTCACATGGGCTTAGGCTCTTTTGGATGGGGCAAGGCCCAGTGGCGTTTCACAACGTTTTTTGTAAGGGTTTCCTTGTTTCATTTCATTACTGGATTTAGGGTTACAGTCTTGAGCGGCGCTTCCATTCATCGTCTTCTTCGCTTCGTCCCTCCAGGCTTTCTGAACGCTTCTCTCTGTCCCAGCTGCCAGGCGCCGCCATCAACTCATCCTCCCTCCACGGTCAAGCAAGGCGGCATTACAAAAAGGTTTGATTTCTTAGTTCTGTATGTTTTACGCTTTGCATGCTTTTAATCTTGACAAGTTCTGATTATGTTATCATTGTTTGTGTGACGTATGAAAGAAAAGGGAGAGAAAAATTATACCTTCGCTGGCTCGTTGCTTGGAGAGGAGGAGAGGCAGACTTGGAGGCGCGTCTAGGGCGGCCAGGCGGAGAGAGCAGTGATGCTGAGCTAGCTTGGAAATCTGGTACCTTTGTATTTTGCTTCCTATGGTTTGATGATGAATGTCTGAAAACCTAGTTTATTTGCTTCTGTATTCTCTTTTGCTTGCTCTTTTCAATGATGATTATCTGAGATGCCTGGCTTATTGCTTCTGTCTTCTCTTTTGCTTGCTCTTTTCAATGATGATTATCTGAGATGCCTGGCTTATTGCTTCTGAACACTTCTTTTCCTCTTCCACTGCTTGCTTGCTTGCTCAATGATGAACTCTAAGTTCTGAGAGTTTAGATTTTGGCCTATGAAGAATCTGATTCTGAGGCATTAGGGTTTGCTTGATCTTGAGATGTCTGATATGCTTGATATGCTTGCCTCTGTATATTAATGATGTTGATTGCTGAGTTGCCTTAGGTACTAACCCTGTGATGAATCATTCTGAGGGTCTAGTTGGTCTGAATACTTTTGTTGAGGGTTCATCAGTTTGATGGTTTATTTGGCTTTGGGGACAAGTTTGACAGGTTATGTGCTTGTGCTTTTTTCTGGTTGTTTTGAAGCAGGCTTAAGGTTTAGGCTTGAGATGCTGGCTTTGTTTGTAAAGGCTTTTTTTCTGGTTTGATTTATTGGTTGAAACAGGTTTAGAGGAAGCTTTGAGGCTTATGCTTAGCAGGTAGTTTTGAAAGGGCTTCTGGTTACAAGCCTTGAGTTTCTTGCTTGACAGTTTTGAGTCTCTTGAAACTGTATAGGCTTTAAGGCTTCAGTTTGACAGGTTTGCTTGTTTTGGAACAAGCAGGTTAAGGCTGGAGGTTTTTGTTTGTTACAGGTTAAGGCTTCAGTTTGTTCTGTTTGTGTTTTTATTATGTGACAGGTCTTGAGGCAGTTTGGAATGTTTGACACAGTTTGTGTTATTTTTGTTATGTATTCTGCCTCCCCTTTTCTATGTGTTGGTATATCTTCTTTATATCTTTAAGCCTCAAGCCTGCTGTAAGCCTTTCTCTCCTCTCTCTTTCTCTCTCTACATATTTAAAAAGCATTTTTTATTGCTTTCAACTGTACCTTTCTGAAAAAGTATACTGGCCTTGGAAAGTGATGATTTAGAATGTTGCTTGCACTTTGGTTTTGCTTTGCATATCTCTTATCTTCTTTTTTCCAGATTTTCTGCATATCTTGTGTACTTTGTTGACAGCTTTTTTGGATAGCATTTTGATAGCTTTGTTTGACATTTTAAACTTGGTTAGACATGTGCAGTTCAGTTTGCAATTTGTGACTTAGTTTAGAATTTTGACAACTTTGCTTTTTGGACTTTGTTATTCAGTTTGAAAACTTTGGTTGACAATTTGGAATTATGAACTATGCAGCTTTATGCATTTTTAAAATTTGCAAAACATATTTCTATCCCTCTTTGTGAACCAAGAGTAATCTTGTGATTTGCAGAGAGGGCAAACAAACTGATTCCGGCCAGTTACTTTTAATGATGAATTTTAAAATATCTGTCTTCCTTTTTATTTAATTCATCTGCATTTGACTTTTCCCCTTTCTTTGTTTTTGCAGATGAAAACTAATTGAGCAATGGAGCATCAGATAGAGGATGAAGATTTAGGATAACTTAGGATATAGCATTATTTTACCTTTAATTATTTGTAATAACATTATTTGTAAATACTGTAAATGTATTCAAATAACATTTGTACTCAATAATTAAAAGTAAATAAAAGTTTAATCCTTTTTAATTCTTCTTCAAATGTTTATTTAATTATTTATAATTCTTAAATTATAATAAATGGAAATAAATCCCAATTATTCTAACTTAGAATAAATAAACAATTAATAAACACTGTGGTCTTAGCATCAATCAATAATAAACCCGACGTCCCAATTAAACATGAGCAATGCACCATCAATCAAACAAACATCCATATGCCTATCTCTTTACTGATTAAATAAAACCCTGCCAGTTCTCAATCCAAATGCCTCAGCTTTTATCCCAGATGTTTAGACAGAAATTTTGAACAAATGTCAAAACAGTGTAACAACCAATTAGAGCATTGTGGATTCAAAAAACACGGTGGATTCAAACTCTTCTGAAACTGCACGCGCACAACCCTAATTCTTGACTTAACACCAAAGAAATGCCTGTCTGATCAAACTTTGAGCCAAACTCAACCAGACCCTAATAATTTGCTTGAACTGTTCCAGAGTCCATGAAAACCCTAATTTGGCTAGACTGACAAGAAAAATTCTGTTTGACTGATTCTTAAGCCAATCTTGAAAAATCAGGAAAAGCCCGAAGCTGTGATTTCTTGTTGAAAAATAGGAGGGCAAATTTTGGGGTACAACAGTTTCCCCTGTTCAATCTTCTTGAACCTGAAGAGTTAGATTGGCAAGTTTGCCTTTCGCGACTCGAGGGTAAAAGGAGATTGGACACTAGAGTGCCCAAAAAATTTGCACTCGGTGATGTGATGGTAGAGGGAATGGGCTTAAAGATGCCATTTGCTGATGGGCTTAGAGATGCCATCTAGATATGTGACAGAATCTTATCGGGGGATGGGCTTAGAGATGCCATATGGAAGTTGCTGGTAGGAGGATGAGCTTAGAGATGCCACCTGGAAATGTTTGTCATTGGTGATGGGTGAGTATCAGAAAGGTATCCATGTTTTGGAACATTTCTGAACTGTAGGCCTGAACAAGCAATAGATTGACATCCATGTTTGGAGAATCCATAAACTGTTTTCAGAAGTTGAAATTGAATAAGCAATAGAGCATCATCCATTGTTGGGAAGCGTCCGTAAACTGTTTTCAAAAGTTGAGTCTGAACAAGCGATAGATTAACATCCGTTGTTGGGAAGAATCCGTAAACTGTTTTCAGAGGTTGAAGAATCGGAACAAGCGATAGATTAACATCCGTTGTTGGGAAGAATCCGTGAACTGTTTTCAGAAGTCTTGAAGTTGAATAAGCAATAGAGCAGCATCCGTTGTTGGGAAGCGTCCGTAAACTGCTTTCAAAAGTTGAGTCTAAACAAGCGATAGATTAACATCCGTTGTTGGGAAGAATCCGTAAACTGTTTTTAGAGGTTGAAGAATTTGAACAAGCGATAGGTTAACATCCGTTACTGGAGAACCCGTGAACTGTTTTCAGAAGTCTTGAAGCTGAATAAGCAATAGAGCAGCATCCGTTGTTGGGAAGCATCCGTAAACTGTTTTCAAAAGTTGAGAAGTGGAGAAGGAACCGGTGTAGGGTTTCCTGATGATGAGTCCGTGTAAAACTGCACCTGAATGAATCTGGAATAAGTATCAGAATGTCTCCATGTCTGGGTCACATCTGAACTATCTCTGGGTGAATCTGGAATAAGTATCAAAATGTCGCCATGTCTGGGTCACATTTGAACTATTTCTAGAAAGAATCTCGGAAGATGATAATCTTTGTTTGTTGACTGATCTTTCCTGAAAAGGTAAAGAGTTAGTTGTATGCAATGTCATGATGCATGATGCAATGTATGTTTATATCAATGTTTATGATATGAATGTGATGAATGCGCATGTAAGCTGATGAGCTGTCTTGCTGAGGATAGATGAATACTGGATGGCAGGAGATAAAAGAATCTTGACTGCCGATGGGGAAAATAATTCCTTGACTGCTGCAGGGGATTGCAAGAATCTTTTGATCGTTGAAAATGAGAAGTCCTGGGACTGCTGTTGGGGGATCAGGAGCTTGGGTTGTATGCTAATATACTGGGGATTCCTGTCTTGAGGAGATCTTCACTGGAGAATATTCGAATATTCTGTGAGGAACTGAGAATGAGAGTCTTCATTCTGCTTGGGGATTGATAGTTGGAAGTTTTAGCTTCGCTGGGGATTGAAAGTTTTGGCTCCACTGGGGATTGCAAGAATCTTTTGATTGCTGCAAGTATTGATCTGGGATCTTGAAAAGGTTTCTTGATGATGAGTCTGTGTAAAACCGCATCTGAATTTGAGAAGGAACCGGTGTAGGGTTGCTTCATGATGAGTCTGTGTAAAACTGCATCTTGGAGTTGAGATCTGTATGAGTAGCAGAATGACTTCCGTGTCTGGAGTGTATCTGAAACTGTAACTGGGATCTGAATGAGTGACAGAATGGCTACCGTGTCTGGAGCGTATCTGAAACTGTATCTTGGAGTTGAGATCTGTATGAGTAGCAGAATGACTTCCGTGTCTGGAGTGTATCTGAAACTGTAACTGGGATCTGAATGAGTGACAGAACGGCTACCGTGTCTGGAGCGTATCTGAAACTGTATCTTCCAACAGGTGATGAAGGAATTGTTGAACACTTTCGACATTCGAATGCCCCAAGTGATGATGAAGGAGTCTTGAATCAGGTTACTCTGCAAATTGAGAGATTTCTTGAAATCTTGACTGGACTGCCCCAGGTTAACTGTACTTTGAAAGATCTGTTGAAATCTTGACTGGACTGCCCCAGGTTAACTGAACTTTGAAAGATCTGTTGAAACCTTGACTGGACTGCCCCAGGTTAATTGGATGGTGACATGTCATGCCCCTTGTTGATAGGAGATTTGTCAATGGAAGTGTCATCCTTCTTGAAGTGATTTTGCTCACTGAGAGAGTTTTCGTTCCTCCGAACATTCGCTGTATGAATTTCTCCGCTGTCAAACAAATAACCAAATGCGAACAGTGATATTCAAGTAATGCAAAGTTTATGTTTGTCTCAAAGTTTTGAAAAATGCGTTTTTTAGCAGAAAACTTTTTTATAAGACAAAACCAACACAAGATTTAGAGCAAAGCCTTACAGGAGTCAGGATACCTTTTTGTAACAGTATGCTTTCGAATTAACCCATGCTTCAATTAGGACTTTTGAAGGGTTGTAACGTGGCTTGGTCCACAGTTTAAGAAACAAAGGATAAAGGCTCAAAGTATATTTGTACCCACCCGCTCTTCGTGATGTTCTTCAATCCTAAGCTCAGTTAATTGTGCGTCGAACTCTATTCGAATTTGGAACGACTTTTGGGTGATGGTTCACCAGTTGAATTTGGAAGACAATTGTCATCTCCTTTTTCTTTTGCAACATTTTTTCATGTTGTTAAGGGTTTGTAATGACCTCTTTCTTTTGATTTTTTATCCCTAACTTTTTCCTGACTGTTCCTGTTTTCGAGATTACAGTCAGCGGGATGCCCCAGCTTTCTTAAGCCTCCTTTGTAGGTTTTGGCTCAGTGGGCTTTTTCTCTCTTTTTTTTGAGAGATAATGACTGCCTATGAGATCAGGAACCATCACTGTCTTTTGATTCCATAGGAATTCTTTTCTCTTTTTTTTGTGTCGTTCGTTGTATTACGAACTGAGAGTTTACGACTTTAATGCGCACCTTTTTGAATTAACTGAGAGACTACCCTGCCCCAGGTTTAAATCAAAGGTTTAGATTGTTTAGAACAGAAAACTCCTACTTCTTTGACTCGAAGGGGTTGACTAGGGATTATCTTCCTTATAACTCCAGTGTTTGGGAATTGAAAAAAAATTCCTGTACATCATCAGCAAGGTCTGTTCAAAAGCATACTGTATGAGATTATGGTATTATTTTGTCATCCTCCCTCTAAAGGCTTGCATCTTTTTATCAAGAGTTAAATATCATAAAGAAAGCATAAGAGTAGTGAAAACGAATGGATGAATTCAAGACAAACATATGCAATGCATTAATGAAACAAAGTTTGACATTAAGAGATAATTGTTTGAATAACAAAGAGATTACAACTTGAAAATCCGAATAAAACAAAAGTCCCTCAGTTTGAGCTTTGTCACTTCAGGTGGAGAAACTCTTAACAAAAGATTTTCATCTCGCCGTCTGGCATGAACCTCAGCACTCCAATGTCAATTAGATCTTGAATCTTATTCTTCAAGGCCCAACAGTCGTCGGTGTCATGTCCCGGGCTATAGGAGTGGTATACACAAAATGCGTCGGGATGATAGTTAGGAGCGGAGGTATTGGGCTTCCGAATAGGATCCCTCAAAGCAGTCAGATTGACCTCCAACAAACGTTCCAATATTAGAGATGACGGTATGTCAGTCTCAGTGAACTGTCTCCCCGACGTATTTTGCTTACGCCGATTACCCCGTTGACGCTGATGAGGTTGTTGATGAGCTTGTGACCCTGAAGCAAGTAGAGGAGCTTTTCCCTTGTCTTCTTGGCCCAAGGGGGGTTGAGTAGTGACTTGCTCTTCAACCTCAGGTGTTTGCCCCACTTGGTTTTCCCGAAGTAGTTGTTTGACGAGAACTCTGAGCTCCTCTTGTCTTTGAGACAAGTCCTGGATGAGAGCCATCTGGCCCACCAGTTGTCCCATCACCTGGATCCTTAATGTTGCCAAATCAAACTGCAGTTCCCCCAACTGATCACTTCTGGCATTGTTTGAATTCTCCTGGACCAAGCCCTTTGTGAGGAGAGCTTTCACTTCTTCTTGCCCCAGGGACAGGTTCAAGAACATTTCCTGAAGCTGAGCATTTTGATCCTGGATGTCCTTGACAGTCCTCTCTAGAGCCATCTCTTACTGAAATAAACAGTAGGAGAATAAGGAAACCTGAAAAGGAAAAAATGTCATGATGCAATGCATGATATGTGGATGCATGCTTTCAAGGATCTCTTGGGGTAAACACAAGAGAATGTTAGAGGTTGAACTTCGATCTTTGATTGGAGAACTTTGCACCAGTGGATGTCTTTCCACGAGAATCAAGCTCACCATGTCAAGTGGGTCATAACCCATGATTCAAGTTGTTGCACTTGATCTTTGATGGCATTTGTTTAGAGGAGAAACCTCTTGCCCTTTGGTAGACGTCTGATTCAACGTGACCCTGCATCAAAAGAACCCTCGAGATCCTTGAAATGGTTATTGAAAATGCTATGGTATGATGTCATGATGTTATGTACATGTATGCAAAAGCAAGTAAGTGTATATACAGGCAATCATATTCACACAAAGCAAACAAGTCCTTAGGTTTAGGCTTGCATGGGGTTTGTAGGTAAGTACCCTCTTGAAGTTAGTTGGCTCATCCTGTCCTAAAATAGGAACCGGGTTCTAAGGAGCTCAATATCACTGGATTATTTTCTATGTTCATCGTTTTGGTTTAGCCACTTAACTGGTGACCAAAATATTCCAAGAAAACAAACCTCAATGAGTGTAGTATCGAGTATCTACCAACTTCGGACTGCACCAAAGTCGGTCATCTCACTACCCCTAAAAAGGCTAAGATGGTCAATTAAGGTTCTAAGAGTTTGTTAGTGCTTCATGACATCACTCAGCAGCCCCGTACTCTCCTTGATTGAACTCAAGGGTTACCGGTACTCACAAATATGTCACACTAACATAGCTTACTGCTTCAACCATGTCGGTATACCCTGCACAGTTCCCTCACAGTTTTATTAATATTTACCTAAAAAGGTGCCCCAAATCCGGGTGTAGGATTTACAACAAACCCAAACAAGGACCCAAAAAGTAAAGCAATCAAGGCAATCAAAGCAAGAATGTAAAGGTGATCTAAACCCTAAGGTAACCCCACTTTTAAATCAATCCCCAGCAGAGTCGCCAGTTCTGTGATACGGTGGGAGAACTGACTTGAGGTTTTGCGTTTTGTATTCGCACTTGTTCGGTTTAGCAAGAGTCGCCACCGACTTTTTATTTTATCCTAAGGAAAGGTTAAAAAGCACATGAAAAACCTTTTGAGATGTTTTGTGGGTTCGGGGGGTAGATTATGAAAAGGGAAGGTATTAGCACCCTTTTCATCCATGGTTATTCATGAGCTCTTAGTTACTTGTTTTAGATCACTTGCCTTGATTTTCAATTGCTTGAAATGGTGGTGTGTGTGTGTGTGTTTGAAAATGTTTTAAAAAAGATGCCTTGTCTAGGCAACCGTTGTAACAATTCTTTACTCGAATGTTTTACAAAGGTGTGTATCTTTTCGAAAAGATGTTTCAATGTTTTTGGAAGTTGTTTTGAAAGTGTTTGTGGAGTGTGCTTTGAAAAGTAGGCAAGTGTGTTTTGCAAGTTTGATCAAGTAACTAAGAGTTGTCTACCCCTAAGTTTACTCAAATATTTTTCTCATGTTTTTTAACCCTTTTAACAGTATTGTTCCACCATTGTATTTGGTGGACAATCTTGTGTTAGGATGTTAACGGGACAGGCGCGGGTCATCGTATGGACCATGAATGCAATGGTGCCAAGTGTATTTGGCAATTTTGCTTGAAGGGACTATGATCATTTTGTTTAGGCAACTTTCGAAAGCGTCATCGAGGGACTATGATCATTTGAATTGTTTTGCCAAAGAAACTCAACGTGCAAGCATGGCCCATTTTGGAAGGCAACAAGCGGGATTACCCTAGGGGTGCAAGTGTGAATGATGTATTGATTGTCATGCATTTATCTTTGTATTAGGTTATCTAGCGGTTGATTTTGAATCTTCGCATACAAACCCTAATTACTATACAGTATATAGAAAGCGATAAATTGCGGGAATTTAAAGTCTAAGCTATTACAAATAAGTATTCGGGAATGGGGGTACAAGTATTTACAAATGGAGATGAGACTTAATAGGAGAGTAGTGTCCAAATATATTTACAACCAAATCGAATCGCATTCTCAAATGTAATATGTATCAATGCATAAGAATAAAAGATAAGCAAATGTATTGGTGTAAGTGTATGTGATTTATTTACAGGTGATAATGATGTTTAACTTAATGCAAAATTAAGTAATTATTAAGTATTTTTTTGTGTTTTTTGTTAATATGTACAAACAAAAGATTTTAAGAAAAGAAAAATATTTAAAGAAAATTAATATTTATGTATTTTAGTTTATATTTTTATGTATGAAAAAGGTTTAATTAAAGAAAAGAAAAATGTTTTACGTTCTATTTTTTATGTGTTTTCTATAAATGTTTTATACAAGGTTTTTAAACAAAAAGGTTTTAATTAAAAAGATGTTTAAACTTAACAAAACCTAATATCTATATATTTTGAGTGTGTAAAAAAAGGGTATTGTTAATAAAATTTTAATGTAAAAAATTAGTATATTAATTTACTGAACAAAATAAGTTATAAAAAAAGATTTAATGTAATACAAAAAAGAGTATTAAATAAAAAAAGAATTGAAATGGGCTTAAGGGGGTTTTTGGGCCCAAACAAAATAAATAAACAGAAAGGAAAGGAAATGGGGGGGTGCACGCCGGTTTTCACATGGGCTTAGGCTCTTTTGGATGTGGCAAGGCCCAGTGGCGTTTCACAACGTTTTTTGTAAGGGTTTACTTGTTTCATTTCATTACTGGATTTAGGGTTACAGTCTTGAGCGGCACTTCCATTCATCGTCTTCTTCGCTTCGTCCCTCCAGGCTTTCTGAACGCTTCTCTCTGTCCCAACTGCCAGGCGCCACCATCAACTCATCCTCCCTCCATGGTCAAGCAAGGCGGCATTACGAAAAGGTTTGATTTCTTAGTTCTGTATGTTTTACGCTTTGCATGCTTTTAATCTTGACAAGTTCTGATTATGTTATCATTGTTTGTGTGAGGTATGAAAGAAAAGGGAGAGAAAAATTATACCTTCACTGGCTCGTTGCTTGGAGAGGAGGAGAGGCGGACTTGGAGGCGCGTCTAGGGCGGCCAGGCGGAGAGAGAAGTGATGCTGAGCTAGCTTGGAAATCTGGTACCTTTGTATTTCGCTTCCTATGGTTTGATGATGAATGTCTGAAAACCTAGTTTATTTGCTTCTGTCTTCTCTTTTGCTTGCTCTTTTCAATGATGATTATCTGAGATGCCTGGCTTATTGCTTCTGTCTTCTCTTTTGCTTGCTCTTTTCAATGATGATTATCTGAGATGCCTGGCTTATTGCTTCTGAACACTTCTTTTCCTCTTCCACTACTTGCTTGCTTGCTCAATGATGAACTCTAAGTTCTGAGAGTTTGGATTTTGGCCTATGATGAATCTGATTCTGAGGCATTAGGGTTTGCTTGATCTTTAGATGTCTGATATGCTTGATATGCTTGCCTCTGTATATTAATGATGTTGATTGCTGAGTTGCCTTAGGTACTAACCCTGTGATGAATCATTCTGAGGGTCTAGTTGGTCTGAATACTTTTGTTGAGGGTTCATCAGTTTGATGGTTTATTTGGCTTTGGGGACAAGTTTGACAGGTTATGTGCTTGTGCTTTTTTCTGGTTGTTTTGAAGCAGGCTTAAGGTTTAGGCTTGAGATGCTGGCTTTGTTTGTAAAGGCTTTTTTCTGGTTTGATGTATTGGTTGAAACAGGTTTAGAGGAAGCTTTGAGGCTTATGCTTAGCAGGTAGTTTTGAAAGGGCTTCTGGTTACAGGCCTTGAGTTTCTTGCTTGACAGTTTTGAGGCTCTTGAAACTGTATAGGCTTTAAGGCTTCAGTTTGACAGGTTTGCTTGTTTTGGAACAAGCAGGTTAAGGCTGGAGGTTTTTGTTTGTTACAGGTTAAGGCTTTAGTTTGTTCTGTTTGTGTTTTTATTATGTGACAGGTCTTGAGGCAGTTTGGAATGTTTGACACAGTTTGTGTTATTTCTGTTATGTATTCTGCCTCCCCTTTTCTATGTGTTGGTATATCTTCTTTATATCTTTAAGCCTCAAGCCTGCTGTAAGCCTTTCTCTCCTCTCTCTTTCTCTCTCCACAGATTTAAAAAGCATTTTTTATTGCTTTCAACTGTACCTTTCTGAAAAAGTATACTGGCCTTGGAAAGTGATGATTTAGAATGTTGCTTGCACTTTGGTTTTGCTTTGCATATCTCTTATCTTCTTTTTTCCAGATTTTCTGCATATCTTGTGTACTTTGTTGACAGCTTTTTTGGATATCCTTTTGATAGCTTTGTTTGACATTTTAAACTTGGTTAGACATGTGCAGTTCAGTTTGCAATTTGTGACTTAGTTTGGAATTTTGACAGCTTTGCTTTTTGGACTTGGTTATTCAGTTTGAAAACTTTGGTTGACAATTTGGAATTATGAACTATGCAGCTTTATGCATTTTTTAAATTTGCAAAACATATTTCTATCCCTCTTTGTGAACCAAGAGTAATCTTGTGATTTGCAGAGAGGGCAAACAAACTGATTCCGGCCAGTTACTTTTAATGATGAATTTTAAAATATCTGTCTGCCTTTTTATTTAATTCATCTGCATTTGACTTTTCCCCTTTCTTTGTTTTTGCAGATGAAAACCAATTGAGCAATGGAGCATCAGATAGAGGATGAAGATTTAGGATAACTTAGGATATAGCTTTATTTTACCTTTAATTATTTGTAATAACATTATTTGTAAATACTGTAAATGTATTCAAATAACATTTGTACTCAATAATTAAAAGTAAATAAAAGTTTAATCCTTTTTAATTCTTCTTCAAATGTTTATTTAATTATTTATAATTCTTAAATTATAATAAATGGAAATAAATCCCAATTATTCTAACTTAGAATAAATAAACAATTAATAAACACTGTGGTCTTAGCATCAATCAATAATAAACCCGGCGTCCCAATTAAACATGAGCAATGCACCGTCAATCAAACAAACATCCATATGCCTATCTCTTTACTGATTAAATCAAACCCTGCCAGTTCTCAATCCAAATGCCTCAGCTTTTATCCCAGATGTTTAGACAGAAATTTTGAACAAATGTCAAAACAGTGTAACAACCAATTAGAGCATTGTGGATTCAAAAAACACGGTGGATTCAAACTCTTCTGAAACTGCGCGCGCACAACCCTAATTCTTGACTTAACACCAAAGAAACGCCTGTCTGATCAAACTTTGAGCCAAACTCAACCAGACCCTAATAATTTGCTTGAACTGTTCCAGAGTCCATGAAAACCCTAATTTGGCTAGACTGACAAGAAAAATTCGGTTTGACTGATTCTTAAGCCAATCTTGAAAAATCAGGAAAAGCCCGAAGCTGTGATTTCTTATGGAAAAATAGGAGGGCAAATTTTGGGGTACAACAAGTAGGTAGATTAGTTCTTAGATACTTGCTCATCCAAAATAAAACTTTTTTTACACTTACACTCCTTTTATAAACAAGTTTTTCAAAAACGCTTCATTACACTCTTGAAGACAGAAGCAAGAGTTAAATCGAAGTCAAAACAAAAAATTTTCAAAACCCACGAGCACAAAGAAAACAATCTTTAAAATGATGAGCAAGTACCTAAGAGCCCGTAGATAACTACAGATAGAAAGGGTGCTAATACCTTCCCTTTCTATAAATCAACCCCCTGTACTCAGAAATATCTCGAAAAAGGAATTTTTCTGTGCTTTTTTCCTTTCCTTGTTGGATAAAATAAAAGTCGGTGGCGAATCTTTCTTACCGCGACATTTTGCAAAAACAAACGCAAAATGCAAACCAGCATTCCAAAAACAGTCAGTTCTTCCCACCGTATCACAGAACTGGCGACTCTGCTGGGGATATAATAAGTGGGGTATACCTTAGGAATAGTTCATCATAATGCTTTCAATTGCTTGATTTGTATGCTTTATCTATGTGGGTTTGAATCGGAGTTACTATAGATCCTAACCCGAATCTGGGGATACCTTTTAGGTAAGTAGTAATAGACTGTGAGGGAACTGTACGACATAGACCAATACGGTTGAAGTAATAGCTACGTTGCTGTGGCACTTTAGTTTGTACCGATATCCCTTATGGTGGAACAAGGAGAATATGGGGCTGCTAAGGGGGCATTAAGCACCAACTGACCTTAGAACCTATAATTAACCAACTTGGCCATAGAAAAGTAGCAGTATGCTACACTCATTGAGACCAAACTCTCGCGATGATTCCGACCGCAAGAAAAGGTTACTAAATTGGAATTATGACCGATCGAGGGTGGTAAGTGATATTGAGATCCTCTAGAACCCAGTTACTATTTCTAGGACATGTTGAACCAACTAAACTGAAAGAGGGTAATACCTAAACTCCATGCCAGCCTGAAATCTAAGGGCTACTGTGTGACTTGTGTGCCCTTACCATGTTTGCTATCTGTGAATACTTGTGGTGTATTTCTATCATGACATCATGCATCATAACATTGCATGCATATTTCATCGGACTAACCCATTTCAAAGACCGAGGGGATTCATCTTTGTTCTGTTTTGTAGGTCATGGCCTCTATATGCAGAAATACTATTCGCATCAACTTTGTACAGATTCCTACTCAGCTTAGAGATTTGGTTTCCAAGGTTCCTGACACTTCCTCTTTTGTCAGAAGACATGGTCACCTCCTTGGTTTGGTCACTTCTAAGATGGATGAGCAGATAATGAGTGTCTTGTTCCAGTTCTTTGACCCGTTGCACCACTGCTTCACCTTCCCAGACTATCAGTTGGTCCATACTTTGGAGGAGTTCTCTGATTTGCTTGGTATTTCTATTCTAGAGCAGACGCCGTTTACAGGTTGGGAGATAACTCTTAGGCCAGAGGATGTTGCTACAGCCCTACATCTGACAAAGGCTGATGTAATGTCTAATTGGGAGACTCGGAGTGGGGTAAAAGGCTTCTTAGCTAAGTTCTTGATTGATCAGGCTCAACAGTTTAGACTTTCAAGCATTTGAAGACATCCTGGCTCTTCTCATATATGGCATGGTTCTGTTCCCTAATTCAGATTCTTTTGTCGACGTGAACGCAGTGAAGATCTTCATGTCTCGTAATCCGGTGCCCACTCTCTTAGGTGACATTCGGCATGCTCTTTATGCCCGTACTGCTCGGAAACGGGGAACCCTTATGTGCTGTGCACCATTGCTGGCGAGATGGTTTATTTCTCACCTCCCCAAATCTGTTTTGAAGAACAAGGAAGGTATGGGATGGGCCTACAGAATTATGTCCCTTGCTCATACGGACATCATCTAGAGCACTAAAGACATGGAGGAAGTAGCTGTCATTGACCGGTGCGGAGAATACCCCAATGTTCCTTTGCTTGGGATTAGGGGAGGGATCATCTATAATCCTTGTCTGGCCTTACGACAGTTTAGGCGAGCTCAAAAGGACGGTCCTCATGAGTTGCTGATTCCGAGCATTGTCTTTGACTTTCAGGGAGATGTTGAAGGGCATCGCCGTAGATTCATACGAGCTTGGAATAGGGTTAACAGGTCTGATCCGCATGAGTTGGGAGAGAAGACTTCTCTTCCAATGGAACCGTATCTCCGGTGGGTTTGAGCCCGTGCCCAAAAGCTAGGGATGCCATACGAAGCTGTCTTATCGGTAATTGTTGAGAGTGCCGATGAAGAAGGGGTTCCTCATACTGTCCTCCACCCATACATGCCTACTGACATTGAGGCATTAAAGAGGTCTTGGATCTAGTTGAGAGAAGAAAGGGATACTTACATAGAGAAGTATCATGAGCAGGAACGAAAGATCCTGAAGCTTACAAGGTAGCTGGAATGAGAAGGTCCTCAACGACTATGTCAGCACCAACGGAAAACGCCATGGGAGCGCTGATGTCTTTTTCTATTTCTAGTTTTGATTTACTTTTCAGTTTTCCCTTTGTAACACCTTAAAGGTACTTGTCAAACACTGCTTCAAGTTTTTAATCTAATAAAAGTGTGTTTCATTTTGGTTTACGAATTTGAACCCCAAAGGTCTTTGAAATCATATCATATGCATTCCATTCCCATGCACCTCATTACAGGTACCCTTACAGGTCTCTTATCTTCTTCGCTATTTATTTTAGCATCATGTCTGCTGAAACATCCACTGATCAAGCTATTAAGGCTCTTCAAGCTCAAAACACTCAGTTCCAGGAAATGTTCATGAACCTGGCCAAGGGGCAGAAAGATCTGAAGACTCTTATCTTGAAGGATAAGAAGAAGAAGAAGACAGTCCTCCTGAACATGGGTCACAGGTTTGGAAACAGGTTGCGAGACGAAGTTGATCCGTCCCACTCATCTGGAGGGGGGGGGAGAACCAAGAAGAAAGGAGGGCTCCTAGCCCTGTGGTTTCTGACAATGAGACTGACTTTGACGAAGACCAGTATCCTCCTGCCGAAGACAGGTATAAACAACTTGAAGACCGGTTAAGCGCGATGGAGATCTAGAAGATACCTGGGCTGGATTTTGGAGAGTTAGGTTTGGCATCTGGGGTGGTGATTCCCCACAAGTTTAAAGCACCAGTCTTTGCTAAGTACGACGGAGTCTCCTGCCCAAAGCTACACCTCTGATTGTATGTTAGAAAGATTCAACCATATACCGCTGATAGGAACCTCTGGGTTCATTTCTTTCAAGATAGTCTTTCAGGGACTCAACTTGAGTGGTTCTATCAGCTAGAAGGAGCTAATGTACGTAACTAGGAGGACCTTGCTGCTACTTTTTACAAACAGTACCAATATAATGCCGACCTCGCTCCCACGCGTACCCAACTTCAGGGTATGTCTATGGGTGCGAGCCAAGGTTTTAAGGACTACGCTCAGAAGTGGAGAGACCTTGCTGGTAGAGTCCAACCCCCTCTGGCGGACAGGGAGTTGGTGGATATGTTTCTGGGGACCATGTCTGGTCCGTATTTCAACCATTTGATCGGAAGTTCATCATCAGGTTTTACTAAGTTAATTATGACTGGGGAGAGGGTTGAAGTTGGTATCAAGAGAGGAAAAATACAAAAGGGTGCTTCGTCAAGCACATAGAAGAAGCCTTTCAAGAAGGGGTCTAGTGCAGTTTACAACTCGAGGAGCCAGAGTCGACCTGAGCGCCGCCAAATAGTTAATGCGGTAGTTATTTTAAGACTAACTGTTGCTCCATAATGCAACAATCAGCCAAGAGCAGAGAGGCCTCAAAGACAATTTACTCGGCTTAGCATGACTTTATCTCAAATTCTGCCACAATTATTAAAGACTAACTTGGTGATTCTGAGGGAAGCTCCGAAGAATCCCAACACCACCTCACCGCTGTACAATCCGAACGCCCATTGTGCTTATCACTCTGATAGCCTGGGGCATGATATCAATAATTGCTGGCCTTGAAGAATAAGGTACAAGATCTGATTGATGCTAAGGAGATTGAATTTGAAGCGCCTGAAAAGCCGAATGTTATGACTGCTCCTATGCCCAAGCATGGAGTGAATGCTGTAGATGATGACTCGTTTGTGACTTTTGTAGAAGACATTGCTACTCCATTAATGACTGTGAAGAAGAACCTTTTGTTAGCCAGTTTATTTCCGGGCTGTGGCGAAGGTTGCCATCTGTGTTCCGTCCTACCTACCGGTTGCCATCTATTAAAGTCAGGTGTCCAACGCCTGATGGATAATAAAGAAATCTTGTTCGAGAAAACTTTTCTTCCTTTGGTTCCTGTTGAAGAAGTTTCCATAATCACCATTTTCGCCAATTCTTCCAAGGCTTCCTCGAGAAAGCCTGTTAGAATTACATCTGTTCCGAGAATCACTGCATTGATCATTACTGTTCCTGGACCTATCCCCTATACGTCGGATAAGGCTGTCCCATGGCACTATGGGGACGATGTGTATTATCACGGGGTTAAACAAGACTGGAAGGATGAAGAGACTGATACTGATGTAAGCAATATTGTTGGATCTAGTAAAGTCACCCGAAGCAGAAGACTTTTCTCCCTTGAGATCTCTCCACCAATTATTCAGAAGCCTGTTGTTATTACACCTGCCAGTCCATCTGCTATTGTCCCTGATCAAGTTCCATTCCTTACCCTTGTTGCCGAGTCATCTGACACTCGGGGCAAAGGGATCACCGGTGATCCTTCCTGGACGGAGGCACCGAGTAAGATTACTGTTGAAGCCTCTAGGCAGGAGATAGAGGAAATTCTAAAGATCATCAAGAAGAGCGACTACAATGTATTCGAATAGCTGGGGAAAACCCCGTCAAAGATCTCTATGTTGTCTTTATTGTTGTGTTCAAAGGCCCATGCTATGGCTCTGATTTCTTTCCTGAAGACTGTGCACGTGCCAATGGAGACATCTGCTGACCATTTTAAAGATTGTGTGGCTAGTTTGACAGTAGATAACGGGTTGGGTTTCTCCAACGCAGACTTGACAGCTAAGGGGAAGAATCACAATGACGCCCTGCATGTCTCCATTGAGTGCATGGGCACTACTCTAGCTCACGTACTGGTGGACACTGGGTCCTCGTTGAACGTTTTACCCAAGAAAGTGTTAGACCGATTAGATTGTGAAGGGTTGGTACTGAAGCCGAACAACATTGTGGTTAGGGCCTTTGACGGGTCCAAGAGGATGGTACATGGAGAGGTGGATATTCCGGTTAAGGTTGGTTCTCAGATTTTCGCGTCTACATTCTATGTGATGGACATTCGGCCATCTTATTCTTGTTTGCTGGGTCGCCCGTGGATCCGTAAAGCTGGGGCAGTCACTTCTACGCTCCACCAGATGTTGAAATACCCAGTGAAGGGGAAAATTGTTATGGTACAAGGAGAAGAGGAGTACATGGTGAGCCACCTCAACTCTTTCCAATATGTGAAGATGAACGGGGAGTTCATTGAAACCCCGTGTCAACATTTTGAAGAAGTCCCCCAGATGCTAGCATCAACTGAAACTGTTACTGAAGATCCTCCAATGAAGATGGCTTCCCTCAAGGATGCCCGAGATGTTATTGAGAAAGGTGGGTGTGCGAATTGGGGCCAACTCCCTGATTTTACACATAAGACTGACAAGTTTGGTTTGGGTTTCACTGCAGAAGCTCAAAGGGCTGTTCGGCGTGCACGGATCAGAGGACCTCCCCTGTTTATCAGCAATTCGAGAGTAAATGCCATTTAAGACGAAGATGAAGAGTCTGAGTTTGACAGCTGAATTTACCCAACTACCGACGGCGGACTAAACAACTGGACGGCGAAGGACTTCGTGCAAATTTCTTTTATCACACAGTAATAGACTCTTGTTTCGAATTTGTAACAGACAATTTTTAAACTTTACGGCCCGATGCCTTACCCGAGACACCATGGCTTTGTTTGTGAGGGCTTTATATTTGTCATCTCCATATATCATTAATAAAAGCATTGGATGTTTTCTTGCATTTCAAATTTTGCGCTCCTTGTTTTTCTTTTTTATCTTGCAAAACATCTATTTTACACACACTCACATATACAGGTCTACATCCACTCTGGATCCCACTGATAACGACTCTGCTACTACCAGTTATGACTTCGAAAGTCCGATCAACCAAGCCGAGGACGAAGGTGAGGATTATTGAGAAGTGCCTGGTGAACTTGCTAGACTGTTACTTCAGGAAGAGAGGGCCATACATCCGCATGAAGATCCAGTGGAATCAGTAAATCTGGGTACAGAGGTAAACAAGAAAGAGGTCAAGATTGGTGCAAATCTGGAGTCTAGTGTTAAGCAACGATTGATTCAGATGTTGGTGACTATGTTGAGATCTTTGCCTAGTCTTATGAAGATATGCCTGGGTTGGATACTGATATCGTGGTTCACTGCTTGCCTACCAAGGAAGACTGTCCTCCAGTGAAACAGAAAGTTCACCGAATGCGTCCAGAGATATCTGAGAAAATCAAGGCTGAAGTGATGAAGCAGTTTGATGCGGTTTTCTAGCAGTTACTTCTTACCCACAGTGGGTGGCCAACGTGGTTCCAGTGCCGAAGAAGGATGGTAAAGTTCGAATGTGTGTTGACTATAGGGATCTGAACAGGGCAAGCCCCAAGGATGACTTCCTTTTGCCTCATATCGAAGTTGTGGTTGACAACACTGCACAACATAAGGTTTTCTCCTTTATGGATGGTTTCTCCGGTTATAATCAGATTAAAATGGCTCCCGAAGATATGGAGAAGACAACCTTTATTACTCAATGGGGTACCTTTTTCTACAAGGTCATGCCTTTGGAATTGAAGAATGCTGGGGCAACGTATCAGCGCGCCATGGTCGCTTTGTTCCACAACATGATTCATCATGAGATTGAGGTATACGTTGATAACATGATTGCAAGGTCCCAGACTGAGGAAGAACACCTTGACCATCTTCAAAAGTTATTTGAAAGGTTGAAGATATACAGACTAAGGCTAAACCCGAACAAGTGCACCTTCGGGGTGAGATTTGGTAAGCTGCTGGGTTTCGTTGTAAGTGATAAAGGTATTCAAGTGGATCCTGCAAAGGTGAAGGCTATACAGGAAATGCCAGCTCCCCGAACTGAAAAAGAAGTCAGAGGCTTTCTGGAACATCTAAATTACATTGCCCGATTCATCTCACACCTAACTGCTACTTGTGAGCCAATCTTCAAGTTACTGAAGAAAGATCAAGTGATACGATGGAACGATGAATGCCAGGCCGCTTTCGAAAGGATCAAAGAATATCTCTAAGAGCTACCTATTCTGATGCCTCCAGTTGAAGGGAGACCCTTGATCCTATACTTGACAGTACTCGACAATTCAATGGGGTGTGTGCTGGGGAAGCATGACGAGTCTGGCCGAAAAGAGCATGCTATTTATTACCTTAGCAAAAGGTTTACCGACTGCGAGACCTGATACTCGTTGCTTGAGAAAACTTGTTGCACTTTGGCATGGGCTGCTCGCTGGCTGAGACAGTATATGCTGACTCACACCACTCTATTGATATCAAAGATGGATCCAATCAAGTATATCTTCGAGAAGCCTGCCTTATCCAGAAGAATAGCAAGATGGAAGATGATCTTGACTGAGTATGACATCCAATATACGACCCAAAAGGCAATCAAGGGAAGTGTGTTAGCGGATCATTTGGAACATCAAGCAGTGGATGATTACCAGTCTATGAACTTTGTATTCCCGGATGAGAATATCATGTTGGTGACTGACTGTGAAACACCTGAACCAAATGAAGGACCTGAGGAGGGATCCCGATGGTCTATGTACTTTGATGGAGCTTCAAACACTTTGGGTAATGGCATTGGCGCCGTGATCATATCTCCTGAAGGATCTCATACTCCATTCACCACCCGACTATGTTTCAACTGCACCAACAACACGGCGGAGTATGAAGCGTGCATTATGGGTATTCGAGCAGCAATTGACCTAAGGATAAAGTTCTTAAGTGTTTTTGGAGATTTCGCTCTCGTGATCAGCCAGATCAAAGGCGAGTGGGATACGAAACACCCTAATCTTATTCCTTACAAAGAGTATGTATTGATGTTGCTTCCGCACTTCGAGGAGATAACCTTTGAACACTTCCCTAGGGAGGAGAATCAGTTGGCGGACACGCTAGCTACGATGTCTTCTATGTTCAAGGTTAGATGGGACAATGAAGCTCCCCAGATTACCATTGAGAGGTTGGAAGAACCCGCATATTGTTATGACATTGAGACTGCAGAGGTAGCAGATAAACCCTGGTTTCATGAGGTAAAGAGGTATGTTGAAGCTCAGGAGTACCCTGAGGGTGCATCTGTTAATGATAAAAAGTTTCTGAGAAGATTCGCGGCGAAGTTCTTCATCAGCAATGGCATTCTTTACAAGCGTAACTATGATTCAACCTTACTGTGATGTGTGGATAAGAACGAAGCAGAAAGGATTATGGTAGAGTTACATGAAGGTTCTTTCGGAACTCATTCCAGTGGACACACCATGGCAAAGAAAATCCTACGGACAGGATACTATTGGTCCACAATGGAAGCCGACTGTTATCAGCATTCTCGGACATGTCACAAGTGCCAAGTCTATGCTGATAAGGTGCACATACCTCCAGTACCTCTGAACATCTTGACAACACCTTGTCCTTTTGCAATATGGGGCATTGACATGATCGGCGAGATCAAAACTACGACATCTAACGGGAATCGTTTCATCCTGGTAGCTATCGATTACTTTACGAAGTGGGTTGAAGCAGATTCCTTTGCTACCGTAACCAAGAACATCATAACACGATTTATTCGGCACAATCTGATTTGTCAATATGGCGTACCAGAGAGGATCATTACAGACAATGGTACAAATCTCAATAATAAGATGATCATCGAGCTCTACAAGCAGTTCAAGATACAACATCACAACTCTTCTCCTTATCGGCCGAAGATGAATGGGGCTGTAGAAGCGGCTAATAAGAATATTAAAAAGATTGTGCAGAAGATGACAGTGACATACAAAGATTGGCACAAGATGTTACCGTTTGCTCTTCATGGGTACCGTACCTCAGCGCGGATGTCAACAGGGGCAACACCCTATTCCTTGGTATATGGCATGGAGGCAGTCTTGCCCATTGAAGTTCAGATATCCTCTCTCCGAATTATGAAGGATGTAGGTTTGAGCGAAGATGACTGGATTCAGACCCGGCTTGATTAGCTGAACTTAATCGATGCAAAGAGACTTACTGCTATCTGTCATGGTCAAACGTATCAAAAGCGAATGATCAAGGCATTCAACAAGAAAGTCAGACGACAAGAGTATCAAGTTGGGGATCTGGTGATCAAGCGCATCATCCTACCTCAAGGTGATCCCAGGGGCAAATGGACCCCTACGTACGAAGGGCCATTTGTGGTTAAGAACATTTTCTCAGAAGGAGCTATGATTCTAACCACCATGGATGGTGACGACCTTCCTCACCCCGTCAATGTAGACATAGTAAAAAGATACTACGCATAATCAAAGACCCGCTAGGTTGACTGGCCTAGGCAAAAATAAGGGCTTCCCAGCGAACCAAAAGGATTCGGGCAAAAATAAGGGATGAAAATGAAAAAATCTGTACACCCGGCAAGTCGAAAACCTGAAAAGGCGGCTTGGGCAAAAAAGGGTATCCCGGTGGACTGAAAACCCGAAAGGGCGGTCCAGGAAAAAATTAGGGATCAAAGCGTAACACTATGTCTCATTGGATCACCTTACAACCAGAGTTCGGTATCGACTATCAAGCTCATACGACACTAATAAATCTGATCTACCTTCAACCAAGTAGCAAAGTGATGAGATGCTCGAGGACATAAAGGCAATATCAGAGTTGGAACCCAGTGGGGTTGTTCACATAGCTTTTTTTCTTTGTTTTTCACAAATTGTATAAATTCTATTTGTTCGGCGGCGTTCTCTTACTAGGACGTCAGCCTCTTGTACAAAAGACGCCTATTTACAAGCTAACTTCAAAATCAATACAAGTCATTTTTACAAAGAAATTTCTAACTATTTCACTTTTTCTGTTTTGTTTTGAGAGAACTTCCAATGTTCATTTTTGATATATGAATTTGACATTGATTGCTGCTCATAAAAATTTACATGCGAAACAAAAGACGATTCCTTGTAATATCAGAAACAGGGGCAAACGAAAATGTCCAAACCGTACAGTTGCTCTGTCCACCAGGTATAGGGATAAACCTAGCTGGAAGAAACGATTGAAAGTATATTCATTCCCTGCAGAGTAAAAGAAAGACAGTGGTGTTAGCTCTCCCCAGCTGAGACTCGTAACTATGAATGAATCGGTAATATTCTCCCCAAGCAGAGTTTATCTACCATCAGCCTTGAAAAGTCTTATCATCCCCAGCGGAGTATAAAAGATATCCCCAGTGGAGTTTGAAGAAATATCCCCAGTGGAGTTGGAAGATCATCCCCAGTAAAGTATAAAAGGGTTATCCCCAATAAGGTAGCTATTGGAAAGTCACCCCCAGCGGAGTTCTTTCCTTTCACAAAACAAGAATTCAATCCCCAATAAGGTTCATTATCACCAGCAACGTTAATTTATCCCCAGCTGAATTTATCAACGGAATCCTCAACAGAGCATCTCTTCCCCACAGAGTCATTCTCTCATCAGTTTATTTCCCCAGAGAAGTTATCCTCTCCCGCAGGTTTATTCTCACAAACATCTTCATCCACTGTCTCCAGCGGAAATGAAGAATTCATGTCTGTTCTCCAGCAGCAATCCAGGATTTATTTTCCCCAGCTAAAAACATCACATTTTCATACATCATAACATGCATACGCATCATACAACACAATATCATTTATTTTGAGAACATCATTGCTTGATGCATATCATGCATTACATACAACTAACCTTTACCTTTCAGGAAAGATTCTCACAAAATACAAGCTACGGAGCTTTCACCTCAGTCGAATTACAGACAAGTTCCTAAATCTCGACAAAGACGTTTCCTCAGTTGAATTACGGACAAGCTCCTAAATCTCAGCGAAGTTATTTCCCCTATTGAAATACGGACAAGCTCCTAAATCTCAGCGAAGTTATTTCCCCAGTTGAATTATGGACAAGTTCCTAAATCTCAGCAAAGTTGTTGAATTACGGACGAGTTCCTAAATCTTGACAGATATGTTCCTCGGTTGAATTACAGACAAGTTCCTAAATCTCAGCAGAGATGTCTCCTCAGTTAAATTACGGACGAGTTCCTAAATCTCAGCAGATGGTGGCTTAGTTGAATTACGGACAAGTTCCTAAATCTCAGCAAAGTAGTTGAATTACGGACGAGTTCCTAAATCTCAGCATAAATACTCCCCCGGTTGAATTACGGACAAGTTCCCAAATCTCAGCAGAGATGTTTCCTCAGTTGAATTACGGACGAGTTCCTAAATCTCAGCAGATGGTTGCTTAGTTAAATTACAGACAAGTTCCTAAATCTCAACAAAGTAGTTGAATTACGGACGAGTTCCTAAATCTCAACATAAATACTCCCCTGGTTGAATTACGGACAAGCTCCTAAATCTCAGCAAAGTTGTCTCTCAAGTTGAATTACAGACGAGTTCCTAAATCTCAGCATAGATGGTTTCTTAGTTGAATTACAGACGAGTTCCTAAATCTCAGCAAAGATGTTTCTTCAATCGAATTACGGACGAGTTCCTAAATCTCGACAGATATGTTCCTCGGTTGAATTATGGAGGAGTTCCTAAATCTCAGCAGAGATGGTTGCTTAGTTGAATTATGGACGAGCTCCTAAATCTCAGGGAAGCTGTTTCCTCAGTTGAATTACGGACGAGTTCCTAAATCTCAGCAGAGATGTTTCTCCAGAAGAATTACGGACAAGTTCCTAAATCTCAACAAAAATGTTTCCTCAGTTGAGTACGGGCGATCGAAGTTCCTAAATATCAACAGAGACGACTTACCAACAGAATAACAGACGACCAAAGCTCCTAAAATTCTACTTCTCTCAAATAGAGATCAACATTCCCCAGTAGAATCTTCCTCAAAAACAGGTATACAAGCTCTCGCTAAGGAATCTCTTATGTGATCGACACTCCTTCAGATGGCATATTTAAGCCCATCCCCTCGTCAACAATTCCCAAATGGCATCTGTAAGCCCATTCCTGACATCACAAGACAATTACCACTTCATGCGAGTGCAAATTTCTGGGCACTCTAGTGTTCAATCCACTTCCACCTTCGGATCACGAAAGGCACGAAAGCCAATATACATCCTCAGGTTTAAGAAGATTGAACAGGGGCAGCTGTTGTACCCCAAAATTTTCCCTCCCATATTTCTCAAAACATTTCAAGAAAAATCTCCAAGTTGCTCAAGATAGTCCAAGGGTTGGCCAGACAAGCTCTCACCTAAGGCAGTCTACCCCAAACTAGGGTTTCATGTTGCATCAAGATCCTTGAGTCCAAGTGGTACCAAATGATCAAAATTATCCTAATATTTTCTCAAGATCATCCATGTCAAGTTTCAAGCCTTGCAGAGGAATTTTACTCAGTTAATTGCTCAAAGGTCCAAAAATTGACTGTGCTAGGGCAAAAGTCAACTGTGACCTACATACAGTCAAACATCAAGATTTTTTGTCAACATCCTCATTTTGAAGTATATTTCATCATTTAATCAAGGGTTGATCATGATTCATCAAGGATTGCTCACAATTCATCAAGATTCAAAAGTTGCTAAATTAGGGTTTTGTAGGAAAAGTCAACCCAACTTTGACCAAGCATAAATTTCTCATACTTTATGATAAATGACCCATACAAAGATCATTTTGAAGAGGATGAAATCCCCTACAATCCATCTTCATCTCCAAAGATCAAAATATGCACTCATAAGAAGTTATGAATTTGGACATTATAGGTCATTTTGAAAAGTCAACAAAAACACCTTTTTTTGTCAAAACTTAATACTTGAGCATGGAATATAAAATTTATATGAGACAAAACGGGTTGATTATAGGACAGATCAAGCTTTATAAAAAGTCCAAGAACACCTCCAAAGGTTCAAAATTGAGGAAGTTATGCATTATTGAAGTTGACCTTTTTTGCAAAATTGCCAAAAGTCAACTATCCCCAAAAACTTCAAATTTTTCCAAATGGGCCTATTCTTTTTCACTTGTTTTGAGTTGGCATCATATCCCACGTTCTCTAGCCTTGTCCACTTGTCCATATCATATTTTTATTAATTATTTTGATTTTGATTTGAATTAATTTGATTTAAATCAAAATAAATCAAATAAAAATCCAAAGCATTGATAACAAAGGATCTTTTGATTGTTTCAGGCTCTAATTAGAGCTAGCAAGACATTCAAATTTGCATCAAACCATATGTGTACAAAAAGATTGAAAAGAAGCCAAATTTGGAAGGTTGTTAAAGAAGAATCAAATCAAATCCAAAGTCATTGTAAGAAAAAGATTTGGACGAAATAAACAACCCTATTGCATTGTGCAATACATAAGGAGGCGAGGCATATCAAAAACAAGGTTGGAGATCAAGCATAGAGCAAGAACAGAAGTTGCAAAAAGAAGCAAAAAGTGTGAGATCGAAATAGAGGTTAGAGGCGTCCTCAAGGCTTGGTACTTGTCTCAATCTCTTCCTGGAAATCTCAGGAACCTAAAGCAAGCAAAACCACACGTTTTCAAGCCCTCCCGCGTGCTATAAGTCCATCACGATATCACTATTTTCTTGAATTCGATTAGCTTTATTCTTGCATCCATTGTGTAAAATAATGGCATATTCTTGATCACCATATCATTTGCAAGATTTTACCAATAGCCAATTTCATTTATATGACCTATATCGTGAATCATCATTTTTTTCTTGGAGTTTTTTAGGGTTTTTGTTTTCAGGAATAATTAGCCTTCATAATGGGCATGGTTGCAATCAGGAGGATGAGACGACCTCAACCATGGTCTTAGAATTCGTTTACATGGCCTGTACGATATTTTGAGAAGGGACAGGGTTATAGTGACAAACATTTGTCCGTGGGTATAAGTGTTGCTGCTTTTAGCCACGGTTCAAGGAAGGGGATGAAGGCGTGTCGTCCCACCATTCATCCATTCAAACGAGCGCGCGTTTTTTTTTCTTTTTATCCACTAACATTTGTCTTCTTCTTATATTATAATTGATTCTTAGCATATATACAAAAAGAACCAACAACCCAGCTGGTTACAAGCCATTGGAATTTGCCTCAGGACCTGGGTTCGAATCCCAGGTCCCCCTATTTTCTATATAATATTTGTTTTCAGGTAATCCAATGCACATATAAGCCAAGCGTCCACCATATGCCTTCAGCATCAAACGTGCCAGATGGCCAGATGGCCAGATCTGGTGGCCATCATTGAACGTGCACCAAAGGACCAAGTCAACGCAAACACATGGGATCAGAAAAGTCAAATGGATCTTCATCAAATGGGCCAGAAAACTGCTATTCACACCTTTAAAAATCAGGCCCATCTCACTCTTTTTCTTATATTTTGTTTATTTCATTTAATTATTTTATTTTATTTAATTAATTACTAACCAATAAACAATTTTCCTTTTTTTTTAATCAAAAATCACCAAAAAATATTTTTACCCAATTAAATTTCAGAACTTTATTTTTCATTAATAAATATTAATTAATTTAATTAGGTAGATTAATTAGGTAACTTTAATTTATTTCGCAAATAATTAAAAATTAATTAGAAATCAATAGGTTTTCAACATTAATTTAATTATTTTATTTTCTTTCCTAAAATAACAAAAACTCCAAAAATATATCATTTAATATTTTCCATAATTAATTTATTTAATAATTAATTTAGCATTTAATTTTAGGATTTAATTTCTTTTCTTAAAAATAAAAACAACAAAAAATATCATTTTCTATTAGAAGGGTCAAAACCCTAATTTCACATCCGATTTAATTCCGCATCGCGCGCTTTATTTTTTATTCAATTATTGTATCTGCTCTCGGTTTGTAATATTTAATTAGGACATTTACTTTTACCGCTTTTATTTTATTTTCAAAGGGTTGTTTTTGGCGATGTAAATACCCGACGCCTTGTAATAATTTAGTTTAATTTCCGCACCTTTAATTTCTGCAAATATACAATTTCTAGATGTTTGATAATAGGGTTTGCATGACAAGAATGAATGTCTAATTTAAAACAGTTAGATCACCCTAAACATGTGCAAAGATAAAAATAACTGAAATCAACACACCCACACATGCGCACTCCTAGGGTACACCCCACTTGGTTGCCTTCGTAAACGGTCATTGAGTATAGGTTGTTTTAGAGGTCACCCTTTTGTCTAAAAGATCATAGTTGCCTCGAAAAGGTTTCCTCGGATATCGTTGCCTCGAATAAATGATCTAAGACATTAGGGTTATCTCTAAGACGTCCTAACATTGCTTTAGTGACCGTATGTCCCTCTTTTAAATTGACCCTCAAACTCCTACGACGGTGCTACCTACTTACTAATAGTGGGATAACATTGTCAAAAGGAAATTAGCATAGAACGATTCCTTTTTCGAGTAGGTAGATTAGTTCTTAGATACTTGCTTATCCAAAACAAAACTTTTTTTTTACACTTACACTCCTTTTATAAACAAGTTTTTCAAAAATGCTTCATTACACTCTTGAAGACAGAAGCAAGAGTTAAATTGAAGTCAAAAAAAAACTTTTCAAAACCCACGAGCACAAAGAAAACAATTTTGAAAATGATGAGCAAGTACCTAAGAGCCCGTAGATAACTACGGATAGAAAGGGTGCTAATACCTTCCCTTTCTATAAATCTACCCCCCGTACTTAGAAATATCTCGAAAAAGGAATTTTTCTGTGCTTTTTACCTTTCCTTGTTGGATAAAATAAAAGTCGGTGGCGAATCTTGCTTACCGCGACACTTTGCAAAAACAAACGCAAAACGCAAACCAGCATTCCAAAAACAGTCAGTTCTTCCCACCGTATCACACCAGTACTTCAAATTCTTCTTCATTAGCATAGCCTAGCCCTGAACTTTCCAAATCTAATGAGGATAATCTGGTAGCCATTTCTTTTCCTCTTACTTCGTTAAGATCCTCCAGTTTAGCTTTTTACACCTTATATCCTGAGGCTATTTGTGCTAAGTCATTTGCCTCTTGGTTTTTTATTCTTGGAATATGCTCAATGGCCATGTATTCAAACCTTATAAGTAATTTGTTGGCTATAACAAAGTACATAATCAGATTCTCTTTTATACACTTGTACTCTTTTGTTATCTGCTTGATTACTAATTCATAATCTCTTCTTATTTAGACTCTGGTTGCCCCCAATTCCATCAAGACTTCAAGTCCCTCTATCAATGCTACATATTCAGCCTCGTCATTCGAACAAAGGGGGCCTTCGATTTTATACTTGAATTTTGTTGGAATTTTATCAGGAGAAATGATTATAACTCCAACTCTAGTACCCTCTTTATGATTAGAACCATCAAAGTATAACTTCTAAGGTTCTAATTCGACATAATTATGAGGGTTTTCAACCACTGCGTGGTCCATAATAAAATATGAGACTACTTGCCCCTTTATTGCTTTTAAAGGCCTGAAAGTTAAGGAATACTCAGTAAGGGCTAAAGCCCACTTGCCAATTCGACTATGCAAGATTGGTTTTGACAGCATATGTTTGATAACATCAAAATGAGATGAAACATAAACATCAACTAGATTTATATAATATTTTAATTTGGTACAAAAGAAGTATAGGCATAGGAATAACTTTTCTATATTGCTATACCTAGTTTCTGCATCATTAAGTACTTGACTTAGATAGTAAATGGCTCTTTTGATGCCATTGCCATGTTCTTGCAAGCATACTACCTATTATCATATCTGATGCAAATATATACAACCTCATACTCTTATTTCTACATGGTGGGTGTTGTACCCCAAAATTTACCCTCACTTTTCTCAAGACATTTTCTCACAAGGATTTTCAAAAGTCCAAGTTTGCACAAGTATGTGATACAGTGACAAAACAGTCTGTTAATACTGGTTTTGCATTTTGTATTCTCAAATGTTGCGGTAAGAAAGAGTCGCCACCGACTTTTCTTTTATCCAAATTAAGGAAAGGGTGAAAAGAACAGAAAAAGACCTTTTCGAGAGTTTTCTGAGTAAGGGGGTAGATTATGGAAAGGGAAGGTGTTAGCACCCTTTCCATCCATATTTTTCTACAGACTCTTAGATGCTTAGCTCATTTTTGAAAGTACCTTGTGCTTTGTGTGTTTTGAAAAATGTTTTGGAATGCCTTAGTGCGACGATTTTCTTTGTGATAACTCTTGTATTAGTCCTCATGAGTGTTGACAAAGCAAATGTTTTTGAAAGTCGTTTTTGAAAGGTGTAAGTGTAAAACAAATTTGTTTTTTGAGAAAGCATTTAACAACTATCTACTTGTACTCGAAAAGGTTTGTTCTTTTCCTCCTTATCCTTTAGACAGTGCTATCCTACTATTAGTGAGTATGTAGCCCTATCGTTGAATGTTTGAGGGACATTCAAAAGGGACGTACAGTCATAAAGGCAACAGATGAAGACACTTTAGCAATTTTGTTTAGGGACTAGGTCATTTACCGAAAGGCAATTGTAGGGTCATCGAGGGACTGTGATCTTTTGATTTACGGGTCTTTGTTAAAGCGTCCCCGTTTCGAGGGACATGACTGTTTTATTTCCGAAGGCAACCAAAATGGGGTACCCTAGAGGTGTATATGTGCAATGTGTGTTATGTTTCAGTTATTTTAGTCTTGTGTTAAGTTTGCTAGCGTTTGATTTCAGTCTTTTCATGCAATCCTAGTTACTAGCAGTTAATATATATACAGGAATGTAAGTGCAAAAATGTAAAGTGCAGGAATGTAAATCCTACGCTATTATAGTGCTTTGGGGAGGGGGTGTTTTAAATGTTCAAATGGGGGAAAGAAAATAAAGAAAAGCACTAAAGCCCTAGTTTAATCTATTACATACTGTCAACAGGTACATTATTATATAAAAAATGCGAGAACAAGATAATGTACGCGAATTTAAAATAACGTCTAAAACCCTAAGAAATTTCTAAGTAAAATAAGAAAATCTTTTTGGTTTTTGTTTATTTTAAGAAAATAATTAAACTACCTTAAATCTAATTTTAATTTAAAAGATAATTGCTAAATGAATTTAAAGCCCAATTCTAATATTTTTGTATTTTTATTTGAGAAAATAATTTAAACACAAATTAAACCCTAAGTTCTAACTTATTTTAATTAAAAAATGTTAAAGTTAATTGATTAATTAATTTCAGAAATTAATTATTTAATTAAAAAACTAATCCTAAGTTTTGTTGATTTTTTATTTGATTAAAAAAACTTGCTGATTAAATAAAACAAACAAATTAAAAGAATAAAAATAAAACAAAATTCAAATGGGCCAGGGTGTTATGAAGCAAAAATTGGGTATTGTTTGAAAATTTCGCTGGGCCCAAATGTTGAAGCCCAGATTTGTCTTTTGGATTCAGTGAGGTCTGGCTTTGATGGCATATGCTGGATCTGCATGCTCAAGCCCTTGGATCTAGATCAATCATGATCCAGTGGTTGCAATTTGAAGGCGTACAAAATGCTCATGGCCATTGAAGTATAGAATCTGCATTAAATTATTAGGAAAATGAAAAAATGCTAGACCAGGGACTCAAACCCAGGCCCTCTCCCTTCACACACGTGCTGCCTTGCCATCTAAGCTACTTAGTTATTCGTTACATAAATTAAACAAAAATATAATATGCAAATAAAGTCAAATATATTCAAAATAAAAAAAAAACGCACGTTAGGTTTGAACGGTCCAATGGAAACCCGCCACGCGTCATCTTTTTCCTTGCTCCGTTGTCTTAGGTGCAGAGACCTATAGTGGCGGTCTTGGTCTGTCACTATAACACCTATAACTCATTAAAGTCCAGAATACGTAGTATAAATCCATTGTGAAGCCATAGATCGATTGGCATCGACCCCCTGAACAATATGGTATCCTTGGTTTGGGCTAATGTTGGCTATTTCGAAAAAAACCCAATTCAGAGGTACAAACTCTAACCATGGCCAAACATTATACCTGCATCAAAACTCAAATCCAACTATACAGAAAGCTTGTAAACAATCATATGAACAATAATGCATGGTCAAAATGAGCTTATATTATATGAATCAAATAAAACGAATTTGAAAAAAATGCAAACCGTGAGCTACTGATTGAGGTGTTTCGTGATGCTTCAATGTGTGGTGATGATTGGAAAAGCTTCAGGGGACCTTCAGGAACGTGTTTGAGTCCTTTGTTTGGAATGAGGATGGCTGGAAATGTGTTTTTTGAATTTGACAATTTTGCTTACTTTTTCAATTTCAAATGACTCTTTCAGGCTCTTTTTTTTGTTCGTTTGGCTTGCTCATGACTTGTATTTATAGAGGATAAGAGGGGACAAGATGACAAAGGATTAAACAGTCTTAATCCTGTTCTTCAAGGCCATGAATGAAAATTTGAAATTTGGCCAAAGATGTGGTTTCTTGTCCCTTTTGCATGTGGATGAACCTAGAAATTGCTTGAACGAAATTCATGGGCCTTTAAGCTGTCCAAAACATCAGCCCACATGCCAAGGCCTACTTCTAATTATTTTATACATTTTATTTTATATTTATTTGAAATAAATTAAAGTAAATCTGAATAAAATAGTTAGCAAATGCAAGGCATGGCAAGAATAATTTTAGAGGTCCTCTATAAGCTTAGAAAGATGCTTGAAGTCCAAGAAATTAAGCCATTGACCTAAAACTTCAAGTTTGCTCAATGCATAATTCTTGAAATTTCCCAAAATTTCCCAACTTGGGCAAGCCATAACTTGCTCAATTTTTATCTCATGATGATGATATTGAACTTTTTGGAAAGCCCAAGATGTCTACTTCAATACCTATTTTGATCAATTTAGCATTTGAAGATTTTATATTGATGTAAAATGTCTTGGAAAAAAGTGACTCTTGTTGACTTTCTGAAAATGACCTGCAATGTTTGAGCTTGTATCTTTCAAATGGTGCATCTCTTGAACTTGTGGGACGAAGAGACGTTGTAGGGAATTGAATTCTCTTAAAAATGAGCCTTGGTTGGAAAAAAATGGATGAAGTATGAGAAAGTCATGTCTGGTCAAAGTTTGGTTGACTTTTCCTATAGAAACCCTAATCAGTAATTCTTGACTTTTGATGAATTAGGAGCATTTACTGAGGAATCATGATCAACCCTTTATCAAATAATGGATATCATTTAAAAATGTTTATGTTGACCAAAAATGTTGAAGTTTGACTATATATCAGCCATAGTTGACTTTTGACCTAATATAGTTAATTTCCAAGAATTTGAGCAATTGACTGAGCAAACTTGTAGTTCAAGGCATGAAACTTGTCATGGACAATCTTGAATACATATTAGGACCATTGAAAACATTTGAGACATTTGGAGCTCACATATCTTGATAAAAATTGAAACCCTAATTAAAGGTTCATTGCCTTAGGAGGAGAATTTGCCTGGTCAATTCTTGGTCATCCTTGAGCAATTGGGAACCTCAATGAACATGTCTTGAGTAAAATGGGAGGGAAATTTTGGGGTACAACAATTCCCCTGTTCAATCTTCTTAAACCTGAAGAATTATATTAGCTTATTTTCCTTTCGTGACTTGAAGGTGGAAGATGATTGAACACTAGAGTGCCCAGAAATTTGCACTCGATGATGTGATGGTTGATTTTGTAGGGAATGGGATTAAAGGTTCCATTTGGAGAAGATGGCACAGGGTTGTCAGAGATGGGATTAAAGATGCCACCCAAAAGGTGATTGTTGATAGAATTTAGACTAAGTCTAAGCTTGACTGTATCTTGAAGAATGCTTTTCAGAATGAAGTACTGAAGGGGAAATGTATTTTAGAAATCCTCTGAAGGAAATGCTTGCCAGAACTCGGTCTCTGGGGAAAATTATTTTCATGATTCTGTATCTAAAGGGGAAATACTTTTCAGAATGAAGCACTAAGGGAGATGCTTTTTCAAAATGAAGTGCTGAAGAGGAAATGTTTTTCAGAACTCCTCTGAAGGAAATACTCGCCAAAACTCAGTCTCTGGGGGAAATGCTTTTCAGGATTCCGTATCTGAAGGGAAAATGCTTTTCAGAATGAAGCGCTGAAGGAGATGCTTTTTAGAATGAAGTGCTGAATGGGAAATGCGTTTCAGAACTCCTCTGAAGGAAATGCTCGCCAGAACTCAGTCTCTGGGGAAAATGTTTTTCAAGATTCCGTATCTGAAGGGGAAATGCTTTTCAGAATGAAGCGCTGAAGGAGATGCTTTTCAGAATGAAGTGCTGAAGGGGAAATGCGTTTTAGAACTCCTCTGAAGGAAATGCTCGTCATGTAGATAGTCTCCCTGTCTTGTTTCATGAATTTATCTATAATCAATTTGTTCACAGATAGTTGTCCTGTCTTATTTTAGGTATTAATCTGGAACTTTATTTTTGTTGGTCGTAGAGATAGTTGCCCTATCTTGTTTCAGGAATTAATCTCCTACCTATTTGAGAAAGAAAGATAGTTTCCCCGACTTGTTGTAGGAGTTAATCTTCAATATGCTCATGTAGATAGTTGTCCTATCTGGTTTAAGGTATTGATCTGGAACTTGAAAATTGTCAGTTGCTGAGATAGTTGTCTTGGCTTGTTAAGGACATTAATATCTGATATGAGAAAGAAAGATAGTTTTCCTGGCTTGTTACAGGTATTAATCCGCAGTCGGTCGTCCACAAATAGTTTTCCTGGCTTGTTACAGGTATTAATCCGTAGTCGGTCATCCACGGATAGTTCTCCTGGCTTGTTACAGGTATTAATCTGGAACTTGAAAATTGTCGGTCACTAAGATAGTTGTCCTGGCTTGTCATAGGTATTAATCTCTGACCTGAGAAAGAAAGATATTTTTCCTGGCTTGTTACAGGTATTAATCCGCAGTCGGTCATCCACAGATAGTTCTCCTGGCTTGTTATAGGTATTAATCTAGAACTTAGGGGAATCAGTCACATAGATAGTTTCCTCGTCTGGTTTCAGGCATTAATCTGTGGCATGCTATAGTTGTTGGTAAACCCGTCTTATTCCGGGAGTTCATACCACTTGGTCGTGTAGATAGTTTCCCCGTCTGGTTTTGGGCATTAATCTTTGACTTAATGTATAAGTTGATAGTGTTTTTCTTTCTACGAACTCAACTTAGAAAGGTAAAGTAACTCTCATGCAATGTCATGATGCATGAATTGCATGATGCTCTCAAAATAAATGAGATTGTGATATATGCATTTGTGCTGCATATGCTAATATATTTGTAGAAATGATGTATGAATGTAATGTATGAACGTATCAGTTATTCTATTGCAATGTTGTTGAACTAGGGAAAATAAATCTCTGATTTGTGACTGGGGTGAAGAATGTAGGTATTCAAAGTTTGAAACGCTGGGAGGAGAACTTCCGTTGTTAGAGAAATAAACTCTATTGGGGAAGGTAAACTCCGTGAACTGAACCGTTGCTAGAAGATAGTCTAGAATAAGTATCAGGATGACATCCGTCTTTGGATCGTACCTGAACCATTTCTAGATGAGAATCTGGAATAAGTGTCAGGATGACATCCGTCTCTGGATCGTACCTGAACCATTTCTAGATGAGAATCTGGAGTAAGTTTCAGGATGACACCCGTCTCTGGGTCGTACATGCATCGTTTCTAGATGAGAATCTAGAGTAAGTGTCAGGATGACATCTGTCTCTGGATCGTACTTGCACCGTTTATAGATGAGAATCTGGAGTAAGTTTCAGGATGACATCCGTCTCTGGATCGTACCTGCACCATTTCTAGATGAGAATTTGGAGTAAGTGTCAGGATGACATCCGTCTCTGGATCATACCTACACCATTTCTAGATGAGAATCTGTTTTATTTAGAATGTTTCTGCTGGGGATTCCTGTTATGTTGTTTTGAGAAGAACCCGTTGGGGAACCCTGATAAGCTTGACGACTTCACTTGGGAATTCTTAGATATTGGAGCAGTAATTGGATATTCTTGCTCTTCCGAGGGTATAAGAACACCTGACATCAATAGGCTGCATGCTAAGAACATGACAGTGACCTTGTAGTAAAATGCCCTTTCCTCTGTACCTGCTGGAGAAGGTATCTATTGGGATTTTGTAGATGGTTTGACTGTTATCCCAACTCTTGGAGTCCTTGGTGAATGCAGATCAGGGTAATAAACCTTCTACTGATAGACAAGTGACGAGATAACGAGACGTAGTCGTACGCTTTAATCTCTAACTTTTGCCTGGACTGTCCTTTCATATTTTCAATCCATCGGGATACCCTTTTTTGCCCAAGCCACCTTTTCAGGTTTTCGACTTGCCGGGTGTACAGTTTTTTTCATATATATATCCCTAATTTTTGCTTGAACCCTTTTGGTTCGCCGTGATGCCCTTATTTTTGCCTAGGCCAGTCAACTTAGCAGGTTGTCCATGTTCACCGAGTACGGAGAATTGTCACTGTCCATAGTAGTAAGTGTTCTCACACTGCCAGAAGATAGTGTTTAATCGTACATGATTCGTTGCTGGAATTCATGTCCAATGCCCCAAGTGATTCAGATGGAGATCTGCCCCTGGCATTTTTGAGAGATTCCTTGAACCTTAACTTGACTTCCCCAGATCAGCTGGACACCATGTTATGTCCCTTGATTATGAAAGGCCTATCACTGGAATGTCTTTCCATCTGAGGTGATTCTGCCCACTGAAAGTGTGATACGGTGACAGAACTGACTGTTTAATACTGGTTTTAGGTTTGTGTTCGAAAATGTTGCACTAAGCAAGAGTCGCCACCGACTTTTCTTTTATCCAAATTAAGGAAAGGGTGAAAAGAACAGAAAAAGACCTTTTCAGGAATTTTCTGAGTAAGGGGGTAGATTATGGAAAGGAAAGGTGTTAGCACCCTTTCCGTCCGTAGTTTTCTACGGGCTCTTAGAGATTTGCTCATTTCTTAAAATACCTTTGTGCTTTGTGTGTTTGAAAATGTTTTTGAAAACACCTTAGTGCGGCGATTCGCTTTGTGATAACTCTTTTATCCATCCTCAAGATTTTTGACAAAGCAAATGTTTTTGAAAGTGTTTTGAAAAGTAGAATTTTTGTGTAAGTGCAAAATGTTTGAGCAAACTTCTAACAGCTATCTACTTTTATACTCGAAAAGGTTCGTTCTTTTCCTCATGTCCTTTAGACAGTGCTATCCTACTATTAGTGAGTAGGTAGCCTTGTCGTTGGATGTTGAGGGACAATCGGAGGGACGTTTACAGTCACGAAGGCAACTTGGCAAGATGCTTTAGTAACCGCCCTAAAGTTCTAGATCACTTTTAAACCAAGGCAACATCGAGAGGGTCATCGAGGGACTAGTGATCTTTAAACTGGAGGGTATCCACTAAAATCTCTCATGTTTCGAGATATGTGACTGTTTTCCGAAGGAAACCAAAGTGGGAATGCTCTAGAGGTGCATATGTGCATATGTGCATATGTGTTAAGTTCAGTTATTTATCTTTTGCATTGTAAAGTTTTCTAATGTTTGATTTCAGTCTTTCCATACACGCCTAGTTACTAACAGTTAATATGTACAGAAAATAAAGTGCGGAAAGCGTAAATCTAGACTATTACATGACTTTCAGGGAGGAGATATTTATAATGTACAAACAACTGGGGGAAGAAAAATAAAGAAAGCGATAAAAAGTCCTATTTATAACTATTACAACCTAAATAACAGTTACATCAATAATGTAAAAATGCGAAAACAAAATAACGCGCGCGAAATAAAGAAACGTCTAAGAAAACCTAAGAATTTAGCTAAGTAAAATAAAATATTTTTTTTTTGGTTTTTGTTTATTTTAAGAAAATAATTAAATTAACTTAAATCTAATTTTAATTTAAAAAGATAATTGCTAAATGAATTTAAAGCATAATGCTAATATATTTTTATTTTTATTTGAGAAAATAATTTAAACACAAATTAAACCCTAAGTTCTAACTTATTTTAATTAAAAATATTAAAGTTAATTAATTAAATAATTTCAGAAATTAATTATTCTAAAAAGAAAAACTAATCCTAAGTTTTGTTGATTTTTTTATTTGATTTAAAAAAAATTACTGATAAAATAGACCAAATTAAAAGAATAAAAATAAAAACAAATGGAGATGGTAGAAACCACCATCTTCTCCGGCGGCCTTCAACGTCAAACCTGTAAAAACGTGTTAAATTGAAAAAGAAAAAGTCTTATCCTACATGAAATTTCACCGTGAGTCCGAATCCGGGGTCAAAACTGGCTGGAAACTAATGGAAAGAGAGTTATGATACAAATGCAAATTGAACGGTTAAAAATGGAAAACAACCATGCGTACGTCTGAGCTTGCATGTAAAGACTCATTTCAATCCTAAACATCTCCCTGACCACATCTAGCCACAAAACATTACTAAACAATGCATGAATATAAAATTTTAGATTCAAGAAGTTTTACCAAATCGAATATTGTGGTTTGGCCTCTTCTGGGTGTGTGATGGCTTGAATGAGGGCTGGGAATGAGTCCTGGGATCTTCAGGAAGAAGATAACACGCTTGGTTTGGATGGATGATGGCTGGAAATTCAGTTTTGAATTTCACAGCTTTGAGAATTTTGGCAATTTTTGTGTGGTTCTTCTCAAGCAATTTTTTTAATCTTTTATGCTTGCTAATGTGATGTATATATAGAGAGGAGGGAGGAGACAAGAGAACAAATATAATAACAACCATAAACATGTGTTTTTAAAGCCATGAATGATGTTTTATAACTTTGCCAAAGACATGGAATCTTGTCCTTTTTTGAATTTGAATGAATGTGGACACCTTTGCACGAATTCATGGACCTTATGGATGTCCAAAGCATCATCCCACATGCCAAATCCCACTTCTAATTATTTTATACATTTTATTTTATATTTATTTGAAATAAATTAAAATAAATATGAATAAAATAGTTAGCAAATGCAAGGCAGGGCAAGAATAATTTTAGAGGTCCTATATAAACTAAGGAAGATGCTTGAAGTCCAAGAAATTGAGCCCTTGCCTTAAAACTTCAAATTTGCTCAATGCATAATTCTTGAAAATTCTAAAACTTCCCAACTTGGGCAAGCCATAACTTGCTCAATTTTTATCTCATGATGATTATCTTGGACTTTTTGGAAAGCCCAATATGTCTACTTAAATCACTCTTTTGATCAATTTTACATTTGAAGATTTTATCTTGATGTAAAAGGTCTTGGCAAAAAGTGGCTTTTGCTGACTTTCTAAAAATGACCTGTAATGTATGAGCTTGTATCTTTCAAATGGTGAATTTCTTGGACTTGAGGGCTGAAAAGAATTTGTAGGGAATGAGATTATCTTCAATATGAGCTTTGGTTGGGGAAAAATGGTTGAAGTATGCAAAAGTTATACCTGGTCAAAGTTTAGTTGACTTTTCCTATAGAAACCTTAATTTAGAAAATTTTGAATTTTGATGAATTAAGAGCATTTCTTGAGGAATCATGATCAACCTTTGATCAAATGATGGATATCACTTCAAAATTTTGATGTTGACTAAAAATCATGAAGTTTGACTGTATTTGGGCCACAATTGACTTTTGACCTAGTACAATTGATTTCCAAGCATTTGAGCAATTGTCTAAGCAAACTTGTTGTGCAAGGAATGAAATTTGCCATGGACAATATTGAAGACGTATTAGGACCTTGGAAAACATTTGATACCTTTGGAGCTTACACATCTTGATGAGAAGTGAAACCCTAGTTAGAGGTTCATTACTTAGGAGGAGAATTTGTCTGGTTAATTCTTGGTCCACCTTGAGCACTTGAGGATCTCTAGGAGCATGTTTTGAGTAAAAATGGGAGGGAAAATTTTGGGGTACAACATATGCCCCTATTAAATCTTCTTAAACCTGAGGATTTAGATTGGCTTGTCTGCCTTTCGTGATCTGAAGGTGGAAGATGATTGAACACTAGAGTGCCTAGAAATTTGCATTCACATGAAGTAATACTGATGGTTGATGATGTCGGGAATGGGCTTACAGATGCCATTTGGAGAAGATGACTAAAAGTCGTCGGAGATGGGCTTAAAGACACCATCCATAGAATACGAAGAGTCGTCGAAGACGGGCTTAAAGATGCCATCCATAGTAGACGCTTACTTCATAAGAGGTCTCTTTGTGGGGATTCCTGTTCCGGTTGTCTGAGGAGGAGTCCTTGGGGGATGTTGATTTCTGTTGTTTTCCTGTTTGAGGAAAACTCTATGGGGAATAGAGTCTAGGAACTTCAGTTGTCCATGGCTCTACTAAGGGGTTATCTCTGGATTAGAGAGATGAAATTTTGCTGTTTTCTGGTTGAAATCTAGGCTTCACAGTAATTTGCTGGGGATAATGAGATTAACTACTATCTGGAAATGTATCAGAAGAAACCTGTGTAGGGCTGTTTCAGGATGATTCCGAGTAAGACTTCATCTGGAAGTGTATGAGAAGGAACCTGGGTAGGGCTGCTTCATCTGATCGCGTAGATAATTTTTCTGTATGGTTTTAGGTATTGATTCACTATCAGCTGTTCACAGATAGTTGTCCTGACTTGTTATAGGTATTAATCTAGAACTTGTTTTTGTCGGTCGTTGAGACAGTTGTCCTGGCTTGTTACATGTATTAATCTCTGGCCTGAGAAAAAAAGATAGTTCTCCTGGCTTGTTACAAATATTAATCTTCAATCTCTTCATGTAGATAGCTCTCCTGGCTTGTTACAGGTAGTAATCTACAGTCGGGCGTCCATATATAGTTCTCCTGGCTTGTTATAGGTGTTAATTTGGAGCTGGGTCTTGTTGGTCGTTGAGATAGTTGTCCTGGCTTGTTACATGTGTTAATCCATGGTCTGCTGTATTTATTGGTAAACCTGTCTTGCTTCGGGAGTTCATACCACTTGGTCGTATAGATAGTTTCCCGTCTGGTTTTGGGCATTAATCTTTGACCTGTTGCATAAATTGATAGTGTTTGTCTATTTGCGAACTCAACCTGAAAAGGTAAAGTCAGTTCCATGAAATGTCATGATGTATGAACTGCATGATGCTTCCAAAATAAATGGGAATGTGATATATACATTTGTACTGCACATGCTATGATGTTTATAAAGTAATGTATAAATGCAATATAAGAACGTGTCAATCATTCTACTACTGTGTTGCTTGAACTAGGGAAAATAAATCCCTAATTGTCGCTGGTGGTGAAGAATGTAGGTCCTCAAATTTGCTGAAGTTGAAATGTTGGGAAATGAAATTCTGTTGTTAGAGAAATAAACTCTGTTGGGGAAAGGAAAACTCTGTGAACTGCTTGGGGATTTTTATCGAATCCTGTTGGGGAATCCGAAAAGCTTGACGACTTTACTGGGAATTTTTCTCAGATGTCGGAGCAGTAGTTGGAGATGTATTAAATAAGTATTAGAATGACATCCGTATTTAGGTCGTATCTGAACCGTTTCTAGAAGAGTCTGGAATAAGTGTCAGGATGACATACGTCTCTGGATCGTACCTGAACTGTTTCTAGAGGAGTCTAGAATAAGTGTCAGGATGACATCCGTCTCTGGATCGTACCTGAACCGTTTCTAGAGGAGAATCTGGAATTAGTGTCAGAATGACATCCGTTTCTGGATCGTACCTGAATCGTTTCTAGAGGAGTATCGAATAAGTTTCAAGATGAAATCCGTCTCTGGATCGTACCTGAACTATTTCTAGAGGAGAATCTGGAATAAGTGTCAGGATGACATTCGTCTCTGGATCGTACCTGAACCGTTTCTAGAGGAGAATATGGAATAAGTGTCAGGATGACATCCGTCTCTGGATTGTACCTGAACCGTTTCTAGAAGAGAATCGGGAATATGTGTCAGGATGACATCCTTCTCTGGATCATACCTGAACCGTTTCTAGAAGAGAATCTACTTTATTTAGAATGTTTCCGTTGGGAATTCTTGTTTTGTGGTTTTGAGAAGAAATCTGTTGGGGAACATGAAAAGTTTGTGAACCAGGCTAGGGAATTCTTTAAGATGCCGGAGCAGTGATTGGAGATTCTTGCTCTTCCGGGGATACAAGAACGCTTGACATCACTTGGCTGTAAGATGAGGATATGGCGATGACTTTTTAGTAGGATGCCCCTGTCTCTATACCTGCTGGAGAAAGTATTTGCAGAGATTTTGTGGATGGTTTGAGTGTCATCCCAACTCCTGGGGTTTTTAGTAGATGTTGATCAAGGAGTATTCTACTGATAGATAAATGATAAGATGACAGGACATAATCATACGATTTAATCCCTAACTTTTTCCTGGACTGCCCTTTCATGTTTTCAGTTCACCGGGATACCCCGTTTTGCCCAAGCCTCCTTTTCAGGTTTTCGACTTGCCGGGTGTACAGATTTTTTTCATATGTATATCCCTAATTTTTGCCCGAAGCCTTTTGGTTCACTAGGATGCCCTTATTTTTTCCTAGGTCAGTCGACCTAGCGGGTCTTTGTTCATGCATAGTATTTTCCGACTATGCATGTGTTGTACCCCAATTTTTGCCCCTAAGATCCCTTCATCATACCATTTTGATTCAATCACAACAAGATCACATTAGGGCTTGTGGTTCTTCTCCCTATCTTTAGCTTTGCTCTTTGAGGAATCCCCAAGCACCTTGACTTGTTTTCTTTTGTGATCATGAATATTTTGTCTTGATTTTCCTTCTAATTAATAAAATGCAATTTTGGTTTGTCTTACTTGTTAATAATGAAGGTAAAGGAAATATGGCTTAGCAAGTTGATCCATGGGTTCATGAGTTTATTTCCATGCCCTAGTCAATAAAGCTTGAGAAATTCAAACCCCACCATTGAAGTTGTTTTGGCAAGGATGGTATGACAAGGTTTATCTTGGTTCACCATATTTCAAAGTTATCAAGATTGATTCAAAAGTACAAGGGGGTTGATTGAAGAAGTTGTCATGGTTGGACAAGGTCTTGTTCCTATTGGTCACAAGTGAACATTTCTCTCAATTCTCAATATATAGAAGTGGTTTTGGTTGCTATGAGTTCTCATTATAATCCTTAATAACTTATATTTACAAATCAAGAGTGTTAGTACAAGAAGGTTGGTCAAAATTGTCAAAGTTCCTCAAAGCATTTTCTTGATCTAGGAGCTAGGGTTTTGAACTTCAAAGAAATATATCTTGCTCATCTTTTGGTATTTTTGAGTGATTCCAAAGACATCCTTCTCTTCAAATGGTTATTAACAAATCACATCAAAAGTTTCAAGGAGTTTTCATATGGAAGAAACTTGATGATGAAGAAAGATTACAAGTCCTCTAGATGAACCCCCAAATTCCCATGTGTGACTTCAAATGATCATAACTTGGTCAATTTTTATCAAATTAAGCCCACTCTTTTTCCAAAATGATCTTAAGGATGTGAACTTTATTACTTATTTTATGTGCAAAGTGAGAAAATGGATGGAAGATTCCCTAAGGATACAAAAGATTATAGGTCATTTCATGGTTTTTTGACAACTTCAACAATTCATAACTCTCTCAATTTTTGGAGATTTTGAATGCTTCAAGTTTCAAAATGTCATTCAAGAGGTCTATTTCATGCCATATATTTTGGTCAAGAGCAAATTCCAAGTGGAAGGCCATGTTTGGATGCAAAACATTATAGGTCACTTTTGAAGAAATTTTTTAAATATTTCAAAGTATGGAAAGTCAACCATTTTTCTCCAACGTTGACTCAATGCAACTCTCATCTCAATCATCCACTTTATTCCATTATTTTTCCATTGCAAAGATTGTAACCTCATCTTTCTAAAGCATCAAGAATCATGCCCTAAGACCCCTTGAGTTGAAAATGCCATTGTTTTAAAATTGGTAGCTTGAAACAGAAGTTTCATAACAAGTTAGATTTTGAAATCTTTATTTTGGCTTCTAATCACAATTTTTCCATGCGTTTTTTCTTCTAATCATGTTTAGCGACTTTCTAAAGGTGTTTAGCATCATGAAACACACGGTTTGGCTGAGTTTTGATGTTAAACAAATCACACTTTGTTCATGCTGCATACCTCCCACGATATCCCTCCAAACTTAACCATTTTACACGCTTGAGGATCCCATTAATTCTCCTATAAATAGAGGGTCATCTACCATTCATTCCCTCAAGCTTAAATAGCCAGAATTAGCCTGCCAAACTTGTTCCATACCTCAAATTTCTGTAACTTAGAAATTAGTGTTCAAGCCTTTTTCAATCCAATTTTTCTATCAATTTACCTTCCTTGATCTTCCCTAAAGCTAACCATACAATTACCTTCAAGAATCGTGACCTATATTGTTCCATAGAAGTCCAGTTTCAGAGCTCTGTAACTCAACTTCAATAGGTAGATTTCTCCATAAATTCTTCAAAACTTTGATATCATTGTGATGCTCTCGTTGCCCCGGTTCTAGTCGTAACACTTACTTTTATCTAGAAACACATTTTGACCATGAAATTTCAAATCCCTTTTCAAAACTTTCCTTCCAAATTTCTTGAGCTACAATTTATATAAATTTTTCGCGAAGGTGTGGTTGTCTTCATCTTGAAGAGACAGAGCGAATGACATAGGTCTGAGCTTCTGATTTTACAGTTTGAGAGACCTGCAATTCACGTTAGCTGGAGGTTGAAGATGACCAACATGTCATCTTCCAACCAATGAAGGCGCGCCATCTGTTTTTTTTGAAATCTGATTTAATTAATGATTCAGTGCTTTATTCACTAATGACCATGATATGCACAGTGCACCAGATCCCTTGGATTTGATTACTAACACAGTTTGACTTTCATCTATTGGTCCACATATTTTTTCCTTTATTTCTCTTTTCTGATTTTTATATTAAATTGTTTTAAATTTCAAAAAATCATAGAAAATTCATTTATAGTCCAAAAAATCTGAAAAAATTATGAAAAATATTTTTGATTTTTCTCTTTTTGATTTTTATTTTTTCACAATTTTACTGTGTTTTGATATTTTTTATAAATTTTCACTTTATTTGAATTGTTTTAAATGTTTAAAAATACTTTTATGCAGTTTAAATTCTGAAAAAATTATGGAATGATCCAATGATATTGTGACAAATATTGGTGACCTCATTTATTTTTTATTTCTGACTTTGTTATTTTTTTTCATTTTTGGTTTATTTTGCCCATTTCTTTTAATCTTAAAAAATAGTTTCCGACTTTAAAAAATTACCAAAAAATTTATAAAAATATTTGAGTTCATTTCTGATTTTTCTACGGTCTTACTTAATATTTCTTAATCAATTTGAACATAGGTTCCTTTTTTCTCTATTATTTTCTTTTTTTAAATCATTTTTAATCCCTAATTCTTTTATTTTAAAATAAAATTTAATTTTTGTATATTTTCTGGCTGATCTTGGGTTGAATTTTTGATCATGAACTTTATTAACATCATTGGATCCATGGTGTTGAATCTAACTCCACAAAAATGGATGAATGATTTTAATAATAGTTTGATTAAATTTTAATTCAAAAGTGGTTTGTATATTCTCTCCCACCCTTCTTCATCTCATCCCTTTCTTATTGCATTAAGTGTTATTGGATCATGATCATAATATCATGTCTCAAAATAAATGATGTATAAATTGCTATTGACCGACCTCAAAATAGGTGCGACTTCTACATAAGTCCACTTACGATTGCTTAACATAGCGCTAAATTTTGTCCCGATTCGAATAAATGATCATTCGTGTGTAAGTCTCAGAGTGCCTAAGAGGGGGGGGGAGGGTGAATTAGGTCTTATAAAATTTATTCGATTTTATGAGAATGCTTGGTAGTAATTTTTGGTTAAGTGTTTGAAGGTTTTGTTTATATATTTATCTTTTCCTGATTATGGTGATGAAAGCGATAAATGCGGAAAAGTAAAGAACACGGTGATATATCCTGGTTCCCCTCACAATCCGAGAGTACTCCAGTCCCCTTTCCAACACGAAAGAGATTTCACTATAGTTAGAATGATTGTACAACCTATGCTTACTATCTAACCTATAGGGTGATCAAAGGTTCTTAACACGTTTAAGACCAAACAAACACTAATGTGAATGAAGAACAATCCTCTTCAAATCACAACACTTACTTCCAACAATCCTGGATAGTAAGGGAAAATCTTTAAGTAATACAATGATTAATTTTGAAGTATATGGAGAGCTTTATCAATCTTCAATTGATCTTCTTCTTCAAGATAAAAACAATTCTCAACAATGTATATAAATGTTCACAATGTATGAATGAAACTTGAAATGATAATGAAAGTGTATATGGCAAGTTTCACAAAATTATGAACACATGAAAGTATAATTTCAAATGTGAGTAAATGAGAAAATTGTTAATGAAGAAGGATATTTGTTAATTTGAAAATTGAAGTATTGAACATTTAAAAATGTTATGGTGTTCTTGTTTTGAAAATAAGAAAATCTGCATTTTATAAAGTTGTAAGAACCTCTTCATTCATGCCAATTCATATGAAAAGTTGCAATGCATTCATGAAAAGATACCACTTGAAAAATGTTCAAAAAACAAAGTAAAAGCTGCATTGGTTCGCTAGGAACCGGTTCCGACACTGACAGAACCCGGTTCTTAGTGAACGTTATAATTTGGGATTCAAATTTATCACGCAGGAACCGATTCCCCTATTGGTACAACCCGGTTCCTGGTACAAAAACCAGGGACATGTTTTTTGAGAAAAGCTGGAACCCGGTTCCCTGTTAGGGAGGAACCGGTTCCTAAAGGTTTATTTTCAAAAATACATTTTGAAAGATATTTCAAACAAAGTTTTTCTTGATGTTAAAGTTATGGAATATGTATATGTTGATGAATGCATATTGTGAACATCTATATTCAAGATTTAAAGAATTATTTATACCATTTTGACATTTGATGATTTCTTCAATAATTCTTCAATAATCTTCAAGACTTTTATTTGATGTTGATAAGCTTTTTGCACATCCTTTGAAAGTTGATGTCCAAGTTGTCTTCATCAAAACACATGCTTTAAATATGACTTGAGAAGCTTGCAATTACATTCTCCCCCTTTTTGATGATGACAACCAAGTCTTGAAAACGATTTCTTGAAATGTTCATGTTGTTTTGTGTAGCGAACATGTTGAGCAAATGCAAGGCTCCCCCTAAATTGTATGCTCCCCCTAAGTCCATGATTCTTTGAATTTTGGAGAGGGTTTGATATTTATTTGGGCCTGCAATTTCTTGAAATAAAACAACATACATGCATACTCTTCTCCCCCTTTGTTAACATCAAAAAGGATTGGGAAAAAGAGTGAAATAGATACATTTAAAAATTAAGACAAGTATCTTAAGAGAAACATTAGATATCACCTCATCCAAAATACCAAGTTCTCTTCGAATTTTGAAGAAAGGTTCTCGAGCAAGCGGTTTAGTAAAGATATCCGCGAGTTGGTTATGAGTATCCACAAAAGTGACTCCGACATCTCCTTTAAGTATATGATCACGGAGAAAATGATGTCGAATATCTATATGTTTGGTTCTTGAATGCATGACCGGATTCTTTGTAATATTGATAGCACTTGTATTGTCGCATCGAAGAGGAATGCATCCGAGATCAAGTCCGTAATCATAGAGTTGTTGCTTGAGCCAAAGAATTTGTGCACAACAACTACCTGCTGCTATGTATTCTGCTTCGGCCGTGCTAAGAGCAACACATGCTTGCTTTTACAAGCCCATGATACTAATGCATTTCCAATAATGTGACAAGTACCACTTGTGCTTTTACGATCAGTTTTACAACCTGCATAATCCGTGTCAGAATAACCAATTAAAGTGCAAGTACTACCTTTCGGATACCATAAGCCGACATTGATTGTTCCTTTAAGATACTTCATGATTCTTTTAACTGCCATGAGGTGTGATTCCTTTGTATTTGCTTGAAAGCGAGCGCAAATACAAACACTAAACATGATGTCAGGACGGCTTGCCGTCAAGTACAATAAAGAGCCAATCATACCTCTGTACTTAGTAATATCAATTGGAGTACCGGATTCATCTTGATCAACATATGTACCGGAGCCCATTGGAGTATTCATTGCTTTACAATTGTCCATATCAAACTTTTTCAATAATTCTTTGCAATACTTAGATTGATTGATGAAGATTCCATCTTCTAGTTGCTTGATTTGTAGTCCAAGAAAGTAGTTCATCTTTCCCATCATAGACATCTCGAATTCTCCTTGCATCATTAATGAGAATTCCTCACACATTTCTTTGTTAGTCGATCCAAAAATGATATCATCAACATAGACTTGAACCAATAAAGTGTTACTTTGGATTCTCTTAATGAACAAGGTTTTATCAACCTTACCCTTTTCGAAACCTTTTTCACACAAAAAATTGCTAAGTCTATCATACCATGCTCTTGGTGCTTGTTTTAAGCCATAAAGAGCCTTTCTCAACTTAAAGACATGTGAAGGATGTTTGAAGTCTTCAAATCCCGGGGGTTGTTTGACATAGACTTCTTCATTGATGTATCCATTCAAGAATGCGCTTTTGACGTCCATTTGAAAAAGCTGAAAATTTAATGAACAAGCATAAGCAAGTAAACGACGTATAGCTTCTAACCTTGCAACCGGAGCAAATGTTTTTTCAAAGTCGATTCCTTCCTCTTGATTGTAACCTTGGGCAACTAACCTTGCTTTGTTTCGAACAATTAGACCATTCTCATCAAGTTTGTTCTTAAACACCTATCGGGTACCTATGATGTGTTTACCACTTGGTCTAGGAACAAGTTCCCAAACTTGATTTCTCTCGAATTGATTTAATTCTTCTTGCATAGCAATAATCCATTGATCATCTCCTAAGGCTTCATCAATTTTGGTAGGTTCAATTTGAGAAACAAACGGCATGTTTAAGCAAGCATCTTTTAGATTCAACCTTGTTGATACTCATTGGCTAATGTCACCAATAATTTTGTCAATAGGATGGTCTCTATGAGTTCTCCATTCTTTTGGTAGATCATTGGTGTTTGAATCTTGTTGTACAATGTTTTCTTGATTTTCCGGTGATTTCTTAATTTGATCAATTGAACGATCTTCCGGGGGTAAATCTATAGGATCATCATCATCACAAACAACTACTTCCTCTTTAGAGGGGTTAGTTTCATCAAAAGATACATGCATAGATTCTTCAATAGTTAAAGTTCTTTTATTATAAATTCTATATGCTTTACTAGAAAGCGAATAACCAAGAAATATACCTTCGTCGGATTTCTCGTCAAACTTACCGAGATTATCCTTGTCATTATTAAGAACAAAGCACTTGCATCCAAAAATGTGAAAGTGAGCAATATTTGGATTTCTTCCTTTGAAGAGTTCATATGGAGTCTTCTTTATTATAGATCTAATGATAACTCGATTTCCAACATAACATGCCGTACTAACCGCATCCGCCCAAAAATATTTAGGAAGATTTGCATCACTAAGCATTGTTCTTGCAAGTTCCACTAGAAACCTATTCTTTCTTTCAACTACTCCATTTTGTTGTGGAGTTCTTGGTGCTGAAAAATTATGAGAGATACCATGTTCTTCACAAAATTCTTCAAATTGAGCATTTTGGAATTCTCCACCATGATCACTTCTTATGGATACAATCTTTAGTGATTTTTCATTTTGGATTTGCTTAGCATACTTCTTAAAGGCTTTGAAAGCATCACTTTTCTGCACAAGAAACAAAGTCCAAGAATATCTAGAAAAATCATCAATAATGACTAAAGCGTATACATTACCTCCGAAGCTTTTTGTTCTTGATGAACCAAAGAGATCCATGTGTAACAATTGTAGTGGTCTTGTAGTAGACACCACATTCTTAGATTTGAAAGTTGTTTTGGTCTGTTTTCCCTTTTGGCATGCATTACATAATTTGTCCTTGATGAACTTCATCTTTGGTAGACCAATAACTAAGTCATGCTTAACCAATTTGTTCAAGTGCTCCATGTGAATGTGAGCAATCCTCTTGTGCCATAACCAAGCGTCATTGTTGTTTACCATAAGACATTGTACCTTCAGAGACAAATCATCTAAAGTAATCATAAAAATATTGTTAGTTCTTATACCTTTGAGTTTTACCTCATTGGTTGCCTCATCCATAATGAGACATTCATCTTTGTTGAATTTAATCTTGAACCCTCTATCGCAAAGTTGACTTATGCTAAGAAGATTGTGCTTTAATCCTTCAACATATAGAACATCCTCAATTTGAATGGATGGAAGTGTGCCAACTATTCCAACGCCAAGAATCTTTCCTTTGGTGTTGTCTCCATATGTGACATACCCTTTGGCTTTATGTACTAGATATGAAAATTGGTGTATATCTCCTGTCATATGCTTTGAACATCCACTATCAAGATACCAAACATTTGATGTGGATTTCAAGCATACCTACACAAACAAATCATTCTTTGTTAGGTACCCAAGTTGCCTTGGGTCCTTCATAGTTAGTTCCCTTTTTCACCCACACATAATGCCCACTTGCTATACTAAAGTTTCTAACATAGCAAGCATTAGGTGTATGGCCTTTAATACCATAATAAAAACAAGTAGGTTCAAAGTTACTTCTATATCTCTTCATTGTCGGAGTGATGTGAAGCCATTAATGCTAGATTTGCACATTCCTCGCTTTCCGAATCGGATGAAGAACTTATCTCATTATCTTCCCATGCAACATAAGCCTTTTTGTTCTTGAACTCCTTTTTGCCTTTGAATCCATTTTTCTTGGAGAGTTTTGGACAATCCGGCTTTATGTGACCTTGCTTTCCACATTCGTAACATGTGACATCTTGTGTTGATGTGGAGGCTTCTTTATCTTTATGATTATAAAATTTCTTCCTCTTGACAAAGTTAGCATTATGAAGATTATTTTTATGACCAAAATATTTTCCTAACCTTTTTACAAGAAGCAAGAAGTTTTCATCTTCCTCCGATGCATCTTTATCTTGACTTTCCTTTGAATCAACTTTCAAGGCAATGCCTTTGGATTTCTTCTCTAAATTTTCATGTTTTTCAAGTCTACCGAGTTCCGTTTCATATTCCTGAAGTTTGCCAAATAATGTAGCGGAAGTCATTGCGGAGAGACTCTTCTTTTCCGAGATTGCCGTTACCTTTGGTTGCCATTCCCTAGTCAATGATCTAAGGATTTTCAAGTTGAGTTCATCATTTGTCAAGGTTTTACCAAGAGCATTTAAGTGATTTGTCAAATGCACAAATCTCTTTTGTAAGTCAAGAATGGATTCTCCGGGCTGCATTCGAAAAAGTTCATATTCTTGACTCAAGGTATTTAGCCTTGATCTTTTTACTTCAGCTGTTCCTTCATGAGTTTGAACAAGGGTATCCCATATTTCTTTTGCTGTCTTGCAGTTCGAGACACGAAAAAATTCGTCCATACTGAGTGCACCTTGAAGAAGGTTTATTGCCTTTTTGTCATAGAGAACTTTCTTTTTATCATCATCATCCCATGTAGTTTTGGGCTTTACAGAACCAATGCCATTGATAACAGATATCGGGATAAATGGACCATTTTTAACAGCATCCCATACTTCCTTTCCTTGTGCTTCTAAATGCGCCTTCATGCGTATTTTCCAGAAGTCAAAATATTCACCACAGAATAGAGGAGGCTTGTTGTTACTACCACCATCTCTGAAGACTGGTTGATGATTTGCGGAAGCCATTCTGGATCTTTAGGAACAAGTTACCTATAACTTGCTCTGATACCAATTGTAAGTCTCAGAGTGCCTAAGAGGGGGGGGGGGTGAATTAGGTCTTATAAAATTTATTCGATTTTATGAGAATGCTTGGTAGTAATTTTTGGTTAAGTGTTTGAAGGTTTTGTTTATATCTTTATCTTTTCCTGATTATGGTGATGAAAGCGATAAATGCGGAAAAGTAAAGAACACGGTGATATATCCTGGTTCCCCTCACAATCCGAGAGTACTCCAGTCCCCTTTCCAACACGAAAGAGATTTCACTATAGTTAGAATGATTGTACAGCCTATGCTTACTATCTAACCTATAGGGTGATCAAAGGTTCTTAACACCTTTAAGACCAAACAAACACTAATGTGAATGAAGAACAATCCTCTTCAAATCACAACACTTACTTCCAACAATCCTGGATAGTAAGGGAAAATCTTTAAGTAATACAATGATTAATTTTGAAGTATATGGAGAGCTTTATCGATCTTCAATTGATCTTCTTCTTCAAGATAAAAACAATTCTCAACAATGTATATAAATGTTCACAATGTATGAATGAAACTTGAAATGATAATGAAAGTGTATATGGCAAGTTTCACAAAATTATGAACACATGAAAGTTTAATTTCAAATGTGAGTAAATGAGAAAATTGTTAATGAAGAAGGATATTTGTTAATTTGAAAATTGAAGTATTGAACATTTAAAAATGTTATGGTGTTCTTGTTTTGAAAATAAGAAAATCTGCATTTTATAAAGTTGTAAGAACCTCTTCATTCATGCCAATTCATATGAAAAGTTGCAATGCATTCATGAAAAGATACCACTTGAAAAATGTTCAAAAAACAAAGTAAAAGCTGCATTGGTTCGCTAGGAACCGGTTCCGACACTGACAGAACCCGGTTCTTAGTGAACGTTATAATTTGGAATTCAAATTTATCACGTAGGAACCGGTTCCCCTATTGGTACAACCCGGTTCCTGGTACAAAAACCAGGGACATGTTTTTTGAGAAAAGCTGGAACCCGGTTCCCTGTTAGGGAGGAACCGGTTCCTAAAGGTTTATTTTCAAAAATACATTTTGAAAGATATTTCAAACAAAGTTTTTCTTGATGTTAAAGTTATGGAATATGTATATGTTGATGAATGCATATTGTGAACATCTATATTCAAGATTTAAAGAATTATTTATACCATTTTGACATTTGATGATTTCTTCAATAATTCTTCAATAATCTTCAAGACTTTTATTTGATGTTGATAAGCTTTTTGCACATCCTTTGAAAGTTGATGTCCAAGTTGTCTTCATCAAAACACATGCTTTAAATATGACTTGAGAAGCTTGCAATTACATCGTGGCCCAAACCTATATTTGCAAGCCCAAGTATGTTAATTTGATCTCTTTGATCCAATAAACCTGAGATTCATTGTGTGGAGGCTTTGGTTCTACCAATCCTCTAATGAATCTACAACACTTTTAGTCAACGCGGATCACTTAAACATTGTTGATCATTAAATGGTACTTTTGAGGATTCCAAATGGATGATATACTTGACAAAAATTAAATGCAACTTGTTGTGTGGAGGCTTTGGTTCTACCAATCCTCTAATGAGTTCCAAATGCAAGTTTCAAGATGGTCATCCAACTAACCACTAATTATTAAATTGTTTTTACTTTATGCTTTTACTTTTTTATGCTTTATGTACCATTTACTTTAAGCATTACATTTCATGCCATTTTTATTTTTCTCACTTGAGCTTTTCTTTTCTCTTCTAATACACCTAATAATCAACATGAACTATAAAAAACCTTTAATGATACTTGGACTATTTGGTTACTATCCTTGGCATTATGGAGCATTGGAATTCTTGGACTTAGGATTAGAGACCTTGGCCTATGTTGGAGACATTGTGACCTTAATTGATATTTTGTTTGGAGTTCTTGAGGTTTACCTCAAGACATTGGGTTGCTTGTTTATTTTGTGTGAAGGTTATTATGATTACATTCTTTGTCTCTAATATGGAGTTCACCCGTATACAGCCGTTACTCTGCCCAATTTTTGTGAAGACTTAATACATTTGAAGTTAGGTTCTCAAGAGGTCTAGTATCTTTGCTTGTGTAGTTTCAATCCAAAGAGTGAGAATTCTATCTTGACTCATAATGTCAAGTATTGGCTTCTTGTTGGTTAGATGGTTCTTCTCCCTAACTTTTACCTTATGCTTTAGGATAGTCCTTTCTTCTCCTCCCATCTTCTTTAATTTCAAAAATCTTCTTCCTCCTTTTGAAAACTCTTCTTGTTTTTTAAACTTGAACCAATTTCATGATAAACTTGGGCTTATGTCCATGCATTTTCAAAACTATTTCATCAATAAATTTCAATCAACTTAATAATACTTTGACATTTTTTGGGAGAAGACTAAAAGTCAATCAGTCTCATTTCAAACCATTTTGCCACCCTGGCTTGCCATTTTAAAACTTTTCTCAAAAGATTAGACTCTTGTCAATCCTTGTAGTGATGTAAACAACTATACTTCTACAATATGTAGTGAAGAGGGATATTTTCCACTTGGGTGTTGAGTGAGGCATTGTTAATTTTAAAATCTAAGCCATATCCTTCACTTTGAGATGATGAAAATTCTCCTTTCCCATGATTGTGGGTAGTAAGTATGTTTTCCACACGGACCATGACAATGATGTCTTGTCTCATAAAATTAATCAACACACTTGTGTTTTAAATTTTTAAAAGAGGAACTACGTGTACCCTGATCCCCTATTGCACAAAAGGTGGTACGTAGGCACTAAAGGTTCACAACCGCGGCGGGTGCAAAAATCATAAAAAATATATTTCTTTCCTCACCACCACAATTTATTTTCATACAACATTTTATAGCCAAAATATACAGATTTTACAAAGAGGTTCCTACGGAGTACCATAGATGTTTAGGGTGCTAATACCTTCCCTTTGCATAACCAATCCCCTTACCTTGAATCATCCCCCCTCTTTTTTGGGTTACTCCCTCTTTTCCCATTCCTTTGGAAACAATAAAGCGTAGTGACGATTTTTATTTTGATCTGTATAAGTGTAGTCAATCCAACATCTTAGTCTTAAACATTTCTACCGATACAGAAAAAATGGTGACATCACTGGGGAAATATTAACCTCTTTCTGGTCCATCCCTAAGTGGGTTGAGCCTATCTTTGTTTATATCTGTATATGTTTTATTTTTGTTTATGTGTTATATGTTGTATATATGTTTATCTGGATTTTCCTGGTTTTCAGGGTGCTTGGTGATTACTTATAAGTCCTATACCCGGACTTGGGAAAACTTTAAGATAGGACGGGCGGTATATTCATGTTAAGTTTGAGGGAGTAATCTCAAAAAAGGAGGAATGAGATCCCCCACTCACTAGAGGCCCCTTTGACTGTAGTGTTGTTTACCGAGTAATCGGGAAGACGTGCTGCTTTCGACCTGGGAGCCTGCTGAAGCTAAGGACTGTAGAATACCTAACCCATCTTTTGAAGACATTTTATTTCAAGGGACTTAAAAGTTGACCATTTGTGAATATCTCAGGTACTTTTTGACCATGTATTCTAGAAAAAGAAAGACCAGAAAATACAGTTTCAAGGATCCCAAGATAGATGAGTTGATCAGTCTAATTCCCGAGATTGAGTGTTCTGCAAATTTTAGGAATAAGTATGGATCCATCATTCTTCTCATGAAACTTAGGATGAAGGAGGGTATTCTCTCAACCTTGGTCCAGTTCTATGATCCGATGTATCATTGCTTTACTTTCCCTGACTATTAGTTGATGCCTACACTAGAGGAGTATTCTTATCTGTTGGATTTACCTATTACCGATTGTGTTCTTTTTACCGGTTTGGAGGGTGAGCCAAAACCACATGAGATTGCTACTTTGATCCATCTGGGGAAGTCTGAGGTTGAAGCCAATATTACTACTAAAGGAGGGATTAGAGGATTACCAGCTCAGTTCTTATTGGAGAAAGCTCGTTACTTTTCCAGGATGAAGAGTACAATCGCTTTTGAGGCCATCTTTGCTCTACTTGCTTATGGGTTGTTCTTATTTCCTAATATGGACAAGTTTGTTGATGTTAATGCTATCAAGATCTTCATGATTGGAAACCCAGTTCTGAAGATGTGAAAAACACAAGAAGGGGGTTGAATTGTTAAAACTTGAAATCAAATGCAGACAACACATTATTTTTATCCTGGTTCGTTTGATCTCAAACTACTCCAGTCCACCTGCCAAGGTGATTTCGCCTCTCTCCAACGAGGTCTTAATCCACTATATTCAAATGAATACAAATCTGCTTTAACAACTGCTAAAGCCTTCTTGAGTCTAAACCACAACCGGTTTCTCAAGGAAATTCTTTTATAGAAAAATGAACAAATGTGTGTTGAATGTTTTCTAGAAAAAATGATATATCACAACTGTGATAATACATAAATTAAAGCTTAGATGATACTAGATTGCCAGAGCTATAGAATAATCAATTAAGAGCTTTTAGCAAAAGTGAGAACAAGCTTGATGATGATTGCTTTTGGCGTGTATATGCGTGTAAGGTACTGTAGAGCATTAGCCATTTCACTTCTCACTGATTTGTTTAAATACTTCTTGGAATAGATACGTTGATGCCAATAATTCCATTTCAATGCTTATTACGTTCTTTCCATTTTGAGAAGATCTTTGTCTTGGAATAAAGCCGTTGGTAATTAATCTGCCTTGAATGCAGTAACGTTGATACTTCAGAATGTTCTGCGTAATGAAGATCAGAGCATTCTTGGCTTTAGCTTATTCTGGCGCTTCTGAGTGCTGATGACATGATTAGGAACTTGATCAAAATCAGAGTATGTTAAGCGCAGATTCTGTTCATCAGACTTCAGCGTAGCACATGTACTGATCTTCTGATGCTGATGTTGATACTGATGTTCTGCTGCTGATTGCATCAGAGTTTCCTGTAAATACACAACATAATTTTTAAGTAGCATCTATGTCTTATATAAAACTCATAATTCATTTAATCTTGTATTTTGTTATCATCAAAACTCTAACTGAGGGTTATAGAATCAAACTATGTTCTAACAATCTCCCCCTTTTTGATGATGACAAAAACTAGATTTTTTCAATTAAAATAAAGTGATGAAAGTATCAGAGTTTAAGAATAGAGAGGAAACAATATCAGAGCTACTCAGATAATGAGAAAAAGTTATCAGAGCTGAGAGGGTAAGAAATAAAAAGTATCAGAGTAAAGATGAGAAAAAATCCCCCTGAGTTGATTATTTCCTTTTGATTCCTTGTGTATCAGAACTTTATTGAACCTTTCTTTAAGCATCAGAATTTTGCTTTATCAGAGTTCTTCAGATTCTTGTACCTGTAAGCTTTTCAGAACAAAGAACTTCTAATATATAAGAATGTTAGAATGTTTGAGACTTTTGTCTCAGTAAACCGTTATTGAAAAATATCATTCTTTCTCCCCCTTTTTGTCAGCTATCAAAAAGCATAATATAACCAGAGTTAGAAAAGATTAGAGCAAAACACGTTTGTATTGAAACAAGCAATGATAGTTTAGAACAAGTAGAAATATTACAGTCAAACATGAAAAGAAAACACGGAAAACATAAGAAAAAATCTAAGAAGAAGGAGGAAGTCGTGTGAACATCACTTCCAACATGCTCTTGATTTGTTCGCTGGTTTCGGTTTGCTTTGCTACCATGTTTGCAATAGATTCAATCTTGATATCCTGCTTGTCCATCCGTTCATTCATCAGCATGTCTGATCTCTTCAGATCCTCCAGAGTCTGCCTATCAACAGAGGAAGTTTGAGGATCTTCAGATACAGTCTGCTTATCAGAGCTTTCTGTAGCTTCTTCTGCTTGACCCAAGTCTTCAGCTTGAATAATCTGTTCTTCTGCAGCTTGAACTTGAGATGCTTGACGCTTTTCAGACCAAGGCTCACTGTCCAGATGCAGAACTTCTTCCTTCAGAAACTTGCTCAGAACTGGACCTTCCATTTCCTTCAGCAGATTGCTGAAGTTCTGCTGAACCTGTCCATAGCTCTGGTCTTGTAGCTTGAAAGTTTCAGCGCATACCTATCTTTTGAATTGAGTCCATAGATGATCTGATACAACAGGATCAACAACTTCCAGAGTTTCTTGTTTCAAAGAAGATATCCATTTCTGCATATCTGATTCAAAGTTCATCATGCTGGAACCAACATCTGGTTGTTTCGGTTTGGGAATGGCAGTTTTCTGGTTTATTGCAGTAAGGCATTCAAGGATTGTTAGATCAATGACTGTCTTGCTGTGGTTTTCTGTATTTTTCTTAGGTGAGGGAGTAGGAGAATCAGAAATAACGATTGGACTTGATGGAGTGTCTGGAGGAGTTGTTTCTGGTGAGGATGGTAGTTGAGACATGTTCACAGTTGTACCACAAGGCAATTGAATGACCAAGGGTTGTGGTTCAGGAGACTCAGAGGTTTGAGCCTCAGAGTTTTGTGTCTCAGGTTGTGGAGTTTGTGCATGTGGAGGAGATGGTGGATTATTTTCTGGTTGGGGAGAGGAAGGTTGTGGAATTTCTAGTTCTGGTATTGGAGTGAGTGGAGTTTCTGGAATTGGAGTTTCTGGTATTGGTGATAGTGGAATGTCAGGTTGTGGAGAAATGGGAATTTCAGAGTTTGGATTTGGATTTTCTGGTTGTGTATTTGGATTATTTGTTTCAAGAGCGGAAGTATGTTGGTCTATGTCAGACAGAACTTGTGCAAGTTCTGGTTCTGGTAAGGTTGCAGTGTTTGGATTTTGTGGTTTGGAGCGGGATCTTCTAAGGGTTAAAGACTCAGAAGGGTCAAAGTCTTCAAAATCTTCAAAGGTTTGGGGTGTTGGGATATCAGATGGAATTAGAGTTGGAGTAGGAATGGATGTGGAACCAGCAGTTGAATCTAAAACAGATACAGAAGCAGGATTACCTCTTTTCTTTGGAGTCTGTTATGATGATCCTTCTGGAGCAGCTTTTCTCTTCTTAGTCTTCTTCAGAGCAACCTCTGGTGCCTTCTGCTGAAGATCTTGAATGTTTAGATTGGGTTCTGTACCATCAGCTTTGCATGCATCCAAGTATCTCAGAACTATTTGAGGCTTGGAGTCAATCTCTGAGAACATAGGGAAGTCATCCAAAGGAATTCTTCTGCTGGAGATTTCAAAAAAAGGAGTAACACTGGGATCCTTCTTAATGTTCTCTATCAGCTTCATCTTCTTTAGATTCTTGGCATTCAGCTGCTTGCCAACAGATGGTTCCAGGGTGCTGATCTCTTGTGCCTCTGTAAAGTGCTCAATCAGCCTATTCTCAGTCAGAATATCTGATATCAATCTGCCCAAGGGTATCTAGTCCCTTTTAGTGCGTTCATCTTCTCTGGTTTCCTTGACGCTTGTCCTCAGATGGTTGAACAGAAGATGAGCTAGATTAATCTTTACCTTCTGATTAATAAAATAGATCAGAAACTGCTGATCTATGTTTATGTAATCAGGAGAGCTTGTGGGCTTCCTGTGATTGAAACAACCCAGAATAATCTTTGCCCAAATTCTGTGCTTATCTCTCAGATCCCTTATCTTGCTGGAGGGAAGCCCCAGCGTGAAAATATCCCTTGCAATAACAGCAACATCTGAACATCTTTTAGCCATGTCTATACAGCGAATTCCACCACCATTGTAGCCAATCAGACGAGCAATCAAATCTTCAGTAATCACAATTTTCCTCCCCATTATATAAGAAGTGACTTGGTGATTTGAGGAAGACGCATGAATCCAGAATTCCTTAACCAAAATAGGAAAAGTTGGACCCACCAACCTGTCAAAATATTTCTCCCATCCTTGAGCTTGAATCTCTTCTGATAAATCAAAACCATTTTCCTTCAAACTGTTGAAATCCACAATAATCTCTGACAGAACTTCCAGGTTCTTGACTGGAGTGAGTAGCATTCTGAGAGGAACCTCATATTGCTCAGCTGATGCATCTTTCTGGGAACCTGAAGAGATATTGCTGGAAGACGCCATTGTTCACACGAGGTTTTGAGAGAAAAAATTGAAAGGGTTTTCTTGAGAGAGAAGAACACAAACACATATATCAGAAATATTGCTTGAAAACGAAAGTAAGGGTAAAAGTTGTGAATGTGTGTTAGTGGTGTTTAAATAGATTTTGAAAAAGTTTTTGAAAACATAAACGATTAAGAGAGAGAAATAAATCATGATTAATAGCATTAATTGATTGCTGATTTTAGGGGATTTCAGAAAGATACTTAAACGGTTACCAGTGACATGTGTCTCAATGCAACCAATCAGCGCTTTGCCTTTTCAGAAGCGTGAACGCGTGTTCAGCCTCAGGAACTAGCTGATGACTGGATGACACTTGTTTGCTTTGAGGGAACATCACTTCTATCCTTGAGCTGAAGAGCTCAGAGCTTCATGGATAGATCTGATACAATCTGTATTTCTAAAAATCTGAAAGAGGATTGATCAAAAGTTCACATAGTAATAAACATGATTCTGAAGGTTAATATATAAAATTAAAACAGTTTTATTCTGGACAGAGCTTCATCCTGAGATGTTTCAGAATGAAGTTGAACCTATCTTCAGAAAGTGGTTTTGTGAAGATATCAGCCCATTGATGGTCTGTATCAATAAATTTTAAGTTTAAAATGCCTTTCTGAATATAGTCCCTAATAAAATGATGTTTTATTTCTATATGCTTAGCCCTAGAATGAAAAATTGGATTTCTACTTAAGCAAATAGCAGAAGTATTATCACAGAGTATAGGAATGTTACTCTCATAAATCTGGAAGTCCTCAAGTTAACTTTTCATCCAGAGCATTTGTGTGCTGCATCCAGCTGCTGCTATGTATTCAGCTTCTGCTGTTGATAGAGAAATCGTGGATTGTCTTTTGCTGGACCATGAGATCAGATTTTCTCCCAGAAATTGGCAGCTTCCAGAAGTGCTTTTGCGTTCTACTCTGTCTCCAGCAAAGTCAGCATCACAGTAACCTACTAAGCTGTAATCACCATATTTTCTATAAAACAAACCCAGATTAGTAGTACCTTTCAGATACTTGAAAATTCGCTTAACAGCTGTTAAGTGAGATTCTCTAGGATCTGATTTGAATCTTGCACAAATGCATACACTGAATAAAATATCAGGCCTTGAAGCTGTAAGATAAAGAAGAGAACCAATCATACCTCTGTAGACCTTCTGTTCTACCTTTTTGCTTACCTCTTCTCTTTCCAGAATGCACGTGGGATGCATTGGAATATTTGATGGCTTACATTCTGAGAGATCAAATTTCTTCAGAAGTTCTCTGACATATTTGCTCTGATGAATGTAAGTTCCTTCTGGGGTTTGATTGATCTGGATGCCCAGAAAGAATTTTAGTTCCCCCATCAGGCTCATCTCAAATTCTGCCTGCATACACTTAGCAAATTCTCTTCCCAGAGAGGGTTTAGTAGATCCAAATATTATATCATCAACATAAATCTGACAGACTAAAATGTCATTCTTAATTGTTTTACAGAATAAGGTTGTGTCCACCTTCCCTCTGGTGAATTCCTTTTCTAACAGGAAGTTACTTAGTCTTTCATACCAAGCTCTGGGAGCTTGTTTCAGACCATACAGTGACTTCTTTAGTTTGAAAACATATTCTGGATTTTTTGAGCTTTCAAAACCAGGGGGTTGGTGCACATATACCTCTTCTTCTATATAGCCATTTAAGAATGCACTTTTGACATCCATCTGATACAGATTGATGCCTTTATTAAACAAAAGAAATTAAAAGTCTGATAGATTCTAACCTGGCAACTGGAGCAAAGGTTTCTGTATAGTCTATCCCCTCTTGCTGACTATAACCTTGTGCTACCAATCGTGCTTTGTTTCTGATGACTTCACCTTGTTCATTCAGTTTATTTCTGAACACCCATTTAGTTCCAATGACGTTGAATCCTGTTGGTTTAGGAACTAGATCCCATACGTCATTCCTGGTGAATTGATTTAGCTCCTCTTGCATTGCTAGAATCCAGTCATTGTCCAGAAGTGCTTCATCAATTGAGGATGGTTCAATCATAGAGACAAGTCCCATGAGGGATTCTTCAGAGTTTCTGAAACTGGCTCTTGTTCTGATTGGATCTTCCTTTCTTCCTAAGATTGTTTCTTCTGGATGATCCATGCTGCTTCTGGATGGTCTTTTCTGAGGTTGATCAACAGAAGATGCTGGATTGCTTGCAGTGCCTCTTTCTGATGTTGAGGGAGTGTCTCTTTTAAGAACTTCTGATGACTTGTCTTCAGTACCTGTGAATCCAACTTCCATACCTGCAAGTAATTAATTCTGCTTTGACTTTTGAGAGTCAAGCTTGTCATCAAAATGAACACTGATTGATTCTTCCACAATCTGTGTTTCTGTATTGTATACTCTGTACCCTCTTGAGCGTTCAGAGTATCCTAACATAATACACTTCTGTGCTTTAGAGTCAAACTTGTTCAAATAATTTTTAGTATTCAAAATAAAACAAGTACATCCAAATGGATGAAAATATGAAATGTTGGGCTTTCTGTTCTTCCACAATTCATATGGAGTCTTTTCCAGAATAGGTCTTATGGAGATTCTATTCTGAATGTAGCACGCTGTGTTTATTGCCTCTGCCCAGAAGATCTTAGCAACGTTAGTCTCGTTGATCATGTTTCTGGCCATTTCTTGCAATGTTTTGTTCTTTCGTTCTACAACTCCATTTTGCTGGGGAGTTCTAGGACAAGAGAAATCATGCATAATGCCTTTGTCATTAAAAAATGATTCAAAATCTTTGTTTTCAAACTCTCCACCATGATCACTTCTGACTTTGACGATTCTAAGATCCTTTTCATTCTGAACTTGGTTACAGAAGGTGACAAACACAGAGTGTGACTCTTCCTTGTGTCTTAAGAACTTTACCCATGTCCATCTGCTATAGTCATCTACGATTACTAACCCATACTTCTTGCCACTGGCTGAAGCAGTTTTAACTGGTCCAAATAAGTCAATGTGCAAAGTTCTAATGGCTTAGAGGTGGAAACAACGTTTTTAGATTTGAAAGCGGGTTTTGCAAACTTGCCTTTCTGACATGCTTCACTCAGAGCATCTGAATTGAACTTCAGGTTAGGAAGTCCTCTGACCAGATTGAGTTTGTTAATCTGAGATATTCTTCTCATACTAACATGCCCCAATCTTCCGTGCCAGATCCATTGCTCGTTGTTAACAGACAGAAGACACTTTACATTATGACTTTTCAGTTCAGAAAGTTTAATTTTGTAAATCTTGTTTCTCCTCTTTCCATTAAACAGGATAGTCCCATCTTTCTGTCTAACAGCTTTACATGAATTTTGATTAAAGATTATATCATAACCGTTATCACTTAATTGACTTATGGATAACATGTTATGCATTAATCCATCTACTAATAAAACATTACTTATAGAGGGAAGATTTCCGTTACCTACTGTTCCAGAGCCAATGATCTTTCCCCTCTGATTGCCTCCAAAGCCTACGTGGCCTCCAGGCTTAAGTTCCAGGCTTTGGAACATATGCCTTCTTCCCATCATGTGTCGTGAGCAGCCAGAGTCCAGGTACCATGATTGGTGTTTCTGCTTTGCTGCTAAAGATATCTGCAACATGTATTATTTTATCCTTAGGTACCCATATTTTCTTGGGTCCTGATTTGTTAGTTTTACCAAAACTCTGGTTGAATTTTGGTTTGACAGAAAAATTACTACTGGTATATTTAATTTCGTGTGTGTGCCCATATACAAAGTGTGAATTAAGAGGAGTTCGTTTAATAACTAAATCCATGGCATTCTTTGGTGTAGGTACCTTACCTTGGTATCCTATTCCTTTTCTACCATTTCTGCTAACTCCATAGATCATTGAATCCATCTTGCTTCTATCTATGCTTTTATCTAGAAACTTCTGAAAGCTGTGATCATACTCCTTGATGATCTCATCAGCACTACTGGGAGTTTCAGGAATTGTTTCCTTCTGAGAGTTTTGTAATAGATTTTCTATTTTTGAAAGTTTATTTTTCAACTCAGAATTCTCCAATTTGAGACTCTCAGTTTTATCAGAGTCAGAAGCAAGATCCCTTTTCAGGTTTCTGAATTTGACTCTGATTTGCTGATATCGTTCCAGAATCTCATTGAGGCTTTCAGCTAGTTCAGCCTTAGTAAAATTAATAGCAAAGTCATGAAATACCTCTTCTGTGTCTGATTCAGAGTCTGATTCAGAAGCTTCACTGTCTTCTGCTATGTTCGCCATGAGAGCTATGTTTGCTCTCTCATCATCTGATTCTGAGTCAGCTTCAGATGTGTCGGAGTCATCCCATGTAGCCATGAGACTTTTCTTCTTTTCCTTGCCAAACTTTCTTCTGGGCTTTTCTTTCTGAAGCTTTGGGCATTCACACTTGTAGTGTCCTTGCTCATTACACCCATAACAGATGATGTCTTTGTTGTTTGGCTTTCTGCTTCCTGAAGAGCCTTCAGATCTTCTGTGTCCAGAGGAGGATTCTGATCTTCTGTATCTGGAGGAGGATTCGTTCTGGTTCTCAGATCTTCTGGGATTCCTGAACTTTCTTTGCCTCTGCTTCTGCAGTTGGTTCACCCTTCTGGAGAGGAGAGACAGTTCATCTTCTTCTGATGAGGACCCATCAGAAGTTTCTTCAACAGCCTGCAAAACCTTGGAGTCAGATTTTCTATTAGATTTTAAAGCTAAAGGCTTACCTTGCTTTTGAGGTTCATCAGCTTCTAGCTCTATCTCGTGACTTCCGAGGGAGCTGACAAGTTCCTCCAGAGAGATTTTGTTGAGATCCTTAGCTAGCTTCAGCGCTGTGACCATTGGCCTCCACTGTTTTGGCAAGCTTCTGATGATCTTCTTTACATGATCGGCAGTAGAATACCCTTTGTCCAGAACTTTGAGACCAGCAACCAGAATCTGAAATCTTGAGAACATTGTTTCAATAGATTCACTTTCTTCCATCTTGAATGCCTCATACTTCTGAATGAGCGCAAGAGCTTTAGTTTCTTTCACTTGAAGGTTGCCTTCATGCATCATTATGAGAGAGTCAAACATGTTCTTGGCAGTGTCTCTGTTTGAAATCTTTTCATATTCAGAGTAAGAGATAGCACTGAGAAGAATAGTTCTGGCCTTGTGATGGTTTTTGAAATCACGCTTTTGTTGATCAGACATTGCTTTCCTGTCAATCTTCTGACCACTTGCATTCACTGGGTGCGTGTATCCATCTGTCACCATATCCCACAGATCAACATCATGGGCTAGGAAGAAGCTTTCAATTATGTCTTTCCAGTAATCAAAATTCTCTCCATCAAAGACTGGAGGTTTTCCACTGAATCTGTCTCTTTCTTCATTGTTGTCATTGCTGATGTTGTGATGTGTTCCTGCCATAGTGTTTTTCAACGCTGGATCTTGTACTGACACAGTTAGGTGTTATGAACTCAGACCAGGCGCTCTGATACCAATTGAAGATGTGAAAAACACAAGAAGGGGGGTTGAATTGTTAAAACTTGAAATAAAATGCAGACAACACGTTATTTTTATCCTAGTTCGTTTGATCTCAAACTACTCCAGTCCACCCGTCAAGGTGATTTCGCCTCTCTCCAACGAGGTCTTAATCCATTATATTCAACTGAATATAAATCTGCTTTAACAACTGCTAAAGCCTTCTTGAGTCTAAACCACAAACCGGTTTCTCAAGGAAATTCTTTTACAGAAAAATGAACAAATGTGTGTTGAATGTTTTCTAGAAAAAACGATATATCACAACTGTGATAATACACAAAATAAAGCTTATATGATACTAGATTGCTAGAGCTATAGAATAATCAATTGAGAGCTTTTAGCAAAAGTGAGAACGCGCTTGATGATGATTGCTTTTGGCGTGTATATGCGTGTAAGGTAGTGTAGAGCATTAGCCATTTCACTTCTCACTGATTTGTTTAAATACTTCTTGGAATAGATACGTTGATGCCAATAATTCCATTTCAATGCTTATTACGTTCTTTCCATTTTGAGAAGATCTTTGTCTTGGAATAAAGCCGTTGGTAATTAATCTGCCTTGAATGCAGTAACGTTGATACTTCATAATGTTCTGCGTAATGAAGATCAGAGCGTTCTTGGCTTTAGCTTATTCTGGCGCTTCTGAGTGCTGATGACATGATTAGGAACTTGATCAAAATCAGAGTATGTTAAGCGCAAATTCTGTTCATCAGACTTCAGCGTAGCACATGTACTGATCTTCTGATGTTGATGTTGATACTGATGTTCTGCTGCTGATTGCATCAGAGTTTCCTGTAAATACACAACATAATTTTTAAGTAGCATCTATGTCTTATATAAAACTCATAATTCATTTAATCTTGTATTTTGTTATCATCAAAACTCTAACTGAGGGTTGTAGAATCAAACTATGTTCTAACAAGTTCCTACATTGTTGGGTGATGCTTATTACTCTATTCATCTTCGGAATTCTTATCATGGGGGATGATTATCTGTTGTACGCCTCTGTTGTACTGATGGTTTATCTCTCATATGCCTCAGTCTGATGCTTTTTGGGATGTCAGGAAGGAACCCCGTTGGGCTCCTAAGATCATGGCACTTACTCACTCGAATATTAATTGTATCATCGAGCTTACCAGTATGTAGAGATTGTTGACAATTGTGGTAGTTTCCCCAATGTACCTCTTCTTGGTACAAAGGGAGGAATTAACTATAACCCTGTTCTTGCACGACGACAACTTGGTTATCCAATGAGGGATAAACCAAAAAGTATTCATTTGAGTAGTTTCTTTCTGAAGGAGCGAGAATACCATAAGGAAGCTAGGGATCAGATTGCGAAGGCCTGGCGTCACATTCATAAGAAAAGTAGGAAAGACTTGGAACCTAGGGGGGCTATTTCTTTGGAGCCTTATCTTCAGTAGGTCCAAACGAGAGCTATTCAGTTGAAGATGCCGTATTCCCGGGAAGCACCAATGCTTGCTTTATTTTTGAAGACCACTCCTCCCTTATTGGATGATGTGGAAGAGCTACAACTTTCTTTGGAAAGGATGAATCAAGAAAAGGACGCTTTGAAGAATAAGTGCCAAACTTTAGAGATTTCCTATAGAGCAGAATTGAAGGAGAAAGACGACTTGATTGAGATTATCGAGAGTCGGGATGTAGAGATGATGGAGAGGAAAGGGGGTTTATTTTCTCCTAAGCCTCAGTCAGTTTCTAGTTGCTCACTTCCTATTCAGGTGATTGTACTTGGGATTGTTGAAACTTGTAATCCATTTTGAAGTTATTATAATAATTTTTTTCTCAGTATTTCAAATGTGTTATTACTTTGATATTTGCAATGTGTTTATAAATCTTTAAGTCCCTTGAAATATTAATAAAATAAATCATGTGCATTGCATATTGTTGTACCCCAAAATTTTCCCTCTCATTTATCAATTATTTTCTCACAAGATCTCCTTTGGTTCAAGACTGCACAAGGTTTGATCAGCTCAAGACACCTCCTTAAGCACTGATGACTGAAATTAGGGTTTGAGATTGCACAAGGATAATTGAACTTTTAATGCCTCATATGAATTTCATGGATCATTATGGACCCTCAAGATTTCTCATCTCAAGTTTCAAGTCTTGGATCACATTTTTGCTCAGTCAATTGAGCAGTTGACCTAAAAATCAATTGTATTGGGAAAAAGTCAACTTTGACCAATTTATAGTCAAACTTCGTAATATTTTATCCATATCAACATTATAAACTCATATGTATCATTTGATCAATTTTGGCCCACAATTCCCCGAAAAATTTGATTAGATCATCAAAAGGGCAAAATGGTCAAAATTAGGGTTTTGATTGAGAAAGGGGCAATTTCTGATTTTTGACCTAGAAATTGGTTAATTGGTTTGAGGCATGATCTCAAGAGTTCAATTGCATCATTTTTACCTAATGGCATAACTCAAAACATCCCTCAAGATCAATTGATTGATAGTTGATTTCCAGTCAACTGATCAAAAGTCAACTGTATACTGAAAAGTCAAACTTTGACTTTTTGGTCAAAATCAAGTGTCAAAGATCACAATTCATCAAAACATGTCAAAATATGAAACTTATTCATCAATAAATCAAAAAGTCAAGGTTTCATTTTGAAAAGTCAAAGTTTCCAAGCTTAGAAATTTTTCTAAGTGTTCAAAAGTTCATATTTTTCACAACTTTGAGCCAATTTTTCACCATGATGCCAGAGAATTCAAAAGAAACTTTTAACATGAAAGTTGTAGATCTCCAAGAGATCTAAAACTTTGATATACACAACTTCTCCTAGAAATGCTTGGATCTCAAGTTATTAATCCATGAATTCATGATCATGAAACTAAACACTTATTGAAAATTTTGCCCTAGTTTAGGCAGGATTTTGACCTAACTTCATGGAAACTTTTCATATAGTTACAAGGGGAATTTTCAAAAGTGATTCAAATATGGATTATAGAGAACATTAAAAGCTTTCCAAAATGTCCAAAAGCTCCTTGAGATCATTCTTGAGCAAGGAGAATCAAAGAGAGGAAGTTAGGGTTTCAAACTGAAATTATAGGTCATTTTGTGATGAACAAGAATTCAAATCTCAAGCCTATGCTACGTAATCTTGCTTTGCAGGCCTCTAAACCTCAATATCTCTCCCTAATCAGAAGATTACACTTGCTTTTGAGCTATTATCCATTTAATTCAAGCTTTATCCAAGATAATTTTCCATTTATGGAACAAAGTTACCATTGCTATTTTGATAAAGCATTGCTTTTGCAAATGTCAACTCTCCTTGAGCTCCCAACTTGTTGTCTCTGTCCACACTCAAGATAAGTGATCAGAAAAAAACATGTTTAAAGTGCCTAACAACTCTACATGCTTGCACTTTCTACCTTGAAACTATATTTCTCACTTTTCTTCAAAATCAAGCAACTTAACCATAACCCTATAACTTAGAAACCCCTTGTGAAAAAAATCTCCAACCTTTTGCTTATAGACACACAAGTCATTTGCAAGAAAACACACAAGAACTCAGAACTGAATCAAAAATCACCATTGTTGCGCATTCTGACCAAAAACTTGAAACTCACATCTCCCTCGTGCGTTTTCAAGCCTTTTGGTTCCTAAAGCTTCTAAACATAAAATACAACTCATCCCTGTCCCTGTTATAAAACTGTAACTCCATTTCCATCTTCCTCCATAGCCAAAAACAGAGCACTGCACATTGACTTCTCCAAGCCATTTCAGCCACTCTCAACTCAAGCTAACCATTGCATTAGCTTTCCCGGGAACTTGAGGAAGCTTACCTAATCATTGCAGCACCTTGAATCAAGCTCATTTGCATTTCATGATTTCCAGTTTTGAGGTATTTTTCTTGAACTTTTATCTCATTACTTAGGCATTGTTAGGCATGCATTTGTGAAGATAAAATGTAGACATAATTGCCCTGAAGCTATACATGTCCATAGATTTTATTTATATTGATTGAGCTAGGAGAATTTTAGGATTGAACCTCTGAAAATAATTAGGTCAGAATTTGGTACTTTCAAATATTCTCATTCATCTTTGATTTATAGTTTATGATATTTATAAGGTTGGATTCATATGGAAAAATGGAGTAACGTTTATGTTTGCATTTTCCATTTTTGTTGAGAAATGAATGAGATACAAGTGGTCTGGCTGGAGGTTGAAGCTGAAGTGATTCATGACTCATTTTATATTATATATTTATCATTTCAGTTAAGTTAACTGATTTATGGCCATCCCAGTGGTAAGGCAGCGCGCTGGTTACCAAGAGGGCGTGGGTTCAACACCCAGCGCGCTGCCTTTTGCATTTTTTCCCATATTTTTTGTCATTTTTCATTCCAGCGTGTTTGGGCTCTCTCCCTTGGGTCTAATTTATTTTTACTCACTAATACTCCCCTGTTTGCTCATACCACAACCAAGCCCAAAATCCATTTTATTTACTTTTTCTGATTAAAACAAAAACGTGATTTGGGCCCTTTTACTTTTGTTAACCCCCATTTCCCTTTTTAAACCCCTTGATTTTAATTTTATATTATTTCATCTTTTATTATTATTATTATTAATACTATTATTATTATTATTATTATTATTATTATTATTATTATTATTATTATTTTCACTAATAAAAAATCCCAAAATTTTTAATATTTTATTAGTTATATCTATTTAGTTTATTTTTCTTCATAACTAAAAGAACAAAAAAACATTCTCTTTAATAAATTAATTTCCTTTTTAAATACTAAGACAATTAGTCTTAATTATTATTATATTATTTTTCTTATAAATTAAAATCAAATTAGAACTTAGGACTTTTATTTGATTAATTCTATTTACTAATTAAATTCACAAAAACCCTAAAAAACTTGTTTTCTTTAAATTAATTTATTTTACTAACTTAATCTTAATTTTTTATTTTATTTTTAGTTAATTATTTTATTTTAGTTAACTAGGTCAAAAAACCCTTTTCATGAAAATCAAACAAAAAATCACATTTCTTTTTACAATTTACATTCTTGCATTTTTACTTATTCAATTTTGTACGTTTATTCAAATTCCATATGGTTGTAATAGATAATTAGGGTTTTAATTTCTTGCAATTCCCCATTTGTAATTTGTACACCCCCTCCCCTAACTGATGTAATAGCGTAGTAATTTTAATTTCCGCAATTTATTGCTTTATATATAAATACTAGTAATTAGGGTTTTGTATGGAAAGATTAAAACCAACAAGTAGCAAACCCTAATCCAGACAAATCAAGCATGTAAACTAATACACTTGCACACATAAACCCCTAGGGTAAACCCACTTTGTTGCCTTACAAAAATGGTCATATGATACATGTGAGATATCTTAGCAAAAACAAACAAAATACAAGATCATAGTCCCTCAATGACGCTATCCATGTTACCTTTCAAAATGATCTTAGTCACTAAAGAAAATGCTAAGATATCTTACAATATTGCTAATCATGGCTATATGATGACCCTTGCCCGTCCCTTTTACATCCAAAGATAGAGTTACTTACCAAATCAATGGTAAGATAACAATGTCAAAGGAAAGAGGAAATGAACATGAAAGACTTTTGAGTAGGTAGAATGTTCCTAGTTGCTTGCTCAATTTCAAAACCAAAACATCCTTGCTATTTTCAAAACAAACACCAACACTTTCAAAAACATCTCCCCAACTTGAAAACATTTTCAAAAGATCAACACTTTGTATACATTCTTACGAACAAGAATCATTACAAAGTTTGCCTAAACAATGGCGCCTTTTCAAAATACTTTCAAAAAACCACACAACACATTTTCAAACAAAAGCAAGTGATCTAGAAAGTAATTAAGAGCCCATGGAAAACCATGGATAAAAAGGGTGCTAATACCTTCCCTTTTTACAATCTACCCCCTGGACTCAAGAAAACATCTCAAAGGTCTTTCCTGTTCTTTTCAGTCTTTCCTTTTAGATAAAAGAAAAGCCGGTGGCGACTCTTGGTAAAACGCAACATTTACGATTAAACGCAAAACACCAAGTCAGTTCTTCCACCGCGTTACAGAACTGGAGACTCTTTTGGGGATATTCTTAAAGTTGGGTTACCTTAGGGTTAGATCACATTTATTTGTTTTCATTGTTTGACTTGTATGCTTTACATTTTGGTTCTTTGTTTGGGTTTGAATCCTCTACCCGAATTTGGGATAACTTATAGGTAAGTAGCAATACATTATGGAAACTGTGCAGGGTATACCGACATGGTCTAAGCAATAGCTACGTTAGTGTGAAATATTTGTGGGTACCAGTAGCCCTTGAGTAGTCAAGGAGAATACGGGGCAGTTGAGTGATCTCATGAAGCACTAATTAACTTCTAGAACCTTTACTTGACCAACTTGGCCATTAGGACGTAGTGAGATGACCGACTTTGGTGCAGTCCGAAGTTGGTAGATACTCGATACTACACTCATTGAGGTTTGGTTTTTTGGGATATTTTGGTCGCCATTAAAGAGGCTTGCGCTGAAACAATGCTCGAGGAAACAAACCAGTGATATTGAGTTCCTTTAGAACCCGGTTACTATTGCTAGGATAGGTTTGAGCCACCTAAACTTCAAGAGGGTACTTACCTATGAGACTTCATGCAAGCCTAAACCTAAGGACTTGTTTGTTTTGTTTGTATATATCTACTTGTACATAACATCATAAACATCATACTCATACTCACTAACCATTTCAAGGATTTTGGGATTTATCTTTGTTCTGTTTTGTAGGACATGGATTCTATTCGCAGGAAAACCATTCAAGTCAACATTGTAAGGATCCCTCCTCAACTTAAAGAGTTAGCATCAAGGGTTACCGAAAATTCTCCATTTACCAAAGACATGGTCGCCTCCTAAACTTGGTTACCTCCAACACTGATGAGGACATGATGAAGGTGCTCTTCCAGTTCTTTGATCCTCTACACCATTGCTTCACATTTCCTGATTATCAACTTGTGCCAAACTCTTGAGGATTCCCATTCTCAATCAACTACACTTAAATGGTACAGAAAGAGATCTAAAGCCAGAAGAGATTGCTCAAGCCCGACACTTTCAACCATCTGATATCACAACTAATTGGGAAACAAGGAGTGGTGTCAAAGGTTTCTTAGCCAAGTTCTTGTTTGAGAAAGCTCAAAGCTATTGGAAATCCTTGGATTTGCAAGCTTTTGAGGAAATTGTGGCTCTTTTCACCTATGGGATGGTTTTGTTTCCAAATCCTGACCAACTCATAGATGTAAACACCGTCCAAATCTTTATGTCTCATAACCCGATGCCTACATTGTTAGGAGACATCCTACACTCTTTTCACACTCAGACTATGAGGAAAAAAGGTATCCTTATGTGTTGTACTCCTCTCTTGGCAAGATGGTTTATTTTGAATCTTCCCTAATATATATTGAAGAACAAATAAGGTTCAAGGTGGTCACATAGGTTGATGACACTCAAATATTTAGACATTCATTGGTGTTCCCAATCTGTGGAGAATGTTACTATCATCGACCATTATGGAGAATTCCCTAATGTCCCCTTACTTGGAATTAGAGGAGGTATCACCTACAACCCCTAATTAGCCTTAAGATAGTTTGGTTACGCCCTAAGCACATGAGATGATTATTCAAGGTTTGGTATTTGACTACGAGAATGACGATCAAGGTCACCGCCAGAGGTTTATCCGAGCTTGGAGGATGTTGAACAAGGTAGATAGAAAGACATTGGGGAAAAAGAATTACATCCCTCTTGAGCCTTACCTCAAATGGGTATGAGCTCGTGCTCAAAGTCTTATGATGCCTTACCCCTCCATTCTCCCGGTTATCATAGAGCCTGTTGTGGAAGGAGATGTCCCCTACACTATCCTGCATCCTGTCATGCCTACCTCTATCGAAGACTTACAAAGGGATTGGATACAACTTAAGGGGGAGCGAGACACTTTTGAGGTCCAATTCTATGCCGGCGAGAAGAAGGTCCTGGAACTCACCAAGCAGCTTTATGAGGAGCGGAGTCTGAACGCCTACATCGCACCAAAGAGGATGCGTACAACTTTTTTATCTTAGAGTTTTTTTATTTCTTTGTAAGCCCAAAGAGGCATGATGTACTTAAACTTTAATTTATTAATATAACGTGTGTTCCTTTTTGGTCTAAAGCAAATTTAAGTCTCTAATCTCCTTGAGATCATTGCATATGCATCTCCATTCATCACAACATAAGCATGTTTCTTACAACAGGTCTCCTCATCTTTCTACTGTTTATTTTAGTAAGATGGACATGGAACATACGATAAAAGATCTCCAGGCATAGAATGCTCAGTTTTAATAGATGTTCTTGACCCTAGCCAAAGGACAAGAGGATTTGAAAACTTTATTGATCGAAGAAAAGAAGAAGAAAGCAAAGAAAGCAACCGGTGTTCTGAATCTAGGAAGAACGTTCCCAGGGTAGCCAAACGGACCCTAGAATTTGCAACACCATCTGGTGAAAAGGATAATCAAGAAGGGAAATGCAAGGAAGTGACTTCCCAGCCAGAATCTGAAGAGGAAGAAGAAGAAGATTACTCTGAAGAGAAGTATCCTCCGGCCGACGACAAATACAAACATCTGGAAGAATGTCTAAGTGCATTTAAGATTTAGAAAGTGCCCGGGCTGGACTTTGAAGAGCTGGGTTTGGTGTCTGGGATTGTTATACCACCAAAGTTCAAAGCACTAGTGTTTGCTAAGTACGATAGAGTTTCGTGTCCCAAGATGCACCTCCGATCTTATGTGAGGAAGATACATCCTCACACTGCCGACAAAGATTTATGGGTATACTTCTTTCAGGATAGTCTATCAGGGACTCATCTATATTGGTTCTATCAATTGGAAAGGGCCAACATCCATAATTGGGAAGATCTTGCCGCTGCTTTTTATAAACAGTATCAATACAATGCAGACCTTGCTCCCACCCGTACTCAACTCCAGAGTATGGCTATTGTTTCAAATGAAGGTTTCAAAGACTACGCTCAGAAATGGAGGGACTTAGAAGGAAGAGTCCAGCCTCCCCTGTCTGATAGGGAGCTAGTGGATATGTTTTTGGATACCCTGTCTGGTCCTTTCTTTAATCATCTAATTGGAAGCTCCTCAGCGGGGTTCACTGAATTAATCTTGACCGGGGAAAAAGTGGAAGCTGGGATTAAGAGTGGGAAGATCCAAAAGGACGCATCTTCCAGTGACGTGAGAAAACCATTTATTGGGAAGAAAGAAGTTGGTGCTGTGTATCCTCAAAGAAATCAGGACAGCACTGAACTCCGTTCAATGGTAGGGGCTGTCATGATCTCAAAGCCTACACCTACTCAATAAAGGAGCAACCAGCCTAGAACAGAAAGTCCGGTAAGACAATTTACCTGGATAAATATGATGCTGTCTCAAGTCCTGCCACATTTGTTGAGATCTAATATGGTAACTTTGAAGGAAGCCCTGAAGAATCCCAACACCGCCCCTCCTCATTACCACCCTAATGCTCGTTGTGCTTACCATTCAGAAAGTCCAATCCATGATACCAACAACTGTTGGGCTTTGAAAAAAAGGTGCAATACCTTCTCGAGGCAAAAGAAATTGAATTTGATGCTCCTGAGATCCCAAGTGTTATCACCACTCCTATGCCCAAGCATGGCCGTGATGTTAACGCTGTTGAAGATGATATGTTTGTTACTATTATCGATGAACTTGTTACTCCTCTCTTGACTGTCAAGAGGAACCTATTGAAGGCTGGTTTATTTCTGGACTGTGGCGAAGGCTTCCACCTCTGTTTGTCCCTACCAACTGGTTGTCATTTATTGAAAGCAGGTGTCCAACGCCTAATGGATGACAAAGAGATTTTGTTTTAAAAGACTCCCGTTCCAACCATTTCTTACAAAGATGTTTCAATAGTAACCATTTCCGCCAATACTTCCAGGGTCTCCACCAAAAGACCCGTTAGGATTACATCAGTTCCTAAGGTGACTCCACTGATAATTACTATTCCAGGACCAATCCCGTACTCATCAGATAAAACTGTCCCCTAGAATTATGGGGGCGACGTCTACTATCACGGCGTCAAGCAGGATTGGATGGCTGATGAAGACTCGAATTTTGAGAAGGCTGACCCTGACATCAGCAACATTGCGGGAACCAGCAAAATAACCCAAAGTGGAAGGGTATTCTCTCCTGAGATTGCTCCTCCGGAAACTGTTATCGGTCCTGTGATCATCCCTGCTTTTGTTCCTGTTGACACTACTACTACAATCTCTATGGTTACCCATACTGACACCCCTATCACCGAGTCGATCGAGACTTGGGGCAAAGGCATTCTGGTTGAGGCTGTCCAGATGAAGGCACAATCAATATCTATCCCAGAAGCCTCCAAAAAGGAGATGGAAGAAATTCTAAAAATTATAAAGAGAAGCGACTACAACGTAGTCGAACAACTAGGGCAAACTCCGTCAAAGATCTCTATGCTAGCGTTATTGATGTGCTCCGAGGCTCATGCGAAGGCCTTGGTGAAATTTCTTAAAACTTACCACGTGCCACAAGAAACCTCTATTGATCAGTTCCAAGACTGTGTGGCCAGCTTGGCCGTGAATAATGGTTTAGGCTTTTCTGATGCTGACCTGACACCTAGAGGGAGGAAACACAACAAGGCATTGCATGTCTCTGTCGAATGCAGGGGCACAACTTTGGCCCATGTCCTGGTTGATACTAGTTCATCCTTGAATGTGCAACCTAAGAAGGCTTTGGATAGACTCGAATGTGAAGGTTTGACCTTAAAACCCAACAACATGGTGGTAAGAGCCTTCGAAGGTTCAAAGATAATGGTGCATGGGGAGGTGGACATCCCCATTAAGGTTGGAACTCAAACCTTTGATTCAATTTTTTATGTGATGGACATTCGCCCTTCCTATTCCTATTTATTGGGCCGACCTTGGATTCACAACGCTGGTGCCGTCACCTCTACATTACATCAGATGATGAAATACCCAACCAAAGGGAAAATCATTACTGTCCATGGAGAGGATGAATATATGCTCAGTCACTTGAACTCCTTCAGATACGTGGAATTGGATGGTGAATTCATTGAAACTCCGTTTCAGCATTTCGAGGAAGTCCCACAAAAAGTGGCAGCTACCAAGACTGTTTCCCAAGTCCCGAAGATTACAAGACCTCCTCTAAAGATGTCTTCACTGAAAGATGCCAATGCAATAATCGAAGAAGGTGGGTGTACTATTTGGGGCCAACTCCCGGATATCCCTTACAAATCTGACAAATTTGGTTTGGGTTTCACTTTAGGAGCCCAGAAAGCTGTTCGCCGTGCTCGTGCCGAGAGACCACCTTTGAAGACCAACAACCACGGAGTCAACGCATTGGAGGATGATGATGACAACTATGACCTGGAGGAATGGATTTTCCCAACTATCAACGGAGGAGTCACCAAATGGGAAGCTAAAGATTTTGTCCCAATTACTTTTATCCAACAATAATTGTCTTTAAATTTTTGTCGGACCTGTAATAATTAAACAATTCAGACATTTAAAACCTTGTGTCTTACCCGAGGCACAACAGTCCATTTATAAGGGTTGTTACTTAATTTTCATATGTCATCAATGAATCATGGACGTTTTTGCATACAAACTTTACACTCTTTGTTTTTCTTTTTCTACATTTTTGTTTTTCAAAGATAGCTATACTTTTACACACACTCACATTCTAAATGCAGATTTACATCCACTCAGGATCCCATGGGTAACGATTCTGCTATGGCCTATTGTGACTTAGATAATCTAATCTACCAAGTCGGAGACGAAGGTGAGGAAGATTGTGAAGTGCCATGGGAACTAGCCAGGTTACTACAACAAGAAGAAAGGACCATACAACCCCACGAAGAACTAGTGGACACAATTAACTTAGGTACCGAAGAGGACAAGAAAGAAGTCAAGGTGGGTGCTAATCTGGAACCCAGTGTCAAGAAGCATCTAACTCAGTTGCTACATGAATATGTTGAGGTCTTTTCCTGGTCGTACAAAGACATGCCAGGACTTGATGCTGATATCATGGTCCATCGTCTACCGATAAAAGAAGACTGCCCTCCGGTAAAACAGAAAGTCGGTCGCATGCGGCCAGACATGTCAGAGAAGATCAAGGCTGAAGTCATGAATCAGTTCAACACCGGATTCTTAGCTGTCACATCTTATCCATAATGGGTCACCAATGTTATTTCAGTGCCTAAAAAGGATGACAAAGTACACATGTGTGTGGATTACCGAGATTTGAATAGGGCAAGCCCTAAGGATGATTTCCCACTTCCCCATATCGATATTTTGGTTGACAATACCGCACAACATAAAGTGTTCTCGTTCATGGATGGTTTCTCAGGCTACAATCAAATCAAAATGGAACCTGAAGACATGGAGAAAACAACCTTTATTACACAGTGGGGCATATTCTGTTACAAGGTTATGCCATTCGGGTTGAAGAATGCTGGGGCAACTTATCAACGCGCCATGGTAGCTCTATTTCACGACATGATCGATCATGAAATAGAGGTCTATGTGGATGACACGATAGCCAGATCTCAAACTGAAGAGGAACATCTTGACCATTTGCAGAAACTGTCTGAGAGACTAAAGAAATACAAGCTGAGGTTGAACCAGAATAAATGCACATTTGGGGTGAGGTCCGGTAAACTCCTAGGCTTCGTCGTCAGCAGTGAAGGTATCGAAGTGGACCCTGCCAAGGTGAAAGCAATACAAGAAATTCCTACTCCTCACACTGAGAAGGAAGTCAGAGGATTCTTAGAATGAATTAACTACATCGCCAGATTCATTTCTCACTTAACTGCTACTTGTGAACCAATCTTCAAATTACTGAAGAAAGATCAAGTAGTCAAATGGAATGATGAGTGCCAAGCTGCCTTCAACAAGATCAAAGAGTACCTTCAAGAACCTCCTATTTTGATGCCGCCAGTCGTGGGAAGACCCTTTATCATGTATCTAACTATTTTGGAAAATTCAATGGGGTGTGTGCTGGGGCAACATGACGAGTCTGGCCGAAAAAAGCATGTTATTTATTACCTGAGCAAAAAGTTTAACGACTGAGAAACTAGATATTCACTGCTCGAGAAAACTTGCTGCGCTCGGGCATGGTCTGCTCGCCAGCTAAGACAGTATATGTTGACCCATACAACCTTATTGATATCCAAGATGGATCCTTTTGTACCCTAATTTTTGCCCCTAAGATCCCATCATCATACCATGATGATTCACTCACAACAAGATCACACTAGGATTCTTGGTTCCCCTCCCTACATTTAATTTTGCCTTTTTGAGGGATTACCAAGCACCTTGACTTATGTTCCTTTTGTGATCATGAATATTGTTTTGATTTCTTCACTTAACTAATAAAATACAATGTTGGCTTGTCTTGCTTGTTATCCATGTAGGTAAGGGCAATGAGATTTAACAAATTACCCCATGAGTTAATGAGTTTATTTCCATGCCCTAGTCATTAAAGCTTGAGAAGTTCAAACCTCACCATTGGATTTGTTTTGGAAGAATTGGAATGACAAGGTTGTTTTGGTTCATCACATTTCAAGGTTATTAGATTTGACTCAAAAGTACAAGGGGTTGATTGGAGAAGTTGTCATGTTTGGAAAAGGCCTTATTCCTATTGGTCACAAGATCATATTTCTCTCAGATTTCAAGATATGGAAGTGGTTTTGGTGGCTATGAGTCCTCATCATCATCCTCAACAACTTCTATTCACAAAGCAAGAATATTGGTACAAGAAGTTTGTTCAAAATTGTCAAGGTTCCTCAAAGCATTCTCTTGATCTAGAAGCTAGGGTTTTGAACTTCAAAGAAGCATATCTTGCTCATCTTTTGGTATTTTTGAGTGATTCCAAAGACATCCTTCTCTTCAAAGGGTTATCAACAAATCACTTCAAAAGTTCCAAGGATTTTCCATGTGGAAGGAACTTGGTGAAGAAGAAAGATTGTAAGTCATCCAGATGAATCCACAATTTTCCATATATGACTTCAAATGGTCATAACTTGGTCAATTTTATCACCTTGAGTCCATTATTTTTACATAATTATCTTGAAGATGTTTACTTTATGCCTTCTTTTATGTGAAAAGTAATAAAATGGATGGAAGTTACCTTAAATGTGCAAAAGATTATAGGTCATTTCATGATTTTTTGCCAACTTCAACAAGTCATAACTTGCTCAATTTTTGGAGATTTTAAGTGGTTCAAGTTTCAAAGTGTCATTCAAGAGATCTATTTCATTCCATATATTTTGGTCAAGAGCAAATTCCAAGTGGAAGGCCATGTTTGGATGCAAAAGATTATAGGTCATTTTTGAACAAGAATTTGAAATATTTCTAAGTATGGATAGTCAACCCTTTTTCTTCAATTTTGACTCAATGCAACTTTCAGCTCAAGCATCCATTTAACCTCATTATTTTTCCATTGCAAAGCTTGTAACCTCATCTTTCTAAAGCATCAATAATTATGGCCTAAGACCCCTTGAGTTGGAAATGCCATGGATTTGAATTTGGTAACTTGAAACTGAATTTTTCACAAAGTCAGAATTTTGAAATCCATAACGTGACTTCTAAACACAAGATTTATGCGCGTTTTTGATTTAAATTTGATTAGAAAACTTTCCAGAAGTGATTAGCACCCTAAAACGCAAGATTTGGTTGATTTTTGATGGAAATGAAGTCACACTTCACTCGTGCTCGACTTTCACTCAATTTCCCTCCAAACTTCCTTGTTTCTTCAAATTTTCATTCCCACTCACTTCCCTATAAATAGAGGGTCATTCCCCATTCATTTCTTCAAGCTTTAAGAGCCAAAAACACCCTGCTAAAACTTCACACGAACCCATCTTTTTTGAATTCAGTTTATGAGATTTAAGCTCCTTTTTCCAAAATTCTTTACGCACTCATCATCCTTGATCATCATATAAACTCTCCAGCAATTAAACCAATCAAAACGAGCCATAATTCAAGCTACATAAGTCCAGTTTCAGAGCTTCTTCCTTGAACATCGAAAAGGTAGAATTCTCTACCATTTAGATCCAAATCAAGCACTAATCTATTCTACTCCTTCTCCTGATTCTAATGCTGCTTATAATTTTTAAATCCATTGAGAATTGAGAGAGAAATCTCAAATTGAAGGTGCTCGCTATTTTCTGGGTTTTTGATTCATATCTCTCTCCATACCTTATATAAATCTGGAGTTCTTGAGGTTTACCTCAAGACATTGGGTTGTTTGATTATTTTGTGTGCAGGTTTTTGTGATAACATCCTCTATTTGTGATCTAGAATTCACCCGTATACAGCCGTTACCCTGCCTAATTTTTATGAAGACTTAATACACTTAAAGTTTAGTTTTCTCAAGAGGTCTAGTATTTCTTTGCTTGATTGGTTTCAATTTAGGAAATGAGAATTCTGTCTTGACTTATAATGTCAAGTTTTGGCTTCTTGTTGGTTAGATGGTTCTTCTTCCTATCTTTTACCTTACGCTTTAGGATAGTCCCTTCTTCTCCTCCCATCTTATTTAATTTCAAAACTCTTCTTCCCCTTTTTTAGAAAACTCTTCTTGTTTTTTGAACTTGAACCATTTTCATAATAAAATTGGACTTATGTCCATGCATTTTCAAAACATTTTCATAAATAAATTCCAATCAATTTAGTAATATTTTGACATTTTTTGTGAGAAGACTAAAAGTCAATCAATATCATTCAAACCATTTTTGCCACTTTGGCTTTTACTTTAATCTTTTTCTCAAAAGATTAAACTCTTGTCAATCCTTATAGTGACGCAAACAATTATACTTCTACAATATATAGTGAAGAGAGATATTTTCCACTTAGGTGTTGAGTGAGGCATTGTTGATTTTAAAATCCAAGCTATATCCTCCACTTTGAGATGATGCAAATTCTCCTTTCTCATGATTGTGGGTAGTAGGTATGTTTTCCAAACGGACAATGACGATGATGTTTTATCTCATAAAATTGACCAACGCATTTGTGTTTCAATTTTTTAAGAGAGGAACTACGTGTACCCGGATCCCCTATTGCACGAAAGGTGGTACATAGGCACTAAAGGTTCGCAACCGCGACGGGTGCAAAAATCATAAAAAATATTTCTTTTCTCACCTCCACCATCCATTTTATATACAACAGTTTTTTATAGCCAAAATATACAAATTTTACAAAGAGGCTCCTGCGGAGTACCGTAGATGTTTAGGGTGATGATATCTTCCCTTTGCATAACCAACCCTCTTACCTTGAATCTTTCCCCCTCTTTTTGGGTTATTTGCTCTTTTCCCATTCCTTTGGAAACCATAAAGCGCGGTGGCGATTTTGATTTTGATTTGTATAAAGTCTTGTCAATCCAATGGCTTAGTCTTGAGCATTTCTACCGCAACAGAAAAATGGCGACTTCACTGGGGAAAGATTGACCTCTTGCTGGTCCATCCCTAAGTGGGTTAAGCCTATCTTTGTTTATATCTGTATATGTGTTATTACTGTTTTTATGTTATATGTTGTATATATGTTTGTCTGGATTTTCCTGGTTTTCAGGGTGCTTGGTGATTACTCATAAGTCCTATACCCGGACTTGGGCAAACTTTAAGATAGGACGAGCGGTATAGTCATGTTAATTTTGAGGGAGTAATCCCAAAAAAGGAGGAATGAGATCCCCCACTCAGTAGAGGCCCCTTTGACTGTAGTGTCATTTACCGAGTAATCGGGAAGACGTACTGCTTTCGACCTGGGAGCCTGCTGAAACTGGGGACCGTAGAATACCAAACCCATCTTGGCCTTTTAGGTGTAGTGCGGAAGCTATGACGGAGTAATCCAGAAATATTTATCATGCGATACTACGCTCAGACGAGTCTTTCTTGAGAATATTACTAATTACCAAGTTAATCGGGAAGTTGGTAATATCCGAAGGAAGGATGTAGACTCTGGGAACCTCTAGAACCTTGTTTGGCAGGTGATAACTTTTTAGACCAATACCTTATAGGTAGTACCTTCGACCTCATTCTCATGACGTTGAACCTATGAACCCTATATGTGTGATCTTGTGTGTGATTGTTGCATCATGCATCCATGCTCCATAAGCATCTTTTGAAGAAACCATATTTCAAGGGATTTAAAGGTTGACTATTTGTGAATATCTCAGATACTTTTAACCATGGATTCTAGAAAGAGAAAGACCGGGAAATACAGTTTCAAGGATCCCAAGATAGATGAGTTGATCAGTCTAATTCCAGAGATCGAGTGTTATGCAGACTTTCGGAAGAAGTATGGTTCCATTATTCCTCTCATGAAGCTGAAGATGAAGGAGGGTATTCTCTCGATCGTGGTCCAGTTCTATGATCCGATGTATCATTGCTTTACTTTTCCCGACTATCAGTTGATGCCTACACTGGAGGAGTATTCTTATCTATTGGATTTACCTGTTATCAATTGTGTTCCTTTTACTGGTTTAGAGGGCGAGCCAAAACCACATGAGATTGCTGCTTTGATTCACCTAGGGAAGTCTGAGATCGAAGCCCATATGACTACTAAAGGAGGGATTAGGGGATTACCATCTCAGTTCTTATTGGAGAAAGCTCGTTACTTTGCCAGAATGAAGAGTACAATTGCTTTTGAGGCCATCTTTTCTCTACTTGCTTACAGGTTGTTCTTATTTCCTAATGTGGACAAGTTTGTCGACATTAACGCTATCAGGATTTTCATGATTGGAAACCCGGTTCCTACACTGTTGGGTAATGCTTATTACTCTATTCATCTTCAGAATTCTTATCATGGGGGAATGATTATCTATTGCACACCTCTGTTGTACCGGTGGTTCATCTCTCATATGCCTCAGTCTGATGCTTTTTGGGATGTTAAGAAGGAACCCCGTTGGGCTCCTAAGATCATGGAACTTACTCACTCGGATATTGATTGGTATCATCGAGCTTACCAGGTTGTAGAGATTATTGACAGTTGTGGTAGTTTCCCCAATGTACCTCTTCTTGGTACAAAGGGAGGAATTAACTATAACCCTGTTCTTGCACGACGACAACTTGGTTATCCAATGAGGGATAAACCGAATAGTATTCATTTGAGTAGTTTCTTTCTAAAGGAAGGGGAAGACCATAGGGAAGCTAGGGAGCAGATTATGGCGTCACATTCATAAGAAGATTAGGAAGGATCTGGGAGTAGTTTCTTGCATTTATTATGCATATCCAGGTGTCTTACCCATCATTTTACTTCGTTCAGCAAGCTGACTCATCACTACAACTCTTAGGATAATTTCAAAAAGAAGATGGACAACTTAGAATAGGAGAATCGCGAGCTGCACGAAGAAGTTTCTACTTTGTAGGCCGACATGGCCAATTTGACTACTCTGATGGAAGCTCTGGTGGATGCTCAGAATCAGCCACTGAGTGTTCAACCTCAACCAACAAGGGCAAATACTGAGGTTCCAACTGTTCCTGTATCTGCTACTCTGGATGTTATTCAGAACCGTATGCCTCAAGGTTATCCATGGAGAATGCCAGAGAATTTCGCACCTGAAGGTTTCAATCTTGGTCCTCAAGATACTCCAGTTGTTTAGACTATTGTTACTCCGGCACCTCCTATAGTGCATGCTGTTCCAGCTGCACCTCCTTTGGTGAATATGGTTCCGTTTGTTAATGATGATGTGTGTCGTCCTTTCCCTCCACCGAGTGAAGACTTGGGTCTTTATGACATAATGGATGATTTTCAAGAGCAGTTTGATAAGATGCAAAGAGAGATGAAGGCTCTTATGGGAAAAGAGCTATTTGGGTAGAATGTGAATGAGCTATGTTTGGTACCAAATGTTAAGATACCTGCTAAGTTCAAGGTCCCGAAGTTTGAGAAGTATAAGGGTAACACTTGCCCTAGTGCTCACCTAGTGATATACGTGAGAAGAATGTCTACCTATACTGATGATCAGCGTCTGCTGATTCACTTTTTTCAGGATAGTTTAACCCGTGCTGCGTTGAAGTGGTATATGAGTTTGGACAGTGCCAATATACATACTTTTAATGATTTGGGAGAAGCATTCATCAAAAAATACAAGTACAATGTGGACATGGCGCCTGACCATGACCAACTTAGGGCCATGGTTCAGAAAGACAGGAAATCGTTCAAAGAGTATGCGTAGAGATGGCGGGAAGTAGCTGCCCAAGTGATTCCTCCCATGGAAGAGAAGGAGATGACTAAGATTTTTCTGAAGATGTTGCGTGCTTTCTACTACAAAAGGATGGTAGCAAGTGCACCAAGTGACTTTATTGAGATGGTCGGAATGGGTAACCGCCTGGAAGAGGCTGTAAGAGAAGGCCGTTTGACGAAGAGTGAAAGATCTGGAGGTGTAAAGAAGCCATTGTATGGGTTTACCAAGATGAAAGAAGGAGATGCAAATGTTATTATACAAGAGAGGAGGGTAAACGCTCATAAAAGGAATTATCAGCGTCATCAGCAAGTCGCCTCAGTTACCCCTGTTATGAATGCCGCTTCGACTACCGTTGCTTATCAGAGACCGTCATAGCAGGGGAATCAAGGGTATAACTAGAGAAGGGAGAGTTATGACCCTATTCCCATGAGCTATACAGAGCTACTACCAGCATTGTTTCAGAAAATTTTTGTCCAGACACGACCACATCCCGCCGTACCATCACCATTGCCTTGGTATTACAAGGCATACCAAACGTGTGCTTTTCATCAGGGAGCACCAGGGCATAGTGTTGAGAATTGTTATCCTTTGAAGACTGAAGTGCAAAAGTTGGTGAAGTATGGAATTCTATCTTTCAAGGACATGGGACCTAATGTGAAAGATAAACCTCTACCCAAGCACGGGGGAGTAAATGCTATAAATATGGTGGCCAATTTTCCAGACGACTTTCGGATTTTTGACATTAATCTGGTTAGAGGAGATTTGGTGAAAATGCACGCAGACCTCTGTGAATTCAGCTACTACACACATGACCATGCCGACTGTGCTACTTGCAGTACAAATATACAGGGTTGCGATAAGATAAAGGCTGATTTACAAGAGATGATGGATGAAGGCCTCATCCACATAATCAGGCCTAGGGAAGAGTATGAAGAGGAAGTGAATATGGTTTCTGGATGTCCTGGTGAATTCAATGTTTTTGATGTGGAGTATTTGAATGAGGATCTCGTGCAGTTGCATGCTACCTTCTATCATATAGCTGGTCAGGTGGAACACTAATATGGATCTTGCCTAACTTGTTGTCGAAATCCCCGAGGATGTTCAATTGTGAGAGAGGGTGTTCAGTTGTTATTAGACAATGGAACTATCAAGATCACAAGTCAGAGGGATGATTATCATGAGGTTGATATGGTTGAAGTTTGTTTAACGGAAGAAGAGTCATAGGAATAGTATGCCTCCACGGATGAGTATTTCTCTTCAGACGAAGATTTGTTTCCCAGAAATGACTCTTTGATGATTGATTATGTTGAAGAAGGGGTAAACATCATTGTGCCTTGTTTTGGTGCACCCGCTCATTTTGAAGTGGAGTACCATAGCAAGCCAGCTGTTACCCCATTGGTAATTAGTTTTCCAGGTCCCATCCCCTACAAATCAGATAAGGCTGTGCCTTACAAATACAACGCTCCAATCTTAGAAGATGGGGTAAAAATTCCCATCCAACCAATGCTCGATGTTGGAAATATAGCTGAAAATAGCAGGGTGACCCGTAGCAGTCGTGTGTTTACGCCGGTTATTTGGAGAGATGTTGCTGCTGGAAAGAAAATTACTGAGAATGATGAACCTAAGAAGGCTACAAGAGAGACTAGTGGAGCTACATTAGAGAAAAAAATGGATGATATTTTGAAGATAATTAAGATGAGAGACTACATAATTTTAGATCAGCTACTACAGACTCTATCTTAGCTTTATTAATAAACTCCTATGCTCATAGGGAATCCTTGATGAGGGTACTGTACCAAGATTTTGTGGAGAGTGGCATGCCAATAGATCAATTCAGCAGCGTAATTGGAAACATTACGTCATGTAACAATTTGAGTTTCTGCGATGATGAATTACCAGATGAAGGGAGGAATCACAACCTGGCCATCCACATATCTATGAATTGCAAGAATGATTCGCTATCCAATCTGCTAATTGATAATGGATCCACTTTGAATGTTATACCGAGGAGTACTCTCATAAAGTTGAAATATCAAGGAGCACCTATGCGCCCGAGTGGCATCATTGTGAAAGCATTTGATGGGTCAAGGAAATCTGTCATCAGTGAAGTGGACTTACCCATCCATATAGGACCACATTTGTTCCAGATAACCTTCCAGGTCATAGACATTATTCCCGCATATAGTTGCTTGCTAGGACGGCCATGGATACATGAAGAAGGGGTTGTCACTTCAACTTTACATCAGAAGCTAAAGTTTGTGCATGAAGGGAAGGTGGTGATCATAAATGGGGAGCAAGCGTTGCTGATATCTCATTTGTCCTCTTTGAGTATTGTAGAAGCGGATGAGGCTGCTGTCGGAACCCAGTTCCAAGCCCTATCCATTGACAACATAAGGAGAAATGAGAATTTTGTGGTTTCGCTGAAGGACGCGCAACAGGTTGTGCGCAATGGTCATAATACAGTTTGGGGACGAATTGTGGATCCACCCGTGAACAAGTACCAAATTGGTTTGGGTTTCTCTTTGAAGAATGGCAAAGGAGAAAGTTTGAAGTCAAAGTATATTATGAGCAGTTATCATGATGTTTTTCGTAGCGGAGGTTACCTCCATCCAACTGATTCTGGAATTAATGTTGTTGAGGAGGATGAAGCAGAGCAGGAAATGCCGAACTATGTGACACATGGAGTCAAGGTTCAGAACTGGGTCACCATTGATGTTCCCTCTTGCATACATGTTTCAAAGTAATTTGATTTGTTAATCTTTATTTTGAAAAGCTTTCACTCTGCCCAAGGTGGAAGTATTAATGTTGTAGGTCTTATCTATTTGCTGTGACTGTTAAGATCAATAATAAAAGTTGTCTTTGTTTCCCGAATTATGTTTTTATTTCCTGCTTTTTCTTGGAAAATGATAATCAGAAAAAAACCTTTCAAAGTAAATAATAACTGAAAATCAATCTACATGATCACTTGTTATATGTGTCAGTTTCTAAAAGCAATCATAAATCATATGTGCAGATTAATTAAAAAACCCGTTGAATACAATGACCCTGCATCCTCTCCCAACTTTGAATGTCTTGTGTTTGGGTCTGAAGAAGAAGATTATGACGAGATTCTAGAAGATGTCTCACGGTTGCTTGAGCACGAGGAAAATACCATTCAGCCATATAAAGAGCCTTTGGAAGTGATCAATTTGGGTTCAGAAGAAGATCCGAAGGAAGTCAAGATTAGAGTATCGTTACATCCCGATGTAAAGAGAAGGTTGATTGAGTTATTGAAAGTGTATATGGATATTTTTGCTTGGTCTTACCAAGATATGCCTGGTCTATATATAGATATTGTCGAGCACCGTTTGCCGTTGAAGCCAGAGTGTCCGCAATTAAACAAAAGTTGAGAAGAACTCACATAGATATGGAAGTAAAGATCAAAGAGGAAGTTCTAAAGCAGATTAATACTGGTTTTCTTGTGACGTAAGTGTATCCTCAATGGATTTCCAATATTGTCCCAGTACCGAAAAAATACGGAAAAGTCCTCATGTGCGTAGATTACATAGATCTAAATAAAGCTAGTCCAAAAAATGATTTTCCATTGCCACACATCGACATGTTATTGGATAGCACAACAAAATTCAAAGTATTCTCGTTCATGGATGGATTTTCCGGGTATAATCAAATAAGAATGGCTCTAGAGGACATGGAAAAAACAACGTTTATCCCACCCTGGAGAACATTCTGTTACAGAGTGATGCCCTTCGGGTTGAAGAACGCTGGTGCAATGTACCTGAGGGCTATGACAACCCTATTCCATGATCTGATGCACAAGGAAAACGAAGTATATGTTGATGATATGATTCCCAAATCCCAGACTGAAGAAGGGCATATAGAAGATTTGTTGAAGTTGTTTCAACGTTTGAGGAAGTATCGTCTCCGCTCGAATCCAAATAAATGCACCTTTGGTGTTTGATCAGGGAAGTTGTTGGGTTTCATTATTATCCAGAAAGGAATCGAAGTTGACCCTGATAAAGTCAAAGCGATCCAAGAAATTCCAGCACCAAGAACTGAAAAGCAAGTCAGAGGTTTCCTCGGGCGTTTGAATTATATTTCTAGATTTATTTCCCACATGACTGCTGTGTTTGGTGGAAATAGAACTGACTGTTTTGAAATGCTGGTTCGCGAAATGTCGCGGTAAGCAAGAGTCGCCACCGTCTTTTATGTTCTCCAACATGGAAAGGACAAAAGCACAACAAAATTCCTTCTTTGAGAATGTTTCTCGGTTCGAGAGGTAGATTTATAGAAAGGGAAGGTGTTAGCACCCTTTCTATCCGTGGTTATCCACGGGCTCTTAGGTACTTGCTCACTATGTTTTCGAAAATGTTTGCTTTTCTCGTGTTTGTGGGTTTTGAAAAAGTTTAGTTTGAAAAACTTCTAGGTAACTCTTGTATCAGTCCTCAAGAGTGTATGAAGTGTTTTGTTTGAAAACTTTTTGAAAGTGTAGGTGCGAAAAGATGTTTTTGTTTGAAAAGAGCAAGTACCCAGGAGAAATCTACCTACTCTAAGGAATTAAGCTGTGTAAGAGTCCTTTAGACAGTACTATCCCACTATTGAGAAGTAGGTAGCACCGTCGTTGGAGTTGTTCGGGTCAATTCGATTATAAGGGACATGTGTGGTCACCGAAGCAATGGTAGGACACCTTAGCGGTAACCCTAATGTCCTAGATCCTTTTTATCCGAGGCAACCGTTTCGAGGCAACTGGATCTTAGACAGGAGGGCGACCTCTAAACATCTTATACTTGACGACCACGTTCGAGGCAACGAGTGAGGCGTACCCTAGGAGTGTCATGTGCATGTGTGTTGTTTCATGTTAATGTTTGTCTTGTACATGTTATTCGTGAGCTACAGATTGATTTTATTTGGCATTCATTCTTGCATACATATTAACAGTTAAGAGTGCGGAAAATAAATTGCGGAAATTTGAATCTACGCTATTACAAGGCGCGGGTCTATATATCGCCAAAAGACAAAAACCCGTTTTGATAAATAAGTACGGAAAGGTAAATAAAGCGGTAAATCCTAATTAATTATTACATCCTTTGAGCAGATACATCAATAATCAAAATAAGAATAATGCGCGAAAGAAATTAAATCAGGACGTCCTTAGGGTTTTGACCCTTGTGAGAGATAAGGAAATTTTTAGTTTGTCCTTTTTTTGCAATTAATTAAAATTAAACCTAATACTAATTAATTATTTAATTATTTACAAGAAAAAATGTTTTTTTGTGTTTTTAATGAAAATAAAAAGAAAAAGGAATTGAAATTAAAAGCTAATGAAACCTAATTCTAAGTTTATTTTATTTATTGTAAAAAAGGTTAAAGTTAATCTAATTTAACTAATTAAATTAATTTACATTTTATTTACAAAAATAATAATTAATAAATTAGAATAATAATTAATGAAAGTATTTACCTTTTTTTTATTCTCTGAATTTTATTAAAAATATTAATTTATTAGTTAATAATGTTAATAATTAGTAATTAAAAGAAAACAAAATAAAAATAAGGAGAAAAGAAGTAATTAACCAGGGGGATTTGATGACCCAAAGGGAGGTTTACTTTGCAGATTTTAGGCCCAACAACACAGAGCCCTTGTTGACTTTCCGGATTGGCTATGCACGCTTTGACTGGAGCACATGATGGTCAACCATCCCTGGCCTTTGGATTGAGCTTTATGGCCACTTGGCAAACTGATTTGTGAGGGTATATGGTGTTTTGCGTTTCAGGGTACCATAAGGAAATTAATCAATACCAAAAGCTTCAGAATGATGTTAGCAATGCAAAGCAATAATCAAAACATGTTAATGATGCATAAAGCTTGAGTTTCGATTATGGAAAAGAATGGTAAACCGTGTGACTGTGTAGAACGATTCTTTGAGTGTTAGAGCTCCTTCTTGGTTGCAATAGATTCCTGGGGACTTATGCAAGGTGTTTGAATCCCTCTAAGGCTTTGAATTGTGCTTGAAGATGGAGTTCAGTTTTCCCTTTTTTTTTTTGAATTTTGGTTATGGCTTTGTAGTCTCTTTTGCACCTTTTTAGCATTAGGGTTAGACTCAGCACATGTAAGGGAATAGAATTAGGTCATCAGCTGGGCCTTGATCCATGCACATGAGAGAATTAGGTTTAGGTTTTCCATCCTTAACAAACTTTCCTTTTTTTAAGCAAAAACCAAGACTTTGTGTACAACATAGCCCTAGCATGAGTTTGTTAGCTGGCCCATGATGCATGAAAGCTATTCAAATCCAAAAGATACCATTCCATTGATTTTTAGATTTTATTTGAATTATTATGGATTTAAAATGAATTAAATTAATAAAAATTAAATAAAATAGAAAAATAAATGTTTGATCTTGAAATTAGTCATGGGACATGTGTGTGGTATGACAAGGCTGAATCAAGTGGAAGAAAGTGGGCTTTGAATGTGCAATTGGGCCTCCAATGTTCACTTGAGTTCGTCACTTTCCAGGCTAAATCGCAGGGACTTAAGTGCAATTTTTGAAGTTGAAATGTGAAAACAAAATGTAGCCGATATCGAGAACTAACTCCTGTCCGAAAATCGGCTCAATCGGATAACCGGTGAATTAGTTATGAATTTTTGAAGTTTCAGCTCAGACAAACTTATTTAGGGCTCCAGTGTCGACTCTGACACGTTCTTCAATAAAAAACTGGTATTGATCGGTGCATAATTTGGTCTCGACTTTTGAAGAAAAGTTGTAGATCTCTGAGTCAATGACCTTGTGTAAAAATATGAGCCCAATCCGATAAAAATTGACCGGGTTATGAATTTTCGAAGTTTCGGCCCAGATGAAATAATATTCAGCATTCAGGATTTTCGGCGTGTCATGCGCTTTGAGCAAAAAACGAAGGCCTTTTGAATACCGTTTGAACTCAATACCTTCTGTGAAAATGTAGCCAACTTAATTTGTGAAATTTTGGCGCGGGAACCAGCTCGATACGATGAAAATCGACCAAGTTATGATTTTCTGAACATGACGCGAATAAACTTCTGTCACAAATTTTCTGTATGAAAATACTTGATAAATCCCATTTTTGAAGACTTTCTGATTGAAATTGGCTTCCAGCATAGATGACGTCAAGATGGAATTTTGGCCACCGGAACGGGTTCAAAACGAGCCACGATCTTCAAGTTATGAATTTTTTAGCGCGTAAAAACTGCACTTTCAACACACTTTTTTCACCATATTTCTTCGAGAAAACTCACACAGTCGGATACCTTATTTAAAGAATTGACTCTTGAGCCGAACCTGAATTTGAGCATAAGTTAGGACATTAAGGAGCACTTGAGGTCATTTGGATGTAAGGACCTTGATGCAACACAAAACCCTAATTTTGACTTGACTGCCTTAGGAGGTGATTTGACTGTGCAACCTTTGAGAAATCTTGAGGAATATGGGAGGGCAAATTTTGGGGTACAACAACTGCAACATGTGAACCGATCTTTAAGTTGTTAAAGAAAGATCAAGGTTGTGTGTGGATGGATGACTGCCAAAGGGAATTTGAGAGTATTAAAGAATATCTGCTTGAACCTCCTATCTTGCTCCCTCCCGTAGAGGGAAGACCATTGATTATGTATCTGACAATGTTAGATAAATCCATGGGTTGTATTCTGGGACAACAAGATGAAACAGGGAAGAAGGAGTTTGCCATTTATCATCTCAGTAAAAAATTCTCTGATTGTGAGTCGCGATATTCCATGCTGGAAAAGACATGTTGTGCTTTGGCCTGGGTGGCAAAGCGTTTGCGGCAGTATATGTTGAATCATACCACTTGGTTGATCTCCAAAATGGATCCAATCAAGTATATTTTTGAAAATCCTGCTCTTACTGGGAGAATTGACCGCTAGCAGATGTTGCTATCTGAATATGATATCGAATACCACACTCAAAAGGCCATTAAAAGTAGTGTGTTGGCGGATTATCTTGCTCACCAACTAGTGGAGGATCACCAGTCTACAGAATATGAATTCCCCGACGAGGATGTGATGTTCCTTAAAGTGAAAGATTATGATGAGCCGTTGCCTGAGGAAGGCCCTGACCCTGAATCTCGTTGGAGTATGATATTTGATGGTGTTGTGAATGCTTATGGTAAAGGAATTGGTGCTGTGATTGTCGCTCCTCATGGACCGCATATTCCTTTTACTGTAAGGTTAACATTTGATTGCACTAATAATATGGCAGAATATGAGGCTTGCATCATGGGTCTCGAGGAAGCTATTGATCTCAGAATCAAAATTCTAGATGTATATGGTGATTCAGCTTTGCTAATAAATCAGATTAAAGGAGAATGTGATACTCGTCACCCCAGCTTGATCCCTTACAAAGATTATGCTAGAAGATTATTATCCTTCTTCAATAAAGTTGAATTCCATCACATCCCTAGAGATGAAAATCAAATGGCGGATGCTCTGGAAACTCTGGCTTCTATGTACTAAGTGAATACTTGGAATGATATACCCCGAATTAGGGTTCGACGGCTGGATAGGCCCGCTCATGTGTTTACAGCAGCAGAGGTAGCAGATGAAAAACCATGGTATTATGATATCAAGCATTTTCTTCAGACTCAGGAATACCCGATTGATGAGTCGAGGAAAGATAGAAATACATTGAGAAGATTGGCAGCCAGTTTCTTCCTCAGTGAAAATGTGTTATACAAGAGAAATTATGACATGGTCTTGCTCAGATGCGTGGATAGACACGAAGCAGACATGTTGATGCATAAGATTCATGAAGGTTCATTTGGCACTCATGCCAATGGATATTCGATGGCTAAAAAGATGCTAAGGGCAAGTTATTATTGGCTGACAATGGAATCTGACTGTTACAAATTTGCAAAGAAGTGCCATTAATGCCAGATTTATGCAGACAAGGTCCATGTGCCTCTGACACTTCTCAATGTGATTTCCTCCCCATTGCCTTTCTCTATGTGGGGTATTTACATGATTGGGATGATATAACTCAAAGCTTCGAATGGGCACTGTTTTATCTTGGTAGCAATTGACTACTTCACCAAATGGGTGGAGGTTGCTTCATATGCCAATGTTACCAAACAGGTGGTTGTGTGTTTCATAAAAAAATAATCTTATATGCCGGTATAGTGTGTCGAGTAGAATCATCACTGAAAACGGCTCGAATTTGAACAACAAGATGATGACAGAACTGTGTGAAGAATTCAAGATTGTCTATCACAATTCATCTCCATACAGGACAAAGATGAATGGGCTGTTGAAGCCGCTAATAAGATTATCAAGAGAATTATCCAAGAGATGGTAATTACTTATAAGGATTGGCATGATATGATCCCTTTTGCTCTGCATGGATATCGAACATCTGTCCTCACTTCAACAGGAGCAACCCCGTTCTCCCTGGTGTATGGAATGGAAGTTGTACTCCCAGTCGATGTAGAGATTCCCTCATTGTGTGTGATAATGGAAACCAAGTTGTCAGAGGCTGAATGGGTCCAGAACAGGTTTGACCAAATGAATTTGATTGAAGAGAAGAGAATGACAGCCTTGTGTCATGGGAAGTTATATCAGAAGAGAATGAAGAAAGCGTTTGATAAGAAGGTCAAACCTCGTGAATTCAGAGAAGGCGACCTCGTGCTCAGGAAGATCATGTCTTTCAACACCGATTCTAGGGGCAAGTGGATTTCCAATTTTGAAAGCCTGTATGTTATCAAGAAATCCTTCTCTGGCAGTGCGTTAATTCTTGAAACTATGGATGGCGAGGAGTTCCCACGTCCCATGAATGTTGACGCAGTCAAGAAATACTTTGCCTAAAGAAACAAAAGAACAACTCGCTAAGTTGAAAACCAGAAAGGGCGGCTTAGGCAAAAAGGAGAGTCTCGGTAGGCTGAAAACCCAAAAAGGCGGTCTAGGCAAAAATTAGAGACATAAACAGAATAAATTTCCCGCTAAGTTGAAAACCCGCAAGGGCAGCTTAGGCAAAATTTAGGGATTTTCTTGGCAAGTAACTACGTCAGACAAGACTTGATCGTTGAAGCAACAATCTTCTCGAATCCTCACCATACTTCAACAAAAGCTGCTGCTCAGGATTTCAAAAGTTGTTAGGGGGGATAGTGGTCATTGTATCTCAGTGTATCTTTTCCATTATGTATTACCATTTCCAAAACATTGTAATCATCTATGGAGTCTCGCCATTCACAGACTACCATTCTATTCATGAAATTCGAGCTTTTACTCAATTCTTTATGTTCTTATTTTACTTAGCTTGCAAAGACTCTGTTTATTACTGATAATATTTTTCAAAGCAAAAAGATTAAATAAAAAAATTGATTTTTCAAAAAAAATATTTTTACAATTTACTTTTACTTTGAGATTTGTGATGAAACAATGACAACAAAAATAGTGATCCCAGGAATGGACAAACTCCGATTGTTTTAAGAAGTCTTGTTCCCCTCGGGAAGGTCTACTCGAGTTGTCTTCACCGTATTGGGTTTATGGTTCCGGTATCCTCGATCAAGTTTAGATTCATTTCTCCTCTTTTCTGATTTTTCATGATGTAAAGTTTCAATCCGCATTTTCTCCAGGGAAGTAGGCTTGAATTCCCCAGTGAAGGTTGATTGTGTTGATGTCAATCTGCTTTATTTGAGACTGGTCTTGCAATCTCCAGTAGGCATGTTACTTTTGAGAAACACTAGTTCCCCCAATGAAGCCGGAAGAAGGATGTTCTACCCCGGTATCTGTTTGATTTGGCTACCTCCGGATTATGTTTCTCCTCAGTAAAGTTAAGGCAGGCAGTAGGTTTGGTTTCCGTAGCTGGCCTTGACCTTTATTGGAATGATCATCTTGGTCGAAGCTTAGCCGAGTGTTGTTAGTGCCTGAGGCAATTTTGCTGGTTTATTCCCAATGATTGTGTATCTATTTTGTCAGCATACACACGATAACACTCATACATTCATACATGCATCATGCATAGCTAAAATTGACAAATCATTGATCATTAACATTTGTTAATATTTTTGTTGACATATTACCCTGTTTTGCAGAGATAAGTTACCCTCTTTTCATGAGAGCGTTGGTCTTAAGTAGAAAACATATATTCTTTCAATTTCCCTACCGAGTTGTCCCTCATAGAAGATTTTTTCTTTAAACCTTCCGGTATAGCTCCTTGTTTGGGTAAATTTGGTTTCCCCTCTTGAGTTTATTTCTCAAAGGATGAATTCAGGTTGACTGTTTCGTTCCAGTTTATTTCTGGTATGGATCTGTGGCTCCCCGATAATATTATTTACTTTGGAATTCTGAAAAAACTCCAAGCTTTGGTTAGTGCATTTATTTTGCATAAGAAGACTTTATCCCCTTAGCGAGAATATCATGGCATCCCCCCAGAAAGTCATACCTCTTGCCCCCAAAAGTCATTTCCTTTTACAATCCTCCGTGACCACAAATAGCAAGTCTCTTTATTTGAGACAACTTATGTGTTATCCTTTCCAGGTGGAGTGCCTTGGTTAAAGAAGAAGTTGAGACCCGTTCTAGGCGAAACACCAGAATATTGGGGAAACTTGTTATCTTTTTGCTACCCTCAGTGAATGTTGGTAGTTCATCGTCAGTGAACGACGTTGATATGATATATTTTCTTTCTACCTTCAGTGAAAGCTGGTAGACCATCGGCAGTGAACGTCGGTGTTTTTTTAATCTTTTTGCTACCCTCAATAAACGTTGGTAGTTCATCGTCAGTGAACGGCGGTGATATGATATATTCTCTTTCTACCTTCAATGAAAGTTGGTAGACCATCGGCATTGAACGTTGATGTTTGTTATCTTTTTTCTACCCTCAGTGAACGTTGGTAGTTCATCGTCAGTGAACAGCGGTGATATGATATATTCTCTTTCTACCTTCAGTGAATGTTGGTAGACCATCGGCAGTGAACGTCAGTGTTTGTTATCTTTTTGCTACCCTCAGTGAACGTTGGTAGTTCATCATCCGTGAACGGCGGTGATATGATATATTCTCTTTCTACCTTCAGTGAAAGTTGGTAGACCATCGGCAGTGAACGTAGGTTTTTGTTATCTTTTTGCTACCCTCAGTGAATGTTGGTAGTTCATCGTTAGTGAACGGCGGTGATATGATATATTCTCTTTCTACCTTCAATGAAAGTTGGTAGACCATCGACAGTGAACGTCGGTGTTTGTTATCTTTTTTCTACCCTCAGTGAACGTTGGTAGTTCATCGTTAGTGAACGGCGGTGATATGATACATTCTCTTTCTACCTTCAATGAAATTTGGTAGACCATCAGCAGTGAACATTGATGTTTGTTATCTTTCTCTCTGCCTTCAGTGAACGTTGGTAGCTTCGCCTTCAGTAGAAGTTGGTGTGTCCTTTGACCATCCTACCATCCTCTCTGATTCAGTTTTTTGAGTCCACCGGTGATTTATTTTCCTGGTGGGGGTGCTCCTTTGTTTCTTTTATTATTGTTACACCCCCAGTGTTATTTTGCGTCTCTTTGGTCCCGTTCATATGCATTCATGATCATAAGCATTTGCATGGTATCTTAGGGCCAAAAATAGGGTTTGTTTTATATTTAAGTATCTTCGATCGCGTTGACACGAAGATTTTTAACCTTCGTATCTCCGGATAAAAGAAACTTAAATAAGGGCAGCTGTTGTACCCCAATTTTTCCCCTAAGATCCCTTCATCATTCCATGATGATTCACTCACAACAAGATCACACTAGGATTCTTGGTTCCCCTCCCTACATTTAATTTTAGCTTTTTGAGGGATTACCAAGCACCTTGACTTATGTTCCTTTTGTGATCATAAATATTGTTTTGATTTCTTCACTTAACTAATAAAATACAATGTTGGCTTGTCTTGCTTGTTATCCATGTAGGTAAGGGCAATGAGATTTAACAAATTACCCCATGAGTTAATGAGTTTATTTCCATGCCCTTGTCATTAAAGCTTGAGAAGTTCAAACCTCACCATTGGATTGGTTTTGGAAGAATTGGCATGACAAGGTTTTTTTGGTTCATCACATTTCAAGGTTATTAGATTTGAATCAAAAGTACAAGGGGTTGATTGGAGAAGTTGTCATGTTTGGATACGACCTTATTCCTATTGGTCACAAGAGCATATTTCTCTCAAATTTCAAGATATGAAAGTGGTTTTTGTGGCTATGAGTCCTCATCATCATCCTCAACAACTTCTATTCACAAAGCAAGAATATTGGTACAAGAAGTTTGTTCAAAATTGTCAAGGTTCCCAAAGCATTCTCTTGATTTAGAAGCTAGGGTTTTGAACTTCAAAGAAGCATATCTTGCTAATCTTTTAGTTTTTTTGAGTGATTCTAAATACATCCTTCTCTTCAAAGGGTTGTCAACAAATCACTTCAAAAGTTCCAAGGAGTTTCCATGTGGAAGGAACTTGGTGAAGAAGAAAGATTACAATTCATCCAGATGAATCCACAATTTTCCATATGTGACTTCAAATGGTCATAACTTGGTCAATTTGTATTCCCTTTAGTCCATTATTTTTCCATAATTATCTTTAAGATGTTAACTTTATGCCTTATTTTATGTGAAAAGTAAGAAAATAGATGGAAGTTACCTTAAATGTGCAAAAGATTATAGGTCATTTCATGATTTTTTGCCAACTTCAACAGGTCATAACTTGCTCAATTTTTGGAGATTTTGAGTGGTTCAAGTTTCAAAATGTCATTCAAGAGATCTACTTAATTCCTTCCTTTTTGGTCAAGAGAAAATTCCAAGTGGAAGGCCATGTTTAGATGCAAAAGATTATAGGTCATTTTTGATGAAGAATTTGAAATATTTCTAAGTATGGAAAGTCAACCCTTTTTCTTCAACTTTGACTCAATGTAACTTTCAGCTCAAACATCCATTTAACCCCATTCTTTTTCCATTGCAAAGCTTATAACCTCATCTTTCTAAAGCATCAAGAATTATGCCCTAAGACCCCTTGAGTTGGAAATGCCATGGATTTGAATTTGGTAACTCGAAACTGAATTTTTCACAAAGTCGGAATTTTGAAATCCATAATGTGACTTCTAAACACAATATTTATGCGTGTTTTTGATTTAAACTTGATTAGCAAACTTTCCAGAAGTAATTAGCACCCCAAAAACGCAAGATTTGGTTGAGTTTTGATGGAAATGAAGTCACACTTAAGTCGTGCTCGACCTTCACTCAATTTCCCTCCAAACTTCCTTGTTTCTTCAAATTTTCATTCCCATTCACTTCCCTATAAGCATAGGGTCATTCCCTATTCATTTCTTCAAGATTTAAGAGTAAAAAATACCCTGCCAAAACTTCACACGAACCCATCTTTTTTGAATTCAGTTTATGAGATTTAAGCTCCTTTTTCCAAAATTCTTTGCGCATTCATAATCCTTGATCATCATATAAACTCTCCAGTACTTAAACCAATCAAAACGAGCCATAATTCATGCTACAGAAGTCCAGTTTCAGAGCTTCTTCCTTGAACTTCGAAAAGGTAGAATTCTCCACCATTTGGATCCAAATCAAGCACTAATCTATTCTACTCCTTCTCCTGATTCTAATGCTGCTTACAATTTTTAAATCCATTGAGAATTGAGAGAGAAATCTCAAATTGAAGGTGCTCGCTATTTTCTGGGTTTTTGATTCATATCTCTCTCCATACCTTATTTAAATTTGGCGCGATGGTTGTGTTGGAATCATCTTGAAGATACGAGTTCAATGATGCTAGCCTGGGATCCTAATTTTTTCATTTGAAGGATCTCACAAAATCCCTATTGCAGGGTGTCTGGAGGTTCAAGACGATGACATGTCTCGTCTCAGCCAATGATAGCGTGCCAAACGTTTTAATTTCATTGGTTGCCCTTTTTCTGATCCTATGCGTATCTCACTAAGGTCTATATCAAGCACAGCGCGTCTGGTCCACTAGATTAGCTTACTAACGCGTTTTGACTATGATCTGATGGTCCACATCTTTTTGGTTTTATTTTATTTTCTAATTTTATATTTTTTATTGATTAAATTTTCAAAATTCATAACTCTTTTATTTTTTATCCAAAAATTATGAAAAAATTCACAAAAATACTTTGAATTATTTTTGATCTCATGACTATTTTTTCACATTTTTATTTTGACATTTGGTATTTTTTTTTGTATTTTTTGTATTATTTTCTTTTTTTAATTACTTAAAAAATACTTTCTGACATTTTTTAATTTTGAAAAAATTCAGAAATATTATTTTGCATATTTTTGACTTTCTGAAATTTTTATGGAATTTTATGTTGAGGTTTACTATATTTGACCTATTTTATGTTTGTTTGAACAATTTTAAATAATTTAAAAATAGTTTCTGACTTTTAAAAATTACCAAAAATTTTATAAAAATATTTGTATCCATTTCTGATTTTTCTATGGCCTTGCTTTTTCTTTCTTGATTAATTTGAACATAATTGATATTTTTCTCCTTTATTTTGATTTTCAAACATTTTTTTAAAACCCTTTTAATGTATATATTAAATATAATATTATTTTATGATTATTTTCTGGCTAATCTTGGGTTAGGTTTTGGATCATGAACTTTATTAACATTATTGGATCCATGGTGTTGAGTTTAACTCCACAAAAATGGATGAATGATTTTAATAATAGTTTGATTAAAATTTAATTCAAACGTGGTTTGTATTTTTCCCCTACCCCTCTTCATCTCATTCGTTTCTTATTGAACTAAATGTTGTTGGAGCATGATCTCTATATCATGTCTCAAAACAAATGGTGCATAAATTGCTATTGACCGACCTCAAAATAGGTGTGACTTCTATATAAGTCCACTTACGATTGCTTAACATAGCGCTAAATTTTATCCCGATTCGAATAAATGATCTTTCATGGCCCAAACTTATGATTGCAAGCCCTAGTATGTTAATTTGATCTCTTTGATCCAATAACCTTGAGATTCATTATGTGGAGGCTTTGGTTCTACCAATCCTCTAATGGATATACAACACCTTTGGTCAACGCGGATCACTTAAATATTGTTGATCATTAAATGGTACTTATGAGAATTCCAAATGGATGATATACTTGACAAAAAAGCAAATACAACTTGTTGTGTGGATGCTTTGGTTCTACCAATCCTCTAATGAGTTCCAAATGCAAGTTTCAAGATGGTCATCCAACTAACCACTAATTATTGACTTGTTTTACCTTATGCTTTTATTCTTTTTATGCTTTATGTACTATTTATTTTTTAGCATTTACATTTCATGCCATTTTAATCTTTGCTCATTTGAGCATTTATTTTTCTTGCCATTTGTACTTTGCTCACTTGAGCTTTTTTCTTTTCCTTTCTTAAGATACTTAATAATCAACATGAACCCTAAAAAATATTTAATGGTACTTGGACTATTTGGTTACTATCCTTGGCATCATGGAACATGGGACTTTTCTTGGACTTAGGATTAGAAACCTTGATCTATCTTGGAGATCTTATATGATTATTTTGTCTGGAGTTCTTGAGGTTTACCTCAAGACATTAGGTTGCTTGTTTATTTTTTGTGAAGGTTTTTGTGATTACATCCTCTATTTGTGATATGGAATTCACCCGTATACAGCCGTTACTCTGCCCAATTTTTGTGAAGACTTAATACACTTAAAGTTTAGTTCTCTCAAGAGGTCTAGTATTTCTTTGCTTGATTGGTTTCAATTCAGGGAATGGGAATTCTGTCTTGGCTTATAATGTCAAGTTTTGGCTTCTTGTTGGTTAGATGGTTCTTATCCCTAGCTTTTACCTTATGCTTTAGGATAGTCCCTTCTTCTCCTCCCATCTTCTTTAATTTCAAAAATCTTCTTCCCCTTTTTTAGAAAACTGTTATTGTTTTTTGAAATTGAACCATTTTCATAATAAACTTGGACTTATGTCCATGCATTTTCAAAACATTTTCATAAATAAATTCCAATCAATTTAATAATATTTTGACATTTTTTGTGAGAAGACTAAAAGTCAATCAATCTCATTCAAACCATTTTTGCCACTTTGGCTTTTACTTTAAGCTTTTTTCTCAAAATATTAAACTCTTGTTAATCCTTGTAGTGAAGCAAACAACTATACTTCTACAATATGTAGTGAAGAGAGATATTTTCCACTTATGTGTTGAGTGAGGCATTGTTGATTTTAAAATCCAAGCTATATCCTCCACTTTGAGATGATGCAAATTCAATTTTCTCATGATTGTGGGTAGTAGGTATGTTTTCCACACAGACAATGACGATGATGTTTTATCTCATAAAATTGACCAACACATTTGTGTTTCAATTTTTTAAGAGAGGAACTACGTGTACCCTGATCCCCTATTGCACGAAAGGTGATACGTAGGCACTAAAGGTTCGCAACCGCGGTGGGTGCAAAAATCATAAAAAATATTTCTTTTCTCACCTCCACCACCCATTTTATATACAACCGTTTTTTATAGCCAAAATATACAGATTTTACAAAGAGGCTCCTGCGGAGTACCGTAGATGTTTAGGGTGCTAATACCTTCCCTTTGCATAACCAACCCCCTTACCTTGAATCTTTCCCCCTATTTTTGGGTTATTCGCTCTTTTCCCATTCTTTTAGAAATAATAAAGCGCGGTGGCGATTTTTATTTTGATTTGTATAAAATATAGTCAATCCATTGGCTTTGTCTTGAGCATTTCTACTGCTACAGATCTAATTAAATACATATTCGAGAAGCCTACCCTCTCTGGGAGAATAGCAAGATGGCAGATGATTCTGACGGAATACGACATTCAGTAAACTACCCAAAAAGCAATAAAGGGCAGTGTGCTAGCCGATCACCTTGCTTATCAAGCTGTGGATGACTATCAGTCCATGAAATCTGAGTTTCCAGATGAAGATATCATGATGGTAAACGAATGTGAAGAACTCATACCATATGACGGACCTGAACAAGGATCTCAATGGACCTTGGTTTTTGACGGAGCCTCAAACGCACTCGGCAATGGCATAGGTGCTGTAATCATATCCCCTGAAGGATGTCATACTCCCTTCACTGCAAGACTTTGCTTCAACTGTACCAATAACATGGCGGAATACGAAGCGTGTATTTTTGGTCTCAAAGCTGCCATAGATTTGGGAATCAAATTCTTAAGTGTATTTGGATATTCAGCCTTAGTCATCAGTCAGATTAAAGGAGAATGGGACACGAAGCATCCTAACCTCATCCCCTATAAATAACATGTGTTGACATTAATCCCACATTTCGAGGAAATTACCTTCGAGCATTTTCCACGAGAGGAAAATCAACTAGCGAACGCGCTAGCCACTATGTCACCCGTGTTTAAACTCAAGTGGGGTAACGAGGCTCCCCATATCACCATTGAGCGGATGGACGAACTGACTTACTGTCACGAGAACGATACTGAAGAAGTAGTGTACCAACCTTGGTTCCATGAAGTTAAGAGGTATCTCGAGGCTCAAGAGTATCCGGAGGGAGCTTCAGTCAATGATAAGAAGTTCTTAAGAAGATTCTCTGCTAAGTTCTTCCTCAGTAATGGCATTCTCTACAAGCGCAACCACGACTCTGTTTTGCTTCGTTGCGTAGGCAAGGTTAAGGTAGAAAAGATCATGGCTGATCTGCATGAAGGCACTTTTGGCACCCATTCCAGTGGCATACGATGGCTAAAAAGATCCTACGGGAAGGGTATTACTGGTCTACCATGGAAGCAGATTGCTATCAGCATTCACGAACTTGTCACAAGTGTCAGATCTACACTGACAAAGTGCATGTGCCTCAAGTTCCTTTAAACGTCCCGACTGCTCCATGGCCATTCGTGATGTGGGGCATCGATATGATTGAAGAAATAAAACCTACAACTTCTAATGGGCACCGCTTCATATTGGTGGCCATTGACTACTTCACGAAGTGGGTTGCGGCAACTTATTTTGCTTCCGTTACCAAGAATTTTGTGACCCGTTTCATCAAACAGAATCTCATATGTCGGTACGACATCCTAGAGAATCATCATAGACAATGGTACAAATCTCAACAATACTATGATCACTGCATTGTGTGTGCAATTCAATATCCAACACCATAATCCTTCCCCTTACCGACCAAAGATGAATGGCATTGTCGAAGCCGCAAATAAGAACATCAAGAAGATCATACAAAAAATGACAGTAACCTACAAATTTGGCATGAGATGTTACCATTTGCTCTCCACGGTATCGTACCACAACACGCACATCAATAGGGGTAACTCCTTTCTCCTTGGTATATGGCATGGAAGCTGTTCTACCAACCGAAGTCCAAATACATTCTCTGAGAATCATAAAGGATACAGGGCTGAACGAATATGATTGGAACCAAACTCGACTTGACCAATTGAACTTAATTGATGAGAAGAAGCTTACGGCTGTCTGTCATGGCCAAATGTACCAAAAACATATGATTAAAGCTTTTAACAAGAGGGTCAGATGTCAAATATATCAGGTTGGTGGCTTGGTAATCAAGCGTATCATATTGCCAGAAGGTGATCCCATAGGAAAATGGACTCCTACATACGAGGGACCATTTGTGATCAAAAGCATATTCTCTGGTGGAGCAATGATCCTAACGACTATGGATGGCGATGACCTTCTGCACCCTGTGAACACAGACATAGTCAAAAAATACTACGCATAAGAGACCCTCTAGGTTGAAACACCTAGGAAAAACAAGGGCATCCCGACGAACCACAAAGGTTCAGGAAAAAATTAGGGATAAAACAAAAAAAAATTGTACACCCGACAAGCTAAAAACCCGAAAGGGCGGCTTGGGCAAAAAAGGGTATCCCGGTGGACTGAAAACCTGAAAGGGAGGTCTAGGCAAATTTTAGGGAATTAAAGCGTATGACTATGTCCCATTGGATCACCCTACAGACAACCTTTAGCATTAACTGACAAGCTCAAACGGTTCTAATCAATCCAATCAAACATCGGACAAGGCAACAAGTGGACAAGACGCTCAGAGACACGAAGACTATAGTAGAATGGGAACCCCATGGGATTATTTCAAATAGCTATCTTTTCTTTGTATCAAATTTTCATTTTTTACGACGACATTCTCTTACTAGAATGTTCTTCTCATTGTACAAAAATACTTATTCAAATTAATACAAAGATATCCCTTTGAAAGTGTAAAACTATCTGTTTTTCTTTTTCCGTGTTTTGTTTACAAAAACGTCCAATGATTTATTTTTGAACATATGCATTTGAACATGAATACTGTTTACAAATTAAAAAAAAGAGGAACAGAAAATAGAAAGACAATCACTATTGGCTTTAAGAAATAGGATAATATCTTTAGACTATTCCATAAAATCCCCAGCAGATACTTTTCCAACAAGAGCGGAAACCAGGACATCCCATTAACAGGATCACTAACGTATCTCCAGTGTGCAGCTTAATGATATCAAGCTCTCTCACATCCCCGACAGAACAAAACTTCCAGGTACAACTCCTAAGATTCCTCAGTGAAAGTCGCCCGATTTCTCAGGATTCCCCAACAGGATTTCACAAAGTCTACAAGCAATGCACGACATTTCCCCTTCACAACAAAGTATATTTCTCTAACAAATGGAAGCTCATCAATACTTCAACTTCATGACATGAAAACTTACACTCCTCATATCCAACAATGCTCAGGGATTTATTTTCCCTGACTCCAGCAATACTGCGACATGACAATTAGTGTGTCCATACATTACATCCATACGTGATAACATTGACAACACAAGTACATACGGCACAATCTCATTTATTTTAAGAACATCATTGTACTATGCATTTCATACATCATGACATTGCATACAACTAACCTTTCATCTTTTTCAGGAAAGATCAATCAACAGAAACTTATCGTCAAATTTTCAACAAGTCAATTACAGATCAATTCCCAAGAAAGGATTGGTCAACCATCTACATAACCAATATTTCTTTCAGACCCCTACTGGTTCAGTTTAAATCCCTAAATGGTTTATTTTGATTCTTTCCCGCAGACGTTTTCTCTGGTTCAGATAAATCTCTCAATGATTTATTCTGATTCTTCTCCAGATCCCTGCCGGTTCAATTTAAATCTCTCAACGGTTTATTCTAATTCTTTCCCGCAGACACTTTCTCTAGTTTGGATAAATCACTCAAATATTTACTCTAATTCTTTCCAGTTAAAGAAAATTCAAGATCTCTTTTGGTTCAGTTTAAAGCCCTCAACGGTTTATCCTGATACTTTCTAAAGGAACACTTCGGGTTCAGTTAAATCTCTCAACGATTTATTCTGATTCTTTCCCGCAGACGCTTTCTCTGGTTCAGATAAATCACTCAAAGATTTACTCTGATTCTTTCCAGTTAAAGAACATTCAAGATCTCTTTGGTTCAGTTTAAACCCCTCAATGGTTTATCCTGATACTTTCCAAAGGAACACTTCGGGTTCAGGTAAATCTCTCAATAATTTATTCTGATTCTTTCTCGCAGACACTTTCTCTGGTTCAGATAAATCACTCAAAAGATTTATTTTGATTATTTCCAGTTAAAGAATATTCAAGATCTCTTTTGGTTTAGTTTAAACCCCTCAACAGTTTATCCTGATACTTTCCAAAGGAACACTTATGGTTCAGATAAATCTCTCCAAGATTTATACTTATTCTTACCAGTCAAACAACATACAAGGCTTCTTCTAGTTCAGATAAATCGCTCCAAAGATTTATTCTGATTCTTTTCCAGTCGAAATCAAGTTCAAACTTAGTCCATTTTCTGTAAACAATCACCTTTGGGTGGCATCTACAAGCCCATCTCTGGAAAATCTCCATCATTCCTCCAAATGGCATCTATAAGCCCATTCACAACTCATCTTCGAGTACAAATTTCTGGGCACTCTAGTGTCAAATCATCTTCCACCTTTAAGTTACGAATGACGGATCCGACAATCTAACTCTTCAGGTTTAAGAAGATTGAATAGGGGCAGCTGTTGTACCTCAAAATTTTCCCTCTCATTTATCAATTATTTTCTCACAAGATCTCCTTTGGTTCAAGACTGCACAAGGTTTGATTAGCTCAAGACACCTCCTTAAGCACTGATGACTGAAATTAAGGTTTGAGATTGTACAAGGATAATTTAACTTTTAATGCCTCATATGACTTTCATGGATCTTTATGGACCCTCAATATTTCTCATCTCAAGTTTCAAGTCTTGGATCACATTTTTGCTCAGTCAATTGAGTAGTTGACCTAAAAATCAGTTGTATTGGGGAAAAAGTCAAATGTGGCCAATTTACAGTCAAACTTCATAATCTTTGATCCATATCAACATTATAAAATCATATGTATCATTTGATCAAGTTCGGATCATAATTCCTCAAGAAATTTGATCAGATCATCAAAAGGGCAAAATGGTCAAAATTGGGGTTTTAACTGAGAAGGGGCAATTTCTGATTTTTGACCTAGCAATTGGTTAATTAGTTTGAGGCATGATCTCAAGAGTTTAACTGCATCATTTTGACCTAATGGCATGTCTCAAAATATCCCTCAAGATCAATTGATTGATAGTTGATTTCTAGTCAACTGATCAAAAGTCAACTGTATACTGAAAAGTCAAACTTTGACTTTTTGGTCAAAATCAAGTGTCAAAGATCACAATTCATCAAAACATGTCAAAATATGAAACTTATTCATCAAGAAATCAAAAAGTCAAGGTTTCATTTTGAAAAGTTAAAGTTTCCAAACTTAGAAATTTTTCTAAGTGTTGAAAACTTCATATTTTTTAACAACTTTGAGTCAACTTTTCACCATGATGCAAGAGGATTCAAAAGAAACTTTCAACATGAAAGTTGTAGATCTCCATGAGATATAAAACTTTTCTTCACACAACTTATCTTACAAATTCTTGGATCTCAAGTTATTAATCCATGAAGTCATGATCATGAAACTAAACACTTAGTGAAAATTTAGCCCTAGTTTAGGCAGGATTTTGACCTAACTTCATGGAAATTTTTCATATAGTTCCAAGGGGAATTTTCAAAACTGATTTAAATATGGATTATAGATCACATTACAAGTTTTCCAAAATTTCCAAGAACTCCTTGAGATCATTCTTGAGCAAGGAGAATCGAAGAGAGGAAGTTAGGGTTTCAAACTGAAATTATAGGTCATTTTGTGATGAACAAGAATTCAAATATCAAGCCTATGCTGCACAATCTTTCTTTGCAGGCCTTTAAACCTCAATATCTCTCTCTAATAAGAAGATTAAATTTGATTTTGATCTATTATCCATTTAATTCAAGCTTTATCCACGATAATTTTCCATTTATGGAACAAAGTTACCATTGCTATTTGGATAAAGCATTGCTTTTGCAAATGTCAACTCTCCTTGAGCTCCCAACTTGTTGTCTCTATCCACACTCAAGATAAGTGATCAGAAGAAAACATGTTTGAAGTTCCTAAACACTTTACATGCTTGTACTTTCTACCTTGAAACTATATTTCTCACTTTTCTTCAAAATCAAGCAACTTAGCCATAACCCTATAACTTAGAAACCCCTTGTGCAAAACATCTCCAACCTTTTGCTTATAGATACACAAGTCTTTTGCAATAAAACACACACATAGACAAGCCCTAAAACACACAAGAACTCAGAACTGAATCAAAAATCACCATTGTTGCACATTCTGACCAAAAACTTGAAACTCACATCTCCCTCGTGTGTTTTCAAGAATTTTGGTTCCTAAAGCTTCTAAAAATTAAACACAACTTATCCCTGTCATTATTACACAACTTTAACTTCATTTCCATCTTCCTCCATATCCAAAAACAGAGAAATTCACATTGACTTCTCTAAGCCATTTCAGCCACTCTCAACTCAAGCTAACCATTGCATTAGCTTCCTAGGAACTTGACGAAGATAACCTGATCATTACAGCATCTTGAATCAAGCTCATTTGCATTTCACGATTTTCTGTTTTGAGGTATTTTTCTTGAACTTCTATCTCATTACTTAGGCATTGTTAGGCTTGCATTTGTGAAGATAAAATGTAGACATCATTGCCCTGAAGCTATACATGTCCATAGATTTTATTTATATTGATTGAGATATGAGAATTTTAGGATTGAACCTCTGAAAATAATTAGGTCAGAATTTGGTACTTTCAAAAATTCTCATTCATCTTTGATTTATAGTTTATGATATTTATATGGTTGGATTTGTATGGAAAAATGGAGCAACTTTCATGTTTGCATTTTCCATTTTTGTTGAGAAATGAATGAGATACAAGTGGTCTGACTGGAGGTTGAAGATGAAGTGTATTCATGACTCATTTTGTATTATATATTTATCATTTCAGTTAAGTTAACAGATGTATGGCCACCCCAGTGGTAAGGCAGTACGCTGGTAACCAAGAGGGCGTGGGTTCAACACCCATCGTGCTGCCTTTTGCATTTTCCCCACATTTTTTGTCATTTTTCCTTCCAGCGCATTTGGGCTCTCTCCCTTGGGCCTGATTCATTTTTACTCACTAATACCCCCATGTTTGCTCATACCACAACCAAGCCCAAAATCCATTTTATTTATTTTTTCTGATTACAACAAAAACGTGACTTGGGCCCTTTTACTTTTGTTAACCCCCATTTCCCTTTTTTAACCCTTTGACTTTAATTTTATATATTTTTTTATTTCATCTTTTATTATTATTAATACTATTATTATTATTATTATTATTATTATTATTATTATTATTATTATTATTATTATTATTATTATTATTATTATTATTATTTTCACTAATAAAAAATCCAAAAAAATGTTAATATTTTATTATTTATATCTATTTAGTTTATTTTTCTTCATAACTAAAAGAACAAAAAAACATTCCCTTTAATAAATTAATTTCCTTTTTAAATACTTAGACAATTAGTCTTAATTATTATTATATTATTTTTCTTATAAATTAAAATCAAATTAGAACTTAGGACTTTTATTTGATTAATTCTATTTACTAATTAAATTCACAAAAACCCTAAAAAACTTGTTTTCTTTAAATTAAATTATTTTACTAACTTAATCTTAATTTTTCTTATTTTTAGTTAATTATTTTATTTTAGTTAACTAGGTCAAAAAATCCTTTTCATGAAAATCAAACAAAAAATCAAATTTCTTTTTACAATTTACATTCTTGCATTTTTACTTATTCAATTTTGTACATTTATTCAAATTTTATATGGTTGTAATAGATAATTAGGGTTTTAATTTCTTCCAATTCCCCATTTGTAATTTGTACACCCTCTTCCCTAAATGATGTAATAGCGTAGTAATTTTAATTTCTGTAATTTATTGCTTTATATATAAATGCTAGTAATTAGGGTTTTGTATGGAAAGTTTAAAACCAACAAGTAGCAAACCCTAATCAAGACAAATCAAGCATGTAAACCAATACACTTGCACACATACACCCTTAGGGTAAACCCACTTTGTTGCCTTTCAAAAATGGCCATATTATGCATGTGAGGCATCTTAGCAAAATCAAACAAAATACAAGATCATAGTCCCTCAATGACGCTATCCATGTTGCCTTTCAAAATGATCTTAGACCATAAAGAAAATGCTAAGATATCTTACAACATTGCTAATCATGGCTATACGATGACCCTTGCTCGTCCCTTTTACATCCAAATATAGAGTTACTTACCAAATCAATGGTAAGATAACAATGTCAAAGGAAAGAGGAAATGAACATGAAAGACTTTTGCGTAGGTATAATGTTCCTAGTTGCTTGCTCAATTTCAAAACCAAAACATCCTTTCTATTTTCAAAACAAACACCAACACTTTCAAAAACATCTCTCAAACTTGAAAACATTTTCAAAAGATCAACACTTTGTATACATTCTTACGAACAAGAATCATTACAAAGTTTGCCTAAACAATGACGTCTTTTCAAAATACTTTCAAAAAACCACACAAAGCACATTTTCAAACAAAAGCAAGTGATCTAGCAAGTAATTAAGAGCCCATGGAAAACCATGGATAAAAATCGTGCTAATACCATCCCTTTTTATAATCTACCCCCCGAACTCAAGAAAAGATCTCAAAGGTCTTTCCCGTTCTTTTCATCCTTTCCTTTTGGATAAAAGAAAAGTCGATGGCGACTCTTGCTAAACCGCAACATTTGCGATCAAACGTAAAACACCAAGTCAGTTCTCCCACCATGTTACACATATCATGCATCATATTGCACATATTTCTTGCATTTTTTATGCATATCCAGGTGTCTTACCAAGCTTCTTTACTTCGTTCAGCAAGCTGTCTCACCATTACAATAGTCGAGCTAATTTCAGAAGGAAGATGGAAAATTTAGAACAAGAGAATCGCGAGCTGCGCGAGGAGGTTTATGCTTTGAAGGCCAGCATGGAAAATCTTACTTCTCTGATGGAAGCTCTGGTGGCTGCTCAGAATCAGCCACCGAGTGTTCAACCTCAACCAACAAGGGTTACTGCTGAAGCTCCAGCTGTTCCTATATCCACTACTCCATTTGTTGTTCAGAATCGCATGCCTCAAGGTTATCCATGGGGAATGCCAGAGAACTTCGCACATGAAGGTTTCAAAATTGGTTCTCAAGAAGCTCCAGTTGTTCAGACTACTGTTACTCCTGCACCTCCTGTGGTGCATGTTGCTCCTTCTGCACCTCCTTCGGTGAATATGGTCCCATTTGCTAATGATGATATGTATCGTCCTTTTCCTCCACCAAGTGAAGACTTGGGTCTCTATGACAGAATGTATGATTTTCAAGAGCAGTTTGACAAAATGCAGAGGGAGATGAAGGCCCTATGGGGAAAGGAATTATTTGGGCAGAATGTGAATGAATTATGCTTGGTCCAAATGTTAAGATACCTGCAAAGTTTAAGGTCCCGGAGTTTGAAAAGTACAAGGGCAACACTTGCCCTCGTGCTCATATGGTGATGTATGTAAGGAGAATGTCTACCCATACCGATGATCAACGTCTGCTGATTCACTTTTTTCAAGATAGTTTAACTGGTGCTTCACTGAAGTGGTATATGAGTTTGGACATCGTCAATATCCATACTTTCAATGACCTGAGAGAAGCATTTATCAGACAATACAAAACCAATGTGGACATGGTGCCTGACCGTGATCAATTCAGGGCCATGGTCTAGAAAGATAGGGAATCATTTAAAGATATGCACAGAGATAGCGTGAGGTTTCCGCCCAAGTGATTCCTCCCATGGAAAAGAAGGAGATGACTAAGATTTTCTTGAAGACTCTGGGTGCTTTCTACTATGAGAGGATGGTAGCGAGTGCACCAAGTGACTTTACTGAAATGGTAGGCATGGGTATCCGCTTAGAAGAGGCTGTAAGAGACGATCGTTTAACAAAGAGTGAAGGTTTTGGAAGTGCGAAAAAGCTATCTTATGGGTTTACCAAGAAGAAGGAAGGAGATACAAATGCTGTCATGCAAGAAAAGAGAGTTAATCCTCCTAGAAAAAATTATCAGGGTCATCAGCAAGTCGCCTCAGTTACTCCGGTTGTTGGTGTAGCTCCAACCACCGTTTCTTATCAGAGATCATCCCAACAGGGGAATCAAGGGTATAATCAGAGAAGGGATAGTTATGACCCTATTCCTATGAGTTATACAGAGTTACTACTGACATTAATTCAGAAGAACCCGACCACCTCCTGCTGTACCATCACCATTGCCTTGGTATTACAAGACGGACCAAACATGTGCTTTTCATCAGGGAGCATCAGGGCATAACATTGAGAATTGCTATCCTTTGAAGACTGAGGTACAAAAATTGGTGAAGTCTGGTATTCTATCTTTCAAAGATATGGGCCTTAATGTGAAAGACAATCCTCTACCCAAGCATGGAAGGGTAAACACTGTGAATATGGCAGCCGGTTGTCCAGGTTACTTCCAGATTTTTGATGTTAATCTAGTTAGGGAGATTTGGTGAAAATGCACACAGACCTCTGTGAATTTAGCTACTATATGCATAACCATTCCGGTTGTTCTATTTGCAGTACAAACATACAGGGTTGCGATAAAATAAAGGCTGATTTGTAGGAGATGATGTATGAGGGCCTCATCCACATAATTAGGCCCAGGGAAGAGTATGAAGAGGAAGTGAACATGGTTTCTGGATGTCCTGGAGAGTTCAGAATTTTTGATGTGGAGTATATGAATGAGGATCTTGTGCAGTTGCATGCTACTTTCTGCCACATGGCTGGTTAGGTGGAATATCAGTATGGATCTTGCCAAATTTTCTGCCTGGACTCCCGAGGATGTTCAATTGTAAGGAAAGGTGTTCAGTTGTTATTGGATAATGGAACCATCAAGTTTACAGGTCAAAGGGATGATTATCATGAAGTTGATGTGATTAAGGTCTGTTTGGCTGAAGAAGAGTCAGATAATGAGTATGCCTCTATAGATGAGTATTTCTCCTCGGATGAGGATTTGTTTTCTAGAGATGACTCCATAATGAGTGATTGTGTTAAAGAAGGGGTAAACGTTACTGTGCCCTGTTTTGGCGCACCTGCCCATTTTGAAGTTGAGTATCATAGCAAGCCAACTATTACTCCATTGGTGATTAGTTTTCCGGGTCATGACCCCTACAAGTCAGATAAGGTTGTACCCTACAAATATAATGCTACAATTTTAGAGGATGGTGTGGAAATTCCCATTCATCCAATGCCTGATGTTGGAAATATTGCTGAGACTAGCAGAGTGACCCACAACGGTCGTGTATTTGCACCAGTTGTTCGTGGAGATGTTAGTGCTGGAAAGAATTTTTTTGAAAATGTTGAACCCAAGAAGGCAGTGGGTGAATCTAATGGAGCTACACTAGAAAAAGAGGTGGATGATATTTTGAAGATAATCAAGATGAGCGACTACATAATTATGGATCAACTACTACAGTCTCCTTCAAAAATATCTATCTTGGCTTTATTAATGAACTCCTCTGCTTACAGAGAATTGTTGATGAGGGTATTGGACCAAGATTTTATGGAAAGTGACATGCCTGTAGACCAATTCAGCAGTGTAGTGGGGAACATTATGTCATGTAATAACCTGAGTTTCTGAGACGATGAATTGGCAGATGAAGGAAGGAATCACAACTTGGCCCTCCACATCTCTATGAACTGCAAGAATGATTCACTATCCAATGTGCTGATTCATAATGGATCCGCTTTGAATGTTATACCAAGGAGGACACTTATGAAGTTGAAATATCAAGGAACGCCCATGCGCCCAAGTGGAACTATTGTGAAAGCGTTTGATGGATCAAGGAAATCTGTTATTGGTGAAGTGGACTTGCCTATTCATATAGGCCCGCATTTGTTTTAGATTACTTTCCAAGTTATGGATATTTTACCCGCTTATCGCTGCTTGCTGGGACGACTGTAGATACATGAGGCAGGGGCTGTCACTTCAACTTTACACCCAAAGCTGAAGTTTGTACGTGAAGGAAAAATGGTAATTATAAATGGAGAACATGCATTATTGATATCTCATTTGTCCTCTTTCAGCATTGTGGAGGCGGATGAAGCTACTGTTGGAACCCAATTCTAAGCTTTATCCATTGACAACATCAGGGGAAATGAGAATTCCATGGTTTCGCTTAAGGATGCTCAGCAGGTTATGCGTAATGTCCATAGTGAAGTTTGGGGACAGATTATGGATCCACCTGTAAACAAGAATAAAGCTGGCTTGGGGTTCTCTATGAAGAATGATAATGGTAAGGGCATGAAGCCGAAGTCTGTTGCAAGCAAGTATCAAGACATCTTTTGTAGCGGGGGTTATCTTCATCCAACTGTCTTCGGGATTAATGCCATTATGGAAGATGAAGCAGAGCCAGAAATGCCTAATTTTGTGACACACGAAGTTAGGGTTCAGAACTGGATTACCATTGGTGTTCCCTCTTGCATACATGTTTCAAAGTAATTTGTTTTGTTAATCTTTTTGAAAAGCTTTCACTCTGCCCAAGGTGAAAGTATTAATATTGTATGGGCTTATCTGTTTGCTGTGACTTTTAAAAAATAATAATAAAAGTTATCTTTGTTTCCCAAATTGTGTTTTTATTTTTTGCTTTTTATTGGAAAATGGTAATGAAAAAACCTTTCAAAATAAATAAATAATAACTGAAATTCAATCTTCATGATCACTTGTTATATGTGTCAGTTTCTAAAAACAATCGTATGTGCAGATTGATTAAAAAACCCGTTGAATACAATGACCCTACACCCTCTCCCAACTTTGAATGTCCTATGTATGGGGCCGAAGAAGAAGATTATGATGAGATCCCAAAAGAGGTATCGTGGTTTCTTGAGCGCGAGGAGAATTCCTTTCAGCCATATAAAGAACCATTGGAAGTAATCAATTTGGCTTTAGAAGAAGATCTGATGGAAGTCAAGATTGGAGCATTACTGCATCCTGATGTGAAGAGCAGGTTGATTGAGATGTTCAAAGAGTATGTGGATATTTTTGCTTGGTCATACCAAGATATGCTTGGTCTAGATATAGATATTGTAGAGCACCGTTTTCCGCTGAAGCCAGAGTGTCCGCTAATCAAACAAAAGTTGAGAAGAACTCACCTAGATATGGCAGTGAAGATCAAAGAGGAAGTTCTAAAGAAGATTAATGTCGGTTTTCTTGTGACATCAGTGTACCCTCAGTGGATTGCCAATATTGTCCCAGTACCGAAGAAAGACAAAAGTTTGCATGTGCGTGGATTACAAAGATCCAAATAAAGCTAGTCCAAAAGATGATTTTCCATGGCCACACATTGATATGTTAGTGGATAGCACGGCAAAATTCAAGGTTTTCTCGTGTATGGACGGATTTTCCAGGTATAATCAAATAAGGATGGCACCTGAGGACATGGAAAAAACAACGTTTATCACACCCTGGGGAACATTCTATTACAGAGTGATTCCATTCGGGTTGAAGAACGCTGGTGCAACGTACTAGAGGGCTATGACAACCCTATTCCATGACCTGATGCACAAGGAAATTGAGGTATATATCGATGATATGATTGCTAAATCCTAGACTGAAGAAGAGCATGTAGAAGATTTTTTGAAGTTGTTTCAGCATTTGAGGAAGTATCATTTCCCCTTGAATCCAAATAAATGTACCTTCGGTGTTCGATCAGGGAAATTGTTGGGTTTCTTTGTTAGCCAGGAAGGAATTGAAGTTGACCCTGATAAAGTCAAAGCAATTTAAGAGATGCCATCGCCGAGAAATTAAAAGCAAGTCAGAGGGTTCCTTGGGCGTTTGAATTATATCTCCAGATTCATTTCCCGTATGACTGCAACGTCTGAACCGATCTTTAAGTTATTAAAGAAAGATCAAGGTTGCATGTGGACAAATGAATGCCAAAGGGAATTTTAAAGTATTAAAGAATATCTGCTTGAACCTCCTATCTTTCTCCCTCCTGTTGAAGGAAGACCATTTATTACGTATCTAACAATGTTAGATAACTCCATGGGCTGTATTATGGGACAACAAGATGAAACAGGGAAGAAAGAGTATGCCATTTATTATCTCAGTAAAAAGTTTACTGATTGTGAGTCACGGTATTCCATGCTGGAATAGACATGTTATGCTCTGGCCTGTGCGGAAAAGCGTTTGCGGCAATATATGTTGAATCACACTACTTGGTTGATCTCTAAAATGGATCCAATCAAGTACATTTTTGAAAAGCCTGCTCTTATTGGGAGAAGTTCCCGTTGGAAGATGTTTTTATATGAATATGACATCAAATATCGCACTCAAAAAGCTATTAAAAGCAGCATGTTGGAGGATTATCTTGCTCACCAACCAGTCGATGATTATTCGTCTGTGAAGTATGACTTCCCTGATGAGGAAGTGATGTTTCTGAAAGTGAAAGATTGTGATGAACCATTGCATGAGGAAGGTCCTGATCTTGTATCTCGTTGGAGTATGATATTTAATGGAGCTGTGAATGCTTATGGTAAAGGAATTGGTGTTGTGATTGTCACTCCACATGGATCGCACATTCCTTTCACTACAAGGTTGACATTTGATTATACTAATAATATGGCAGAATACGAGGCTTGCATCATGGGTCTCGAGGAAGCTATTGATCTTAGAATTAAAATACTAGATGTGTATGGTGATTCAACTTTTGTAATAAATCAGATTAAAGGAGAGTGGGATACTCGTCACCCCGGATTGATCCCTTACAAAGATTATGCTAGAAGATTGTTACCCTTCTTTAATAAAGTTGAATTCCATCACATCCCCAGAGACGAAAATAAAATGGCGGATGCTCTAGAAACTATGGATTCTATGTATCAAGTAAATACTTGGAATGATATACCTCTAATTATGATTCAGCGACTGGATAGGCCCGCTCATGTGTTTACAACAAAGAAGGCGGCAGATGAGAAATCTTGGTATTATGATATCAAGCATTTTCTTCAAACTCAGGAATACCCGATTAGTACATTGAATAAAGATAAAAAGACATTGAGAAGATTCGCAAGAAGTTTCTTCCTCAGTGAAAATGTGTTGTACAAGAGAAATTATGACATGGTCCTGCTCAGATGCATGGATAGACACGAAGAAGACATGTTGATGCATGAGGTTCATGAAGGCTCATTTGGCACACACGCCAATGGATATTCAATGGCTAAAAGGATGCTAAGGGCAAGTTACTATTGGCTAACAATGGAATCTGACTGTTACAAATTTGCAAAGAAGTGTCATAAATGCCAGATTTATGCGGACAAGATTCATGTGCCTCCGACACTTCTCAATGTGATCTCTTTCCCATGGCCTTTCTCTATGTGGGGTATTGACATGATTGGGATGATAGAACCCAAAGCTTCAAATGGACATCGTTTTATCTTGGCAGCAATTGATTACTTCACCAAATGGGTGGAAGCTGCTTCATATGCTAACATTACCAAGCAGGTGGTTGTGCGCTTCATTAAGAATAATCTTATATGTCGGTATGGTGTGCCAAATAGAATTATCACCGAGAATGGCTTGAATCTGAACAATAAGATGATGACAGAACTTTGTGAAGAATTAAAGATTCTCCATCACAATTCATCTCCGTACAGGCCGAAGATGAATGGGGATGTTGAAGCTGCTAATAAGAATATCAAGAAGATCATCCAGAAGATGGTTGTTACTTACAAAGATTGGCATGAAATGATCCCTTTTGCCTTGCATGGATATCAGACATCTGTCCGCACTTCAACAGGAGCAACCCTGTTTTCCCTTGTGTATGGAATGGAAGGGGTACTCCCAATCGAGGTTGAGATTCCCTCTTTGCGTATGATAATGGAAGCCAAGTTGTTAGAGGATGAATGGGTCCAGAACAGATTTGACAAATTGAATTTGATCGAAGAAAAGAGAATGACAACTTTGTGTCATGGGCAGTTATATCAGAAGAGAATGAAGAAAGCTTTTGATAAGAAGGTCAAGCCTCATGAGTTCAGAGAAGGTGACCTCGTGCTCAGGAAGATCTTATCTTTTAATGTTGATTCCAGGGGCAAGTGGACTCCCAATTTTGAAGGCCCACATGTTGTCAAGAAAGCCTTCTCTGGCGGTGCATTAATTCTTGAAACTATGGATGGAGAGGAGTTCCCACGTCCCATGAATGCTGATGCAGTCAAGAAATACTTCGCCTAAAGAAATAAAAAGAACAGTTCGCTAAGTTGAAAACCAGAAAGGGCGGCTTAGGCAAAAAAGAGCGTCTCGGTAGATCGAAAACCCGAAAGGGCGGTCTAGGAAAAAATTAGAGACATAAACAGAATAAATTTCCCGCTAAGTTGAAAACTCGCAAGGGTAGCTTAGGCAAAAGTTAGGGATTTTCTTGACAAGTAACTACATCAGACAAAACTTGATCATTGAAGTAACAATCTTCTTGAATCCTTATCATACTTCAACAGGAGATGCTGCTCAGGATTTCAAAAGATGTTAGAGGGGATAGTGGTCATTGTATCTCAATGTATCTTTTCCATTATATATTACCATTTTCTGAACTTTGTAATCATCCATGGAGTCTCTCCATTCACAGACTACTATTCTATCAATGAAATTTAAACTTTTACCCAATTCTTTGTATTTCTTATTTTATTTAGATTGCAAAGACTCCATTTATTATTGATAATAATTTTCAAAGCGAAATGATTAAATAACAAAATTGTTTTTCAAAAAGAATTTACAATTTAATTTTACTTTAGATTTTGTGATTCAAGAGGAAAATAAAAGTGGTGATCCCAGGAACGGACAAACTCCAGTGGTTTTGAGAAGTTTTATTTCCCCCGGGAAAGTTTTCTCAGGACGTTTTCGCTATATTAGGTTTGTGACTCCAGTGTCCCCAATCAAGTCTTGGTTCATTTTTTCTTCTTTTCTAAGTTCGCGTGAAGATCCAATTCAAGTTTTCTCTAGTGAAGGTTTCGCTTATTTGATAGAAGTCTTTCTTCCCAAAGAAGTTGGTACAATAATTACTCTTGAAAAACACGTATCTTCTGTTTCCCCAGTGAATGTTTTGACGATTTGGTTTCCATCTGCCTTATTCGAAATTAGTTTTGCAATCTCGAGTAGAAGTGTTACATCTGAAAATATTTATTTCCCCGTTGAAGTATGAGTGCTACTCCCTGGTGAAGCCGGGAGAAGGATGTTATATCCCTGTATCTGTACTATTTCGTCACTATATTATGTTTCTCCCCAGTAAAGTTAAGCCATGCAGTAGGACTTTGTTTCCTCAGTTGGTGCTTATTTTTCTTTTGTGATGTTCATCTTGGATGTGATTTAGCTGAGTGTTGTGTGCGCCCGAGTTGGTTTTGTTTGTTTATCCCCAGTACTATATGTTTGTTTTATCAGCAAATGCACGATAGCACTCATACATTCATACGTACATAATGCATAGCTAAACTTAGCAAATCATTTCTCATTCATATTTATTAATATTTTGTTGAGATATTACCCTGTTTTGTAGATTTGTGTTGTCCTCTCTCCAAAAGAGTGTCAGCTTTAAGCAGAAAGTATATATTCTTTCAATTCCCCACTGAGTTATCCCTCGTGGAATATTTTTGCTTTAGCCTTCCTACACAACTCATTGACTGGTTGATTTGGGGTTCCCTCTTGAGTTTATTTCTCAAAGAATGTATTTTAGTAGACCGTTTTACTCTAGTTTATTTCTATATTGTATCTTTGTCTCCCATCAGTATTATTACTTTGGATGTCTGAAAGCTTCGAGTTTTGGTTTGAGAATGTGCATTTATTTTGCACAAGAAGACTTTATCTCTTCAGTAGGAATATGTTGGCATTTTCCCCAGGAAGCCATTTTGTTTTCCCCAGGAAGCTATACTGCATTCCCCAGGAAGTCATAACATTTTCCCCACGAAGTCATTTTACAATTTTCCATAGCAGCTGTGATGCGGTGGGAGAACTGACTTGAGGTTTTGCGTTTCTGTTCGTAAATGTTGCAGTTAGCAAAAGTCGCCACCGACTTTTCTTTTATCCAAAAGGAAAGGTAAAAAAGCACAGGAAAGACCTTTGAGATATTTTCTTGAGTTCGGGGGGTAGATTATGAAAAGGGAAGGTGCTAGCACCCTTTTCATCCATGGTTTTCCATGGGCTCTTAGTTACTTGTTTAGATCACTTGCTTTGCTTTGAAATTTTTTGAAATGGTGCTTTGTGGTTTCGAAAGTATTTTGAAAAGAGGCCATTCATTTAGGCAATCTTTGTAATGATTCTCATTTGTAAGAATGTATATAAAGATGTTTGTCTTTTGAAAAATGTTTCAATGTTTTGAAAGATGTTTGGAAATGTGTGTGTTTGTTTTTGAAAATAGCAAGGATTATTTTGAAATTGATCAAGTAACTAGAAGCTATCTACCTACTCAAATGTCTTTCTTGTGCATTATTATTCCTTTGACATTGTTGACTTACCATTGATTTGGTAAACAACCCTATCATTGGATGTAAATGGGACAGGTGTGGGTCATCGTATGACCATGATAGCAATGTTGCCAAGTATCTTAGCAATTTTTAGGGACCAAGATCATCTTTGTTTAGGCAACCTTTTGATAGCGTCATCGAGGGACTATGATCTTATTTTTGTTTTGTTTTGCCAAGATACTTTACATGCGTAACATGGCCATTTTGTTTTAGGCAACCAAGTGGGTGAAACCCTAAGGGTGCTTGTGTGCAATGTGTGTCATTTTTCATGCTTTTGTCTTGCATTAGGTCATTTCTATTTGTTTGATTTTTGGTCTTATCATGCAAAACCCTAATTTACTACACAAGTATATAAAGCGGTAAATTGCGTGAATGTAAACTAAGCTATTACAATAATTATTATGGGAGGGGAGATACAAATTTTTGAATGGGGATATTGCACAAAATAAACCTTAAAAATACTATTACAGCCCAATTGAATATTGTGCGAAATAAATAAATATACAAATATTTAAATATGCAATGCAATGTATTTATGAAAAAAATGTTTTATACTTGTTTAAGGTATGAGAAAATAAAATTAATTAACCCTAGAAAATAAGGAAAAATAATATTATTATTTTTGAAAGGGGGAAACCCTAATTTTTGATTTAAAGAAATATATGTATCTGTGATACGGTGGGAGAACTGACTTGAGGTTTTGCGTTTGTGTTCTCAAATATTGCGGTTTAGTAAGAGTCGCCACCGACTTTTATTTTATCCAAAAGGAAAGGTAAAAAAGCACAGGAAAGACCTTTGAGATTGTTTTTGGGTTCGGGGGGTAGATTATGAAAAGGGAAGGTGCTAGCACCCTTTTCATCCATAGTTTTCCATGGGCTCTTAGTTACTTGCTTAGATCACTTTCTTTGCTTTTCCAATTGTTTGAAATGGTGCTTTGTATGGTTTTGAAAGTATTTTGAAAAGAGGCCTTCGTTTAGGAAATCTTTGTAATGATTCTTGTTTATAAGAATGTATACAAAGATGTTTGTCTTTTGAAAAATGTTTCAATGTTTTGAAAGTTTGTTTGGAAATGTTTTGAAATGTGTGTGTGTTTTTGAAAATAGCAAGGATTGTTTGCAAATTTGATCAAGTAACTAGAAGCTTATCTACCTACTAAAAAAGTCTTTCCTACACATTTTTATTCCTTTGACATTGTTGTTTTTACCATTGCATTTGGTAAACAACCCTATCTTTGGATATTAAACGGGACGGGCGTGGGTCATCGCATGACCATGATAGCAATGTTGCCAAGTATCTTTAGCATTTTGAGGGACTTAAGATCATTTGTTTTTTAGGCAACCAAGATAGCGTCATCGAGGGACTATGATCTTTTGTTTTGTTTTGTTTTGCCAAGATACCTAGCATGCATACCATGGCCATTTAAATTAGGCAACCAAGTGGGTGAAACCCTAGAGGTGCTTGTGTGCAATGTGTTGTCATTTTTCATGCATTTTTGTCTTGTATTAGGTCATGCTATTTGTTTTGATTTTTGGTCTTTGCATATAAAACCCTAGTTTACTATCATGGTATATGAAAGCAATAAAATGCGTAAAGTAAATCTAGACTATTACAACAATATTATGGGAAGGGGGATGCAATTTTTGAATGGGGGATATTGCTCAAAATAAAACCCTAATTCACTATTACAACCCAATTGAATTTATTGTACAAATAAATAAATAAAAAAGTATTTAAATATGCAATAAAATGTAAATAGGTAAAAATGTTTTTGTAATTGTTTTATGCATGTAAAAATAAGTTTATTTAAGTCTTAAAAATAAGAGAAAATAAAATGATTATTTTTTGAAAGGGTGAAAACCCTAATTTTTATTTAAAAGAAATATTGTTTTCTAATCATTCATTTTATTCATTTTTGTTCAAGAAATAATAATAATAATATATACAAAATGTTAGAAAAAATGAAATATGTATAAAATAGTATTTTAAGTGTGAAAAAAAATAATAAAATAAAATGTATGATATTTTTATATTATTTACAAATTTATTTAAGAAAATAAGTTTTATAAACCTAATAAACTATTTTTATGCCAAAAAATAATAAGAATAATAAAATAAAAATGCAAAAAAGTAAGAAAATATTTTTATGATTTTATAATGTTCAGAAAATAAATAAATGCAAGTCAAAATATAATATATGCACAAAAATATAAAAATAAAAGAAAATGCAAAAGGGGGTGCATAGGCAAAAAATGGGGGTGCAAAAAGTAGCAGGCCCTGGCCCAGGACAGCTTCATCCCTGACCTTTGTCTCCTTCGCCCGCATGGTTCAGTTCAACCTGTAACTCTTGCAACATGAAACTTGTAGCTTGTTAACTCACGATTCCAATGATATAAAGATCATGACCTAACTCTAAAAGACCAAGGAGAATTTTAATGGCCCTAATTTCGGACCTAGTTCTTTTCATGAACTTCAACAATCAAATACTCTTAGCTCAGTTAATATAAATGGAATCTATGCATATGTACAGCTCAAGCATGTTAAGGACTACATCTTTGCTTCACAAACCTAAGCTTAAGGATGCCTAAATAGAGAGATAGAAACTTGACAAATACCTTGTTCAGTTGAGTTTGGATATGGAAATGTGGGAACTTTGAGTGAGGCCTGAAGTTCTTGTGAGCTTCCTTGAAGTCCCCTCAAGCTTCTCCAATGCTCAGCTTGCCTTGAAGTTGCTTGAAACTCCCTGTAGAAGTCAACCTGCAAACTCAGAAAATGGAAATGGTGAAGCTCGAAACAGGGGTTACAGTTGCTAGACAAAGGCCTGGATACTTTAGGTAGGAGGTATGGAATGTGTTTGAAGTGATTCAAAGCAAATCGCACGAGCCAATAATGATTTGGCCAAGGTTCTGCAGATGATGCCTTATTTTGGCAGAAGTTGGTGTTTTTGGTGTTTTAGAGTGTTAGGGATGTTGTGAATTCGTGCTTAGGCTTGCAACAAAGTTCTGAGATTGTTTGAAATGATACAAAGTCTTGTTTTTATCAGATACACAAGCTTGCTTGACTTTTGCAAGTTTGCTTGCTTTTGAAGAAAAGGTGAAGTGACAAAGCCAAAGGCCTGTACAGGCTAGATTAAGGTCTGATGAGAGTTGTTGTACTTTGCCTGAAGTTTGTGGATATTTTTTGCAACAAGAATCAGGTCCATGGCTCAAGAAATACAAAATTGCAAAAAGCATGCTTTATCAAAATGGTATTATACACTTTATGCCATTTTTGGATTAATTCAATGTACAAAGCTTCAAAGATCAGAATAAGACCATTATCCATTGTGTTTGAATTAAATTATGGAGTGTAGAAAGGATTAGGACCTGTAATACCAAGTACAAGCAAGTTTGAAACTGATTTGCAACTTGTACCAATGTGAAAATGCCTTGAACAAAAGTGATAAATTGCCATTTTCATTTCTTCGATTCTCCCTAACCATAAATGATCTTGGAGAGTTCTTGGACATTTTGGAAAGCTTGTAACATGATCTACAGTACATATTTTAAATGCATTTTGAGATTCCTCTTGGAACTAGGTGAAAAGTTTCCATGAAGTTAGGTCAAAAATATGCCTAAACTAGGGCAAAATTTCACCAAGTTAAAAAGTTTATGGACCCCTATTCACAAAATAATAACTTGAGATCCAAGCATCTTTTGGGAAAACTTTGTGAATAAAAGTTATATATTTCATGGAGGACGACAACTTTCATGTTTGAAGTTTTCTTTGAATCCAATTTCATCATGGTGAAAAAGTTGTGGAAAGTTGGGAAAAAATAAGAAATTTCCATAACTTAGGAAAATTCTAAGTTATGAAAAATTTCAAATTAAAACCCTAATTTTAAAAATTAGGTTTCTTGGTTAACAAGTTTCACATTTTGACATATCTTGATGAATTATGACCCTTGGCACTTGATTTTGACCAAAAAGTCAAAGTTTGACTTTTTAGTGTACATTTAATTTTTTATCAGTTGATTGGAAAATTCATCTGTCAATCCAATGCTTTTGAGATCTTTTGAACCTTGTGATTAGGTAAAGATGATTCCATTGAGTCCTTGAAATCATGCTTGAACCCAATTGGTCATTGGCGAGGTCAAAAATCAGAAATTTCCCTTTCTTAGTCAAAACCCTAATTTTGACCATTTTGCCCTTTTGATGATCTGATCAAATTTCTTGAGGAGTTGTGGTCCAAACTTGATCAAATGGTTCATGTGAGTCTATAATGTTGATGTGGATACAAAATTATGAGGTTTTACTGTAAATTGGCTATGGTTGACTTTTCCCCCAATACAGCTGATTTTTAGGTCAAATGTCCAATTGACTGGGCAAAAAAGTGATTCAAGGCTTGAAACTTGGTATGAGCAATCTTAGAGGTCCAACATGAAGTATGAAAGTCACATGAGGCATTGGAAGTCCAAAAATCCCTGTTCAAATTCAAACCCTAATTTCAGGTTATCAGTGCAAGGAGAGGTCTTGAGCTGAGCAAACCCTAATCTGGTCTTGAGTCCAAGAAGTCCTGTGAGGAGAATCTTGATAAAATGAGAGGGCAAATTTTGGGATACAACAATTTCCTATTATTTATTTTGTCCATTTTTGTACAAGAAAATAATAAATAATATCATATGTCAATATCAAAAATTAAATATGTATGAGAAAATGAATATTTTATGTGTAAAATAATAAAATTAAAATGTATAGTATTTTTTAAATTGTATTTACAAATTTACTTAAGAAAATAAAATCTATAAACCTAATAAACTATTTTTATGTGAAAAAAAAAGTGTGAAAATAAATAAATTATTTTTGGGCATTTTTTTATCATTAGAAAAAATATATGCAAGCAATAAATATAAAAATATGCAAGAAAATGTAAAAATATAAGAAAATAGTCAGGGGGTGCAAAAGTAAGTTAGGGGGTGTGAATAGCAAGACCAAAAAGCCCAGAACAACAACTTCGTCCCTGTCCTTGGTTCCTTCTCCTTCGCGCGCTTATGGTTCAAACCTGTAACTCTCAAATGCTTGCACAAAAACAAAAACTTATAACATGAAACTTGTAGCATTCAATCTCACGATTCCAACCATATAAGATTTGTAACCTAACTCTAAAAGATCAGGGAGAATTTTATCATCCCCAAATCGTGACCTAAAAAACCTAGGAACTTCAAGCTTCAAATTCTCATGGCACAATTAATATAAATGATAAATATGCATATGTACAGCTTCACGAAGATAAGGGCTACATTTTTTATTCACAAATCGTGGCTTGAGGATGCCTAAATAGAGAGATAGGGATTTGAAAAATACCTCCTTCAGCTGGATTTGGATATGACAATGTGGGGACTTTGAGTGAGGCCTGAGGATCGTGTGAGCTTCCCCGAACTTCCTTCAAACTATTCCAATACCTAGCTTACTTTATGGATGGCCAAAACTCTATGTAGAAGTCAAGTTGCAAGCTCCAAGTTTGAAAATGGCAATGGCTGAAACAGGGCTTACAGATGCAGGATGAATGCTTGGACTGCTTTGGTATAATGTGTATGAAGTGTTTCAAATGTTAAAGGGAAAAATGCACGAGCCAAAATGAAGTTGGCAATAATTTTGCAGAACTGCAATGTTTTGGCCGGATTTTGTGTTTTTTGAGCTTGAGAGTGTTTTGGATGCTATCAATTTGTGTCCAGCATTGTAATGACTTGGTATATTGGATACAAAGTCCAATATCACTAGTTGTACAAGTTCTAGCACTTTTTGCAACTTTTCTTGCATTTGAAGAAAAGTTGAAGTGACCATGCTAACAGGCTTGTCCTTGTCTACTTGTGAGCTGTAAAGGGCTTGTACAAGTTGCTTAAGATCTGTGGAAATTTCGTGCACCAAAGGGACAACTCCAAGGCTCAAGAATGATAAAGTTGCAAAAGCCCACTTTATGAAAATGGCATTGTAACCTTTATGCTTAAAATGGAAAAATCTCTTGTACAATGCTCCAAAAGCAAAGATAAAGCCCTTATCCTCTGAGTTTGCATTTAATTATGGAGTGTAGAATGAGTTTAGGACCTGTAATGCAAGGTACAAACATCCAAAATCAGATTTGCAACTTGATACTTTGTGAAAATGGCATGAACCAAAGTGATAAAATGCCAATTTCTCTTCTTCGGTTCTCCCTAACCACAAATGACCTTGGAGAGTTCTTGGACATTTTGGAAAGCTTGTAAAGTGCTCTATAATCCATATTTGAAATGAATTTTGAGATACCTCTTGGAACTAGGTGAAAAATGTCCATGAAGTTAGGTCAAAAAACTGCCTAAATTAGGGCAAATTTTCACTAAGTTATTTAGTTCATGGACCTATATTCACAAATTCATAACTTGATATCCAAGCATCGTTTTGGAAAAGTTTGTGAAGCAAAGTTGTAGATTTCATGGAGGACTATAACTTTCGTGTTTGAAGTTTTCTTTGAATCAAATTGCATCATGGTGAAAAAGTTGTGAAAAGTTGGGAAAAAATAAGAAAATTTCCATACTTAGAAAAATTCTAAGTTATGAAAATTTTCAAATTCAAAACCCTAATTTTCAAAATTGGTTTTCTTGGTCAACAAGTTTCATATTTTGACATATCTTTATGAATTATGACCTTTGGCACTTGATTTTGACCAAAAAGTCAAAGTTTGACTTTTCAGTGTACAATTGACTTTTGATCAGTTGACTGCAAAATTCATCTGTCAATCCAATGAACTTGAGATATTTTGAACCATGTAATTAGGTCAAGATGATGCCATTGAACCCTTGAAATCATGTTTGAACCCAATTGGTCATTGGCTAGGTTAAAAATCAGAAATTGCCCTTTCTCAATCAAAACCCTAATTTTGACCATTTTGCCCTTTTGATGATTTGATCAAATATCTTGAGGAGTTGTAATCCAAACTTGATCAAATGGTACATAGGAGCCTAAAATTTTGATGTAGATAAAAAATTATGAAGTTTGACTGTAAATTGGCCATGGTTGACTTTTCCCCCAATACAACTGATTTTTAGGTCAACTGTCCAATTGACTGATCAAAAATGTGGTTCAAGGCTTGAAACTTAGCATGAGCAATCTTAGGGGTCCAAGATGAAGAATGAAAGTCACATGAAGCATTGGTGGTCCAAAAATCCTTGTGCAAACTCAAACCCTAATTTTGGGGTATCAGTGCAGGATGAGATGTCCTGAGCTGAGCAAACCATAATCCTGTCTTGACTCCAAGAAGTCTTATGAGAAAAAATATTGATAGATGAGAGAGCAAATTTTGGGGTACAACAGCTGGCCCTGTTCAATCTTCTTGAACCTGAAGAGTTAGATTGGCGAGATTTGTCGTTCGTGACTCGAAGGTAAAATATGATTGGACACTAGAGTGCCTATAAATTTGCACTCGACGAAGTGTAGTTGAGGGAATGGGATTAAAGATGCCATTTGGAGAGATGATAGAATCTTGTTGGAGATGGGCTTGTAGATGACATCCAAGAATGTTTGCTGAGTTGTAAGTTGTAAGTCAGAAGAATAAGTATCAGAATGGTGTCCGCATCTGGAACGTATTTGAGTTGTATCTGGAGACTTGGAATCTGAATGAGAAACATAATAGCATCCGTGTCTGGAGCGTATTTGTACTGTATCAAGAGTGTGAAATTTGAATAAGGGCCAGAATGGCATCCGTGTCTGGAGCATATCTGAACTTGAAATTTGAATGAGTATCAGGATGGCATCCGTGTCTGGAGCGTATCTGAACTATATCTGATTCTGAATCTGAATAAGTGACGGAAAGGCAACCTTGTCTGGAGCGTATCTGAACTGTATCTGATAGTTGAGGTCTGAATGAGTAATAGAATAGCATCCGCGTGTGAAGCGTATCTAAACTGTATTTGGGAACTGAATCAGGGTCAAAATGGCATCCGTGTCTGGAGCGTATCTGAACTTGAAATCTGAATGAGTAGCAGAGTGACTTCCATTTCTGGAGTGTATCTGAACTGTATCTGAGATCTGAATAAGGGTCAGAATGGCATCCGTGTCTGGAGCGTATCTGCACTTGAAATCTGACTAAGGGCCAAAATGGCATCCGTGTCTGGAGCATATCTGCATTATATCTTGAAGTTGAGGTCTGAATGAGTAATAGAATAACATCCGCATCTGGAGCGTATCTAAACTGTATCTGAGATCTGAATCTGAATGAGTAACATAATGACTTCCGTGTCTGGAGTGCATCTGAACTGTATCTGATGGTTAAAATCTGAATAATTATCAGGATGGCATCCGTATCTGGAGCGTATCTGAACTGTATCTGAGAGTTGAATCTGAATGAATAATAGAATAGCATCCGCATCTAGAGCATATCTGTACTGTATCATGATTGCATATTTGTTAAACGGTAGCCATTAATCTTATCCTGAAAAGGGTAAAATGTTAGCTGAAACACAAAGTTATGTTGCATGAAATGTATGATGCAATATATGTGCTTCGTCAATGTTTATGATATATGGATGTAATGTATGCGCATGTAAGCTGATTTGCTGTATTGCTGAGGAAAATAATTCCTTGACTGCTGCCGGGGAAAATAAATCCTTGACTGTTGAGGATGAGAAATCCTTGGTGACCATTGGGGATATAGGGATCCTTCATGTCTTGAAGTTGGAGTATTCGACAAGAATTCTTGTTGCGAGCAATGCCGTATACTACTTGAGTAATCTTCTTGGGGAATCCAGAGAAATTTGATGACTTCTAATGGGGATTACACAATGGGAATCCTTGTTCTGCTGGGGAATAAAGAAAACTCTGATGACTTCTGCGGGAAATTAATAATGAGAATCTTCATCCTGTTGGGGAGTAATGAAAACTCTATGGGGAAGAAGGCTTACTGCTGGGGAGTAGGTTCAGGAGTTTGGATTGTCTGCCATTCTACTAGGGAATTATCCTAGGTTAGGGAGAGACAAAAGTTAACTGTTATCTGGTTGATTTTCAGGCTTCAAGATAACTTGATGGGGAATTTAGAGAAATTGGACGGTTTCTGCTGGGGATTGATAGTTAGAAGTTTTGGCTCCGCTGGGGATTGGGAGTTTGGAGTTTTAACTCTGATGGGGATTAAGGGTTTGAAATTTTAGCTCCACTGGGGATCTAGATGATGTACTGTAGGGATTGCTCCTGGAATATCCTAAAGATGTTTTCCTATCCTTTCAACCTGACAGTAATTGTTCTTTTCCATTCTATTTATTTGTAAACAGTAATTATGTTCAAATGCATATGTTCATCAATGAATCATTGGACGTTTTTGCAAATAAAAACACAAGTGTAAAGAAAAAGGCAAATAGTTTTATGTACTTTGAAAGATATATATTTGTATTTACTTTGAATAATTATTTTGTACAAAGGAGACAAACATCCTAGTAAGAGGATGGTGTCATAAAAAGTAAGAAAATTTTATACAAAGAAAGATAGCTATATGTGTAAAAATCCCATGGGGTTCCCATTCCGCTATAGCCTTCGTATCTCCGAATATCTTGTCTGTCTGTTGCTTCGTCCGAAGGTGATTGGATTGATCAGAAGCTTCAGGTTTTCTAGTGAAGAGATTGTCCTTAAAGTGATCCGACGAGATATAGTCATACGCTTTAATTCCCTAACTTTTTCCTAGACCGCCCTTTTGGGTTTTCATTCCACCGGGAAACCCTTTTTTGCCCAAGTCGCCCTTTCGGGTTTTCAACTTGCCGGGTGTACATATTTTTTTTAAATTTTATCCCTAATTTTTGCCTAGGTGTGTCAACCTAGCGGGTCTCTTATGCGTAGTATCTTTTGACTATGTCTATGTTCGAAGGGTGCGGAAGGTCATCACTGTCCATGGTGGTTAAGATCATTGCCCCACCGGAAAAGATGTTCTTGATTACAAATGGTCCTTCATAGGTAGGAGTCCATTTGCCCCTGGGATCACTTTGTGGCAAGATGATGCGCTTGATCACTAGATCCCCAACTTGATATATCTTTCGTCTAACTTTCTTGTTGAAAGCCTTGATCATCCATTTTTGATACATCTGACCGTGTTAAACAACAGTAAGTCTCTTTTCATCAATCAAGTTAAGTTGATCAAGTCGGGTCTGAATCCAATCGTCTTCACTCAAACCTGCATCTTTCATGATTCTAAAGGAGGGAATCTGAACTTCGATAGGTAAAACAGCCTCCATGCCATATACCAAGGAATAAGGTGTTGCCCCAGTTGATGTGCGAGCTGTGGTACGGTACCCGTGAAGAGGAAACGGTAGCATCTCATGCCAGTCCTTGTAGGTGACTGTCATCTTTTGTATGATCTTCTTGATATTTTTGTTAGCAGCTTCAACTGCACCATTCATCTTTGGCCGATAAGGGGATGAATTGTGATGTTGAATCTTGAACTGCTCGCACAAGGCGGTAATCATAATATTGTTAAGGTTTGTACCATTATTAGTGATGATCCTTTCGGGGATACCGTGCCGGCATATAAGATTCTGCTTGATGAAGCGGGAAACAACATTCTTAGTAACAGATGCGAAGGAAGCTGCTTCGACCCACTTGGTGAAGTAGTCAATGGACACCAGAATGAAGCGGTGTCCATTGGAAGCTGTAGGATTGATCTCTCCAATCATGTCGATTCCCCGTATAGCGAAGGGCCAAGGAGCTGTTAAGACATTCAGAGGAACCGGAGGCACGTGCACCTTGTCTGCATAGATTTGACACTTATGGCAGGTCCGAGAGTGTTGATAGCAGTCAACTTCCATGGTAGACCAGTAATAGCCTGCCCGTAGAATCTTCTTTGCCATCATATGCCCACTAGAGTGAGTGCCAAAGGTACCCTCATGCAATTCAGCCATGATCTTTTCAGCTTCAATCTTGTCCACACAACGAAGCAGAATAGAATCGTGATTACGCTTGTACAGGATGCCATTACTTAGGAAGAACTTTGCCGAGAATCTCCTTAAGAACTTTTTGTCGTTGACTGAAGCTCCTTCGAGATATTCTTGAGCCTCGAGATACCTTTTGACTTCGTGAAACCACGGCCGGTCCACTACTTCTTCGGTATTAATCTCGTGACAGTGTGCTGGTTCGTCCATCCGTTCAATGGTAATTTGGGGAGCCTCATTATCCCATTTAAGTTTAAACATAGATGACATTGTAGCTAGAGCATCTGCTAGCTGATTTTCTTCTCGCGGGAAGTGCTCGAAGGTAATCTGCTCGTAATGTGGTAACAATGTCAAAACATGTTCTTTGTAAGGGATGTGGTTTGGATGCTTAGTGTCCCACTCCCCTTTGATCTGACTGATGACCAAAGCTGAGTCCCCAAACACATCTAAGACTTGATTCCCAAGTCTATGGCAGCCTTGAGACCAAATATGCATGCTTCGTACTCTGCCATGTTGTTCGTACAGTTGAAGCAAAGTCGGGCAGTGAAAGGAGTATGGCAACCTTCCGGAGATATAAGCACAACACCGATACCGTTACCAAGCGCATTGGATGCCCCATCAAAGTACAGGGTCCATCAGGATCCTTGTCCAGGTCCGTCATATGGTCTGATCACTTCTTAGTTATCCAATGTCATGATGTCTTTGTCAGGGAAGTCAAACTTCATGGACTGGTAATCTTCTACAGCTTGATGAGCCAGATGATCAGCTAGCACATTACCCTTTATAGCTTTTTGGGTCGTGTACTGTATGTCGTATTCCGTTAGGATAATCTGCCATCTGGCAATCCTCCTAGACAAAGTAGGCTTCTCAAAGATGTACTTTATCAGATCCATCTTAGATATCAACAAAGTGGTATGAGTCAACATATATTGCCTTAGCCGGCGAGCAACCCATACCAAAGTGCAACAAGTTTTCTCGAGCAGTGAATATCTGGTTTCACAGTCGGTAAACTTTTTGCTAAGGTAATTAATGGCATGCTCTTTTCGGCCAGACTCGTCATGCTGCCCCAATGCGCACCCCATTGAATTCTCTAAGACGGTCAGATACATGATTAGCGGTCTTCCCTCGACGGGTGGCATCATGACAGGAGGTTCTAGCAAATACTCCTTGATTTTATCGAAAGCAACCTGACATTCATCGTTCCATCTGACTACCTGATCTTTCTTCAACAACTTGAAGATTGGTTCACAAGTAGACGTTAGGTGAGAAATGAACCTAGCAATGTAGTTTAGGCGTCCCAAAAAACCTCTGACCTCCTTCTCAGTGCGAGGAGCAGGCATTTCTTGTATCGCTTTAACTTTGGCAGGATCAACCTCGATTTCTTTGTTACTGACAATGAAACCTAAGAGTTTACCGGACCAGACTCCGAATTTACACTTGTTTGGGTTCAGTCTTAGCTTGTACTCCTTTAATCTGACAAACAACTTTTGCAAGTGATCAAGGTGTTCTTCTTCAGTTTGTGATCGGGTTATCATGTCATCTACGTAGACCTCTATCTCATGATGTATCATATCATGAAACAAAGCTACCATGGCGCGTTGATAGGTTTCCCCAGCATTCTTCAGTCCGAATGGCATCACTTTGTAGCAGAACGTACCCCACTGTGTGACAAAAGTAGTTTTCTCCATGTCCTCAGGTGCCATTTTGATCTGGTTATAGCCTGAGAATCTGTCCATGAAAGAAAATACTTTGTGCTGGGCTGTATTATCGACTAGGATGCCGATGTGAAGAAGTGGAAAGTCATCTTTAGAGCTGGCCCTGTTTAAATTTATATAATCCACGCACATTCTCACTTTGCCGTCCTTCTTAGGCACGGGAACAATGTTGGCCACCCACTGAGGATAGGAAGTAACATCCAGAAATCCAGCGTTGAATTGTTTCATAACTTCTGCTTTGATCTTCTCTGACATGTCGGGTCTCATGCGGCGGACCTTTTGTTTCACTGGTGGACAGTCTTCTCTTGTGGGGAGACGGTGTACCACAATGTATGTATCGAGTCCCAACATGTCTTCGTATGACCAGGCGAAGATCTCAACATAATCATGCAGTAGCTGAATTAGGCGCTCCTTGACACTCGGCTCTAGATTGGCACCTATTTTGATCTCCTTTTTATCTTCCTCAGTACCCAAGTTGATTGTATCCAACTGCTCCTCATGAGGCTGAATTGCTCTTTCCTCTAGCTGTAATAATCTGGCCAATTCCCCTGGCACCTCACAATCTTACTCACCTTTGTATTCGGCTTGGTAGATCAGATCTTCAGAGTCACTGAAGACTATAGCAGTATCTTACCCATGGGATCCGGAATGGAAGGGTACATGCATTTGTGAGTGTGGGTGTGTGTAAGGGTATAGCCATCTTAAAACAATAAAATGTAAGAGAAAGACAATGAGCATAAAAGGTTTATATGAAAAAGCATCCATGATTCATTGAATGACATATGTAGATGAAATAAAAACCCTTAAAAATGGACCATTGTGCCTCGGGTAAGGCACAAGGTTTTTAAAGTACGAATTGTTTGTGAATTATTACAGTCCAACAGAAATGTAAAAGATAAATTACTGCGATATGAAAGTTATCGGGATGAAGTCTTTAGCTTCCTAGTTGCAAAGTCCTCCGCTGACAGTAGGGAATATCCAGTCTTTCAAGCTTCCATCTTCTTCACTGTCTTCTACTGCATTGACGCTTTGGTTGCTAATCTTTATAGGTGCCCCCCTAGCACGGGCACGACGCACAGCCTTCTGACCAGTCGAAGTAAACCCCAAGCCGAACTTGTCTGATTTGTAAGGAATGTCTAGAAGCTAACCCCAGATTGTGCATCCTCCTTCTTCCACTACTGCCCTTGCATCCTTGAGAGATGACATCCGAGGTGGAGGTCTTGTGATCTTTGGAATCGAGGATACCACCTTGGTTGCCGCTATTTCTTCAGAGACTTCTTCAAAATGTTGGAAAGGGGTTTCTATGAATTCGCCATCTAACTCCATATAACGGAAGGAATTCAGGTGACTAATCATATACTCCTCCTCCCCATGGACAATTATAATCTTCCCTTAGACGGGGTACTTGAGCATCTGATGCAAGGTGGAGGTGACAGCTCCGGCATTGTGGATCCAGGGGCGTCCCAACAGGCAGGAATAAGAGGGATGGATGTCCATCACATAGAAACTGGAGTTGAACACTTGAGTTTCCACCATGATTGGGATGTCCAACTCTCCATGGACCATCCTCTTTGATCCATCAAAAGCTATGACCACTATGTTACTGGGTTTTAGAGTCAGCCCCTCACAATCCAACCTATCAAGGGATTTCTTCGGCAAGACGTTTAAAGATGACCCAGTATCAACCAAGACATGAGCTAGGGTTGTTCCTCTGCACTCCACTGAGACATGTAGTGCATCGTTGTGTTTTCTCCCTCGGGGTGTTAAGTCAGTATCAGAGAAACCCAGGCCATTATCAGTTGTTAAACTGGCCACACAGTCCTGGAACTGGTCATCACCCGTCTCTTGCGGCATGTGAGTTGTCTTCAGAAATTTGACCAAAGCTTTGGCATGTGCTTCAGAGCACAGAAACAGGGCTAGCATAGAGATCTTGGAAGGGGTCTGCCCCAGTTGTTCAACCACATCATAATCACTCTTCTTAATTATCCTCAGGATTTCTTCCATCTCCTTCTTGGATGTTTCAGGAATAGCTAGTGATTGAGCCTTCGTCAGGACAGGCTCCTCTTGGATGTTCTTTCCTTTATTCTCAGCAGTGGGAGTAGGGATAGGAATTGTATTATCTTTGTCGGCAGGTACACTTGAAGGTACAATCAGTGGTGTAGAGGTAATCTTCGGAACAGCCACGGGTCCAAAGACTGCTGTTGGAGGAGCAATCTCTGGAGAGAAGATCTTACCACTGCGGGTGATCTTGCTAGTTCCAACAATATTGCTAATGTCGGAATTGTCCTCTTCGGAGCTTTCTTCTTCAGCAGTCAGTTCAATCTGTTTAATACCATGGTAGTAGATTTCTCCACCATAGTTCCATGGTACTGTTTTATCTGAATTGTAGGGGGTCGGCCCGAGCATTGTAATCTTAAGCGGAGCAGTCTTTGGAGCAGGTGTAATCCTAACGGGTCTTTTAGGGGCCCTAGAAGGATTGGCGTAGATGGTTATTATTGAAACTTCTTTCACTTGAATGGGTGAAACAGGAGCACTCTCAAACAAAATTTCTTGGTTATCCATCAGTCGTTGGATACCTTTCTTCAACAGAGGACAATCAAATGGGAAGGATAGGCAAGCATGGCAGTCTTTGTCACAATCTGGGAAAATGCCAGCTTTCAACAAATTCAACTTGATAATCGGGAGCGGAGTTAATAGTTTATCCATAGAAGCAACAAACAGATCTTCTTCAATAGCGTTGGCATTGTGACCATGCCTCGGCATTGGGGCGGAAATAACATTTGGTTTCTCAGGCGCTTCAAATTCAACTTCCTTTGCGTCAATTAGATCTTGAATCTTATTCTTCAGAGCCCAATAATTGTTGGTGTCGTGCCCTGGACTTTCAGAATGGTACGCGCATCTGGCGTTGGGATGGTAATATGGAGAAGAAGTATTAGGATTCTTTGGGGCCTCTTTTAAAGTGGCCAGATTCAACTTCAAAGAGATGTGGTAGAACTTGGGCTGGAGTCATGTTTATCTTGGTGAATTTCCGAATTGGCCTTTCTACCCTTTGCTGATTAGTTCTTGGCTGGTATGATGCAGGCTTCAGAATCATAACGGCCCCCACTGTTGGTTGACGCTTGGTTCTTCCCTGATTTCTCTGTGAATAGACAGCATATACTTTATTCCTTCCAGTGAAGGGCTTCTTTACAGCTGCGGAGGCAGACACATCCTTTTGAATGTTCCCACTTCTTATACCAGCCTCCACTCTTTCGACGGTTAAAATCAATTTGGTAAACCTCGCAGAAGAACTTCCGATCAAGTGATTGAAGAAAGGACCTGAAAGTGTTCCCAAAAACATGTCCACTAACTCCCTCTCAGATAGAGGAGGTTTCACCCTTCCGGCTAGGTCTCTCAATTTTTGGGCGTAATCTTTAAAGCCCTCATTGGTAGCCATGGCCATACTCTGTAGCTGAGTATGGGTTGGCGCCAAGTCGGCGTTGTATTGATATTGTTTATAGAAGGATGCTGCCAAATCTTCCCAATTGTGAACATCTTCCCTCTCCAACTGGTAGAACCAATCAAGTTGCGTTCCTGATAAACTGTCCTGGAAAAAGTGGACCCACAGGTCTTTGTCAGCAGAATATGGTTGCATCTTCCTGAAATAGGATCTGAGGTGCATTTTAGGGAAATACACCCCATCATACTTGGAAAACAGTGGCACCTTAAACTTTGTAGGGATTACAATTCCTGACACCAGCCCTAACTCCTCAAAATCTAAGCCCGGTACTCTCTGGATTTCCATAGCGGTTAGACGCTCTTCCAAGTGTTTGTATTTGTCATCAACCGGAGGGTATTGCTGTTCAGAGTAGTCCTCTTCTTCCTCTTCTCCTGCTTCAGAATATGATGGAACTGCCGTTCCTTTTCCTTTTCCTTCCCCCTCTTCAGATGTTGTTGGGAATTCTAAAGTCCGTCTGGCTTGTCCCTGAAATCTTTGGCCCATGATAACCACACAATTTGGCTTCTTCTTCTTTTTCTCTTTATCTTTTTCTAGCAAAGTCTTCAGCTCCTCTTGCCCCTTGGCTAAGGTCATGAGCAACTGTTGAAATTGTGAATTCTGAGCTTGTAAGTCTTTGACTGTTTGTTCAAGATCCATCTTGCTGAAATAAACATCAGAGAGATGAGGAAACTTGGTGTGAAGACCTGTTTATGCTTATGATGAATGATATGTATTCATGCAATGCTTTCAAGGATTAAAAAATTCAAATTTATTTTAAACAAAAAGAAACACGCGTCATATTAATAAGATAGAATTGTTAGTACATCAATGCCCGTTTGGCAAAATAATACAAAATTCTAAGGTAAAAATACGTTGCGCATCCTCTTTGGTGCAATGTAGGTGTTGAGAGTTTACTCTTCGTGAAGTAGTTGAGTGAGTTCCAAAACCTTCTTCTCACTTGCGTAGAATTGGACTTCAAAAGTATCGCGCTCTCCCTTGAGCTGTATCCAACTCTTTTGTAGGTCTTCGAGTGATGTTGGCATGTCAGGATGTAGGATGGTGTATGGAACCTCTCCTTCCTTAACAGGCTCTATAATCACTGGGAGAATGGAGGGGTAAGGCATCACAAGACTTTGGGCGCGGGTTCGTACCCACTTGAGGTAAGGCTCAAGAGGGATGGAATTCTTGTGTCCTAGAGTCTTGCTATCTACCTTGTTTGGCATCCTCCAAGCTCGGATGAATGTCTGAAGGAGTTTTTGGTCGTCGTTATCATAGTCGAAAACCAATCCTTGAATCAGCATGTCATATGGGCCATCCCTTCGGGCATAACCAAACTGTCTTAGAGATAAGCAAGGGTTGTAGGTGATGCCTCCCCTAATGCCAAGTAGAGGGACATTAGGAAATCCCCCATAACGGTCAATGATGATAACATTCTCTTTGGATCGAGAACACCAATGGATATCTGAATGTTGAAGTGTCATCAACCTTTGTGACCACCTCAAACCTTGCTCATTCTTCAAGACTGATTGGGGAAGATGAGAAATAAACCATCTTGCCAGGAGACGAGTGCAACACATGAGAACACCTTTTTTCCTCATTGTACGAGTGTGAAAAGAGTGGAGGACATCCCCAAGCAATATAGGCACCGGGTTGCGAGTCATGAAGATTTTGACAGCGCTTACATCTATGAGTTGATCAGGGTTAGGGAACAAGACCATCCCATAGATGAGAAGAGCTACAATCTCCTCAAAAGCTTGCAAGTCTAGAGAATTCCAACAGCTTTGGGCCTACTCAAACAGAAACTTTGACAAGAAGCCTTTGACACCACTTCTAGTTTCCCAATGTGTTGTGATATCAGATGAGTGCAAGTGCATGGCTTGAGCAATCTCTTCTGGCTTTGGATCTCTTTCCGTACTGTTGAAGGGTAGTTGATTGAGAATAGGAATCCTCAAGAGTTGAGAGAATTCTTCCAAAGTAGGCACAAGTTAGTAGTCAGGAAATGTGAAGCAATGATGCAAAGGGTCAAAGAACTGGAAGAGAACTTTCATCATATCCTCCTCAGTGTTGGAAGTGACTAAGTTGAGTAGACGACCATGTCTCTCGACGAATGGAGAATTCTCAGGAATCCTTGAATCTAGCTCCTTGAGTTGTGGAGGAATTCTTACAAGGTTGATTTGGATAGTTTTCCTGCGAAGTGAATCCAAAACCTACAAAACAAGAACAAAGATGAATCCAAAATCCTTGAAATGGTTAGTGAATGCATATGATGTTCATGATGTTATGCACAAGTATATATGTACAAGTAAATCACACAAGTTCCTAGTTTAGGCTTGCATGGGGTTTCATAGGTAAATACCCTCTTAAAGTTTAGTTGGCTCAACTTGTCCTAGAAATAGTAACCGGGTTCTAAGGAGCTCAATATCACTGAATTGTTTCCTTGTTCATTGTTTCAGTTTAAGCCTCTTTACTAGCGGCCGAAATATTCCAAGAAACCAACCCTCAATGAGTGTATTATCGAGTATCTACCAACTTCGGACTGCACCAAAGCCGGTCATCTCACTACATCCTAAAAGGCCAAGTTGGTCAAGTAAAGGTTCTAGAAGTCCATTAGTGCTTCATGACATCACTCAGCGGCCCCGTATTCTCTTTGATTGACTCAAAGGCTACCGGTACCCACAAATATGTCGCACTAACATAACTATTGCTTAGACCATGTCGGTATACCCCGCACAGTTTCCACAACGTGTTGCTATTTACCTATAATGTTTCCCAAATCCGGGTAGAGGATTCAAACCCAAACAATAGAACCAAAATGTAAAGCAAACAAGTCAAACAATTGCAAGCAAATAAAGGTGATCTAAACCCTAAGGTAACCCCATTTTTAGAATTTTCCCCAGCAGAGTCGCCAGTTCTGTGATGCGGTGGTAGAACTGACTTGAGGTTTTGCGTTTTTGTTCGCAAATGTTACAGTTAGCAAGAGTCACCACTGACTTTTCTTTTATCCAAAAGGAAAGGTAAAAAAGCACAGGAAGACCTTTGAGATGTTTTCTTGAGTTCGGGGGATAAATTATGAAAAGGGAAGCTGCTAGCACCCTTTTCATCCATGGTTTTCCATGGGCTCTTAGTTACTTGTTTAGATCACTTTCTTTGCTTTGAAATTGTTTGAAATTGTGCTTTGTAGTTTCGAATGTATTTTGAAAAGAGGCCATTCGTTTAGGCAATCTTTGTAATGATTCTCGTTCGTAAGAATGTATACAAAGATGTTTGTCTTTTGAAAAATGTTTCAATGTTTTGAAAGATGTTTGGAAATGTGTATGTTTGTTTTTGAAAATATCAAGGATTGTTTTGAAATTGATCAAGTAACTAGAAGCTATCTACCTACTCAATTGTCTTTCTTGTGCATTTTTATTCCTTTGACATTGTTGACTTACCATTTATTTGGTAAACAACCCTATCATTGGATGTAAACGGGACAGGCGTGGGTTATCATATGACCATGATAGCAATGTTGCCAAGTATCTTAGCAATTTTTAGGGACCAAGATCATCTTTGTTTAGGCAACCTTTTGATAGCGTCATCGAGGGACTATGATCTTATTTTTGTTTTGTTTTGCCAAGATACTTCGCATGCGTAACATGGCCATTTTGTTTTAGGCAACCAAGTGGGTGAAACCCTAAGGGTGCTTGTGTGCAATATGTGTCATTTTTCATGCTTTTGTCTTGCATTAGGTTATTTCTATTTGTTTGATTTTTGGTCTTATCATGCAAAACCCTAATTTACTACACAAGTATATAAAGCGGTAAATTGTGCGAATGTAAACTAAGCTATTACAACAATTATTATGGGAGGGGGGATACAAATTTTTGAATGGGGATATTGCACAAAATAAACCCTAAAAGTACTATTACAACCCAATTGAATATTGTGCGAAATAAATAAATATACAAATATTTAAATATGCAATGCAATGTATTTATGAAAAAAATGTTTTATATTTGTTTAAGGTATGAGAAAATAAAATTTATTAACCCTAGAAAATAAGGAAAAATAATATTATTATTTTTGAAAGGGGGAAACCCTAATTTTTTATTAAAAGAAATATATGTTTCCTATTATTTATTTTGTCCATTTTTGTACAAGAAAATAATAAATAATATTATATGTCAATATCAAAAATTAAATATGTATGAGAAAATAAATATTTTATGTGTAAAATAATAAAATAAAAATGTATAGTATTTTTTAAATTGTATTTACAAATTTACTTAAGAAAATAAAATCTATAAACCTAATAAACTATTTTTATGTGAAAAAAAATAAAAAAATAAAATAAAAGTGTGAAAAAAAATAAATTATTTTTGGGCATTTTTTTATCATTAGAAAAAATATATGCAAGCAATAAATATAAAAATATGCAAGAAAATGTAAAAATATAAGAAAATAGTAAGGGGGGTGCAAAAGCAAGTTAGGGGGTGTGAATAGCAAAACCAAAAAGGCCAGAAACAACAAAAAAGCCCAGAACAACAGCTTCGTCCCTGTCCTTGGTTCCTTCTCCTTCGCGCGCTTATGGTTCAAACCTGTAACTCTCAAATGCTTGCACAAAAACAAAAACTTATAACATGAAACTTGTAGCATTCAATCTCACGATTCCAACCATATAAGATTTATAACTTAACTCTAAAAGATCAGGGAGAATTTTATCAGCCCCAAATCGTGACCTAAGAAATCCAGGAACTTTAAGCTTCAAATTCTCATGGCACAGTTAATATAAATGACAAATATGCATATGTACAGCTTCACCAAGATAAGGGCTACATTTTTTCTTCACAAATCGTGGCTTGAGGATGCCTAAATAGAGAGATAGGGATTTGAAAAATACCTCCTTCAACTGGATTTGGATATGACAATGTGGGGACTTTGAGTGAGGCCTGAGGATCGTGTGAGCTTCCCTGAACTTCCTTCAAACTATTCCAATACCTAGCTTGCTTTGTGGATGGCCAAAACTCTCTGTAGAAGTCAAGTTGCAAGCTCCAAATTTGAAAATGGCAATGGCTGAAACAGGGCTTACAGATGCAAGATGAATTCTTGGACTGCTTTGGTATAATGTGTATGAAGTGTTTCAAATGTTAAAGGGAAAAACGCACGAGCCAAAATGAAGTTGGAAATAATTTTGGAGAACTGCAATGTTTTGGCAAAATTTTGTGTTTTTTGAGCTTGAGAGTGTTTTTGATGCTATCAATTCGTGTCCAGCATTGTAATGACTTGGTATATTTGTATAGAATGGATACAAAGTCCACTCTCACTAGCTATACAAGTTCTAGCACTTTTTGCAACTTTTCTTGCATTTGAAGAAAAGTTGAAGTGACCATGCTAACAGGCCTGTCCTTGCTTGCTTGTGAGCTTCAAAGGGCTTGTACAAGTTGCTTAAGATCTGTGGAAATTTCCGGCACCAAAGGGACAGCTCCAAGGCTCAAGAATGATAAAGTTGCAAAAGCCCACTTTATGATAATGGCATTGTAACCTTTATGCTTAAAATGGAAAAATCTCTTGTACAATGCTCCAAAAGCAAAGAAAAAGCCCTTATCCTATGAGTTTGAATTTAATTATGGAGTTTATAATGATTTTAGGACCTGTAATTCAAGGTACAAACATCCAAGATCAGATTTGCAACTTGATACTTTGTGAAAATGGCATGAACCAAAGTGATAAAATGCCAATTTCTCTTCTTAGATTCTCCCTAACCACAAATGATCTTGGAGAGTTCTTGGACATTTTGGAAAGATTTCAATGTGATCTATAATCCATATTTGAAATGAATTTTGAGATACCTCTTGGAACTAGGTGAAAAATGTCCATGAAGTTAGGTCAAAAAACTGCCTAAATTAGGGCAAATTTTCACCAAGTTATTTAGTTCATGGACCTATATTCACAAATTCATAACTTGATATCCAAGCATCTTTTGGGAAATGTTTGTGAAGCAAAGTTATATATTTCATGGAGGACTAAAACTTTCATGTTGGAAGTTTTCTTTGAATAAAATTGCATCATGGTGAAAAAGTGGTGAAAAGTTGGGAAAAAATAAGAAAATTTCCATACTTAGAAAAATTCTAAGTTATGAAAATTTTCAAATTCAAAACCCTAATTTTAAAAATTGGTTTTCTTGGTCAACAAGTTTCATATTTTGACATATCTTTATGAATTATGACCTTTGGCACTTGATTTTGACCAAAAAGTCAAAGTTTGACTTTTCAGTGTACAATTGACTTTTGATCAGTTGACTGCAAAATTCATCTGTCAATCCAATGAACTTGAGATATTTTGAACCATGTAATTAGGTCAAGATGATGCCATTGAACCCTTGAAATCATGTTTGAACCCAATTGGTCATTGGCTAGGTTAAAAATCAGAAATTGCCCTTTCTCAGTCAAAACCCTAATTTTGACCATTTTGCCCTTTTGATGATTTGATCAAATTTCTTGAGGAGTTGTAATCCAAACTTGATAAAATGGTACATAGGAGCCTAAAATGTTGATGTGGATAAAAAATTATGAAGTTTGACTGTAAATTGGCCATGGTTGACTTTTCCCCCAATATAGTTGATTTTTAGGTCAACTGTCCAATTGATTGATCAAAAATGTGTTTTAAGGCTTGAAACTTAGCATGAGCAATCTTAGGGGTCCAAGATGAAGTATGAAATTCACATGAAGCATTGGTGATCCAAAAATCCTTGTGCAAACTCAAAACCTAATTTTGGGGTATCAGTGGAAGATGAGATGTCCCGAGCTGAGCAAACCCTAATCCTGTCTTGACTCCAAGAAGTCTTGTGAGAAAAAATCTTGATAAATGAGAGGGAAAATTTTGGGGTACAACAACAACAAGTAGAATGTCTCTTTGTTTGAGACAACTTATATATTACCTTTTCCAGGCAGAGTGCCTTGGTTAAAGAAGAAGTTGAGACCCATTCTAGGTGAGACGCCAGAACTTTGGAAAAAAACTTGTTATCTTTTTGCTACCCTCAGTGAACGTTGGTAGTTCATCGTCAGTGAACAGCGATGTTATGATATATCTTCTCTTTCTACCTTCAGTGAAAATTGGTAGGTCACCTTTAGTGAGCGTCGGTGATTGTTATCTTTTTGCTACCTTCAGTGAATGTTGGTAGTTCATTGTCAGTGAACGATGGTGCTTTGATATATTTTATCTTTCTACCTTCAGTGAATGTTGGTAGCTCACCTTCAGTGAACGTCAGTGTTGATATTTCTTTTCTCTTTCTACCTTCAGTGAATGTTGGTAGTTTCTCCTTCAGTAAAATTTGGTGTATCCTTTGACCTTTTTACCATCCTCTGTGAGTAGGGTCTTTTAATCCACCGGTGATTTATTTTCTTGGTCGGGTTTCTCTTTTGATTCCTTATTTCCTTTGCTACATCCCCAGTGGTGTTTTGTGTCCCTTTGAAGTTGTTCACATGAATTCATACTCATAAGCATTGCATGGCATCTTAGGGCCAAAAATAGGATTTGTTTTATATTTAAGTATCTTCGATCGCGTCGACGCGAAGATTTTTAACCTTTGTATCTTTGGATAGAATTAACTTAAATAAGGGCAGCTGTTGTACCCCAATTTCCCCCCTAAGATCCCTTCATCATACCATTTTGATTCAATCACAACAAGATCATATTAGGGCTTGTGGTTCTTCTCCTTATCTTTAGCTTTGCTCTTTGAGGAATCCCCAAGCACCTTGACTTGTTTTCTTTTGTGATCATGAATATTTTGTCTTGATTTTCCTTCTAATTAATAAAATTCAATTTTGGTTTGTCTTACTTGTTAAAAATGAAGGTAAAGGAAATGTGGCTTAGCAAGTTGATCCATGGGTTCATGAGTTTAATTCCATGCCCTAGTCAATAAAGCTTGATAAATTCAAATCTCACCATTGAAGTTGTTTTGGCAAGGATGGAATGACAAGGTTTATCTTGGTTCACCACATTTCAAAGTTATCAAGATTGATTCAAAAGTACAAGGGGGTTGATTGAAGAAGTTGTCATGGTTGGACAAGGTCTTGTTCCTATTGGTCACAAGTGCATATTTATCTCAATTATAAAGATATAGAAGTGGTTTTGGTTGCAATGAGTTCTAATTATCACCATAAATAACTTCTATTTACAAAGCAAGAGCATTGGTACAAGAATGTTGGTCAAAATTGTCAAAGTTCCTCAAAGCATTTTCTTGGTCTATGAGCAAGGGTTTTGAACTTCAAAGAAGTATATCTTGCTCATCTTTTGGTATTTTTGAGTGATTCCAAAGACATACTTCTCTTCAAAGGTCTATTGACAAATCACTTCAATAGTTTCAAGGAGTTTTCATGTGGAAGAAACTTGATGATGAAGAATGATTACAAGTCCTCCAGATGAACCCCTAAATTCCCATGTGTGACTTCAAATGATCATAAATTGGTCAATTTTTATCACCTTGAGCTCAGTCGTTTTCCACAATGATATTGAGGATGTGAACTTTATTCCTTATTTTATGTGCAAAGTGAGAAAATGGATGGAAGATGCCCTAAGGATACAAAAGATTATAGGTCATTTCATGATTTTTTTCCAACTTTAACAATTCACAACTCTCTCAATTTTTGGAGATTTTGAATGGTTCAAGTTTCAAAATGTCATTCAAGAGGTCTATTTCATGCCATCTATTTTGGTCAAGAGCAAATTCCGAGTGTAAGGCCATGTTTGGATGCAAAACATTATAGGTCACTTTGGAAGAAAAATTTGAAATATTTCTAAGTATGGAAACTCAACCCTTTTTCTCCAACTTTGACTCAATGCAACTCTTAACTCAATTATCCATTTTATTCCATTATTTTTCCATTGCAAAGCTTGTAACCTCATATTTCTAAAGCATCAAGAATCATGCCCTAAGACCCCTTGAGTTGAAAATGCCATTGTTTTGAAATTGGTAGCTTGAAACTGAAGTTTCATCACAAGTCAATTTTGAAATATTTGTTTTGGCTTCTAATCACAAGTTTTCCACGTGTTTTTCTTCTAATCATGTTTAGAAACTTTCTAAAGGTGTTTAGCATCATGAAACACACGATTTTGATGAGTTTTGATGCTAAACAAGTCACACTTTGTTCATGCTGCAGACCTCCCACGATTTCCCTCCAAACTACACCATTTAACATGCTTAAGGATCCCATTCATTATCCTATAAATAGAGGGTCAACCCCCATTCATTTCCTCAAGCTTGGATAGCCAGAATCACCCTGCCAAACTTGTTCCATACCTCAAATTTCTATAACTTCGAAATCAGTGTTCAAGCCTTTTTCAATCCAATTTTTCTATCAATTTACCTTCCTTGATCTTCTCTGAAGCTAACCATACAATTACCTTCAAGAATCGTGCCCTATATTGTTCCATAGAAGTCCAGTTTCAGAGATCTTCAACTCAACTTCAATAGGTAGATTTCTCCATCAATTCTTCAAAACTTTGATATCATTGTGATGCTCTCGTTTCCCTGGTTCTAGTCGCAACACTTACTTTTATCTGGAAACACATTTTTACCATGAAATTTCAAATCCCTTTTCAAAACTTTCCTTCCAAATTGCTTGAGCTACAATTTATATAAATTTGTCGCGAAGGTGTGGTTGTCTTCGTCTTGAAGAGACGAAGCGAATGGCATAAGTTTGAGCTTCTGATTTTACAGTTTGAGAGACCTGTAATTCACGTTGGCTGGAGGTTGAAGATGACCAACGTGTCATCTTCCAACCAATGAAGGCGCACCATATGTTTATTTTTTAAATCTGATTTAATTAATGATTCGGTGCTTTATTCACTAATGACCATGATATGCAAAGCACGCCAGATCCCTTGGATTTGATTACTAACTTGTTTTGACTTTCATCCAATGGTCCACATATTTTTGACTTTATTTCTATTTTCTGATTTTTATATTAAATTGTTTTAAATTTCAAAAAATCATAGAGAATTCATTTTTAGTCCAAAAAATCTGAAAAAATTATGAAGAATATTTTTTATTTTTCTCTTTCTGATTTTTATTTTTTCACAATTTTATTTTGTGTTTTGATATTTTTTTTATAAATTTTCACTTTATTTTAATTGTTTTAAATGTTTAAAAATACTTTTATATATTTTTAAATTCTGAAAAAATTCTGGAACAATCCAATGATATTGTGACGAATATTGGTGACCTCATTTATTTTTTTATTTCTAACTTTGTTATTTTTTATCATTTTTGGTTTATTTTGCCCATTTATTTTAATCTTAAAAAATAGTTTATGACATTAAAAAATTACCAAATATTTTATAAAAATATTTGAGTTCACTTTTGATTTTTCTATGGTCTTACTTAATATTTCTTGATCAATTTGAACATAGTTTCCTTTTTTCTCTATTATTTTCTTTTTTTAATCATTTTTAAACCCTAATTCTTTTATTTTAAAATATAATTTAATTTTTGTATATTTTCTGGCTGATCTTGGGTTGAATTTTTGATCATGAACTTTATTAACATCATTGGATCCATGGTGTTGAGTCTAACTCCACAAAAATGGATGAATGATTTTAATAATAGTTTGATTAAATTTTAATTTAAAAGTGGTTTGTATATTCTCTCCCACCCTTCTTCATCTCATCCCTTTCTTATTACACTAAGTGTTATTGGAGCATGATCACATTATCATGTCTCAAAACAAATGGTGCATAGATTGCTATTGACCGGCCTCAAAATAGGTGCGACTTCTACATAAGTCCACTTACGATTGCTTAACATGGCGCTAAATTTTGTTCCGATTCGAATAAATGACCATTCATGGCCCAAACCTATGTTTGCAAGCTCAAGTATGTTAATTTGATCTCTTTGATTCAATAACCTTGAGATTCATTGTGTGGAGGCTTTGGTTCTACCAATTCTCTAATGGATCTACAACACTTTTGGTCAACACAGATCACTTAAACATTGTTGATCATTAAATGGTACTTTTGAGGATTCCAAATGGATGATATACTTGACAAAAAGCAAATGCAACTTGTTGTGTGGAGGCTTTGGTTCTACAAATCCTCTAATGAGTTCCAAATGCAAGTTTCAAGATGGTCATCCAACTAACCACTAATTATTAAATTGTTTTTACTTTATGCTTTTATTTTTTTATGCTTTATGTACCATTTACTTGAAGCATTACATTTCATGCCATTTTTATTTTTCTCACTTGAGCTTTTCTTTTCTCTTCTAATACACCTAATAATCAACATGAACCATAAAAACCTTTAATGATACTTGGACTATTTGGTTACTATCCTTGGCATTATGGAGCATTGCACTTCTTGGACTTAGGATTAGAGACCTTGGCCTATGTTGGAGACCTTGTGACCTTAATTGATATTTTGTCTGGAGTTCTTGAGGTTTACCTCAAGACATTGGGTTTTTTGTTTATTTTGTGTGCAGGTTATTGTGATTACATTCTTTGTCTGTAATCTGGAATTCACCCGTATACAGCCGTTACTCTGCCCAATTTTTGTGAAGACTTAATACATTTGAAGTTTGGTTCTCAAGAGATTTAGTATCTTTGCTTGCTTGGTTTCAATCCAAAGAATGGTAATTCTATCTTGACTCATAATGTCAAGTATTGGCTTCTTGTTGGTTAGATGGTTCTTCTCCCTAACTTTTACCTTATGCTTTAGGATAGTCCTTTCTTCTCCTCCCATCTTCTTTAATTTCAAAAATCTTTTTCCTCCTATTGAAAACTCTTCTTGTTTTTTAAACTTGAACCAATTTCATAATAAACTTGGGCTTATGTCTATGCATTTTCAAAACCATTTCATAAATAAATTTCAATCAACTTCATAATACTTTGACATTTTTTTAGAGAAGACTAAAATTCAATCAATCTAATTTTAAACCATTTTGACACTTTCGCTTTCCACTTTAAAACTTTTATCAAAATATTAGTCTCTTGGCAATCCTTGTAGTGATGCAAACAACTATACTTCTACAATATGTAGTGAAAAGGGATATTTTCTACTTGGGCGTTGAGTGAGGAATTGTTGATTTTAAAATCCAAGCCATATCCTCCACTTTGAGATGATACAAATTCTCCTTTCTCGTGATTGTGGGTAGTAAGTATGTTTTTCACACGGACCATGACGATAATGTCTTGTCTCATAAAATTAACCAACACACTTGTGTTTTAAATTTTTAAAAGAGGAACTACGTGTACCCTGATCCCCTATTGCATGAAATGTGGTACGTAGGAACTAAAGGTTCACAACCGCGGCGGGTGCAAAAATCATAAAAAAATATATTTCTTTCCTCACCACCACAATCTATTTTCATCTAACAATTTATAGCCAAAATATACAAATTTTACAAAGAAGTTCCTATGGAGTACCGTAGATGTTTAGGATGCTAATACCTTCCCTTTGCATAACCAACCCCCTTACCTTGAATCTTCCCCCCCTCTTTTTTGGGTTACTCCCTCTTTTCCCATTCCTTTGGAAACAATAAAGCGTGATGGCGATTTTTATTTTGATCTGTATAAGTCTAGTCAATCCAATGGCTTAGTCTGAAACATTTCTACCGCTACAGTCTACGTTCACTGGGTGCAGAGAATTGTCACTATCCATAGTAGTAAGTATTTCCACACTGCCAGAAGATGTTTGCTTAATCGCACGTGATTCGTTGCTGGAATTCATTACCAATGCCCCAAGTGATTCAGATGAAGATCTTTCCCTGACTATTTGGCATTTTTTAGATATTCCTTGAATCTTGACTTGACTGCCCCAGACCAGCTGGACACCATGCTATTCCCCTTGATTATGAAAGGCTTATAACTGGAATGTCTTTCCATATAAGGTGATTCTATCCACTGAGAGGATTTATGTTCATCGAATATCCATCATGCGAATTTGTTTGCTGTTGAACCAATAGTCATATGCAAACAATGGTATTTTAAGAATTCAAAGTTTATGCCTGTCTTGAAGTTTGAAAATTCATTTTTTAGTAAAACAAACAAATTTTGTAAAAGTGTGATATCAGCTCAGGATTTATAGCGAACCCTACAGGAGCTAGGATACCTTTTGTAACAGTATGCTTTTGAACTAACCCATACTTCAGATAGGACTTTTAAGGGTTATAACGTGGTCTGGTTCATGGTTCAAGAAACAAAGGATAAAGTCTCAAATTTTATTTGCACCCAACCCATTCTTCGTGATGTTCTTCAGTCCTATTCTCAGTCAATTATGCATTTTGTATCCCGATCGGGACCAGAATGCTGGCCCTGATATTCTGGTGATGGTTCAGAAATTGAACGTTTGTTTGAGAAGGCAGTCATTTTTGTAACCTTTTCTTTTTGTTTAGGATTTGTAGCGACCTCTTTTTTCATTTTATTATCCCCGCTTTTGCCTGGACTATTTCTTTTGTGATTACAGTCAGCGGGATGTCCCCGTTTTTTCTTAAGTCTCCTTCATAGGTTTTGACTTAACAGACTTTTCGTTTGAGAGATAATGACTGCTTATTTTGATGATTACGTGGAACCTATCACCGTCTTTTGATTTAGAAGGACGTCTTTGATGCCATTCATTGTGTACGAAGTGGAAGATTGCGACTGAATGCGCGTCTGAATTAAGTGAGAAACTACCCTGCCCCAGGTTATGATTAAGGGTTTTAATTTGTGTGAAAAGAAAAACTCCTACTTCTTAGGATCAAAGGGGTTGACTAGGGATTATCTTCCTTATAACTCCACTATTTGGGATTTGAAACAACGCCTGTACATCATCAGCAAGGTCTGTTCAAAAGCACACTGTATGAGATTGTGGTATCGTTTTCGTCATCCTCCCTCTAAAGGCTTATAACTTTTTAATCGAGAGTCGAATATCATATAAAGGAAGAAAGAAAACAGTTTAAATAAAATGACAATGAAATCATTCAAGACAAACATATACGATGCATTAATGGGAAAACCAAAGTTCGGCATGACAATAATTGTTTGAACAACAAATGAAATTACAAATGAAAAATAAAAAATGAATTGGATGTTCTCAATGATATGTCCTAGGAGAAGTGATCACTTTGTGAGTCTCTAGAGGGTCGAATTCAATCTCTTTGGCGTCAATCATATCCTGAATTTTGTTCTTCAGAACCCAGCAGCCATTTGTATCATGTCCAGGACTATCAGAATGGTATGCACACCTTTCGTTGGGGTGGTAACTAAGAGCATAAGTATTGGGATTTCATAGAGGAGCCTTTAACGTAATCAACTCTGCCTTCAACATGTTTTGTAACGCTTAAGCTAGTGACATGTTAATTCAGGTGAATTGTATCTTAGGCGTGACCTCCTTACGCTGATTCCCCTGTTGGTGTCATTGCATAGGCGTAGGATTAGAGACCATATTTCCCCTACAGATTGATTGTGGTTACCTCTAGCACGTCCCTCCTAGCCATATATAACATTGTCCTCGTTCTTGCCACCAAATGGCTTCTTCTCAGCACTAGAAGATGTATCCGTTATAATTTTACCACTCTTGATACCGGCTGTGATACGGTGGGAGAATTGACTTGGTTGTTTTGTGTTTTATCGCAAATGTTGCGGTTAGCAAGAGTCGCCACCGACTTTTCTTTTATCCAAAAGGGAAGGTGAAAAAGCATAGGAAAGACCTTTGAGATGTTTTCTTGAGTTCGGGGGGTAGATTATGAAAAGGGAAGGTATTAGCACCCTTTTCATCCATGGTTTTCCATGGGCTCTTAGTTACTTGCTATATCACTTTCTTTTGTTGTTTGAAAATGTGTTTGGTGTGGTTTTGAAAGTATTTTGTAAAAAAAAGGCCATTCGTTTAGGCAATCTTTGTAATGATTCTCGTTCGTAAGAATGTATACAAAGATGTTTGTCTTTTTTGAAAATGTTTTAAATGTTTGTAAGTTGTTTTGTGTGTGTGTGTTTTCGAAAATAGCAAGGATAATTGTTTGGAAATAGAGCAAGTAACTAGAAGTAATCTACCTACTCGAATGTCTTTCTTGTTCATTTTCTATTCCTTTGACATTGTTATCTTACCATTGATTTGGTAAGCAACCCTATCTTTGGATGTAAACGGGACAGGCGTGGGTCATCGTATAACCATGATTAGCAATGTTGCAAAGTATCTTAGTATTTTCGAGGGACTAAGATCATTTTGGTAAGGCAACTTTGAATAGCGTCATCGAGGGACTATGATATTTTGATTTTGTTTGTTTTACCAAGATACTTTGCATGCGTAACATGGCTATTTTTGTATAAGGAAACCAAGTGGAGAAACCCTAAGGATGTTTGTGTGCAAGTGTGTTTGATTGCATGCAAGATTTTATCTTGAATTAGGATTTTCTATTTCATTGATTTTATCTTGCCATACATATCGTAATTGCTAGCATTTACATTTGAAAGCGATAAAAATGCGGAAATGTAAAGTCCTACGCTATTACAATATTTAGGGGGTGGGGGTACACACTTATGAATGGGGAATCCAGCGCGAAAAATAAAGAAAAATAACAAGGGGAAGAAAAAAAAGAAAGAAGGAGGGGGTCAACGTGCTGCTGAAAGGAAGTCAAAAGTTCTGACCCTGGCCTGCTACAGAATAACAACCTGTTAGTGAAAATGTATAGGTCAGAACTTCTGACCCTGGTGCGCTGCAAAACAGAAACCTGTTAGTGAAAATATATGGGGTCAGAGGTTCTGACCCTGCTGGGAACACAGTAATTTTCAGAAGTTCTGATATTACTGATAATAAAACAGGCCTCAGAAGTGCTGGCGTCAAAGTCAGAACTTGGTCTCCCCCTATGCTAGTCAGAACATCTGCAATTTGGTTATTTCTCCCCAAAACAGAAGACATGCCTAAGACATTTTTAGCAGGTGTCATGGCGCTTCAGAAATAAGGAGAATCAGAACCAAAAATCAGAGGCAAATATGCCTTTGCTAATTCTAACTCTGAGTTTCAGTTTCTTCAAGGCAGTTCTGAACTGATTCGTTCTCTACTTAAGCATGTAGAGGCATAGAAATCTCAGAACATGTACAACATCATAAGCATGATATCTACATTGTGTTTTTTGAGCATGCAAATCTGATGATGCTTAAGCAGTGTGGTGAGAGTCAGTAGGTGCTTACCTTGCTGTTGGAAGAAATTCCGTGAACTGGAGTTAATCTTAACTCTGATAGTGTTCTGGATAGGTTCTTTGAATGGGTGGATGGAGAGTATATATATGTGGTCAGAAACTGTATGGGCATTTCTTAGTCAAGAAACAATTTGGGTACAAATTAATTTTGGATGCAGGAGATTCAAAGTTGTGTTTAAGGCTTTTTAAACACTAGGAATTTTGGCAGAGTTTCAGGGTGTTTTCTTACTAAAATTTTCTGTTTCTTTTCTAGCAATTTTCTGGGGTTGGACTGGGATTTTTCAGTTGACAATGGTGCTCTATTTATAGGCAAAGCTTTGTGGGTTTTTTAAACATTAAGTGGCGCCAATACCATGCAATAGATGCTGACTTACTCTTGAAGAAAGTTCATAAAAAGTTGTGATGATTGACAGCTTTTAGCCTAGGCTGGGTTAGTAAGCGAGGATTAAGGAAAAGTGACACCCATAAGCGAAAAGTAGCACCTGAACCCATACCTAAATCTGCACAAGAGCGTTGCTATGCTGCACGTGGAGAGACCCTTTGGACAAATGCTCAAAAGTGGTTTTGAGCATTAATGAGCATTAAATGGTGATAAGATTGGTCAAGACTAAGAAATCTTGTAATGTGAAATTTGCATCATTACTTAAATCTGAGCCAGCAGTTCCTACTTCAGTATAAGTCTAGAACAACGCACCCAAGTTCTGATCTTAGTATCCTGCTGCCTCAGCAAATTCTGAGGGTTCTCCAGACTTTCTAGCATGTTCTTTTGATTTGCCTCCGAAAACTCTGAACTTAGAGATTCTGCTTCAGTGTAGCACCCAATCTTCTGACCCTCTTTTCTTCTGGTTCCAGCATGTTCTGAAGGAGCTTTCAGGCTTCGTACTACACTTTATTTCCTTATTTGCATTACTCTAGCAAACTCTGACTGAACTTGCATAAATGCTGAAAAGCCATGTTCTGACTAAATATTATGTGTTTAACCATGCTCACAACTTCTGACTGCTCCTGCGTGGAGGCTGGCACAAAAGTTCTGAATTGTCATTTTTCTTAAGTACTTTAGAAAAATTATAAGTATTTAGAATTTAACTTTTCCAAGGTAAAATTTGACTTTTGAGCTTCTTGATGAAACAAACTTCATATTCCAACATGTCTTGATGAAATATGATTTTTGAGATTTGATTTTGATTCAAAAACCAAAGTTTGACTTTTTAGCTTGCAAATGACCATTTTGCCCTTTTAAATGGCTTGCTTGGAAAGAAATGATAATCTAAGGCTTGGATTAGTATAAGGGAAAGCTTGAGAATTCAGGGTTATTTTCTGAGAAATGAGAGGGCAAATTTTTGGGTACAACAGCAGCCCCTGTTTAAATTTCTTACACCTGAAGAGTTAGATTTGCGAGCTTTGCCATTCGTGACTCGAAGGTGAGAGAATGATTGGACACTAGAGTGCCCAGAAATTTGCACTCGGCGACGATAGGAGGAATGGGCTTAAAAATGCCATTTGTAGAGGTAATAAAATCTTGTTGGAGATGGGCTTGTAGATGCCATCCAAAAATGTTTTTTGATATGTAATCTGTAAGTCGAACCTCAGAACGGAGTCTGTGTCTGGAGCGTACCTGAAGGCGTCTTTGAATGAGTATCAGAATGGCTTTCGGGTCTGGAGCGTATCTGAACTGTATCAGGAGTTGAAATTTGACTGAATACCAGAATGGCTTCCTTGTCTAGAGCGTATCTGAACAAAATGGCTTTCGTGTCTAGAGCGTATTTGAAATATATCAAGAGTTGAAATCTGAATGAATACCAGAATGGCTTCCGTGTCTGGAGCGTATCTGAACTGTATCAAGAGGTGTCTTTGAATGAGTATCAGAATGGATTCTGTGTCTGGAGCGTATCCGAACTGTATCAAAAGGTGGAATCTGAATGAGTATCAGAATGGCTTCCATGTCTGGAGCGTATCTGAACTGTATCAGGAACGTCTTTGAATGAGTATCAGAATGGCTTCCGGGTCTGGAGTGTATCTGAACTGTATCAGGAGTTGAAATCTGACTGAATACCAGAATGGCTTCCGTGTCTAGAGCGTATCTAAACAGAATGGCTTCTGTTTTTATAGCGTATCTGAACTATAATCAAGATTTGAAATCTGAATGAATACCAGAATGTCTTCCGTGTCTAGAGCGTATCTAAACTATATCAAGAGTTGAAATCTGAATGAATACCAGAATGGCTTCCGTGTCTGGAGCGTATCTGAACAGAATGACCTCCGTGTCTAGAGCGTATCTAAACTATATCAAGAGTTGAAATCTGAATGAATACCAGAATGGCTTCCGTGTCTGGAGCGTATTTGAATTGTATCAAGAGGTGTCTTTGGATGAGTATAAAAATGGCTTCTGTGTCTGGAGCATATCCGAACTGTATCAAAAGGTGGAATCTGAATGAGTATCATAATGGCTTCTGTGTCTGGAGCGTATCTTAACTGTATCAGGAATGTCTTTGAATGAGTATCAGAATGGATTCTGTGTCTGGCGTGTATCTGAACTGTATCACGAACGTCTTTGAATCTGAATGAGTACCAGAATGGCTTCCATGTCTAGAGCGTATCTGAACTGTATCAAAAGTTGAATCTGAATGAGTATCATAATGGCTTCCGTGTCTGGAGCGTATCTGAACATAATGGCTTCCGTGTCTAGAGCGTATCTGAACTATATCCAAAGTTGAAATCTGAATGAATACCAGAATGGATTCCGTGTCTGGAGCGTATCTGAACAAAATGGCTTCCGTGTCTAGAGCGTATATGAACTATATTAAGAGTTGAAATCTGAATGAATACCAGAATGGCTTCCGCGTCTGGAGCGTATATGAAGTGTATCAAGAGGTGTCTTTGAATGAGTATCAGAATGGCTTCTGTGTCAGGAGCGTATCGGAACTGTATCAAAAGGTGGAATCTGAATGAGTATCAGAATGGCTTCCGTGTCTGGAGTGTATCTAAACTGTATCAGGAACCTCTTTGAATGAGTATCAGAATGGCTTCTGTGTCTGGAGCATATCTGAACTGTATCAGGAACGTCTTTGAATCTGAATGAGTACAAGAATGGCTTCCGTGTCTAGAGTGTATCTGAACTGTATCAAAAGTTGAATCTGAATGAGTATCAGAATGGCTTCCATGTCTGGAGCGTATCTTAACAGAATGGCTTCCGTGTCTAGAGCGTATTTGAACTATATCAAGAGTTGAAATCTGAATGAATACCAGAATGGCTTTCGTGTCTGGACCGTATCTGAACAGAATGGCTTCCGTGTCTAGAGCGTATATGAACCATATCAAGAGTTGAAATCTGAATGAATACCAGAATGGCTTCCGGGTCTGGAGCGTATCTGAACTCTTTCATGACTGCATATTGTTAATGGTAGCTGTTAATCTTATCCTGAAAAGGATGAAATGTTAGCTAAAATACAAAGTTATGTTGCATGAAATGTATGATGCAATGTATTTGTTTTATCAATGTTTATGATATACGGATGTAATGCATGCGCATGTAAGTTGATTTGATGTATTGCTGTACGATTGAGGAAAATAAATCCTTGAATGCTTTTGAGGATATGTAAATCTTTAGGTCTTGAAGTTGAAGTGTTGATGAATTTCTGCTGAGAGAAATAAACTCTTGTTGTAAGGGAAATGCCATGTATTGCTCGTAAGATCTGCTTGAGGAAACCTGAGAATCTTGACGACTTCTACTGGGGATTATCCAATGAGAGTTTTTGTTCCATTGGGAAGCATTGAACTTTGTGGGGAAAAAGTTGAATTCTGTTTAAAGAAGTTCGGGAGTCTCGGTTTTCTGCCGCTCTACTGGGGATTAATAATTTGAAATTTGTTCTGCTGGGGATTCAAATGGCGTACTGCGGGGATTACTTGCGGAATAGCCTAGAGACATTTTCCTATCCTTTCAACCTATCAGTAATTGTCTTTCTCATTTTTGTTTACTTGTAAACAGTAATTATGTTCAAATGCACATGTTCATTAATGAATCATTGGACATTTTTGCAAATAAAACACAAGTGTAAAGAAAAAAAGACAAATAGTTTTCTGTACTTTCAAAGAGATATCTTTGTATTTAATTTTGAATAAGTATTTTTTACAAAGGAGACAGACATCCTAGTAAGAGGATGGTGCCATAAAAGTAAGAAAATTTTGTACAAAGAAAGGTAGCTATGTGTGATAACCCCACGGGGTTCCTATTCGACTATAGCCTTCGTATCTCTGAATATCTTGTCTATTTGTTGCTTTGTCCGAAGATGATTGAATCAATCAGAAACTCCGAGTTTTGTTAGGGGAAGTCAGGTGTGTTTCGCAAAGTGATCCGACGGGACATAGTCATACGCTTTAATTTCCTAACTTTTCCCTGGACCGCCCTTTCGGGTTTTCAGTCCACCGGGAAACCCTTTTTTGCCCAAGTCGCCCTTTTGGGTTTTCAACTTGCCGGGTGTACAGATTTTTTTTTAATTTTATCCCTAATTTTTGCCCGAACCTTTTTGGTTCGCCGGGATGCCCTTGTTTTGCCTAGGTGTGTCAACCTAGCGGGTCTCTTATGCGTAGTATCTTTTGACTATGATCGCGTTCACAGGGTGTGACAGGTCATCGTCGTCCATGGTGGTTAAGATCATTGCCCCACCGGAGAATATGCTTTTGATTACAAATGGTCCTTCATAGGTAGGAGTCTATTTTCCCCTGGGATCACTTTGTGGCAAGATGATACCTTTGATTACTAGATCCCCAGCTTGATATACTTAACGTCTGACTTTCTTGTTGAAAGCCCTGATCATCCGTTTTTGATACATCTGACCAAGGAAAACAACAGTAAGTCTCTTTTCATCAGTTAAGTTTAGTTGATCAAGTCGAGTTTGGATCCAATCATCCTCATTCAAACCTGCATCCTTCATAATTCTCAAAGAGGGGATCTGAACCTCAATAGGTAAGACAACCTCCATGCCATAAACTAAAGAATAGGGTGTTGCCCCAGTTGACGTGCGAGCCGTGGTACGATACCCGTGGAGAGAAAATGGTAGCATCTCATTCCAGTCCTTATAGGTGACTTTCATTTTTTGTATGATCTTTTTAATGTTTTTATTTGCAGCTTCGACGACACCATTCATCTTTGGCCGATAGGGGGATGAATTGTGATGCTGAATTTTGAAATGCTCGCACAAGGCGGTGATCATAGTATTGTTAAGGTTGGTACCATTATCAGTGATGATCCTTTCCGGGATACTGTACCGGCAAATGAGATTTTGCTTGATGAAGCGGGCAACAACATTCTTAGTAACGGAAGCGAAGGAGGCTGCTTCGACCCACTTTGTAAAGTAGTCAATGGCCACTAGAATGAAGCGGTGTCCATTGGAGGTTGTAGGCTTGATCTCCTCAATCATATCAATTCACCATATAGCAAAGGGCCAAGGAGCTGTCAAGACATTCAGAGGAATCAGAGGTACATGCACCTTATCAGCATAAATTTGACATTTATGACAAGTCCGAGAGTGTTGATAGAAATATGCTTCCATGGCAGACCAATAATAGCCTTCCCGTAGGATTTTCTTTGCCATCGTATGCCCACTGGAGTGGGTGCCAAAAGAACCTTCGTGTAATTCAGCCATGATCTTTTCAGCCTCAATCTTATCCACACACCGAAGTAGATTGGAGTCATGATTGCGTTTGTACAGGATCCCATTACTAAGGAAGAACTTAACAGAGAATCTCCTTAAGAACTTCTTATCATTGATTGAAGCTCCTTCTGGATATTCTTGAACCTTGAGATACCTCTTGATTTCATGAAACCAAGGCTGGTCCACTACCTCTTCAGTATTAATCTCGTGACAGTGTGCTGGTTCATTCATTCTTTCGATGGTGATCTGGGGTAGGGGTGTTCAAAACCAAACCGGCCCAATAGAAAACCGCAAAACCGAACCAAACCAAACCAAACCAAACCGAAACCGCAAAAAACTGCATTTGGTTCGGATGTGTTTGGGTCATTTTCTCGCGGAACCGCACAGTTCGGTTTAGTTTGTGGTTTGTATTTTACAAACCGAATCAAACCAAACAAAACCGCATTATGTTATAAAATCTTACTAACCAATATATATTTCTTTAATTCTTTAGAGAAATAAACATGTATTATGTGTATATTTTATCATACTTTGTATTATATTCATTTTAATTTACAAATCATAAAAAATAAAATATTATTCATTTATAAATACTATTTTCACAAAATATATTTTATCTCATTCTTTGTATAATATTTATTTAAGAATGCAATCTTGTTTATATCATTCTTTAGATTTAAATAAAATTATAATACGCAATTTTATGTATCAAATTATAAACTTATTTTGACAATTATAAATTTTTTTATGGTAATGTACGAACAATTAAATACAAAATTATATTTTCCTCTATATTTATTTGTATGACTTAATAATTTTTTTTGTAAAAAACCGAACCAACCGAATCAATCCAAACCGCATTAGTTTGGTTTGGTTTGGTTCGGATTTATTTTTAAAATCCAACCGAACCAAACCGAACCGCATGTTTTTTCTCTTGCGGTTCGGGTGATTTTTTGCTTCAAAACCGCCCAAACCGCACCGCGAACACCCCTAATCTGGGGAGCTTCGTTATCCCAATTAAGTTTAAACATATATGACATTGTAGCTAGAGCGTCTGCTAGATGATTTTCTTCTCGCGGGAAATGTTCGAAGGTAATCTCTTCAAAATGTGGTAGCAATGACAAAAAATGTTCTTTGTAAGGGATAAGATTTGGGTGCTTAGTGTCCCATTCCCCTTTGATCTGACTGATGACCAAAGCCGAATCTCTGAATACATCTAAAGATTTGATTCCCAAGTGTATGGCAGCCTTGAGACCAAAGATGCATGCTTCGTATTCCGCCATGTTGTTCGTACAGTTGAAGCAAAGTCTGGCAGTAAAGGGAGTGTGACACCCTTCCCGAGATATAAGTACAACGCCGATACCATTACCAAGTGCATTGGATTCCCCATCAAAGAACAGGGTCCATCGGGATCCTTGTTCAGGTTCGTCATATGGTCTGATTTCTTCACAGTTGTCTAATGTCATGATGTCTTCATCCGAGAATTCAAATTTCATGGACTGATAATCTTCTACAGCTTGATGAGCAAGATGATCAGCTAGCAAACTGCCCTTTATAGATTTCTGGGTAGTGTACTTTATGTCATATTCCGTTAGGATCATCTGCCATCTAGCTATCCTCCCAGACAGAGCAGGTTTTTTGAACATGTACTTTATAGGATCCATCTTAGATATCAACAAAGTAGTATGAGTCAACATATACTGTCTTAGCCGGTGAGCAGCCCATGCCAAAGCGCAGCAAGTTTTCTCGAGCAGTGAATATCTGGTTTCACAGTCGGTAAACTTTTTGCTCAGGTAGTAAATAGCATGCTCTTTTCGGCCAGACTCGTCATGCTGCCCTAATACACACCCCATCGAGTTCTCTAAAACGGTCAGATACATGATCAGTGGTCTTCCTTCGACTGGTGGCATCAAAATAGGAGGATCTTGTAAGTATTCTTTGATCTTGTCAAAAGCAACCTGGCATTCATCATTCCATCTGACTACTTGTTCTTTCTTCAATAGCTTGAAGATTGGCTCACAAGTAGCTCTTAGGTGAGAAATGAATCTGGAAATATAGTTCAGGCATCCCAAGAATCCTCTAACCTCCTTCTCAGTACGAGGAGCAGGCATTTCTTGTATCGCTTTAACCTTGGCAGGGTCAACCTCGATGCCTTTGTTACTGATAACAAAGTCTAGGAGTTTACCGGACCGCACTCCAAATGTGCACTTGTTGGGATTCAACCTTAGTTTGTACTCCTTCAATCTCTCAAACAACTTTTGCAAATGATCAAGGTGCTCCTCTTCAGTTTGTGATCGGGCTATCATATCATCTACGTAGATCTCTATTTCATGATATATCATGTCATGAAACAAAGCTACCATGGCGCGCTGATAGGTTGCCCCAGCATTCTTCAGTCTGAATGGCATCACTTTGTAGCAGAATATGCCCCACTGTGTGACAAACGTAGTTTTCTCCATGTCCTTAGGTGCCATTTTGATTTGGTTATAACCTGAGAATCCATCCATGAAGGAAAATACTTTGTGCTGAGCCGTATTGTCAACCAGGATATCAATGTGGGGAAGTGGAAAATCATCTTTAGGGCTGGCCCTATTTAGATATTGAGAATCCACACACATTCGTACTTTGCCGTCCTTTTTAGGCACGGGAACAATGTTGGCAACCCATTGAGGATAGGAAGTGACAGCCAATAATCCAGCATTGAATTGTTTCATGGCTTCCGCTTTGATCTTCTCTGACATGTCAGGTCTCATGCGGCAGACTTTTTGTTTTACTGGTGGACAGTCTTCCCTTGTGGGTAGACGATGTACCACGATGTCTGTATCAAGTCCTGGCATGTCTTCGTATGACCAGGCAAAGATCTCAACATAATCATGCAATAGATGAATTAGACGCTCCTTGACACTCGGCTCTAGATTGGCACCCACCTTGATTTCCTTTTTATCCTCCTCGGTACCCAAGTTGATTGTATCCACCTGTTCCTCATGAGGCTGAATAGCTCTTTCCTCTTGTTATAGTAGTCTGGCCAATTCCCCTGGTACTTCATAATCTTCCTCACCTTAGTCTTCGGCTTGGTAGACTAGATCCTCAGAGTCATAAAAGGCTATAGCAGTATCGTTACCCATGGGATTCGGAATGGAGGGGTACCTGCATTTGTGAGTGTGGGTGTGTGTAAGGGTATAGCCATCTTTAAACAATAAAAATGTAAAAGAAAGACAATGAGCACAAAAGGTTTGTATGTGAAAAAACATCCATGATTCATTGAATGTCGTATGAAGATGAAATAAAAACCCTTACAAATGGACCATTGCGCCTCGGGTAAGACACAAGGTTTTAAATGTGCGAATTGTTTGTGAATATTACAAATCCAACAGAAATGTAAAAGATAAATTACTGAGAGATGAAAGTTATTGGGACAAAGTCTCTGGCTTCCCAATTGCAAAGTCCTCCATTAACAGTAGGAAACATCCAATCCTCCAAGCTGCAATCTTCTTCACCATCTTCCACTGCATTGACCTCTCGGTTGCTAATCTTCAAAGGTGGCCCTCCAGCACGGGCACGACGCACAGCCTTCTGAGCATTTGAAGTAAACCCTAAGCCAAACTTGTCAGATTTATACGGAATGTCTGGAAGTTTCCCCCATATGGTGCATCCACCCTCCTCTACTACTTCCTTGGCATCCTTTAGAGATGACATCCGAAGCAGAGGTCTTGTGATCTTGTGGATCTGGGATACCGTCTTGGTTACTGCTACTTCTTGAGATACTTCTTCGAAATGTTGAAAAGGAGTTTCAATGAACTCTCCATCCAACTCCACATACCGGAAAGAAATTAGGTGGCTAATCATGTACTCTTCCTCTCCGTGGACAGTGATAATCTTTCCATGGACTGGGTATTTCAGCATTTGGTGTAGTGTAGAGGTGACAACACCGGCATTATGGATCCATGGTCGTCCTAGTAGACAGGAGTAAGAGGGACGGATGTCCATTACATAGAAAGTTGAGTTGAAAGTCTGAGTCCCAACCTTTATGGGGATGTCCACATCCCCATGGACCATCCTCCTTGAGCCATCAAATTCTCTCATGACTATGTTACTGGGTTTCAACGTCAATTCTTCGCAATCCAATCTGTTGAGAGCTTTCTTCAGCAAAACATTCAAAGATGAGCCAGTGTCCACTAAGACATGGGCCAGAGTTGTTCCTCTATATTCCACAGAGACATGCAATGCCTCGTTGTGCTTTCTTCCCCTTGGTGTCAAATCAGCATCAGAGAAACCTAAGTCATTATCAGTTGTCAAACTGACCACACAATCTTGAAATTGGTCAGCAGACGTCTCTTGAGGCACATGGGCTGTCTTTAGGAATTTCATCAGGGCTTTTGCATATACTTCGGAACACAACAACAATGCTATCATGGAGATTTTGGAGGGAGTTTGCCCCAACTGTTCAACCACGTCATAGTCGCTCTTCTTTATTATCCTCAGGATCTCTTCCATTTCCTTCTTGGAGGTTTCGGGGATAGTCAGTGGTTGAGCCGTTGTCCGGACAGGCTCTTCTTGAATACTTTTTCCTCGAGTTTTAGCAGTAGAAGTGTTGGTAGGGATAACAACAGGGGTTGTGTCGTTTTTGTCATTAGGAGCACTTGCAGATATCATTATTGGTACAGAGGTAACCTTTGGAGCAGCCACACGTCCAAAAATTTCCTTTGGAGGGGAAATTTCTGGAGAGAAGATTCTACCACTGCGGGTAATCTTACTGGTTCCGGCAATATTGCTAATGTCAGAGTCTTCTTCTTCGGAGCTCATTTCTTCGGTGGCCAGCCCATCTTGTTTGATACAATGGTAGTAGATGTATCCATCGTAATTCCACGACATTGTTTTGTTTGATTCATACGGGACCGGCCCGAGCATTGTGATTATAAGAGGAGTAGTTTTTGGAACCGATGTAATCCTAACGGGACTTTTGGGGACCCTGGAAGGATTGGCGGAGATGGTTATGATTGAAAATTCTTCGACAGGAACAAGTGAAATAGGAGCACTTTCAAACAGAATCTCTTGGTTGTCTATCAAGCGTTGAATGCCTGTCTTCAATAGAGGGCAAACAATCGGTGAGGATAAGAAAATATGGCAGTCTTCATTACAACCCGAGAATACACCATCTTTCAACAAGTTTATCTTAATGATTGGGAGAGGAGTTAAGATTTCATCAACTGTGGTAACAAACAAATCTACTTCGATAGCATTGGTGTTGTGACCATGCCTAGGCATCAGAGCGAAAATGACATTTGGTTTCTCAGGTGCGTCAAACTCAATCTCTTTTGCATCTAAAAGGTCTTGAATTTTGTTTTTCAAAGCCCAACAGTTGTTAGTGTCGTGACTTGGACTTTCAGAATGATATGCGCATCTGGCATTTGGGTGATAATGAAGGGACGCAGCGTTGGGGTTCTTTGGAGCTTCCTTTAGAGTTGTCAAATTGGATTTCAGAAGATGTGGTAAAACCTGGGCTAGAGTTTGTCATACCCTAATTTTTGACCTAAGATCCCATATTTATTTTTGCATTTTTGTCCAGAAGTCAAGGTCACTAAATATGGTCGGTTTTAACCTCTCATCTTCGAGCATTGGCTATGCAGAAATTGTCAAGTATTTTGAACATTCTTAGCCTATGTATCACTAACTTCTAATCAAGCACGAAGTGTGTGTTTTTTTTTCTTTGATATCATGTGCAGAGACAGGTCTAAATCAAGGACATTAGGCGTTGCGCCCCAATTTGGATTTTGAGCTCTTCAAGCCAGAAGTACCATTGATTATCGATTCTCGAAGACTGATTCATCAAGACACGATTTCTAAAACTTTGTTCAGGCTTATTTTGATCACAGTTGTTTCAAGTGTAATAGCTTCTGTCTCGAGGATCTTTAGAGGATCGTGTGTTTATTTCCATGCCTTGTTCGATAAGTGGTCTCAAGCTTCCTCCAAAATTCCCCAAAGCACAGTCAAGATTTCATCATCACTGGTTTACATGTGCATCAAGATGCTTTAGAATGCGAAGAAGGATCAAGTCTACAAGTCGATTCAAAGCATTTAGACCAAAAGTCAACTCTTGCAAGTTCAATTTCAAACGGTCATAACTTCAATTTTCAACGTTCTGAGGCGATTCTTTTGCAAAGTATCACAAATAGTGTTGTTTATGAGATTACTTTAAAGATTAAGGTTCAAGTCATGCCACAGACGTTTTCTCAAGAACGTTTGATTTTTCTGTTGGGATAATTCATGAAACTGGAGTTTTAGTCCAATGATTCTTTGATTGCTTGTGGACTACTTCAAGTCATTTTGCAATTGAACTGTAGCGATCATTGGATTAAGGTGGATTGTCGATTAAATTTCTTAAAGGCACGATTTACGCTATTGGTCTGTATTGCAAATTACTATGAGGTGAAGACAAGATTTGAATTAAGATTTGGATTCATTGTTGTGAAGTTTTCTTTCAAGTAACCAATACCATAAAGCCAAAATGTCTGAGTTTCTCAAATAACATTAGGGTTCTTATTTGCAAGAGAGATTCAAGAAGGTTTATGAATTTGATGTCTTGAGTAAGATGCATTCCAATTTCTCGAGGTTTATTTCAGGAGTGAAAGTTCATTAATGTGAATTGTACAAGATATCAAGAATTATTCAAGACCTTTCTCAAGAATTCAACTTCATTCATCATTCATGCATTTCAAATTCAAAGACAAATTTTGACACAAATTTTAATTGGAATCAAATTGTGTGTCAATTCAGACTAGAGATTAAATTAAGAGAGCAAGATCATTTGGTGTAGAATTTATTCAAGAATTTCATTCAAGAGTCATACTTTCATTCATGTGAATCCAAGAGATTACAAAATACTTCCATTACAAAATCATCACCATTTCATATCTCATTATAAAACCATACACAAACACATGAATTCCTAAGTCCTAAAGTGCTAATATTACATGAAATCTTTATGCTAAACTACCAAAATAATCCTGTTTCTATGCTACTATCTTGCTTCCAAATAATGCCAAAAAACTATTGTTGTATGCTGCTCCAAACCCTGCACATCAGTCCAAAAATAATGCCCCAAAAATGTCTTTTGTCTGCTGTCCAAAACCAGCTGCTACAAAATCTGCCTTACAGTCCCAAAACTGTGTAAATTTTGTCCAAAATCAGCCTATGTTGCAGTCGTCAAACTAGTCCTGCTATTTTGCACAAGAATAGAAAACCACCAACCTGTATCAAGAAAGAAAGAACAAGTGAACTGTAAACAATTTCAACCTATCGAATTTCCCTCCTAAATTTCATATTGTTTTTCAGATATAAAAAAGTTCCAAGACAGAGATAGAAGATGAGAGAGGAGAAACCCAAAAAAAAAGAGAAAACATTCAGTAACAAAATTCTCCAAAAAAATTAGCAACAATCTTCCTCCAAGCTTCAACTTTGTTCATCATTACAGAAGCAAATAACAACAAACCTGCAATTGAAGTTTTCATCACCAATTTTTCATCAACATCAGAACCTGCACAAATGTATAGTGCATTAATAAGGGATTTCTTATATTTACCTCGTTCGAAGCTCTGCCGAAAAGACTCCGACAGGTATTTTCCTCCGCCAATTTTTTATACTTCCATGCTTGATTCTCAGAACTGATAATTAGGCAATTGTTATGAATCTGTTGATTGTTGCTTTGAACTCTATTTTGTTGTTATTGTTCAGTATGCAACAAATCATAGAACTGAGTAACTATTAAACTGTGAAACTGTGATGATGTTAAACCGAGTGAACCTGAAAAAAAATGGAAAAAAACCAGATTCATAATAGAGTCATCAGATGCAAAATCAATGGGCCAATTAAAGGGACTAACCCTAACCCAACTACTTCCAACCATAGTCAAATCGGCCTAACCTTTAGCCCGTGTCCCCATCTCCAAATTCCACATAGCCGCCGTCGGAGTTGGGATATCTGGCCAAATCTTCATCGGTGTCAACATCGAATTCCTCGACCTTCCATTTCATCACACCATCCATGCTGAACAGTTTCTCTTAACAAACCTCTCTCGAAACAAAGAAACACAGCTCCAATATCTCGTCGTTCTCGCTTTTGAGAGGTACAACATAGAGAAAGATGTTTCAGAGACTATAAAGAAGGAGTTTGATAAGAGGCGTCAATTTTTCTTCTATTGGGTTTTTAGAGGATACTTGATTGAAGGTGATGTGAGAAAGAGTTTAATTTTGGTTTTCACGATAGGAAGGGGAATAAAGTTGTTGTTAATAATAATATTAATTAATATGTTTTTTTCTTTTCCAAGACACATCCACCAGCAGCGGCGCACCTTTCATTATTATGGTTACTAATTTTTTCCCTTGTTTCTTTCGATTCAGGTCAAATATATTGGGCTTGTTGGCCCAATCACTCTACCGTTATCACCTTTTATTTTATTAAAACATAATTATAACAGTAAAATAGCACAGTTCAAGTGGCAAGGCCTGTATTCTGCAATCAAAGAGACACGAGTTCAATCCCATGCTGGACCTTTTTATTTCATTTTCAGCTTATTTCCCAATGATATTAATTTAGCTTTAATTTAACTTATATTAGATATGGTTTAGTACTTTAGAATTAGTTTACTTTAGATTAAATTTAGTAACTTTTAAAATTTTAATTTTAATAAATCTTAGAACTTTAACTTAGTCTAGATGTAATTTACAAATTTCATGATCTTAGTTTTATTATTATTTTTTGTTTAGAATTAATTTAGTAATTTATCTTCTTTAGAAAATTGGTTATCTTCTATTTTTTTTAATCGTCTTAATATTTTCGAATTAAATATCTCACTGCCTTTCTTGTTATTAATTTGTTCGTTTAAATTTTGTTAATTTCATAAGTAATACGATCGTTTGAATACACTCATTCATTTTTTTGTTTATTTATTATTTTGGTAAACTTAAGATAATTTTCCTAAAAAACTCAATTTTTGAACTCACACCTTTTTAAGCCAAAACTTCGACACTAGGTCGTCGCATCTTCAAAATCTCGTCCATACCCATTTTTAGCCAAACAAACCATTTTTATCAAACAAACAATTTTAACCAAAAAACGGATATTTCAAAAGGTTCCTGTGGAGTACCGCAGATGCATTGGGTGCTAGTACCTTCCCTTTGTATAACCAACCCTCGAACTCTTGATCTCTTTCAAAAAATGCATTGTACTTTCATTACTTTCAAGTATTATTATACATTGCATATTTTAGGGTTTTATTTCTCTCTTTTCCCTTTTCCCTTGGAAATAATAAAGCGCGGTGGCGACTCTTGATTTTGCGAGTCAAGTTAATTAATAGCTTGAACTCCGATTTTCACCGCTACAGAATTGGCGACTCTGCAGGGGAAAGATTGACCTCTTGCTGGTTCATCCCTAAGTGGGTTAAGCCTAGTTTGTCTTATCTATTTTATTATTACTTGTTTTTTTGATTATATGCGGTATATTATGGTTATTTGGGTGTTGATGATATTCACAAAGGACAAGTCCTATACCCGGACTAAGTTACACTTAGGAATAGGACGGACGGTATAGTCATGTTAACTTTGAGGGAGTAATCCCGAAGAAGGAGGCATGAAATCCCGCACTCAGTGGAAGCCCCTTTGAATGTAGTATTTGTTTACCGAGTAATCGGGAAGACGTTATTGCTTTTGACCTAGGAGCCAGAGAAGCTGAGAACCCTAGAACCCTTAACCCATCTTGGCCGCTTAGGTTTTGTGCATAGATTATAACGGAGTAATCCGGAAGTAGTTGTCACGCGATGCTGCACTCAGACGAGTTTCTCTTGAGAATATTGCTAATTACCGAGTAATCGAGACGTTAGTAACATCTGAAGGAGGAATGTAGACTCTGGGAACTTTTAGAACCTTGTTTTACAGGTGTGATTAAACCTTTAGTACATACCTTGGGGATGGTTTTTATCTTTGACTCCATGCTCGTGACGTTGAAGCTTTCGACTTTGTTTGTGACCTTACTTGTGGTTGTTGCCTAGCCATGCCTTCATGCATCCATGAAACCTTTTTTCACTTGATTTGGAAGTCTTTCTTTGTAAAAATCACAAGTTTCGTCAAGCTCAATGGATCTTGGGTGTTGATGGGGTGAAAACCCTAATCCACCAAAATGGATGATTGATCTTGACGATAACTTGATCAATACTTCGATCCAATTTAAAATTCATCTTCTATCTTCATACTTTTATTTTCACAACTTAATATCTTAATATCTTGAAAATCAAATAAAAAATCTCCTTTACATTCACATATCATGCATCATTCTTTGTTTCACTTTCAAAGGTCATTTCCAAGTCTTATTTTTCCTTTGATCTCGCCAGTACAACACTCGCGCTAAGAGAACAATGGAGAATATCAAGCAAGAGGTTTCTGAACTCCGTAGAGAGATGACTAATTTGAAAGCTAGTGTGGAGCACTTAACTGGTTTGGTCGAAATTTTGGTTGCCACCCAAGTCAATCCTTCTAGGAGGGAGGAAGCAATGATAAAAGTATTCACTGAAACTCTAAAATCATTCTCTCATAAGAAGGTGATGGTTAATGCACCTAATGATTTTCCTGACAAAGTGAATGTAGGAGTGCGTCTAGAAGAAGATTTCGGAAAGGGATGTTTATATGAAGATGGTAGCTCAGCTAATGGTGTGAAGAAGTTTGATAATAATTTTTCCAAGAAGAGAACCAGAGGAAGAAATAATCATCGTCAGAATCATCATGTTTCTCCTATTCATCAACAGAATCAGCAAGTTCCTAATCAGAGGAAAACCCAGTTTGATCCAATTCCAATTACCTATACAGAGTTATTCCCTATCCTGATGTAGAGGAATTTGGTTCAGACCCGACCTCCACTGAAGGTTCCTGAGAAGATACATTGGTACTACAAAGCTGATTTGACTTGTACCTTTCATCAAGGTGCTCCTGGGCATGACTTGGAGGGTTGATTTGCTTTGAAGATTGAGGTTCAGAAGTTGGTCAGAAGTGGTATCTTGTCATTCAAGGACGTTGGTTTTGAATTTCAAATCAAGCATGTGCCGAAGAGTAAACACGATTGATGGTCACTTTGAATTTTGAAGGATGTTTTCGGTAATTCAAGTCCAGAGGGAAAGCCTTCCTAGATTATTAACTTATTTATGCTTTTGTAATTTTTCTTGTTTATCAAAACATTGTTTGCATGTAAGAACTTGTTTGCATCTGAATGATTATCTTAATACAATGAGTATGTTTGTCTTGAAGAAATTCATTCGTTTCACTCATATTTGTTTTCAAATTTTAAATTGCTTTTGCATTATGATACCAACTTGTTGCTGATTCTCTTGCCTAGGCAGAGATTGAAGGGAGGATGATGATCTAAAGAACACAAAATCTCTGGTTGTATGCTTTTTGAATAAAATCTTGCTGACGATGTACATGCATTGTTTCAAATCCCTAAACACCGGAGATATAAGGAAGATATTCCCTTGCTAACCCCTTTTGAGCCTTTGAAGTAGAAGTTTCTTTTCTATACAAAAAACCCTCGATTTTAACCTGGGGCAGGGTAGTTTTTCAGTTAATCTGATTGAGTGTTCAAAATTCATAAGGAAGATATTTCTGAAGAGAAACTACGAGGGCTATCCTTCATGTATAATGAAGTCAGAAGATGTGGACCCCCAGTGTTATCCCTCATTCATCAAGAAACGAGGCAATCACAATCCTCTCAACAAGTAAAGACAAGTTAATGTCACACGCTTTGTTCAAAAAATCAAAAATCAAGAAAAAAGAAAAAGCCTGCTAAGTCAAAAACTGAAAAAATGTGCCACTTAGGCAAAAATTAGAGCATCCCGCTGGACTATCAATTCAAAAGAATTAGTTCAGGCAAAAGTTAGGGAAAATAAAATTTCAAAGAAAGGAATACAAAGAAAAGTCCTCAACAAAGAACAAATTGTTGACTACAAACACGAAGACATAAGGGTGGTTGTAACTCCGAAAGCCTCGTCGTTTCCTTAAACATCGCAAAATCCTTTTGAGAGATGAACACTCATGTTGAATTAACTTAACATAGGGTTGGAGAACATCACGAAGAATGGGTGGGCACCTATAAACTTTGAGCCTTAAAAATCTTTTTTTCTAAAAACCATGAACAAGCCATGTTACAACCTTCAAAAGTCCTAATTGAAGCAAGGTTATTTTGAAAGAATACTTCAATGAGATAGTGTTCCTGAATCCCATGAATTTTTGCTAAACAATTATGTTGGTATCGTATGCTTTTGCTATATAAAATTTAATGGTGCTCTAAGTCGCAAAATTTGTGCGATATCTTTTCAAAATCTTCAAGACTTACATAACTGTTGCATTAGAATTTTCATTCTCATAATAAACTTTTTCTAACTCCAAAACATTTGTTTGATATCAAGGAAGCTCACATATAAGCACTAGCGATGATTTTATTCTTTTAAGGCCTGAAACTATGTTGAGTAATTGGAGAATCATTTCAAGAAAAAAATCATATCCAGGGGCATGTCACCTGAAGACCTTAAGCACGGTTATGTTGCTTCTCCCAGTTAATGCTTTCCCAACTTGTTTACCCTTTTGGGGCAAAATTTGAAGACTTTGTTGTGCCAAGTACAGTCAATCCAGGGAAATCACGTCGAGATTCAACGAATCTCTCTAAGAGTTTGAAGACACTATAGCATTCTAAATGCCATGTCTTTTGTAAAATCCTCTTGAGATGATTTCTTCTCATCAACCATATAGCTTGGGGAATTTTAGAAGTGATGTTATTCGCAAGAATCGTCGTGCATCACGCAACTTATCAACAATAAACTTGGGGCATCCAAAATTAGTGTCAAGGGCAATCCAGATTTGTCAAGATATGTGATATGTTTTGCACACATTATCGGAGGGTGGTGTTCCCAGTATCTCTAGCTAAGTAAGACTATTTTCTAGCTGAAGCATTGTTCGTGTTATTATCCTTTCAATGGATTGTTGACGATAGAAGACTGGACTTTGGGTTTTCTACCAAAAAAATATCTTCCTCTCCAGATAGATTTAAGACCCTGTAAAAGGACTTTACTCCAATGATGGATTTTGTTCTATCTACAGTAATGTTACCATCTTGTTGAGATTAGCTGAGTGTCGGGTTGTGTTGTGATGTCTTATCATCTCCTGTCTATCTCATCTATCTGTTTTGTCAGCATATACATGACATTCACTTATTCATTCGCACTTGCATCATGCACACACATTGATATTTGTTGATGTTCTTGATCTGTATACCTTGGTTATCAAATTTCCTCTCCTCAAATAGAGTGTCAACTTAAGCAGAAAGTGTATCCTTTCTAATTCCCCACTGAGTTTACTCCTCGTGGAAGAGTTATTGCTTTAGCCTTCCTTTCTGTCTCAGGATAGGATAGGTCTCAGTTGAGTTTATTCCTCATCTGATAGGGTCTTGTTTGACTGTTTCTCTCCAGTTTGTTCTTGGATTGCATTTTGTCTATTACAGATGTTTCTTGGTGAATCTCTCTAAGATGTGAAACCTAGATGGAGAGTACATTGATATTGCGTATGTAAATACTTGGTCTCCTCAGGAAGGATTTATTCATGGTTCCCCATTGAAGATGAACTTTATTCCCTAGTAGTGTTATCATAACATTCTTCTGGAATATCGACGTGACAACAAGCGATTGACTCTTTGTTTGAGTAGTTTGATCATTTCTGAATTTCTTTATGACAAATGGCGGTTTCTTCATGAGCAGTTTGTCCATCCTCGATGAAATTATTGATTCTCACCTCCAGCAATATCATCATGATATTTTGTCGGTATCTTTGAAAAACAGCAAGCGGCGGTCTCTTCATGAGCAACTTGTATGTTATTGATACCTTTGAAAAAACAGCAAGCGGCGGTCTCTTCATGAGCAACTTGTATGTTATTGATACCTTTGAAAAAACAGCAAGCGGCGGTCTCTTCATGAGCAACTTGTATGTTATTGATACCTTTGAAAAAATAGCAATCAGCGGTCTCTTCATGAGCAACTTGTATGTTATTGATATCTTTGAAAAAACAGCAAGCGGCGGTCTCTTCATGAGCAACTTGTATGTTATTGATACCTTTGAAAAACAGCAAGCGGCGGTCTCTTCATGAGCAAGTTGTATGGTATTGATACCTTTGAAAAAATAGCAAGCGGCGGTCTCTTCATGAGTAACTTGTATGTTATTGATACCTTTGAAAAAAAAACAGCAAGCGGCGGTCTCTTCATGAGCAACTTGTATGTTATCATTACCTTTGAAAAAACAGCAAGCGGATGTCTCTTTATGAGCAACTTGTATGTTATTGATACCTTTGAAAGATAGCAAGTGGTGACTTCTTTATTTGAGCAACTTGTGTATCCCCAAAAATAATGTCTACTCAGAAAACGACATCTCTTCGGAAAAGTCCCATGGGAAAGTTTGTATTTTATCCTTGGCAAGCGATATCTTGGTTAAAGAAGAAATGTATTACCGTTCTTGGTGAAATTCAGAAGTCAGAGATATTTAGTTACCAATCTCAGTACTGATTCCAATCATTTCCCTTCTCTAGTCTCCTTACTGATGTAAATAATTTCTTTTCCAGTCTCAATACTGATGTAAATCATTCAAGAGTCTCTCATTTGAAGCCTATGACTCTGTTTCCCCAGTTAAGTTATATTCTCTTCCCCTATGTGATTACTGTATAATGTGATTGGTTTTTTCC